>JAUPFV010000001.1:108272545-108894250 GCA_036936605.1 Limnanthes douglasii subsp. nivea | reverse complement strand
TTTTTAAACATGGTGGTCAAACTAAAATTGTTCCTCTTATCGAGTTTGAAAATATTGAAAGTATTCAAAAATATATCAAAAGTAGATGGGTTGTGTTGGTTAGAGGTAAGAACAATATTATTTATTCTTGTGGTATTAACATAAATTGTTTATTTAATAATTAGACGGATTTTGTGTGTTTGATAGTATATGTTGATGTTGAGCATTTAAAAATGTTAGTTTACTTATTGAACAACATCTCATTGATAAGGTTTTTGTAGAAATGCGTAAAGAGCCTAGTATAAGTTTAGGAGAAACCTCAAATAACAAATTAATTAGTGGAGAGAGTTGTAGTGGTTCAAGTTTTTTTTCTCATAAAAAAACAACTTGCTACTACTGGTTCGGCTGATGCAATTACAGGTGTTGGTCAAGTTTTTTTATCAAGGTGTTGTAGCTCTAAGGTTATGTTTATGTCGTTATGCCTTATAGTATGGGTTTTTCCAAATACATGCATAATACAAGTTGTAAAATAACTACTTATTATGAAAATAAAGTCTCAAGTGGAGGTAAATGAAGACTTTATACATCACTTGATTCCACCATAGGCTTCATGATCCTTAACTTGCTTGTTGAACGACATACTTGCAGCCCTAGTTTTTCCAATCAACATTAGAGACATTTGACATCAGAGTTGATTGCTATATAAATTTATGTTTCTATTAGGATATGCAATTCCGTGACATCGAAAAATCTAAATTCGTTTCTTAAACAAGACTACGGTTTAAACATTTCTTACCGTCTCTCATGGAAGGCTTTCGAGAAAGTCGGGAGGGGAGTTTTTGGAGATATTTCTAATTATTTTAATTACTAAAGTGATACTTCAAAATATTGAAGAGTAATGATATTACGATCGGCTGCCATTTGGAATAACTTGGAAACAACTTCAAACGTTGTTTCATAGCATTCGGTTCTTGTCTTTAAGGTTTTCATTTGTTCTAATTTTATTTTTCAATGAATGTTTTTAACTGGCAAGTATTAAGGTGTATAGTTATCTATCATAGCAAAGGATGCTAACAATTGTAAGTTTCACGATTTTTTAGTTTTTATTATATACATATAACATGTGATTCGTGACTATATGGTCATGCAAGACCTTCATACAATAAACTGGCATCCCAACTTGCGCGTCTAATGTTGATGATCTACGAGTTTAGTTATACACACAATACAATTCTTTGGATAATGACCATATGATTTTAGTATGTGATAACAATGCAATTATTGGGATAATGATCTTGCGAGTCTAGTTATACTTACCATGCCGTTCAAGTGTAATAAATACCATACGAGACATATAAAACCAATTTATTAAATCGTTTTGCAGGTATATTTCCCGTTGCATATGTTATTATTGGTTTTTAAGATGCTGAAAATTTGTTATGGTTTTTTGAGAGTTTGAAACCTAACTTTTATTTCGGACCTTCATTTAGGTATCATTAATGTCGTTTATGTCTTGTATCCAAATTTCTATCATGCCTAATATATTTTCCGTCTTGTTCAGAATCTGAGGTGTGCTCTGAGTTATGCTAATAGAAAGTTTAAATCTAAGATGATTGAAAAGTTTATACAATAGGCTAATGCTCCAACCGTAGAGATTTGTAATGAATAACTTGACGAGTTTACTAGTGAAACAAATTATAGAGGTATTAGGTTTCTCAATAATTCACTTTGGGAAAAATATGCTCAAGCATTTGTTAAAGGGAAACGACGTGGTGCTTTGACATCTTCTCCGACTGAATCTTTTAACAATCAAATTAAACAACTGTGTAGTTTAACCATTCTTGAATTGGTTGACAAGATTAAAGTCTTACTTATTTCTCAAATTTCATAATGTTATATGGAGGGACAAAACTGGATTAGTAAATTATGCCCTAAGTATGAAAAATTAAATTAAATTCCAATGTAGAAGCATGTCGTCCCTGGCTAGTTCGTAAGATTTTGGCAGTTGTATTTGAAGTATATTATGAACATGTTCTGGTTGTTAATTTATTGTATTTCAAATATTTTTAGGGTTCTTGGCAATAAAATTGTTTTTCATGTTCTCATGTTTTTTATGCAATATAATATACTCGTCAAGATCCTATGGCATTAATAGAGGCATTCTTCATTGTTAAAAATTACAAGTCAACTAAATATCTTAACATACATGTTTTAACAAATTTTGGTGAAGGATAAAGCTCTAATAAATGTGGCCATTGAATAAGTGTATTCCATCTAGAGGAGAAATAACAATCAGACAATTGAAATGTGGCCATTGTTTGAAGTTACGCTATAATAAAATGACTTGTGAGGAATTTGTTTACATGTTTGACAAAGATACTGCTTCACAATACTTCTTCAAAAAAATCTTTGGAGTTGATGAGTCCGAATTCTGCCTGCTCCCCGGACAGGGACAGATAGGTCCAAGGCCTCCGGACCGGACAAATCACTTCGAATAAAAGCTCTATGGGACTGTTCGAACTATGACAAAAGTACTAAAAAACCAAAACACTTCTTGACTAAGCAACTTGCTCTCCTACTTAGAGCTCATGGGTCTTTGAACATGACCCGGGTCCATTAAACATGACCCAAAAGCCCATAAGGGCCCAAATTTAAGGGTATAAATACCCAACCACCTGCATTAAATATGGGTAATGAAAATTAACTGCAACCAGCCAGCTTAATTCTCCCTCTACTCTCTACTCTAAAACACAAAACACCCACATACTTCCTTAAAACATCAGACAAATTACAAGCCTACCCTCAGGCGATAATTATCCTCACCAAATTGGAGACCACAGTGGTAGAAGAGGGTGCCTGAATCAAGCATTCAAAACCAACAAAGAAAGTCTGTCCGAATGAATCCGGAGGATCCAGAAGTACCACTAGCTTTGCTCGAAGTGGTGGGTGAGAACGATGAGTACACTATCGAAGCGCGTGATAGGCTAAAGGGTGAAATAGAAGCTCTAAGGGTAGAAAAGGCTAAGATGGGCTTGAAAGAAAAATCCAAAGCATCAGTTGCTCATCACATCGATAACCCCAGGGAGCATGAGCCTTCAAAGACTCATGTGAGTACCAAAAAGACTCATGCCAGCTCCAAGAAGTCTCACCGGTCTAAGCCAGTGGAGAGTTCTGACTCAAGCTCAGAATCTTCTGATAGCTCTTCGGATGATGAGGGAGTTGAAGAATCCTTATCCTCTAGCAGCGATGAGGGTCGAACTAAAAAGACGCAAAAACACACCAAGAAATATTCAAGAAAAAGGGATAGACATGGAAAGATGAAGAGGAATATTGGTAAAGGATCATCTCATAGCCGGAGGCATGTAGACCGGATGCTGATGGATCCTTTCGCTTTTCACGATGAACCAGGTATCTTTGCAACTCCCAATGAGGATACTGTGTTCAGTCGTGGTAGAAATTGGAGGCAATCTCCATTGTCTTCCAAAATTCTGTCCGGAAACCTCCCTAAGAGGTTTGACAGCACTAAAATGGAAAAGTACGATGGCAATACTGATTTGGATAACCATTTGGAACAGTTCAAAAACTTCATGATGAACTTTGACGACGATGATAAGCTACTTTGCAGAGCCTTCTCTCAATCATTTACGGGGAGTGCTCTAAAATGGTACAACAGCCTGGCTCAGGGTTGTATTAAGAATTTCGATACTTTTTGGGTGGCCTTTCGAAGACAGTTCGTAGGGAGTAAAGAGCTAAAAGGAAACGGAGACACAATAATCCATTGTGCCCAGGAACCAAATGAGTCCTTAAAAGAATATATAAGTCGTTTTGTGAATACCAAGAACGGGCTGGCCGATTGCTTCGAACAGGTAGCAATAGCATCCCTAAGACAGGGCTTGAACCCTAGCAATTTGGCTGATTCAGTGACCAGAAAGAAGGCCATGACATGGGGGGGTTGCTGAATCAGGTTGGAAAACAGATCAATGTCGATGAAACGAAGAAAACCAGGGTGCACTGGCAGGTGAGGTCTACCCCGGTCACACCGAATCCCAATCAGAATCAGTCCGGAAACAAGGAAAAGGAGACCGGACAGGGGCATGGTAGGGCCAAAGCTCAATCTCAGCCAGCTGCTCCTCCTCAGAGTCAGCAATCCAGAAACAAGAGAGGGCCATGGGTCCAACCGGAGTGGTTTGCAGAATTAAAAGAAAGTCTGGCCACCATTTATGATAAAATAAAGGAAGAGGTGCACTATAGAAGGCCACCCACACTGCAATCTCCTAGGGAGCATCGGAATAACTCTTTCAGCTAGTATCACAATGATACTGGCCATACCACTGATGATTGCATAGGTTTAAAGAAAGAGGTTCAGAACTTGATCGAAAGAGGAAAACTAGGGGCCTATGTCAAAAGAAGAGGAGGTAACAGGCCTGACAATACTCACCGGGTTGGTCCAAGTAATGCTGCTCCGGAGGGAGCCATGGTTATAATTGAAAGGTTTGATGTGGAATCTGAGTACTTGGATCCTGATCCAACTCGAAACAGAGTGGGTGCAATTGAGGAATGTTTTAGGACGGTCTCCGGACTCATTAAATTTTTTGAGTCACTTACAATTTTCGGAGGGGATGCTATGACAGCTCCTACTGCTTCTTCGAGGAAGAGGCACGTTCATACTTTAGCCACCCAGCTAGAAGGAGGCATGACTTCCTATCAATCTCTGAATCCATTCCCCTTCATTGTTTTTTATGAAGATGATTTAAGAGATATAGCTGTCCCTCATGAGGATGCTGTTGTCATAGGAGCATCTATTGGGGGCAATGACATAAGACGAATTCTGGTGGATACTAGAATCTCAGCCAATATCCTTTTCTTAACTACGTATAAGAGAATGAAAAATCCAGCTGTAATTCAGAGTTCGGACAGATCAATTGTGGGCTTTACTGGCAGCTCAGCAGATGTGATCGGAGAGTTCGAAGAGGAAGTTCTATTGGGCAAGGGCCCTTTCAAGAAAATGGTCAAAATACTTTTTATCATGGTGGATTGTCCCACTTGCTATAATGCCATTCTAGGAAGGTCTTGGCTCTCTAGGATGCATGCAGTGGCTTCGACAGTCCACCAGTGCTTGAAATATGCTGTTTAGGGACATGTGGGAGTCGTCCGGAGCAGTCAAAAGGTTGCAAGAGAATGTTATGCTACAGCTCTGGCTCCCCGAACCCTGGGGGCAGTTCGTATCAACGAACAATAGCAGTTTGAGGGGCTTTCTAGGGGTGAGGGAGAAATTTATGACCCTAGAGAGACCCCTGGAGTGTTGATACCGGTCGAGGAGGTAGAGACGCATTGTTTAGAAGAAGGAAAAAATGTCAAGATACGGTCTAAGATGCCACCCGTTTTGAAAAATGAAATGTTAAAGTTTTTGAAAAACCATCAGCACGTTTTTGCTTGGTACAATGCTGATGTTATTGGGGTTCCAGCAGAAGTAATATCACATCACCTATCCGTCCGAAGAGACATAGCACCAGTGGTTCAAAAACGAAAAGCTTTTTCTAAGGAGAAGGCTGGTGTCATTGTGCAAGAGGTTGACATGCTCACAAAGATGGGGCACATCAAGGAGTCTCAGTATCCTTTTTTGACTGCCAATCCGGTTATGGTAAAGAAAAAAAATGGCAAGTGGCGCATGTGCATTGACTTCACAGATCTCAATAGAGCTTACCCAAAAGATTTGTATCTGGTCCCTCGGATTGATCAGTAAGTATATTCCACTTCTGGGACCAAATTGCTATCCTTTATGGATGCCTTCTCCAGATACAATCAGATCCAAGTAGATCTGAAGGATCAGGAGCATACCACTTTTGTCGCTTACCGGGGTCTTCATTGCTATAGGGTAATGCCGTTTGGATTGAAAACTGCTAGGGCTACTTATCAGAGATTAGTAAACAAAGCTTTTGCTTATCGGATTGGAAGAAATATGGAAGTATACATTGATGACATGATGGTGAAGAGTGTGGATGAGCAATTGCACTTGACTGATCTCCAAGAAACTTTTGCCAATTTGGTAAAAGTGAATTTAAAGTTAAACCCAGAAAAATGTGTGTTCGGAAAGTTTCTAGGCTATATTATAAGTGAGCAGGGATACAACCCGATCCGGACCAGCTTAATGCTCTATTTCAAATGGAGCCTCCTCGAAATATTAAAGAAGTACAGCGACTAACGGGGAGATTAGCCGCCTTAAACAGATTTATCTCAAGGTCTTCGGACAGGTGCGCCCTGTTCTTTCAAACCCTGAAGGGTGCAAAGGGATTCGATTGGACCCCACAGTGTGATGAGGCTTTCAATGAGATCAAGAAGCACCTGTCCTTCCCCAAAACTTTATTTAAACTAGTTGAAGGGGAGAACTCTTCGTGTATTTGGCAGTTTCAAGTTGTGCCATCAGTGCTGTGTTGGTAAGAGAAGTGGATAGTCATCCCCATCTAGTGTTCTACATCAGCAAAAGTTTGATAGATGCAGAAAGGTGCTACTTGAAACTCGAAAAGTTGGCATTAGCCCTCGTGATAGCTGCCAGAAAGATGAGGCCTTACTTCCAGGCTCATCCCATCATCGTCCAGACTTCCTTTCCCCTGAAGAATGTCCTCCAGAAGGCAGACATTTTGAGCAGAATGACTAATGGTCAGTAGAATTAGGGGACTTCGATATAGACTTTGCTCCTCGAACAACAGTCAAGGCCCAAGCTGTGGCTGATTTCTTGGTTGAATTTCACTCTGACAGGGATTCGGGACAAACTACTGACATGAAAGATGAAAAGGTTTGGGTTATCCGGACAGATGGTGGATCTATCACTATGGGATGTGGTGTCGGGGTGTGTTTGACTTCTCCATATGGTGACAAAATGTACCAAGCTATATGTTTTGCTTTCAGGCATCCAATAATGAGTCCGAGTACGAAGCGGCTATAGCTGGTTTGAAGTTGGCCTACATCTGTGGGGCTAAGAGGGTCAGGCTACTAAGTGACTCCCAACTTCTTATCAACCATGCCCAAGGTCAATCTGAGGCTAAAAAGGAGCAGCTTGTGAAATATTTACTCCTTAAAAATGAAGCACTCAAGTTTAAGAGTGTTGCTTATGAGCATATACCCCGGACAGAAAATGAGTTAGCAGACTCATTGACAACCATAGCATACATGGAGTCATATCCATGGATCTATGTGCTGGAGAGCCCCTCCATTCAACTTAATATGGACAAAAAAGAGGAAATTTTTGAAGTACAGGTGAAATAACTTCAGGACTGGAGGTTTCCTCTCCTGCAATACCTCTCCGATGGTATCGTGCCTCCGGATAAATCACTAGCCAGAACATTGAAACACAAGGCTCGTGGTTTCATCATATTGAGAGACGTTTTGTATAAAAAGTCTTACAGTAAACCTCTCATGTGCTGTTTGGGGGATGAAGAGTCTCAAGTAGTCCTCTCCGAATTACATGATGGTGAGGGATCAACCCATTGTGGATTTAGGGTTTTAACAAGAAGAGTCCTACTGGCCGGTTACTATTGGCCATATATCATGAAAGATGCTAAGGAATTGGTAAGAAGGTCTGACCCATGCCAGAGGTACAACAATGAAATTCATGTCCCAGCCATTCCCTTAGAGTCAATTTCTGAGCCTATTCTTTTTGCTCGATGGGGGTTGGATTTGGTAGGGCCTCTACCTATGGCCTCCGGAGGACGCAAAACTATAATTGTTGCTATAGATTACTTTTCGAAGTGGATTGAAGCAGTCTATCTAGCAAGAACAACATCAAAAGGTGTTATAAAATTCATTATATCCAATATCTGTTGCAGATTTTGTGTCCCACAGAAAATAACAACAGACAATGGGCCACAGTTCGACAATAGGGAAATGGAGAGTTTCTGTGCCTCAAGGGGTATACAACATTGTTTCTATTCACCTTTCCACCCACAAGCAAATGGACAAGTCGAAGTGGCTAATAGAACTATACTGTCCGGTTTAAAGAAGAATTTGGAAGGGGCTGCTGGGAAGTGGCCTAGTTATTTACAAGAGGTCTAGTGGGCCTACCGGACAACACCTGGGGTTGCAACACAAGAGTCACCCTTTTCTTTGGTCTATGGGATGGATGCAGTAGCTCCCATAGAAGCAACTCTCCCATCATTTCGTGTTCACAACTTCTCCGAACGCTCTAACGAAGTGGCAATCAGAGGTCAACTCGATTTGGTAGAAGAAAGACGAGTTAAAGCTCACCTTAGAGTTGCACACTATCAGGGGTTGATGAGAAGCATATTTGCTTCCAGGGTCAAAAGAAGATATTTCCAACCAGGGGACAAGGTGTTGAGGAAATTCTTCTTACACACTAAAGAAAAGTTGTTCGGAAAATTGGCCCCAACTTGGGAAGGACCTTATATGGTTGTTGAAAGGCTTAGACCTGGAACATATTGGCTAGAAGACAAGGATGGAAGAGTTTTGACTCACCCTTGGAATATTGAACATCTCCGGATGTACTTGGAGTTGTATTTGTGTAAATATTTACTTGTTTAAACATCAATGTAAATATTTGGGGGCATACTCTTTCCTCCCTGGTGGCACGGGTAGGTTTTAATGAGGTGTCCGGCCTTTTAAATAGAATTTGATGCCTTCTTAAAAAAAATTCTGAAATGTTTTAGTTCTGTGCTTTATCATACCATCCGAATTGAAATAAAAGAATGATGACCACTTAAACATTCGTCATCGGAGAAGGGCTATTTAAACTCTAGCCGGAGAACCTAAACACTTTCACTATGAAATAACCAAGGGCTATTTAAACTCTAGCCATCAAAATTAAAACAGACTATGTAAGAGGATGAGAATTACACAAAACGAAGGTATTCAATAAAATAACTTAAAATGCCTTGGCCCTCCAAGGACTTTTGAGTTGTAAAAAAAGAACAAAAAACCCATCCGGTCTGATACCGGACACAACTACAGAAAAGAGTGCCTTGGCCATCCAAGGACTTTAGTTGGGGTAAACAAGTAAAAACTGAATCATAAGTTAAGGTTGAGCCTTTGAAGATGGCTCACCTTCATCTGTTTTTTCCTTCCCTTTGAGATCACTTTTCTCTTCGCCAAGTTTCTCCCCGATGTGTTCTTCGTCATCTGAGGAAGCACTAGAGTAACCATACCTGTCGCCTTCAGCCATTGTATGATACGGGAGGTCGTCAGACTAAACATAAAGCCATAAATCCCCTAGGTTCCTCTTCAGAAACTTCTCATGGAAAAGTAGAACCATGTCAGACTTCATCTTGGCATACATTTCCTCCTGAGTGTCGATCACATTGTTGGCATAAGCGTCGATCTTGGCTTGGATCTTGGCCTCCTGCTCCCTTAGCAAAGTAGATTTCTCCACGGCAGCCTTGGACACCGTATTTTCAAGAGCAATTTTGTCATTGGTCAAGTTGGTGATGATTTGATCTTTGGCCTTTGATGAGTCCGAATTCAGCGTGCTCCCCGAACAGGGGCAAATCGGTCTAGTCTCTCCGAATACCGGACAAGTTTCATGGACAGGGATCGAACATGTCGCTTGGACCGGACAGATTTCTGTGAACACTGTGAACTTAAAGTTGTTCGAACTATGACAAAAGTACTAAAAAACCTAAACACTTCTTGACTAAGCTACTTGCTCTCCTACTTAGAGCTCATGGTTCTTTGAACATGACTCGGGTCCATTAAACATGACCCGAAAGCCCATAAGGGCCCAAACATTACACTATAAATACCCAACCACCCGCATTAACTAGGGGTAATGAGAATTAACTGCTACCAAGCTGCTTAATCATCTCTCTACTCTCTACTCTAACCGTTAAACACCCACGCACCACCGTTAAACACCCACACACCACCGTTAAACACCCACACACCACCTTAAAACTCCACTTGAAATTACCAGCCTAGCCTCAGGCAATTATTATCCACACCAAATTGGCGACCACAGTGGGAGAAGAAAGGTGCCTGAATCAAACATTCAAAACCTGCCAAGAAATTCTGTCCGTATGAATCCGGACAATCCATAGCTTCCACCAGCTTTGCTCGAAGTGGTAGAAGAGAACAATGAGTACACTGTCCAAGAGCGCGACAGGTTAAAGCTTGTAATAGAAGCTCTGAGGGCTGAAAAGTCCAAGATGGGCGTGAAAGAAAAATCCAAGGCATCGGTTGTTCATCACACCGATAACCCCAGAGAGCATGAGGCTTCCAAAACTCATGTGAGCACCAGAAAGACTCATGCTAGTTCTAAAAAGTCTCACCGGTCCAAGCCTGTGGAGAGTTCTAACTCGAGCTCAGAATCTTCGGGTAGCTCTTCGGACAGCGAGGGAAATGAAAAATCCTTGTCCTCTAGCAGCGATGAGGGTCGAACCAAGAAAAAGTAAAAGCAGGTTAAGAAATATTCAAGAAAAAGAGACCACCATGGAAGAATGAAAAGGCATATTGGAAAAGGGTCATCTCACCACCGGAGGTATACGGACAAGATGCTGATGGATCTCTTTGCTTTCCACGATGAGCCAGGTATCTTTGCAACTCCCAATGAGGATATTGTGTTCAGTCGTGGAAGGAATTGGAGGCAGTCTCCACTGTCTTCTAAAATCCTGTCCGGAAACCTCCCGAAGAGGTTTGACAGCACTAAAATGGAGAAGTACGATGGCAGTACTGATCCGGACAATCATCTGGAGCAATTCAAGAACTTCAGGATGAACTTTGATGATGATGATAAACTACTTTGTAGAGCATTCTCCCAATCATTTACGGGGAGTGCTCTGAAATGGTACAAGAGCCTGCCTCAGGGTTGTATTAAATATTTCGATACGTTTTGGATGGCCTTTCGAAGACAGTTCGTGGGAAGTAAGGAGCTGAAGGGCAATAGAGACACCATAATCCATTGTGCCCAGGAGCCAAATGAATCCTTGAAGAATACATAAGCCGCTTTGTGAACACAAAGAATGCGTTGGCTGATTGCTTTGAACAGGTAGCAATAGCATCCCTGAGACAAGGTTTGAACCCAGGCAATCTAGCTGATTCGGTGACCAGAAAGAAGGCTATGACATGGGGAGGGTTACTGAATCAGGTTGGCAAACAAATAAACGTCGATGAAACAAAGAAAACCAGGGTGCACCGACAGGTGAGGTCCACCCCAGTGGCACCAACTCCAAATCAAAACGAGTCCGGGAACAAAGCAAGAGAAACCGGACAGGGGCATGGTAGGGCAAAAGCTCAGTCTCAGCCAGCTGCTCCTGCTCAAAGTCAACAATCCAGAAACAAGAGAGGGCCATTGTCCAACCGGAGTGGTTCGCAGAGTTAAAAGAAAGTGTGGCCACTATCTTCGATAAAACAAAAGATGAGGTACATTACCGGAGACCAGCAACTTTGCAGTCTCCTAGAGAGCATCGTAACAACTCATTTTGCCAATATCACAATGATATTGGCCATACCACTGATGATTGCATAGCATTGAAACAAGAAGTTCAAAACCTGATTGAAAGGGGAAAGTTGGGAGCATACGTTAAGAGAAGAGGAGGCAACAGGCCTTATAACACTCACCGGGTTGGTCCAAGTAATGCTGCTCCGGAGGGAGCCATGGTTATAGTTGAAAGGTTTGATATGGAATCTGAATACTTGGATCCTGATCCAACTCGAAACAGAGTGGGTGTTATTGAGGAATGTTCTAGATCGGTCTCCGGGCTCATTAAATTTTTCGAGTCGCTTACAATTTTCGGAGGGGACACTATGACGGCTCCTACTGCTTCTTCGAGAAAGAGGCATGTTCATAATTTAGCCTCCCAGCTAGAAGGAGGCATGACATCTTATCAGTCACCGAACTCATTCCCCTTCATTGTCTTTGATGAGGATGATTTGAGGAACATTGCTGGCCCTCACGAGGATGATGTTGTCATGGGAGCGTCTATAGGGGGCAATGAAATAAGGCGAATCCTGGTGGATACTGGAAGCTCAGTCAATATCCTTTTCCTAACCACTTATAAGAAAATGAAAAATCCAGCTGTGATTCAAAAGTCGGACAGGTCGATCGTAGGCTTCACAGGCAGCTCAGCCGATGTGATCGGAGAATTCGAAGAAGAGGTGTTATTGAGCAGGGGCCCTTTCAAGAAAATGGTTAGAAACTCTTTATTGTGGTGGATTGTCCCACTTGCTATAATGCTATTCTAGGGAGGTCTTGGCTCTCTAGGATGCATGCAGTAGCCTCAACAGTCCACCAGTGCTTAAAGTATGTTGTTCAGGGACAGGTTGGGGTTGTCTGGAGCAGCCAAAAGATTGCAAGAGAATGTTATGCCACTGCCCTGGCTCCTCGAACGCTGGGGGCAGTCCGTATAAATGATCAATAGAAGTTTGAGGGCCTTTCTAGGGGTGAGGGTGAAATTGATGACCCCAGAGAGACCCCTGGAGTGTTGATTCCAATTGAAGAGGTTGAAACGCACTGTTTGGAAGAAGGCAAGAGTGTCAAAATAGGGTCCAAGATGCCACCAATGTTGAAAAAAGAAATGTTGAAAATTTTGAAAGACCATCAGCACGTTTTTGCTTGGTGCAATGCTGATGTTACTAGAGTTCCTTCAGCTGTGATATCCCATCACCTATCTGTCCGAAGAGATGTAGCACCAGTGGTTCAAAAAAGAAGAGCTTTTTCCAAAGAAAAGGCTGATGTCATTGTACAAGAGGTTGACAGACTCACAAAGATGGGGCACATTAAGGAATCTCAGTACCCTTTGTGGACTGCCAATCCTGTCCAGGTGAAAAAGAAGAATGGCAAGTGGCGCATGTGCATTGACTTCACAGACCTCAATAGAGCTTGCCCAAAATACTTGTATCCGGTCCCCAGGATAGATCAGTTAGTAGACTCTACTTCTGGGAACAATCTGCTTTCCTTTATGGATGCCTTCTCTGGGTACAATCAGATTCAAGTAGATCCAAAAGATCAAGAGCATACCACATTTGTCACTGACAGGGGTCTGCATTGCTACAAGGTGATGCCATTTGGTTTGAAAAATGTTGGGGCTACTTATCAGAGGTTAGTCAACAAGACATTTGCTGATCAAAAAGGAAGAAATATGAAGGTTTACATTGACGATATGATGGTGAAAAGTGTGGATGAGCAGCTACACTTGTCCGATCTCCAATAAACTTTTGCCAACTTGGTAAAAGTAAATTTAAAGTTAAACCCTGAAAAATGTGTCTTCGGAGTACAGTCCGGGAAGTGTCTAGGGTATATCATAAGTGAGCATGGAATACATCCCGATCCGGACCAACTGAATGCTCTTTTCCAGATGGAACCTCCTCGAAACGTCAAAGAAGTACAGCGGTTAACGGGGAGATTAGCAGCTTTAAACAGATTTATCTCCAGGTCTTCGGACAGGTGTGCTCCTTTCTTTCAAACTTTGAAGGGTGCAAAAGGTTTCGAGTGGACCCCACAGTGTGATGAGGTTTTCAATGAAATCAAGAAACACCTGTCCTCCCCCAAAACTTTGTTCAAACCAGTTGATGGGGAGACTCTCTTCGTATATTTGGCAGTTTCAAGTTGTGCCATCAGCGCTGTGCTGGTAAGAGATGTCGATAGATATCCCCACCCAGTGTACTACATCAGCAAGAGCTTGATAGATGCTGAGAGACGTTACTTGAAACTTGAAAAGTTGGCTTTAGCTCTGGTAATAGCTGCAAGGAAGATGAGGCCTTATTTCCAGGCTCATCCTATCATCGTCCGGACCTCTTTTCCCTTAAAAAATGTCCTTCAAAAAGCAGACATTTCGAGCAGAATGACTAAGTGGTCAGTAGAATTGGGGGACTTCGACATAGACTTTGCTCCCCAGACGGCAGTAAAAGCCCAAGCTGTGGCTGATTTCCTGGTTGAATTCCACTCCGATAGGGATTCAGAGCAAGCTACTGATACAAAAGACAAGAAAATGTGGATCGTCCGAACAGATGGTGGATCTAGCACTATGGGATGTGGTGCAGGAATATGTAAAACTTCCCCATATGGAGACAATATGTACCAGGCTATTTGTTTTGCTTTCAGGGCATCTAATAACGAGTCTGAATATGAAGCAGCTATAGCTGGGTTAAAGTTAGCCCACATTTGTGGGGCTAAGAGGGCCAAGCTTCTAAGTGACTCCCAATCGCTTATCCACCATGCCTTAGGCCAATCTGAGGCTAGAAAGGAGCAACTCGTGAAGTATTTACTCCTCCTCAAGAATGAAGCACTAAAATTTAAAGCTGTTGTCTATGAACACATTCCCCGGGCAGAAAATGGGCTAGCAGACTCATTGGCAACTATAGCATATACGGAGTCATACCCATGGATCCATGTGCTTGAAAGCCCTTCTATTCAACTTGGTAAGGGTGAAGAAGAGGAAGTTTTTGAAATACAAGTGAAACAACCTCAAGACTGGAGATCTCCTCTCATACAATATCTGTCCGATAGTATTATGCCTTCAGACAAGTCACAAGCCAGAACATTGAAACACAAGGCTCGTGGTTTCATTATGTTGAGAGAAGTGTTTTACAAAAAATCCTATAGTAAACCTCTCCTGCGTTGCTTGGGGGATGATGAGTCACAAGTAGTCCTCTCTGAATTGCATGATGGTGAGGGATCAGCCCATTGTGGGTTTAGAGCTTTAACAAGAAGAGTATTACTCTCCGGATATTATTGGCCATCGATTATGAAAGATGCTAAGGAATTGGTGAAGAGGTGTGACCCATGCCAGAGGTACAGCATAGAAATTCATGTACCAGCCATTCCTTTGGAGTCAATTTCTGAGCCCATCCCTTTTGCTCGATGGGGGTTGGACTTAGTAGGGCCTCTCCCTGTGGCGTCCGGAGGGCGTTAAACTATAATCGTGGCCATTGACTACTTCTTAAAGTGGATAGAAGCAGCTCCCCTGACAGGGACAACATCAAAAGCTGTCATAAAATTCATTCTGTCCAACATATGTTGCAGATTTGGTGTCCCACAGAAAATAACAACAGACAATGGGCCACAGTTTGACAATAGAGAAATGGAGAGCTTTTGTGCCTCAAGGGGTATACAGCATTGTTTTTCTTCACCTTTCCATCCACAAGCAAATGGGCAAGTTGAAGTTGCCAATAGAACTATCATGTCCGGTTTAAAGAAGAATTTGGAAGGGGCTGCTGGGAAGTGGCCTAGTTATTTACAAGAAGTCTTGTGGGCCTACCGGACAACACCTGGGGCTGCAACACAAGAATCACACCTGGGAAGGTCTTCTTACACACTAAAATAAAGGTTTTCAGAAAGCTGGCCCCGACCTGGGAGGGTCCGTATATTGTGATTGAAAGAATCAAGCCTGGAACTTATTGGTTGGAAGACAAAGATGGCAGGGTTCTAACTCACCCTTGTAATATTGAGCATCTTCGGTTGTACTTGGAATAACATTTGTGTAAATATTTACTTGTTTGAACTTCCATGTAAATATTTGGGGGCATACTCTTTCCTCCCTGGTGGCACGGGGAGGTTTTAGTGAGGTGTCCGGAGGGTTGAATAAAATTCGATGCCTTCTTCAAAATTTTCTAAGTATTTTCAAAGTTTTATCTCTTGTTATACTACCCGGACTGAAAGATCTAAGGGCTATTTAAACTCTAGCCAGAGAATTTAAACACTCTCACAATGCAATAACTAAAAGCTACTTAAACTCTAGCTATCTAAACTAAGACAAACAATGAAAGAAGATGATGATTGTGCAAAACAGAAATGTTCATTGAACAACTTAAAATTGCCTTGGCCTTCCAAGGACTTTCGAATAAGTCACGATACAGCACAAAAAATCTGTCCGAACAAATACCGGACACCACTACAAAAAGAGTGCCTTGGCCTTCCAAGGACTTTAGTTTGAATAAAAGATAAACCAAGTAAACCATAAATTAAGATTGAGCCTTTGAAGATGGCTCCCCTTCATCTGCTTTCTTACCCTTAGAGTCGCTCCCCCCTTCGACTACCTTCTTGCCTTTGGGATCATTCTCCTCTTCACCTGGGCTCTCTCCGGTCCTCTCTTCATCATCAGATGAAGACCCACTGGAAATTCCATCCTCTTCGACCATTGTATAATATGGAAGGTCATCATCATCCACATAGAGCCATAAGTCCCCCATGGTCCTCTTCGGAATTTTTTCATGAAAAAGGAGAACCATATCAGACTTCACCCTTTGAATCAATAACTCTTCGCTTTTAATCATCTCCCTGGCGTAGGCATTGATCTTGGCGTTGATTGTAGCCTCTTGATCCCTTAACAAAGCATTTTTCTCCTCAGCAGTCCTGGTCACTGCATTCTCAAGAGCGATCTTGTCAGTGGTCAGGTTGGTGATAATCTTCTCCTTGACAGTGGTCTCTCCCTTTGAGGCACTAAGGTCTTTCTCCATACAGGACAGCTTCTCCCGAAGATCTTTTATGGTTTCTTCTAGGGTGGCAACTTTTGTGTTGCTTTCATCTTGATTCCTCTTCAGCTCCTCATTTGCTTCCTTAAGCAAGTCAGCATTGGTAGTAGCAGTGCAGAGGTCTTCGGACAGCTTTTCCTTCTCAGACTTGAGGTCTTTGATGGTGTCTGCTTGACTTCGGACTTGTCTCTCCAGTGTAAGAACTGGCTGCACATTGCTAAGCAAGGAATGGGCTATGGTGTCATTTTCAATAGAAACAATGAAAGTCTTACCATTGAAGTTGACTGTATTGGAGTTGTTTGGAGGAATGTAGGGCCCTACGAATTCATCTCTGGGGAGGCCAAGGAAGTATTCACCAAGCCCAGCTAGACCAGTGATGTCCACTCCATCGAGGTTGAGATCTCCCCCCTCTACCTCATCGGTATGAAAGTCCCTTGGGATCTCTTCGGCCTGCGTTGGGTCAGAGGGGTCAGTGGGGAAAGAGGGCTCCGGATCCCGGAGAGCGAGCTCATCTCCTTGGGAAGGCTTTTTCTTCTTGGCTTCCCGGTCAGCGCCTTCACCTACTTGCTTGCGAGTCCTCTTGGGAGCCCTTGGAGGTTTTGGGAGGTCTACTTCCTGCCTTCCGGCCTCTTGCTCCACCACTTGCAAGAGGGCTGCATCAATTTGAACCTGGGCCGGTCCCTCCGGGTCTGTTGGAGCATCCTTCTCAGCATCACTTGCCCCCTTTTCGCCTCTCTTCTTGCCCTTCATTTTGCTTGGGGCTTTGGCCCGGGCAGGCAAGTAGAGTGTCCCGTCTAGTTCGTGGGACCTTCTAAGCACAATGTCTTCAGGAGGCTGGGTGGTGAGCTCCTCCCAAGATAAGTCTCTTCGGCCTGTAGTGTTCCACAGGTGAGACCTTGCTAGATTTCCAGGGGTGAACGCTTTGTGGAATCGATTCTCCCAGTTCTCTGCGGCCCAAGCATTGATTTTGCCACAGGTAACCTGCCCGGCCTTCAAATAATCCCCGAACTCCTTTGGCAGTTCTATTAAAACGAAAGAAAGATCAGTTAATTTAAACCAACTTAAAGAAGGAAGAAATGGACAAAAAGTTAAAGTAAGAAACTTACGGTCACTCCTCCACCTACTCCTGAGGAGGCTTGGGTTCTCTTCGGCCTTGATCTTTTTGCCGTTCTCCCAAGCGCCACTGACAAACAAAAATTGGCTCCTCCATTTTCTCTCTGACTCCAAGAGATCATCAACAGCCTTGAGATCATTCCCCATATTGAAGTGGTAGAAGGGGAATTGGTGATGCTTGCAAAGGTTGGCCACCGCTGCGAACTCTTCCATAGGGAGAGGGATCCCTGACAGCCTAGATGCCATGATACATGACATCATAGTATACCAGCCATTAGGGCTCAGCTGGCTCGGGCAGAGCTTCACCAGGTGGAAGTATCGAACGATCTCCGGGTCCAGTGGGAACCTGAGTCCCCAATTAAATAGCTCTGTAAAGAAGACGATTTCGTTCCTCTTGCAATCCATAGGGGTCTCTGGATCTATGGGGATCCTTATCTTGACATTTTCTGGGATCCCCCATTTTGTGCGCATTCGACCCAGGTCAGAAGTATGGATGAATGCATACTTGGTCTTCTGTAAGGCCAAGAGATATTTGAGCTCAACTCTGTGGAAACACGGCCCCACCTTCTCTTCAAGGCACTCCGGCAGGTCCGGATGCCTCAAGTACAGTTTTTCCTTGCCTTTTTTGGCAGCAGCAGCAGCATTTTCAGTCTGGCCGGAGGACTCAGACTCAAAAGGGACCTCTTCAGCAGAGTCCTCCATTCTTTCCTCCATAATTGTTGGGGGAATGTCTGTGGTAGTGGTCCGGGGAGGGTTAAAGCTTGGCTCAGCCTGGCTACCGGACTGCTGGCCTTCTGTGTTTCTTTGACTTCTTATCTCAGGCTGGGGGTCAGAGGCAGAAGTCTCTCTTGGAGCTACCGGACTGCTGGCATCCGGACCAGATGGATTTTCCCTGGCAGCACTTATGGGCACTCCAGACCCAGAGCCACTGTTTTTTACCCCCGATTTGGAGGGAGTATTCTTGGAAGCCCTTTGACTAGCCGGCTTGACCTTTTAACCACCAGCTTCTCCGGAGAGTGCTCTGTGTCAGACCCCATTGCAATAAAAGGCGAAGTTTTCCTAACGCTTGTAACTGTGATTCCTGGCTCAACAGCAGGTACTGACTCTTGAACTGAGGAACCAGAGACTATGGGCGAAAGGGTGGATTGAAAAAGTTTTTTGGGCTTAGTACCTTTGGAGGAAGATGAGCCTCGATCTGACTCACTAACAGAGGCGACGAGTTTATCAACGGGTGATGAAGGTAGCCCTGCTGTTATTCGTCTCTCCTTCTCAACTTTTTGTGCTCTTTCCAACTCCGAAAGATTGAGCCACCCACCTTTGATCAGTGTTGTTCTTGCTGTAACATAAACTACCCAGAAAACCTTTGCTTTAGAGAGAGAAAGCTCTGAGTAAATTTGCAGAGTGAATGTGAAAGAGATGGTAAAACAGTGGAAAATGAGTTTGAATTTATAGTAAATCTGAAAAAAGGAGTTGATTCCTAGGAGAATTCGAAAAGTTTGGCAATGATTAAAAGACGGCGCTGATGTCACTACTTGTAATTAAAGAGGTTACTTGTTGAAGAAGGTGGTGCGAAATTCAAGGTGAAAAAACGGCTGGAATAACCAATCAGAGAGCGACACGTGTCCCACTAACTCTGACAAAAACCGTTTCGAATTCGTGAAAGCTTAATCTGTCCGGGTATACCCATAGATCTGTCCGGGATGAAAACCACTTCTGACGTCGGACTGTTTTTCAGTTCTTTGACAAGAATACTTGCTCAAACACCTAAAAAAGGGGCTCCTGATGAGTCCGAATTCAGCATGCTCCCCGAACAGGGGCAAATCGGTCTAGTCTCTCCGAATACCGGACAGGTTTCATGGACAGGGATCGAACAGGTCGCTTGGACCGGAAAGATTTCTGTGAACACTGTGAACTTAAAGCTGTTCGAACTATGACAAAAGTACTAAAAAACCTAAACACTTCTTGACTAAGCTACTTGCTCTCCTACTTAGAGTTCATGGGTCTTTGAACATGACCCGGGTCCATTAAACATGACCCGAAAGCCCATAAGGGCCCAAACATTACACTATAAATACCCAACCACCCGCATTAACTAGGGGTAATGAGAATTATCTGCTACCAAGATGCTTAATCATCTCTCTACTCTCTACTCTAACCGTTAAACACCCACACACCACCGTTAAACACCCACACACCACCTTAAAACTCCACTTGAAATTACCACCCTACCCTCAGGCAATTATTATCCACACCAGCCTTGGATTCCCCTTTGAGGTGGCAAGATCTTTCTCCAGTTCGGACAGCTTCCCCCGGAGCTCTGCAATGGTGTCCTCTAATGTGGTGACTTTTGTGGTACTTGCCTCTTGGTTTCTCTTCAAGTCCCCGTTTTCTTCCTTTAGAATGGCAGCATTTGAAGTGGCAGTGCAAAGGTCGTCGGACAGCCTCTCTTTGTCAGACTTAAGATCCTTGATAATGTCTGCCTGACTCCAAACTTGTTTCTCCAACGCAAGTACAAGCTGAACATTTCTCAATAAAGAGTGGGCTATGACGTCCCTTTCACTTGAAACGATAAAGGTCTTACCATTGAAAGTGACTGTATTCGAGGTGCTCGGAGGTAGATAAGGCCCAGCGAAGTCGTCTCTGGGAAGATTGATGAAGTACTCACCAAGCCCACCAAGACCGGAGATGTCTACCCCATCAATGTTGAGATCTCCCCCTTCGACCCCATCAGTATGGAAGTCGCCCGGTATCTCCTCCGCTAGTGTTGGGTCAGTAGGATCAGCTTGGGAAGGAGGCTCCACGGCCCGGAGAGAGAGCTCGTCACCCTTAGAGGTCTTTTTCTTCTTGGCCTCTCTGTCCTTGCTTTCTCCTCCCCGTTTACGATCTCTTTTGGAAGCTCTTGGAGGATTCGGGGAGGGCACTTCTTGCCTTTCAGTCTCCTGCTCCACCACTTCCAGGAGAGCAAAATCAATTTGGCTGTGGACTGGCCCCTCCGGTTTTATTGGAGCATCCTCCTTTGCATCAGCAGGGTTAACACCACCCGCCACTTTCTTGCCTTTCTTTTTACCCTTCATCTTGCTTGGGGCTTTGGCCCGGCCTGGCAAGCAGGTGTATGGGGATCCTGATCTTCACGTTCTCCGGTATTCCCCACTTCGTACGTATCCGGCCCAGCTCAACTGTGTGGATGAATGCGTAGTTAATTTTCTGCAGGGCAAGGAGGTACTTGACATTGACCTTGTGAAAACAAGGCCCCACCTTTCCTTCAAGACTCTCCAGCAGATCCAGATGCTTCAAACACAGCTTCTCCTTGCCTTTGTCTTTTTTGGCAACAACAGCACTACTGGTCTGATCGGAGGGCTCAGACTCAAATGGGGCCTCTTCGACAGAGTCCTCCATTACATCCTCCATAATTGTTGAAGGGTTTTCGGTAGCAGTAGTTGAGGGAGGGTTCAGCTCCGGCTCAGCCTGAACTCCGGACTAATGGGCTTCAGTGTCCCCTTGATTTCTGGCCTCGGATTGGGGCTCTGATTCAGATACTTCTCTTCGAAGACTTGGACTAGTGCCCTCCGGACCGGGCAGCCTATCCTTAGGAGCTCTAATAGGCACCTCTGACCCTGTGCTGCTGTCTTTTGCCCCCGACTTTGAGGGAGTGTTCTTAGAGGCTTGCCCCTTGACCAACCGGCCCTTTCTCCGGTCAACTAGCTTTAGAGGGGAATTCTCCGTATCTGGCCCCATTGCTATAAAGGGTGAGGGTTTTTTAAAACTGGTGACAGTCACCTCTCGCTCGACAGTGGGTTCTGATTCTTGAACTGAAGAACCAGAGACGATGGGGGAGAGATTAGTGTGGAATAAATTGCTCGGCTTGATGCCTTTAGAAGAAGAAGAGCCTTGATCCGACTCTGTGGTAGAAGTAATTGGTTTATCAACAGGCGAAGTGGGTAACCCTACCGTTATTCGTCTTTTCCTTTCGACTTTTTGTGCCTTCTCTAATTCAGAAAGGTTGAGCCACCCGCCTTTGATCAGAGCGTTCCTCGCTGTAAACATAAACTATTGAGCAAGTTTTTGCTTTAGAGAGAGAAAGCTTCGAGAAGTTATGCAGAGTAAATATGAAAGAGATGGTAAAACAGTAGAAAGTGTGTTTGAATTTATAGTAAATCTGAAAAAGGAAGTTGATTCCTAGGAGTATTCGAAAAGATTGGTAATGATTAAAGAAGGCGCTGATGTCACCACCTTTAATTACAAGATTGCTTTTTGGAGAAGGTGGGTTCGAAATTCAAGGTGAAAAAATGGCTGAAGCAACCAATCAGAGAGCGACATGTGTCCCACGGACTCTGGCAAAAAACCGTTTGGATTCATGAAGCTTTACCGGTCCGGATGTGACCATAAGGCAAACAGACCTGTCCGGATTAAAACTACCCCTAAGGTCGCACTGTTTTTCAGGTTTTTGACAAGAATATTTATTCAAACACCTAAAAAAGGGGCTCCTGATGAGTCCGAATTCTGCCTGCTCCCCGGACAGGGACAGATAGGTCCAAGGCCTCCGGACCGGACAGATCACTTCGAATAAAAGCTCTATAGGACTGTTCGAACTATGACAAAAGTACTAAAAAACCTAAACACTTCTTGACTAAGCAACTTCCTCTCCTACTTAGAGCTCATGGGTCTTTGAACATGACCCGGGTCCATTAAACATGACCCAAAAGCCCATAAGGGCCCAAATTTAAGGGTATAAATACCCAACCACCTGCATTAAATATGGGTAATGAAAATTAACTTCAACCAACCAGCTTAATTCTGCCTCTACTCTCTCTACTCTAAAACACAAAACACCCACATACTTCCTTAAAACATCAGACAAATTACAAGCCTACCCTCAGGCGATAATTATCCTCACCATGAGTGATGTGGTATGGTGTAATGAATTCTGAGACAATTTCTTGATCTACAAGTTTCTTCTTAACATTAATTAGATCTTTATTATCCCATTCTTTAACATCAACGCTCTTTTCTTCAATATCATCGTCGTAGATATCATAAATTGGATCTCCTAATTCCGACCAAATTTCATCAGAAATTTCACCTTGGTAACCAGCCTCATACTCATCAAAGAGTGGATGGTCGAGTATCAGCGACTCTTCCATGTCACCAACAGCTACTTGATGGATTTCATTCTCCTTTGGTTTTTCCAAATTGTAGCTATGACTGTGGTTGGATTCTGTGGAAAAAAATTTCTCCTTTAAATTTCTGATTGGAGTTTAGAATCTGGTGGCGGTTATCTTCTCTATATCTTCCATCACTTTCTTCATTTGATATCGCAACGAACTCATCTGTACACCAACCTGCGATCAAAACTGACAGAATTCATCACGGTCGACCGATTCTGCGATCGGAAGAGTGGACATTCCCCCGCAAGGATCTTTTTGGAGGCATACCTTTGTTACCCACGTCGTAGGAGCTCTGTCACTCTGATACCAATATGGTAGCGCCGAGATATGAGGTTGAATAGACGACGGAAAACACAAAGAGAAGAAGACGAAAACAAAGAATAGATAATCTTTAACCCTATGTTAGAGTGAAAAAAGAGAGACTCAAAGACTCATAGAAAAATCTCAATTTTTTATTCATCAAAGTCTGGCAGTAAAATAGGGTATAGGATGCTTTATATAGCACTACCCCAAATCTTAATTTCAAATAAGGGAAATTACATAAATGTTTTAAAATAAAATAAATAAATAAAATTAATGCTAAAATATTAAAACTGGTTTTCGAATCCTTTAAAGGTCGAATCTGGGTATCAAACTTTATGACAAAGTCACATTTTTTAAAATCTTACGGGCTCGTCGAAATATTCGATTTGAGTACCTGTTTGACCAATTCCGATACCTGGGCGAGAAACCAGTCTGTTCATAGTCTTCGCTACATCAGAAAATTAATATTTCAAACAAAAAAAATTATAGTTTAGCGACAATTAACTCTTAATAAAATTATGACTTTAATAGACGGGTATCTACCAATATTTGAATATATGTTTATGGTTAATAAATAAAAAATTATGGCTTTAATAGACGGGTATCTACCAATATTTGAATGTATGTTTATGGTTAATAAATAAACCAAATATCTATGCTCTCGAATTTGACGCAATATCTTCTTCTGGTTGATGCAAGATCTCCTTCAAATGTTATAGAAATATATTAATTTTCTTTTCTATAGTTTTTCAATATGATCTTTAAATCTAACATTTGATTCCTTGAGTTCTTTAATATTTTTATTGTGGCTAATTTTTTATATTTTTAGTTCTTCAATTTTTTGAAATCTTCCTCAAGACCCATATCTTTTAACTAAAAAATAAAGCTTTATCAAAGTGTGGTTGCGTAATTTTTTGAGGTTGTCCTCTAGACCCAAAGAGAAGATTTTATATTGTATGTGGATTTTGGTAAACTTAAAAATCCAGATGGTTATTAGGTACAAAATTATATTGTAACCGTTTGCGAAATTACGTTGCAATTAGTTGAGTAATAACATTTTTGTTGCAGAAAAGACAGTCATGTAATTGCGGTTTAGACATCCAGAAATTCATCAAAGATGTCCATTGGACTCTCTTCTATTTTATACTCTTCGTCTTGCATCCTTTGATATGTTGAAGTCCAGTCATTGATTGCAACAAGCAGTCCAAGTATCCCACATGTAAATCTTGTACGTTTAGTTGTATATTGTAGTCTGTCGTGACTCAATGCACATTCAATTTCCAATGTAGACATATGTATTGAAAAAATCTCTCGGGCTAACTTATAATAAATAGGAAACTCGCCTTCTTTCGAATTCAACCTTAAGATATCAAGTGAGGTATTTTTTCATACTTTATTAACTCAAAGGAAGTGCTCAAATATCTCGTCATTTCATTATCATCTTGAGGAGTTTCTCTTGTCATCCAAATATTTAACATTGGTATTCTCACATAGTTAGGGCAACTTATGTTTCTCCCATATTACTACTACTAATACCCGTTTCATTTGAAGATGTTGAATATCTCTCTTATTTGTCAACATATTCCTTATAAATTATATAAAGATAAACGTCAATTTCTTGAATACATACTTCATATTTATATGTATCATTAGGAAGTCGTATGTCTTAATAAAAACAATTAACTAAAACAGTAAAACCAGACTATTTTTTAATATGATATAAAATACATCTAATAACATAAGCGTATGTGATGCATTGAAAATACTTATAAAAACAAATTCCACGTCGGGCATTGTGTTGTGATATACATTATTATCCCAGTATTTATCCATATTCATGACAAGATTAGTAATTTCATAAAAGACCAATTGAATATTAGAAGTATTACATAGAATTTGTTATAGTTACATCCTTAAGCAGCCTAAAAAAAACTTAACATTGAAGCCGAATAAATTCAATTTTGATCTTCACGATATTTATTAGACTTATGTATATTATAAAACTTAATAATATATATATATATATATATATATGTAAAAGCACATGCAAGAACATAACATGTAGAATTCCATTTAGTTTCGACATCCAAAACTAGTTTTTTGTATGGCTTTTCATTAGCCCTAATAATATATTTCTTATATTTTTCTAAGATACGAGATAGAGCATGGTAGGACCCCTTGTTTAATATGACCGATATATTCCTTAACATTACTGATTTCATCTTTTGTAAACAGTTGAAGTACATGGCACAAATATTTAGTGTGAAACATTTTAAGAAATACATGGTTACAATCATTTTTAAGATACTCAATATCTCTCCCGCTTGCAAATACATTATCAAAAGAAATAGACATAATCGTATGTTTACTTTGAAAATAATTCATACATTATAACATACTTTCATTAATTAAAGCAGCGATGTGTTTGCCAATAGATTGAAAATACACAATTCTTCTTTGAAGTTTCCATTCAGAATTCATCTAATATAAAGTAACACACATCATATCAAACTTACTAAATGTCTTTATATCACTACTCAAATAAATGCTTCACTGCAGAACTAAAATAGTATCAAGAACTATATATTTTTTATTTTCATAATATTTTTAAAAAAATCATCTCATAAAAGTACGTAGGATGTGTGTGGCTCTTGAGTTTATCCCACTAAGCATCCAATTAACATATCTCTAATTGTCACCATAATTAAATGGTTATGGAGTACAAACAACATATAAAATAGTTATTTTCATATATATATATATATATATATATATATATATATATATATATATATATATATATATATATTAAAAATTACCAAATTGAGGTTTTATGGTCGTCGTCAATTCTTTATCTATTTTTAAGGACAAAAAAAGTTATGTGTAACTAGTATCTCGACATACCCCTGGTGCTTTAATTTCTTTTTCCAGCCTTATGGGTATATGCTTTCTCACAATGGTTATACGTAGTAAAATTTTCATCAAGATTCTCTGTAAAGTGTTCTCAAGTCCAAGATGTTTTCTTCATACTCTTCGTATTACCGCTAGTACTACCAGAGATATCGTGGCTAACAAAGAAAGAATGTGTTTTAAAGTGTGGGGTTTGTACGGGATTATGCATATCATAAAAATAATTTAGGTTAGGATTACTCATAGAGTGAGGTTGGACATTAGCCCTATGACTACCGTTAGTCAGGCCATTTCCTAGCTTTGGTGTCGTATAAAAGATTTATTAAAAATATAAAAAAAACTAGTAAAACGATTTTCTTAAAGTATGATAAAACTAGTAATTTAAACAAATATTAAATAATACCGCATATAAATAAAATAAAATAGTATAGCAAGAACTTAAATCAATAATTATACTCCTCCGCCAAGAAAACTTGATTGAGTTGATCGATTACGAAATTTGATCAAACATTGTAGAATACTAACATATAAGAATTGTTTAAGAGATTATACTAGTAATTGTAAAATCTTCTTGTGAGAGTTTTTGGAAGAAGAGTATTGGTTGAGAGATGATTTAAGAGATGAATGAGAATTCTATGAGTTTCTTCTATATTTGGAGAGAAGAAATTCCTAAAAAGAAAATTCGGATGAAATCGGATGTTCGAAATGATCAAATCAGATTCAGATATTATAATAATTTTTAAAAAAAGTAGTCGTTGGCCAATTGGATATTCGATTTGCCAACAGTTACTTTTATTTAAAAGGTGGCTGAATTTGATATCCGATTTGGAGCACATTTATAACAAATAGTCATTTCCAAATCGCATATTCGATTGCCAACTATAGAAAAAAAACTATAAATATGAGCATTGTTGTTCATCATACTTATCTTCACAAATCTCTAAACTTCATATATCTTTTTATCAATCCAAATTTCTAATGACTCTTAAATTCGGAAGGTATACAAAATATCAAACCGATATTGCTAAAACATCTTTATCATCAAGTAGACGAAGATCAACATCTGAGAGGTATTCATCACAACATAAACAAGTATCCAAGAATATTCAACATGGAAACGAAGACAATGTTCACGTTCAAAACAACTTGGCGCTAAGTGGAAGAAGTATTTTCTTTGGTTCGTTTTTAGAATATGATGAAATTATCAATGTGTCGGGTATGAGAGTGTTTTCAAATAATCATAGTGGGAATAGAGAATAAGGTTGGTTAGTTTTTGCGAAATTTAGATGTCGTTAGTATATATAGTATATATAATTAGTATACCATTTTTATGAAACTTGAAGTCTAATTTCAAATGATCCCCGAAGTTTGGGAATGAGGTGCACAATTAATTATTTTTGTGAAACTCACTTTTAACATGAATTTCATTTTCCAATATATTATTGGCAAAGAGATCTCTAGGAGAAATGGTAGGTTTATGACATGTTTGCGGATTTTTTGCCACAAATTTGGAGATTTAATAATATTACCAATGCACATGCTCCTACTACTAATTTTCAGAGGCAAGTCACGCACACTTTGATGCAACCTCAGTCGACCACTTCCAATACCTGTAGTTCGTCTCGTCAACAATAGAGGATGTTCGAGCGATAATATATGGAATAAGTGCATTATGAGAATGTGCCCATGAATACTAGAAATAAACTACTTCTGGAGACCGATGAGCAGCGTTGGGAGAGTCGTTGGGATGGTGTCACTACTCGGATGGGTAAATTATATTAATTTATTTAAAATATCTAAAACTTTAGTTGAAAGATCTAAATAAACTATTAGTCTAATAAACTATATATATAATTAAAAGATCTAAAGATTCTAACAACTTTAAAAATATAGTTTAAAGATACAATAAACTATTGATTAAAAAATCAAATAAACTCTTAACTGAAATATCTTATAAAACGTTTTAAAATATCTAATATTTACAAGATATAAATACCTAAAGTTTTCAATAATTTTAAAATCTAATGTGGTAAAAGTGTCATCAACTATTTAAAATATTTAATGCTTAAAATATTTAAAGATTTTAACAACTTTAAAAATATAATTTAAAAATCCAATAAATTATTAATTGAAAAATCTAATAAAATATTTTAAAAATATATATAAAACTATAAAAAAATAGCATACACTTTCCTTATATAATATTTATCTTAATTTATTTTATTCAATTAAATCAACATATACAAGTTATTTTTTAACAAACGTACAATTCAATTGATTCTAAACTGTAACAACATCATCGCATCAGCTCCGTTTCTCTACATAGATAATCAATGCAGCTCACACTCAACCCCTGCAAAAAAAAAAAACAAATCACACACATGTAAGAAAATGAATATTTACGTCGAACAAATAGGAACTATCCAACATTATAAAATAATCCTATATTTGGTGACTCACCTTTCGAATATCTAAAACCAAGAATCAACCTATGTTGAATCAATAAAAGTTGTCAAACAATACACACGCTGAAATTACCAAAAATTTCAAACAAAAAGAAACCTTACCTTTTTTGAATTCAACCACAAAGGCGACCATTTATCTTTTCAATTTTTGAAGCAAGACAAGAAAAATCTATTCGGGACATCTAAATCCACATTAATAGGGAAAATTGGAAATGACAACCCTCAAGTGTTGGTGATCTAAAAGTTTCTATACTATTTCAAGTTTTTAGGGGAAATTAATTTGTATTTACTCGATATATGCCATATTCTCATTGAATTGGATCTCCATAAGGATCTTTACAAACTATGGATAGTTTGGTCTATATGAGAAAATTCTATTAAATTATTGAAATGGTATCCATATTTTAACCCAAAATATAAATCCCAATAACTCCAATATGGATAACCTTCCACAACATCCCTGAATATTTGTTCAATAAAGGAGTTCTAAGATCCATTAATTCTACCATAGAGCATGGATAGAGCTCGATATTTCAAAAAATTTGATAAAAAAACCTTGGTTAGGATTCAATGATAACGATGATGTTAGGATTGATATACAATATGATAATATTCCTCAGTATTGCTTAGTTTGTGATCATCTAGTCATAATGAAAACGAGTGTAAAAATATACTGAGGCAAAAAAAAATCAGAAAGATCAACCTAACTCCTCCTTAAAATATTCTAAGCCAAAAGGTATTTGGATTCCAAAAATCAAGTCAATTATAATAAATAAAACAACCAATGGCAACAATCAGATAACTTGCAGGATATGGTGCATTCAAGAAAGACTAGTAATTAGTAAGAGAAAGAAGGGAATCAACAGAAGATTCAAAACATACTACAAAATACACCAAACTTCAAATAACTCATCTACAAACAGCTCTCAAAATCATAATATAACATAGTTCAAAGAAGATAGCATGAATGTAAAATTGTTGAAACCATAATTAATAAATGCATTGAAATACATCGAATTAGATATTCTCAAAAGGTAAAATACAGAGAAAAATTAGGATAAAAGCAATATGGAGCTAAAAGAATCGGAAAGCATTGATGTTATATAAACCATTGACTCATTTACTATTTTTGATAGTTAGAAAAATCTAAAAAATGATTAAGTGTCGCCTAATCTTAAATCCATTAGAACTCTACCATCTTCCCCAATACTTAGAAAGATTGAGGATGTAAAATATTTTAAAAAATTCTTAAGTAAAAGAGTGAATACATCTAAGAAAAATATACCAAAGGTACCAAGTGGACTTCAAAATACAAAATAAAGTTTCAAACCCCAAATCATCTTAGAGCTATTGGAGCCTTTCATTAAATCGAGATATCTTAAATTGTTCAATTTAGCTGCAACTAATTCACTATAAAAAACATCATATTCTATTTTATAAATAATCACATGTTAGACTTAATATCACCAACAATTCGAGGAAGATTATATCTGACTTCATTTTCGTATAAGATGTTTTATTACAGTAATTATAGATGCAAAGAATACTAAATGAATATGGGAATCAAAATCACTAAAAAAACCTGTATCAAAAGGAACTCTCTATAGGTGAATCCAAAATAGTGTTACTCTCACGTTTGTACTTCAACTAGTCTTGTGAAACCATAATGGCTTGATAAGAAGAAAAACAATGATTCAAATCAAATGAGCAAACAATACTAAGTATAAAGAATAAATAGATACTCTCAATCAGTCATTTCTCTCTCGAATTTTGAAACTCAATGATAACTGAAATCCTAAATGTTGAATGGAACACGAAGAAGCACTAGAAGATGAATCCTTATTTTGTGTTGACTGAGAAATGGAAGTAAACTGATACCACGGCGGAAATAGAAGAAGCATCAACGATAGATGAAACCGTAATTCAAGAGTAACATGATGAAACCCTAATCCAAGGGTAACAAAATTGAAATTTTCAGAGATAAAAATATATTATTCCAAAAACTTAAAATAACTTAAGGCATATGAGGCTTTATATAAGAGCTTCTCAAAACCCTAAATTATAATACAAGGAAATAAAATAAATATTTTAAAATAAAATCAAATCAAATCTTAATATAATTAGTTTTGATTTAAATATATTAGATATTTGAATAAAATAAAATCAAACTAAAAAAGCTTTTGTTTGGTCTTTCTGGACTACATCATAAACCCCAAAGGCTAGAGATGAAAAAGAAAAAAAAATCAACATCAGCCTCAAAAACAGAATCCAAAATATTAGAAGACACAATATACGACAATTAGACTTAAAGAACCTCACAAATCTTCATATCGCTGAATTAAAGATTCTATGATTATAGCTTTACACCAAACTACGATAGTTCCATTGTTTAATGTTTCCAAGTATCTTGGCATGTGGGCAAAGGGTGTCTGATCCACTTTGCAATCAGTTGTAGCTTCCAACGCTACTGTCAAATTCTTTCATTTTATAGTAATCCAACAAATGTCTAACCTGGTGTTCTAGTCTGAGCCATGGAAACAGTTTTTCGCTTCGTCGAGAGAAACCTTACTGTTTTATAGGTTTTGAACAGTATATCATCCCTCGACTATTGTGTTTGGTGGCAGATAGTCCCTTGACTTTCAAATATCCGTTGACAGTCCCTGGACTATCGCGTTTGGATAAACTTAGTCCATCAGGTCCTCTGATCCATAAGAGGCTGCCACCTGTCACCATAGTCCCCAGATTTTTGTATCACCATTAGTCCCTTGAGTTTAATTATCCGTAATATTCTACATTTTGGGTTTGACCTAAACTCAAGGGACTAGTGGTGATACAAAAATCTGGGGACTATGGTGACAGGTGGCAGCCTCTCATTGATCAAAGGATCGGGTGAACTAACTTTATCCAAACGCGATAGTCCAGGGATTGTCAACGGACATTTGAAAGTCAAGGGACTATCTTCCACCAAACGCGATAGTCGAGGGACGATGTACAGTTCAATGCCTTTTTTATATGTTCATTTTCTCCAGTAAAATCCTACATCGGCTATGATATTCGCAACCGTCATTGAATTCTACCGCCACCAATATTTTTTTCACCAAGTACTCTCTCTGAGCTAAATTTTTTTTCGCTTTAGCTCCTAGTTGACATCGCCATATCTAAAGCAATCCCTAAAACTATGGGACTAAATCCTTATTTGTTATTCGATGGAGGGTGGTCTCACGAAACAAGAAAAACAAATTTACGGTGAAAATGGTGTGCTTAAAAGAATTTCACGACAGCCAAATTATTGGATCTCAATAAATAGGATCTTAGTTATTTGAATTTGAACAATTTTTGAATTTGACTAGGATAAAAAAAAAATTGTTTCAATTTCAGTAAAAACCAGTTTAAACACTATCTTGTAATTGGTTCAGGCATTTTTTAGGTCCAATTTTTTTCTAAGCTTCAATAAAATTTTCATTTTTATTATAATAAAAATACCAAATGTATTAAAATAATAATATAAACTATTAAGGGTTACAAATTTTATAGCCGTAAAATGCTTTCATGGCCTGATTCTGTTTTTTAAATGACAAACGTGTTAAACAAACTTCAACAAAAAATTTATTTTTATTATAATAAAAAAAATGTATTAAAAAAAATAATACAAACTATTAAACGTTACAAATTTTATAGTAGTAAAACACTCTCATTAACTCATTCGGTTTCTAAATGACAAACGTATTGAAAAAATCATTTTCGTCTCAACTTTAATAAGATTTTTATTTTTATTATAAAGTATTAAAAATATAATATAAACTATTAAACTTTATAGCAGTAAAACACTCTCATTACGTGATTCTTCTATTCATAAACGTATAAAAAAAATCGGTTTCTTTTCAATTTTAATAAAAAAATTATTTTTATTATAAAAAAAATAACAAACGTATTAAAAAGAAATAATATAAATTATTAAAGTGACAAATTTTATGGGTATGACTAAATTGGGGCCCAATTGGCTAACCAGCCCCAATTTTAACCAAACCCATAAAAAATTTAAGTAGCCCCAAACTAATACCCAAAAAACCCTTTAGTTTTTTACTAAGTCAAAACCCTAAGCACTAACCATTCCCACTTCTAAAACAGCCTCAACCCAAAATCAGCCCCAAAACCCTAAAACCTCTCCAATCCAAACTTTTGGAATCTTGCAAAATCAGCCCCAAATTCAAATCCGAAGATCTCTACACATCAACAACAAGTCAAGAACTACAATGGGCAAAGGAAAAGAGTAAGTTTTTACTCTTAAATGTACTTTGTTTCTATATTTGGTTTAGGTTAGGTTTTTTGATTTTGATGCTAGGTTAGGTTTGTTTGTGGCTGATTTGGTGTTATATTTGCTTATCATGTTGTTTATAGTTGTCTAGTGATGCTAGGGTATGCTTGGTTTTGATTGTTTTGGTGATTTAGGTAGTTTTTCGAGCTTTTTAGAAGTCTTCAATGGCTGTTTCGAGGTTCCCCCGCCGGGTCAGTTGGTGGTTACCCGGCGGGGGAACCCATCTTTTTGCAGGTGTTCTTCACCCCCGCCGGGTTTTAGGTGATTCACCCGGCGGGGGAACCTAGGTTTTCCCAGGAGTTCTTCGTCCCCGCCGGGTGGAGCTCGATTCACCCGGCGGGTGAAAATTAATTTTTCTTATTGGGAGTTTTCACCCGTCGGGTGAATAATTGTCACCCGGCGGGTGAAAACTCACAAATTAAAAAATTAATTTTCACCCGCCGCATGAAAATATCTGAACCGGCGGGGAAGACCTGTTCTTAATATTTTTATGTATATTTTCTTACTTAATGTTCTCTTCTCTTAATGTTTTTCTAACTTGTGTATTTTCTAATGTTTTTGCAGACAACACGAGGCACCTCGCCTAACCAAGGAGAAGGCGGCCAAGGCGGCAAGAAAGGGTGAAGGTAGTAGCCGACGGCCGGTGGTCGCCGCTAGGCCGGAACGTGGGGATCAGACAGAGCGTGTTCGCCCCCACCGCGAGGTGCGCGAGGTGCGCGAGGAGCGCGAGGACCCGACCGAACGATCGTTGCGGCATCGGAAATTTGATGCCACAAGGGAGGCCCCCCATCGACGATCTTCTCCTCCACGAGAGGTGCTCCCCATCCGACGACGGCGTGCCCTAATGGACGACGAGGAGGAGGATACGGAGGAGGAGGAAACGGAGGTCCCATTGCCACCACCTCGAAGAGAGGTCCGTACCGAAGGGCCTCCAACCGATGCGGAGGGATGGAAAAATCTTTTCCTATCCCAAAATAGTGTGCTTCTCCTCCCCGAGTATGCGCAGCACGAGGCTTACTACGCCTTCAAAAACGATGTAAGTTATTTAATTTATTATTTTTTTGATTAGTTAAATTTTTTTTTTAACATTGTATATATTTTTGAATTTTTTTACAGGCGCACTCGGGCATCACGGTGCAGTCGAAATATGGTTTCCTTGGTCAGTGGGACCTTAGCAAACAACTAGGGGTTAGGGCTTACCTGGAGGAGACACCATTTTGGCCGTTGATGCGGCATTTACCGAGGTTCAACAACCACGTCCAGTTGGCGGAGGTCTTCGGTGAGAGGTGGCACCAGGAGACCAACACGTTCCAGTTCTTCTTTGGGGAGATGACGCTAACACTGGACGACGTGTACGTGATTACGGGCCTCCCGGTTGAGGGGAGAATTATTGACCTCTTTAGGCCTGATCCGCTAGAGGCGACGTACGCACGGTATGGGGAGGTGTTGGGAGTTTCGGCTGCTGATGTGCAGCAGGAAATGGAGGTGCATGACGAGAGCGGATTCGGCCTCCGATGGCTTAGGACCACATTCTTAGGGGAAGCGTACTTAGATTCCAACGCCGCCTGCACTCCGGAGATGAAGAAGGCAGCAGCTCGGGCATATATCTTGTTCTTCCTCGGGTGTACTATCTTCACCAACACGAGCCAGAAGAACATCCAGTGCGATTTTCTCCACCATCTCGAGGACTTAGAGAAGGTTGGTGAGTACGCATGGGGGACTTGTGCGTTGGTGTGGTTGTACAAGAGTTTGGGAGGCATTTCGAAGCACTCCTTGAAGACCTTGGTCGGCTTCTCGGCCTTGTTCGAGTGTTGGGTCTATGACCACTTCCCCGTCTTCCGCGCGCCAGTGAATAGTGGTTATAGCCCAACGGATCCGAAGATGCTGGCGTGGTTGCCCAAAAAGATCCCGTTATCATTAGCTCGGGGGAAGCCGTACTACCGTGACATCCTCGCGGCTCAAGGAGAAAGGGATGTAAGTTATCTTCTTTACATTTACTAATATACATCTACTTTATATAAAATGTTTGACGAGTAAATAATTTTTTTTTGTAGGTTATTTTCCGACCTTACGAGGATGTCCGTGAGGTATGGCCGGAGCAGGCAATAGGGTTGTACCGAAACCTTATTCGCCTAATGATGGTGAGCGAGGCATATCACCCCGACCGAGTGATGCGCCAGTTCGGTTGGATCCAAGAAAAGCCGCTCGACCCCCTCGTTGTTATAACCGGTCTTGGTAGAGGAGACCATCTTCGGTATCCGGTTCAGTTTAGGCATTGGACGAAATGGAGGGAGCACCTATATGTGATCGATAGGTATTCAAGGCCCTTGGAAGGGAGTACTCACACTGCGTCCCCCCAGTACAAGGCGTACGTGAAGAAGTACGGGTGGTTTAATATCACACCTCGGATTCTTACGGAGGCGTCGGCGGTTGATGTGGTGAATACGATTAATCGTATTCGGCCGTTAGACGACTCGACTGACGAGATAGTGTCTTTTGGGAGGAAGGTTATGGAGCTTACCGCACCGTGGCTTCTTATCATTATGGTTGGATTTTTGATCTGCTTGTTATTCTAGTTGTGAACATTACCTCTGTTTTAACTTGTTGACATTTGGGTTAGCTTTGTTATTTAAAAACCGTAACTTTGTTGTTGTATTTTAGTTTCAAGTTAAGAAAATTTGTTGTTTGTTTAATTAAAGTTTGTTCTTGTCATTTAATTTAAGTTATCTAATTCAATATGCACACTCACACTCTAGTCTTAAACAAGCAGAACATGTTATAGTTTCAACCAAAGTAAGTTCCAATAAAAAACATGTTATAGTTTCACCCTTTTTTAAAAAAAAAATAACCCCTTCCCTGCCGGGTCAGCAATTTTCATCCGCCGGGTGAATACTTCCCCGGCGGATGAAAATTGCTCCACCGGCGGGGGGAATTGTCAACCGGCGGGTGTAGTCCCTCACCCCGCCGGTTGATATCGAGTGGAAATTCAGAATTTTCCACTCGATCACCCCGCCGGTTGACAAATATTCAACCGTCGGGGACATTGTCAACCGGCGGTTGAATATTTGTCACCCGGCGGGGAACCCTTCCACATCCCATCCTCATAGTTTTTTTAGGATGGGCCACCTGCCCCGCCGGGGTGAAAATTCAGCACTGGCGGGGACGTTTCCTCCCCGCCGGGGAAGTTGTCACCCGCCGGGGTGAAAATTCAGCACCGGCGGGGTCGGTCTTCATTTGTTTTTTTTACCTTTCCGTAGTAGCTGGCTTGGTGAACCGGCTGGTGACAAGTCATGGACCGGCGGGGACCTAAGACAATTATTGCCCCCGCCAAAAAATAATTCGCGCCATATGACTCTCCCGCCAAATGAAACTCCCGCCAACGATATACTTCCATTATAAATATACAAGTGTTAACGAGCAACATGGCATCCATCAAACACTTAGAAACAAATGGAGTTTACCGCTAATGAAGACTACTATATGCTCGTAGCAGTCAAGGATTCCCGGGCCGAGTTGGGTGAAGATAGGAGTGATGCATTTTTTGAAAGGGTTTTGTGTCATATGTATTACAACTACGGTTATTTAGAAACTGGAGGTGTCGTTGTGCGCAGCCGTGACGAAATCAAGGCACAATACCTTTTTGTCCAGCCCCTTACGAAGTTGTTGTTCATGCCGCGAAGAATAAAAGAGGAGGCAGTAAAGGTCTGGGACATGACCGTCTGCGACTATATCATTAGGGATATTGTAGCATATGTGGAGGATATGGTTATGGCAAGGGAGGATGGCGACGATGTTTTACACAGCTTGCGTTACGACTACTAATAGTGCAATCTGTCGTATTCAAACGTGTTTTTATAATTTATGTTGCGTAATGTTGTTGTAACTTGTTATGTTTTTATTATATGTGTTAAGTTGTTTATGTAATGTTAAGTTGTTATGTTTGGGTTTCTAGTTGTTGTTCAATGTTACTGTATTTTACATAGCACCGTATTCGATCTGAGCATACATTCTTGTAAGGATATTCATTCATTAAACCTCAACCTCATACAATTGAACATACATTCATTCAAAGAAAATTAAACCGAAATACAAACAGGCACTATCAAGTTAATCACTCATTTCCTGTATGCGGATGTCTATAATGTCAGACATTTATTTTATAGATATTAAACTCCCGCCAAATACTTTGCAACATAAACTCCCGCCAAAATAAGTCCCGCCGTTTTTAATTTCCCGCCAAATTCTAACACCTACCTAATGATATTCCCGCTCACTATTTTTATGATTGAGCCACATGCATGAACTCTATAAATACTGTAACCCGATTATGAAACTAAACACTTAAGTTAAAACAATGGATGATTCCGGCAGGAATGTGTACGAAGATGCAAGCCTACTATGCACATTCGACTTCGTCAAAGCTACGATGCAAGAGGATTTTCCTGGTTTCGTCGATGCGGTTCTGTGCAGAATGTTCTTCAACCACGGTAGGGAGGCATCGTGTGCAGGATGTTTAATTCCCCGACCACGTGCCCGCGAAGAAGTCGCCGATAGGTTAGCTTATCTTAAAACAGTGACTTTCAATATCGAGTCACTTCCTTGGGAAGACCGAACCAAAGTCCGAAAGGTATTCGACATGGGATTGCAGAGTACAATTACGCAGGAGATGGTGTCGGAAGCGATAGAGCGGGTGGAGAACGAAATAGCCGATGCAATAGCCAGTGCCGTTGAAACGTACTCAACTCCCGAGGGAAGTAGTGACTCTGATGGATTCGCGATGAACTATCCGACCCCGTAAAACTGAACGTGCAATGCTAACTCGGAGTTAGCTTATCTATCATTTGGTTTACGTTATGTGCTTATGTATTTCTAATTATGCAATGCTTTAAATTAAAGTGTAATGTTTTAATGCAATGTTTTCAATGTTTTAATGCAATCATCATATTAAGAATGGAAAAGTGTTATTGTTTTCGACATAAAAAACATCCAAACATAAAAACCATAAAAGCATAAAAACCATCCAGGGTTTACATTCGTTACAATCGTCTAGTCATCAGTCATCAAGCAAAAGCGGATAAATCGGTTACTTCGGGGTAATTATTTTTAAGTTCTTCGTATTTCTTGCAACAAGATGCAATCGGAAATGCCCAACCTTCAGCTTCTGGTGAACGCAACTTTAAGCAACAAGGATGTATCCTAGCACATGGGCCCTCCGCCTTAATCCCAAGCTACAAAACGAAAACACGATAATATAATTTCTTGAAATTAAAATTACCATTAACGTACCCCTTGTATGAATACTTACGTTCACGAAATGGTTGGAGTTGACCCAACCCAATCCGATTTCCAACCGGTTTGGCATCGGAGGAGGTGCACCTCTTAGCGGAAGAAAAGTGAAGCCGACATCCATATTTCGGAATACCCCAATAAAATGGAGTATGCAATTAAACGCAGATGCAATTGCCACTCCCATCTCGGGCATGGACATCCAATGGTCCTTAGTTCCCACATCGCTAGAACATTTCACACGCTCCGCAACATCAATCAAATCCTCCATGCTAGTAAAAATCTTTACGTAGACCGATGCGTAATCCATAAGCTCGTTGTAAAGGGCATCCCTTATCAACCTCCACCCATCTTGTTTTAAAGGCGTACGCTATCGAGTGGTACCCGCAATGCCCATCGGATTTAACATCGCTAATGGACTCTACGAAAGGCCTAAAATATATCGGGAATTGGTTCATGTATCCTTTGGGGTCTACAAAACTTGCCTTCACCGGCATCGTAGAGCTTGACATACAACCCACTGTTCCACTACTAAGCATTGTACCACTTGCTTGCGTTGGAATAGCGCTACCTTTCGTACGAGCGGGGGTGGTCCCCGAACCACGTTTAGGCTCCTTTTTTTTCCCTTTGCTCGAGGTTTCGGTTGGAAGTTTGAAGTCTCCAAGTAAGGATGGCGTACTATCATGTTCTTCCTTAAGCACATGTTCGTGCCAACTTTTGTCGCGTTTAGTGGATGTATCATCAGCGGCAATAGATAACTTACGTTTGTTAGGTGGACGACCGCGCGCTTTTTTCTTAACCAATGGCTCCAAAATGTTAGTTGTTTCGGGATGGACGATGGAAAACCATTGTTTATAAATGTGCTCTATCCGTGCTTCGTCATTGGACGCCATGACATCGGATACTAGTTTGTCAAGCTTGGCTTTAAGTTGCTCATTCGTCGAGAGGTTGGTACGAACTAGGATGTCTAACCTCTTCCAATGTTCATGAAACAACTCAAGCGGCACCTCTATCCCTTTCGCAACAAACTCATAGATTTTGTGGGCGCAAGGCATGCCGTGCGTAGTTCGTATGGCACAACCGCAAGGCATATCCGGTGCGATTGTCATGTTCCGGGCACATTCGACTTCGTCGGCCAAATTTTCCATTGCATGGTGGGAGATGTTGTTTTTTAGTTGACCGTACACAATGTTTGTGAATTTATGTAGGGCCAACAACCGGCTCTTTTCAAAGGAAGCCTTGATGTCCCCGTGTTTCAATTCGATCAAAGTATGCAACTTCAACCAAAAAGATTCAAAGTTACCTTTGCTCGTACCGATGAAACGCTTGAGGCTCGAATGAGCGCTCTTCACGCGGTTTGTGGTTTGGTTACCAAAATGCATCCACTTGTTAGTTCTCCACGTGACAAACTTGTCACCGTACGACCCTACCCAACTTTTGGTATACTCAATCGCTTCCGGATACTCTTTGAAGTCGCGGTGCAATTTCGACCGGTAGTTCTCGTACGCTAACTCCATTTCCGCCAACATCATTCCGTTCCACACTTTCAAAAAGGCATTGGACACTACCTTCTCCTTTATGATCTTTTTTGTTTTTGCTAGGACGTTCATGTTGATGTGCCATCGACACAACATGTGCGTTGCATTGGGGAACACTTCCTCCACCGCATTCACAAGCGCCAAGTCTCTATCCGTCAAAACAATGGATGGTAATTCGATGGAGTGAGTTACCATCAACGAATGTAAGCATCCTAACACCCACTTGTAGGCCTCGATTTTTTCACTCGACATAAAAGCATTTCTAATGTAGAATGTATTCCCCGTACAAGTCGCACCCACGACCTCGTACAACGGCATCCCGTATTTGATCATCTTGTACGTGTTATCCATTAAAATGACGTTCGGAAATATCCGTAACAAATCCAAACTAACCGGGTGCGCAAAAAAAAGCTCGTCTATGATATCGCTTCCGTCTTCGGACTTTCTATGGAATTCGTAGTAGTTTAGTCGCTTTAGTTCACCCAACAAGTATTGGAATTGCAACCGACCGCCTTTCTCGAGCTTCCGGTGTTTTAGTATTGCGTTGTACACGGTGCGGATTGTAGAAGAATTCTTAGGGTTCAATTTCGTCACTCCACCAAGAATATCACGAGGACGGGATCCCATTTTATTCGAACTAACCACGAAATCCATCTCTGTTTTTTGAAAGCGTCCCACGTAGGAATGACCTTCTTTGTAGGATGTAGTATTGTGATTGTGAACGCCGCACACAACCTCTATTCCCCACAAATCATCGCCCATCTTCTTTCCTTTAAGGGCGAACGGACATCCGCATTTTTTCGTTCCGGTAGACTTCCTCTTTAGATCCTTGGGGTCTACCAGTTTTGTGTAAACACCATATCTTTCGCACACAAACTCTACTCTCGGAGTTTTACGATCGTGTTTATCGCATCGGCATAAAATAATCACAAACCCGTTATCTGATGCGGTTTCCTTAACCCATTCAATAAGGTCTGCCCGTGAGTAGTACTGGGATTTGGTGTTGAACAACTCGCTATAATCGATGGAGCAAGGCACCCGTATTTCCTCCTCCTCCGACTTCGCCATGCACGAACTAGTCAAATAATCCTTTGACTCATCCTTTAACCCTCCATCTCCGCTCTTTAACTCTTCACCCTATGCATGTTAAAAAAGAAGCATCAAATACGAGCATGGATAAAATAAGCCAAAACCCCAACCCAACGGTTAGATAAGTCACACAATGAAGGTTCGTTCCCCGCCGGTTGTACATGGTCCCAACCGCCGGGGACATTGTCAACCGGCGGTTGAAAATTCCCAAACCGGCGGGGATGTTTTCAACCGCCGGTTGACAATTCCCCACCCGTCGGGGGTCAGGGCCTAAATCAAACTCCATTGGAGTTTAAACACAAGGGTTGACCCCGACGGTTTAAGTTGCCAGCCCCGGCGGTTTAAGTTGCCAACCCCGGCGGGGACAATACACAACTTCAATATTACATTATGGACAAAAAAAGGGAGGTCGCCCCGCCGGTTTACAGGGGCACAACCCCGCCGGGTAAGGCTGTCCCACCCGGCGGGTGGGACTCGACCAACCCGCCGGTTGGACACGGCGTGCCCCGGCGGGGAAGCTTCATCTTCTTAATATGAATGTTCTTCCTCCCCGCCGGTTTGGAGGGTTGAAACCGGCGGGGTAGTTCGGGTTCTACCTTTCTACATGTAGAAGGTCTACCAAAATGGAAACTCTTATAAAAAAATTGGTTAGAACAACTACCATATTTGGAGTCCCAAGCTCCTCAACAAGCTTCTCACACTCAGAGTCCATCCTTCGATTATTCCGAATTTATAAAAAAAAGTAATGATTTTTGGAGGTTGAAGTGTTTATTTGTGAGTTTTTGAAGTTTTTGAAATTTTAGGAGTTTTTGAATTTTTGGGAGTTTTTGAAATTTTTGTTAAGACTAGAGTATAAGAGGGTTGTTTGGTGGAGAAATTTTGTGTTCTTCCACATTTAGCTAACCATACCCACATTCTACTATAAGACAAAAATAAAGATTCTTGGTCAAAGGGTAAAACCGTCTTTGCCTATTGAATTAAAAAAATTCTCTAAATTTTAAAAATGCTTAACATTTTTTGAACCCTAATTTAGCCATACCCAAATTTTATAGATGTAAAACACTCTCATCACTTGATTCTGTTTTTAAATGACACCTCTATAAACACTTGCCCACAAGTGGGCGATAAAGTCTAGATTATTTGTTTGACCTTTTAGGTCCCATTTCAAGAGCCGTGATTGAAACTCCATCTTGATGTATTAATATTTCATGTCCTCATGCCTTGAAACTTGGGTTCTACATTTCACCGAGGCCAAGCAGGGACAGCACAACTTCAAACCTAACGGATCAGGCAGAATTTAAATGAGATCGTGTCACGCAACACGTTAAAAATGGATACGCAAACCATACGTACAGTTTTTGACCCGCAACAATATGTGCGCGCTACATGAACGGATATACTAATTATTATGATAGACTGGACACGCCAATTAATTTTCATACAATAAATATTCTTTATAGGTTGGTTATTATATAAATTATATATTATAAATTTAAAATATTTTGATTATAATTTTATTATTATATTTTAATTATTATTATTATAATTGGATTATAAATATTATAAATTTGTTATTATTTTATAAATTTAAAATTATATATTTTAATTTTAAAATATTATAAAGTATAAGATTATAATTTTATTATTATATTTTAATTATTATTATAAACCGGTTATAATATAACCAAGTGTTTTGTATTTTGATATTATTTATTGGTATAAGTGTTTTTATTTTTTTTATAAATTAATGATATTATTTATTGGTATAAGTGTTTTTATTTTTTTTTATAAATTAAAATATTATAAAATAAGTTATGATTATTATTATGATTCGAGTGTTGTTATGATAACAAAATTAAATAAAAAACTATTTAATTTAGAGAAAAGTACCACAAGATACCCTTTTAAGTTTTATCTAAATATTAGTGCATTTTCATTAGTACCTAGAAGCCAATTTTTTTACCAAAATAACCCTAAAACTAAAAGAAAGAGAAAGTAGGTTCATAGTTACTTTTTATTATTTTAATTTTCACTTCCCCCAAAATCTCAATAACCTTTAGAAACCCAAAAAACTAAAGAAGAAAGAGACAGTTACAAATCGGAGAAACTCTAAAACAAGTCTAGCGAAGGTGTGGTTGTTTCAGAACAAACTCCGGCCACTGTAGAATTCCTGTCGTTCGAATCTATCGGCGAACTTAGTTGTCATCTTCTGTTTTCAACCCAGAACCACCATTGCCGGCGAACTTCGTCAGTTGAAACTACTATTAAGGTACGTCGATAGTTTTTACATATTATGTAAATGAATAGTTATCGACTGGTTGTTCGATAACTTTGTCAGAAAACTGTTTGTATCTGTTTGTCTTTACGGGAAAGTATTGTACATCCATTCGACGGTCGGTTAACGGGAAAGTTTTCCTGAGAAGGTACATAGTTGTGTGTGGTTGATTCTATGTTGTTTGTAAGGAAGAACAAATGTCGAATTAGTTTGGAATTGAAACATGTGTTTTCCTGTATGCAATATGTTTTGTTGGCTGTATCTCGCGTGTCTTAGTGTGGGTATGTCGCATGTCATGTGGTCTATATCTCGCGTTTGAAGTTTTATGGTGTGTAGTAGGGTATGTATCTCGCGTCGGGAGTCGTTACATCTCGCGTTGTGTGGTAAGGTGCAGGGATTGTAGTAGTGTATATCTTCTATATCGCGTAAGGTTGTAAGTGTATCTCGCGTTGTTAGTGAGGTGCCGAGTATATACTAGATTCTGTAATTGGTGCTCTAACTCGCGTAAGGTCCAAATCGTAAATCGCGTATAAGGTCTATAATTAGTTATACAACATGATTTGTATTACCAAAATCTAACATGGGTGTTCTTTTGTAAATACAAGTTCAGTTATGGGCAAATGTACTTTTTACAGGTCTTGTTTGGTCAGCATATTAAATTTGCTGCAGAAAACCTAGGGGCTGAGGAGCATATTGAGGCTATGAAGAACACACCATTCTATACGTTGCTGAAAACTTCCTTCATGCTACGGAACAAAGATCTGCCGATGAAGACGTTTAACAAAGTTATAGAGGAGATTGTAAAGATATATCCATTCAAGAAAGGGTGTTTTAGAATAGGTTCGAAGAGGGTTAAACTGACCACCAAAGATGTTAAAGCCATCTTCGGTCTTAAACACGGAACGAAGGAAATGTCGATAGTCAAAACAGGGGCATTCACTGGAAGATTTATCGACGGTGCAGAGAATGAGTCTCCACTAATGCAAAAATATTTCTTGCGGCCAAGGGCTAAGAAAAGTGGACCGACAAACCAAAAGTCTGTTTCAAATGCGATGATCAAGATAGAAATAACGGTTTATGAAAGATAGGCTGTTTGAGAATATCCAGTCAACCAACGACTATCTGTTTTGTTACAGGTAGCGATAGAAAAAGCAGTAAATGATGGGGGGGGAGGAATCAGTAACTCACGTTGCCAAGCTTTTGATACTCTTCATTTGCTCTACCCTGTTCTACTATGTATCTGGACATATCATGGGCTGGACAATGATCTTCTACGTAGAAGACATACTCAAAATTAATGATTATAATTGGTTCAGCGTAATTGTTGAGAAGTTGACGAAGTCTATGGTTAATTGTTTGGAGAAAGGGGCACCAGATCACGTCATTTGGTGCGTAGCAGTTTTATTGGTACGTATGCTAGTGGTGTGTAGTATTTTGTTTTGTTATAAAAGTGATATGACTGTCTTTTTTTCAGCCCTTCATAATGGAGCACACCACGTTAGGGGGAAATTTGGTAAGGCCAAACATGATTTATAGGTGCTACAAATGGTGAGGGCTAGAGTGCAAGGAGTCAACTATGGCCCTGGTTAAAAGGCTCCGGAAGCTCCCTGATGATGAGGTAAACCTTGGCGTTATAAAAACATACCATGTAACGTGATACGTATTATAGGACTCGTGTAGGCGTAACTCTCTAGGTGTATGTGGTTAGTAGTAAGTTAATAAATCGCGTAGGAATAATATAACAGACGACTCGCGTAGCCAAAACGGTTGGTGTAAATCGCGTATGTGGTAGATGTTTGTCGTTTGAGAATTGCAGCATATATTGCAAAGCAAACACACAACTAATTAGTTTTTAATATGATAATCGCATCATGATTGTTTAGTTGTGAATGAATCGCGTTTTAGATGTAAGTGAATCACGTGAAGTGTTTAGCTGACTAACAGTTGACTGTTTATTTCAAAATACCATTGTGTGTTGTAGATCTTGGAAGAAGAGATAAAACAAACTGAGGCTGAAGAAATGGTCTTCGGTTCGGGGAAGACCAGTGGAGGCTCTTGTAGAAAGTTGAAAACAAAAGGAAAAAAACAATGAGCGGTAGAAGTGGGAAGCGGTCGAAGTATTGTACAGAGGGGGAAACAAATGAGATGGAAATTGAGCAGACATTTGAAACAGTGGATTAGAGGGGCGTGGATGAGGATTACGGTCAACCACTGCGGGGGTGGTTAGATCAGCATAAATATACACTGGATAAATGAGGCAATTCAAGTACTCTGATGAAGAGGATGAAAGTTTACAAGCCAAGCGCTTGTAGTATTTTATTTAAGAGGATGGAAGATATTAAGAACAGAAGGAGTGGAAAATACAAATACTCGGTAGAAATAAACGGCTCAAGATTTCTCTGGCACGAAAGAATAGACAACTAAGTTGTTTAAAAGGTTGTCATTTTAATTAACATTCATCAGGTTGCTAATTTTGTACTTGTTTAATTTCCCCACAGATTGAAGAACTCCAAAGAGAGGTTGCTTCTTTGACTTTGAAGCTTAAAGAACAAGCTGATCAAGCTGATGAAGATGATGGGGTTAATGAAGCACTAGAGAAGTTTTTTGGAATGCCTTTCTATTCATTAGAAGAGGAGTCACCAGAGAAAATAGTGGAGGTATCGGTAACAATGGATAAGGTTCGTAAAACCATAGTTTATGTTTCAATAAAACATGGTTTCAAAAATTTAGAGGCAGAAGATAAAAAAGAAGAAGAAGTTGTAGAGAGTTCTGCACCTGATGACTATGAAGAAGACACGGACGAGGGGGCAGAAGATGAAGGTGAAACGGATGATGAGAAGAATGAATCTGGAGCTGCTAATGGACCGAACGATGTTATTGAGACATCTGGTGAGGGGAAGGAAAATGAAAAAACTTTGTATGTTTTGGTGTTGACAATTGTATGCTTGTGGCGGCCAATTCTAGTAGTGGTGTACCAGCTTTGTCAGGAAGTAAAAATGTGGAAAAAGACGAGGAAGTAACCACGCATGGGACAGATGTTGGTGTGGGTGCAGTAGCAGCTGATACTGAGGTGGAAATTCCTATTGTGGTAGCTGGGGGGAAACGTGAAATTATGGGAGCAGTTGTTGAACCAACACCCATACAAATAGAACCAGATGTTGTTGTAGCTGAAACAACAGGAGAGTTAGAGCCAGATGTTGTTGTAGAAAATGGAGTACAAAAGAGGTTGTGGAAGAAGAAAATCGCGCAGAGGCTGCAGATGATCTACATTGTGGTGAGGGTGCTTGCAAAAATACAGATGCTGATTTGGCAATTGGAAGTGTTGGGGAGGTAACGAGTATGATGGAACTGAATACAGTTGGGCCAGATGAAAGTGGCAACAGCGTACCCAAGCTCGTGGAGCAAGGACATGAACATGTAAGTGGATCTTAAAATATTAAGATTCAACTTCTTATAGCTATTTTATATGATGTGCTTTGTCTTTAATTTGGCGAAGCTGTTGTTTTTGAAATTGTTTTATTACATCAGGGGGTGATTTTAAACTTATAACTATTGCAAATATTATGTTATAACTACGTCGTTATGAATTTGGAAGTTTAAGACTTGATATTCTTCTTACATCGCGTTATGCATGTTAATTTGTTTTTCGTCTCTTAGTCTTATATCGCGTCATGGTAAGTCCACAAAAGCCCCTAGTCAAAACCAAGGTTATTGTTTTAAAAACCACTTGAAAATCACATGTTGTTGACATAAGAATCGTAGCACCTACTATAACACTGTGTCTCGCTTTACGTGATAAACACAACTCGCGTGTTTTGAATAAAGTAATCTAAATCGCGTCTGCATGGTATTTATTAAATAAATCGCGTGGTCGGTGGCAGTAGCCAAGTCACGTATCATTGGTTAACAAAACACGCATCATTGAATAATTTTTTACAGGTATGTAATGTCAAAAAAACAAGATTAAACAAAGGACTACATCAATGCACACAAGGAACTAATAAGCAATAACAAAAAATTGAAAGCGTAATGGAATTCGAAGCTGCTCTAAAATCAACAAAAGAGTTACAACCCAAGTTGGAAATGCAACGCAAAACAAAGGTTGAAGTACTAACACAGCCTGGGATAATAGAAGAACTACAACCAGCAGGGGAGGGGAAGCGAAATGTTTTGATCTTCCAACCCTAGATGATGCATTCCTACTATGTATCCAATCATTTTTTGACGAAATTGATAAGGCGACGGCTATACACTCGAGTGGAGGAAAGTTTGTTGGCAGTATTTTGTCTAAAATTTTATTACAAGTGGCACCTCCAATGGTAAGTTCTTAACTATCCTAATAAACATATACTTAGTTGTCACAGTTTGATTGTTATTTAACACAATTTCTGTCGTTTTATAGTTACTAGATAACATTTATCCAAATTGGGATTTACTTACACAGTCACAATAGGTAGAAACTATTTAGCAAACTTGGGAAAGAGAAACAACAACTACAAAATTAATAGTCGTTAGTCAATACCGCAAGGTCCTTCAAATACAAAAAGACGAAGATCAAATCGACTCAGAAATATGGTATTTACCAGAAAACAAATTTACATACCGGCTAAGTGTTTGTTGGACTAAGCTAATGACCCTACTATACGAAGGGGAGTTAGATTTCAAGGTAAAATTTAGATTCTTGATATAACTCACAAATAATTCACAACTAGTTTGATATAGCTGTGATTTTGTTGTGCTGAAGATCATCGATGCCTGGATATATAAGTTGCTTAAAGAATCAAACTGGAAAGTACCTTTCAAATGGCTTGATAACGAGTACAATTGTAATTTTGTACTATTTAGATTTCCGGGGTCGCAACGGTTAGTATTTAATTATTAAATAGCCATTAAAAGTGACCCAGAAGTTTGATATTGTTTTGTTGTACGCGGGTTTTACTACAGACATTACTACCACTGAAAGAAGATATTACAAATGTTGTTGACGCAGTTTTTGAAAACGTGACAGACGACACATTTATCGCATTCATTCCAGTATGCCACATAAATGAAAATGGTCCTAACCACTGGATGTTGTTGGTAATAGACATGGAGAATGGTTTGGCAAAAAACTACAATCCCATGTTACCTCTTAGCAAATTCACTCCAGATGACACTAGGAAAACAGGCAATGCATTGGTAAGTAGTATGAAACCGTATTGGATGATGTTGTATGTTCATTTTTTGCAGGTGAATGAAAGAATCACGTGTTCCTATCGCGAGATTCTTAACAGTCATTGCTCGCGAATCGCGTTTGTTGTATATGCGAATCGTGTGTTATGCATGGAACTCGTGTCCTAATGTAATGCGATTCGCAACATTAGAACTCGTTGTACGGATTTACATGTTATTTAAAAAAAATAAGTTAACCTTTTTTCTATCTAAGCAATTGAAATATTGTATGAAGAAGAGATACATACCACGTGTGAAGAATGGATACAAAGTTAGAGCTGTTAGAGATATTCCCCATCAAGAAAGAGATTTGCTTGACTGTGGAGTGTTTGTTTGTCAGTATGTCAAAGACATTATCCAGCACGGGTTTCTACCCAAGGAATATAACAAACAAATGCCCGCTGAAGCACGCGCATAAATGTTTCACCATTTCCTAAATGATAAGAATACTAATCTAAGGGTGTTGGATGCTTAATTGTTAATTTTAAATCAGTACAGTACTAGAAGGACTTTTTCATTTGTAATTTCATTCTGATTGGTTATTGGGTAACCTCTAAACAATTGTATGGATACTTATAACGTATATCGCGCGGTATATGTGCCCCATGTGTCGCAAATCGCTAGTTCAGTTTGGGTCACCTATCACGCGTGATAGGTACATAGCAAATTGCATGTGTACCATCTGTACCTATCACGCGTGGTAGGTATCTACCAAAACGTGCGTTTAAAGTTTTTATCTGTCACGCGTGATATATATATATATATATATATATATATATATATATATATATATATATATATATATCAAGCACATCGCGAGTTGCAGTTATTTGTCTATCACGCATGGTAGTTGTCCAGTAAATCGCATGAAAAAAAAATGCATATTTTCTACATTTTTTTTCTTAAACTTCTGTCTATTATTAAAGAGTAATTGTTATTATCCCGCCAAAACATACACCTACTTATTATTAACCGCCAAGTTAGCCACCTACTTTTTCCCCCTTATATAAACCTCCAAACTACAACTTCTACTATAAACTAAAACAATTTACACACTCCCAATAAGAAAACAGTATGAGTTGGTACGTAGATGAAGACCAACACTTTCTTCAAGCGGTAAAGTACGTTAAGATAAAAATTTCTGATGAAACGAGCAATGTTTTTTGCGATGAAGTGTTATGCAGGATGTACTTTGACTATGAGAGGCTTGGATTTGTCGCACCCCACGTTCGCAGCCCAGAAGAAGTGGCTTTGAGGCATCACACTTATGGAAGTGAGAACTTAATAATTGGATATCAAGAGATATGATTGTGTACTTAAAGGAAGCGATTGCTGAGAGAGAAGATGCGATTTCCAATTGTTCACCGGTTGATGAGAACCGTGGTTGTTGAATTTAGTCTTGAATATTCTTGAAATTAATAATGTAACTTCATTCCAAATGGTAGTCTATAAATTAGATGTAATGGAAGCGATTTAGTTTCTGGTAGATCGGGGTTTGGTTTAATTGTATTTTACTAATGATGAGCGTATGACTTGAAATAATGGACCGAATTATTGCATTTGCCAAACTCGCGTGTCGTGTAAATGGAATTATTTAAGGATTGAATTATTTGTGACTCTTGACTCGCGACGTATATGATACATATTTATCATACGAATCGCGTTACATGATTGACCGCATGAATCAAATTGGCAATGGATGTGTGACCCCTAACTCGTGTGATCATTCACTACCAAAGCTATAGCGCGTGATCAACAAGGGAGTTATTTAATGAGCTATAATTGTGTGACCCATAAATCGCGTAGAAGTGTCCAAATAATTTTCACATCAGTCGCGTGATTGTTTAAGGGAGTTACATTAGTAAGTTTACAACTTCTAACGCGTAACTCGCGGCGTACATGACACATGGTTTCTCATACGAATCTCGTTTTATGATTGACCGCATGAATCGAATTAAAAATGGATGTGTGACCCCTAACTCGCGTGCTCATTCACTGCCAAAGCTATATCGCGCGATCAACAAGAGACTTATTTAATGGGCTATAACTTTGTGACCCAAAACTCGCGTAGAAGTAGCAAAATTATTTTCCATCAATCGCATGATTGCTTAAGGGAGTTATTTGGTGAGTTTACAACTTCTAAAGCGTAAGTCGTGGCGTACATGACACCTGTATCTTAACGTTTCAACCTAAATAGTTTCGTAGAAATAAATCAAAAAATAGAGGACTCCATTACAACTTATGTACATCAGTTTAGGCATGTCCAAGTTAAAGATTTATATCATTTGTTAACCAAGGTCAATTATTGAGTGATGTGTCGAGTACATATTTAAATATAATTATAGACCTTATTATAATTCAAAACCACTTCCTAAGAATAAACTGTACCAAAAATATAATTAAAATTAATGAATCGCATGAACATACCACTAAATAGTTACGTGACGATGAAAGGTTGTTGAATAAATTATGATCGATATCAAATAAGGTGGTAGAGTAAAACAATCGCGTTAGAAGGTACTAGTACTCGTTGATTATTGTGATAAAACGTTTAACTCGCGTCATAATTAGTGAAAGACAATGGGTTGTCTTTTCACTAATTGGCATTGGGTTTATATTTTAATTTAATGCATGATTTGACATGGTAGCTAAAGTACTCATTACATGTGCATTAATTGAAAACTAGGATAGTGCTAGATTTGTAAATATAAATAAGTGTATCGCATGCATGGTTTTTTACTACACTATTCTAATTCAAAAGGCTTTTGGTATTCTCAAAACAACTTCTGCCAATAAAATGAGCAGTTGATTAGTCGAGTCCTACGGTTACCCATCTTCTGACGGTGGGTATTCCGACGACAGTGATAGGTACTCCGACTACAAGCACTTCACTACGAGGAGGAAAAAGAGTCTGAAAAGGAGTGGGAATCAGAGTATGAGGATGAAGAGGACACTGAATAGGAGGACGAAGAGGAGGATAACTCTTCTGATAATTAAGAAGTGTATATGGTTGTTTGTTTGTGCTGGAGTTTTTTGGCATTAGAATTGGTAAACCTTATAATCTGTAGTGGTTTTTTAGGGTTTACTATCTAGGCATGCGTAGGCCCATTGTGCTTTCGGGTCTTTTTTTATTTAAATATGTTTTGTTATCGGTATGTACTTAGTTCCATTTGTAGTGCTTTGCAAATTCAAATTTGAAATCGATTTAAGTTCCAACCTCACCAAACACATCACTTCTGTTAATGCTTGTAAATAAGATGCTAGCAATCACGTTGTTTATTTTGTTCATCTGTGCAATAGTTTCACATATATTTTATTGTCTATAATAATTAACAACTGTTATAGATGAAATGTTTTACTGGGAAAACCATTTTATGTATTTGAGAATGAACTATTAAGTATTATAGATTAGATCGGTTGAGGCTTAAGAATTAGTATTCACCTTGAGCATTTAAGCAAGCTAAATGTCCTGCTAATACTAATTTGATAACAATTAGATGGAAATATACAATACGGTAGCAATCTATATTAAAACCACATGTCACGTGTTAGAGGTTATTAGTGACTCGCGCTACTAGAATACACATAAGTTTAATCTGTTATATTTATTCAATAAAACTCGATTTATATAAATTAGACATCGCGTGTTAGCAGCAAGTTCCTGAATCGCGTAGGAACACTATAATAGATGAATTCTGTGGATACCACCGTAAACATAAATCGCGTTAGTACTGTGGGATTGATGTGATTCGCATATCGCTTTGTCTTGCAATCGTGCAATCACTATGGGAGTTTGTACTGACATGAATCACGTTATACGTAAGGGAGTTGTTACTAACTCGTGTTTTGAATGTAAATGAATCGCGTGTATTGATATAACTCAATATAACTCGGGTGTGAAAAATACATTAGTCAGATAATTAGAGTGTATCAACTCAAAAAGTTGGGACAATGAGTAAGAAAGATACAAAACAAGTGGAATCACGTTAATACATACTGGATAAAATGGATGAAACCATAAAAGGTTAGGAAGGCAAGCTCATAGTGTGATATCACATGTCCTTCGGTTGTATCCAAATTTCAAGCAACGGCCACAGCGCAAGTGGCTAGATGATACTTCTCCTCTAGATGGAATCCTCTTCTTCATTGGCCTTCCAGCTCGCCTTTTAACTTTATGAGGTAGAACAACAGGTCCTTCACATTCGTTAGAGGATGAACTTTCACCAAAGTCGGTTATTATATGTATGTTAAACGAATAGGTGGCCCTATAATTACTTATAGTGTAGAATGGTTCTATCAACGTCATAGGATCTTCGTTAACGGATGTTATTGCAGCCAATGAGTGCGGACATGGAAAACACTCTTGCTGCCATAAACCACATGAACAATTAAAATCAAGCATGTTAACAACCATAACTGGTTCAGAATAAACTTCAAATGAACCTGCAGAAGACTTAGATACCACCCAGGTTCGACCGATTAGAACATTCTCCTTAAACTGCTTCTCATATTCGGGGCATAAATAACTGTTCCAGCTAAGCCCCTCTGAATAACGTCTAGAAATATGAGTCATTAGCATTACTCTAATCTTGTCTATCATTTCAACAATTGGTAGATTGCAAAGCTTTTTAATCTGATTGTTAAAGGATTCGGTAGCAGATGATGCCATTTCCCCGTAATGTTTCCCAACGATGAATGGCTGGGCGTACTTTTTGGGAGGTAAATTCTCGACGAAAGTCTTAATCTTTTTACCACCTCTACTTAAAAACTTGGAAGGTATCTGATTAAAAAGTTCAACCGTGGGAGCATAAGCACAACGTTTGAATAGCTTCAACATCTTCTTCTTAAACTCTCGGTTAGTGCAATCAAGAGCTGTCCTCAAATTATTAAGGAATGATATATACAATAAGCATGAAAGCAGTTTGGATAAACAACAGAAACAGCATTAATAATACCAGAGTTTTTGGTAGAAATAAAAGTGATTTGACAGTTTAACAAATAAGGTTTAAGACATTCGATAAACCACATCCAGTTATCGGAATCTTCACCACCGAAAATACCAAAAGAAACTGGAAAAAATACCTACAATATGCAAATAGGTTGAAGAAGTCCAAATAGCAGTTTAAAATATAATTGGTGGATAGTTCTGTGAATAAGGCTACATAAATCCATTAAGGCGCGATTTCTTTTGATGTCATGACATATCTCGTGATGTGGTACCTATAACATAAGCAATATCACACAATTGCTAGTTGTGAACAAAGAAACATCGCGTGATTGCTAGGAATGGACTAGGCAACATCATTTGATTGTTATACATTTGGTAAATAACAACTCGCGTACGAGATTGTTTAAGAATCGCGTTGGTATAATAGTGATTAACTTAATCTGTGGAAATCGCATGCGTTTGTCATTGTAAATCGCATCTTGAGTTACATTTACCGAAAAACTAAAATTAAAGGAAGGTTTAAAACTCACCCTTATTGACATCATTTGCCACTGCAGACAACAATACACCACCATGCTTTACGTTTAAATGGGTACCATCCATATACAACAATGGTCGACATGAGTGAAAGCCTTGAATGCATGATCCAAATGCCACAAAGCACCTCCTGAAGACATTCCCAAAACCAACCTCCAAATGGCAATCAGTAGTAATATCTCGACTTTTTACTCTTCTAAAGTAAGCATTCAATAATCCAAACAAAGTATTACTATCTCAAAAAAGTTCCCTCCTCACATTTTATAAAGCATTCCACGACAGACGGTAGGAAATATCTAAACCATAGTCTTGTTTATTTGAAGACTGAGTAGTTTTTGCTGTTAAAGAATGGCATGTCCTAATTGATTCATGTATTTCATCCGCAATCAAATCAGACGTCAAATGCCTACTTTTTTTCTTGGAAAATACCAGGCTACATATATAGGCTTGGACAAATCGCTTGATCATCATTAAACCACTGCTAGAATCTATTGATGCATACATTCGCCATTTACAACCTGAATCTTTGTTGACAGCGTAAGCAGTGATCTTAGTAGATGTATTATGCATATACTTGAAAGAAAAACCAAGCTATAAAGTATATTGGCACAACGATAACCTTACACCTGAGGCACCATCAGCAAATGTCTGACCAACTCATGTGATAGCATCAACCCAACCCCTAGTAGCAAGATGTCTTTTTTTATGTTGCAAACTGATTAAACCATTACTACTCTCTCCACTTAATAGTTGATCATCACAGGGTTCTACAAAGTTTACGGTAGGCTGTTTACGAATGTCATTCACATATTTTTCAACTACTCGTTGTTCTATAAAGAAGCTAATGCTTTTCAGACGCTCCACATCGAGATAAACAACTAAACCCATGAAATCAGTCTCATTATTAAACAAACAATACTTTTGATCGCCACAGGAGTAGGTAATAGTGTAGCAACCCCTAACCAGATCATCCTATCTACCTTCAATATATTGTTGAAGAGTTTCAAAGTTTTCAAACTCGCTCAAAGTAACGATTGAGGTCTGCTTTGAATATTTGAAAATACAAACTTTTGAGTTAGACATCTAGTCCTCTGCAATAATAAACAAAATTAGTCTAGGTGAGGGAGATGCTAGAAATTGCATCACAAGTAACACGAGATGTGAAATGTTCTGTTGCGGCGACTCGCGTTAGTCAGAATCACGAGTAAATCGCGTTCATTTGATAAGCGTGACATGCAAACGTATGTTACTGGCATCGTCTTCAACTCAACAACATGTAAGAAAGAACCCATGGTAGTACAAGCAAAGCTGGTTTCACCTAAACTATGAGAAAACTTAAAAACCCGAGTTTTAATACAGAAATAAACTTACGGAAACTTTAATATACATAGAATGAATTTGAAAACTTTAAAAAAGCGTACAAAACCCAGCTTAAACAGAACCAGGTATGATAAAAGCTTCCACTCCTCGACAAAAATTTTTACAAAACCCAGCTGCCAAGAACAAACTCAGATAACAGCTTCGAATCGTGGTGAAGAAAAGCAAAACCCAGATCTGAAAACAGCTTAAACTCGTCTATAAACAAGCTTTAAAAACACCGTCAACAATCAAAACAACAATATATAAAATATTACATGTAAATGGTTTCGAGAAGAACTAGTTTCAACAAGAAGGAGGTATTCTAAATGGTTTCTTCAGAAGATATAGGTTCATGACCACTTTTAATAAAATAGCAGGGTAGGTTGTACTATTAAAAATTCAAAATTTGAATTTTGGTTGGAAAATAGACTGATCCAAATTTTAAGGGTACTTCAGGAATGAAAGTATAAACTGGGTAATGGAATGGAATTAGTTTGGTGAGATGGATATTTAGTAGGCATAAAAAATAATTGGGGTAATAAATAATAATAAGTTTGGTGAAAAAGTATTTAGTGTCACATTTCTTTTTAATTTAACCCTCCATAGTTTATACTCTTATGTCCACGTAAACCTTTCACGCTCACCCAAAAACATTTTTTTGCTAGCCACTGGATAAAAAAAACATGAAGGAAATATTAAATTATTGAGTAAAGGAAATTCTGGCATTTTGATTTAGCTTTTTTATATAGACATTTATACTCCAATGGAGCCCTATGTATATTGCGTCATAAACATAGTCGTAATCCCTTCCACAAATAAAAAAATTTATTTAATTTAATCGTCCACATTTTATATTCTTACGGACCATAAATCTAAAATATCTAAAACACAAATGTTATGATGTACAAATATTTGTAACTTAAAGTACAAATTTTAACAAATTTATTACAAACATCCTTCTACGTGGATGTTATTTCGTATGTATTAATATCTAAACTAATATAACAACCAAATAAATTTAAAAATTATAAAAATTATTAATTTAAAAAAAATAATGTGACCAAATTTGATTGATTTTATCAATTATAATTAAAAACAATAAGAGTAGATAATTTGAATTGAGCACAAAAGTTTTTATAAAATCCGTACGAGAAGTAAAAGAGATTTAATATTGGAGATGAATAAATGAGAGTAAATTAAAAATAGTATTACAAAAGAAAACGCAAAATAAAACAAATTTTACAAAATTAAAGTAGAGTAAGTCATAAGTTTAACGGCTAGTTTTTGTAGGCTATTTACTTATTTATTTATTAGTCAAACGTTAATTATTTATATAAACTAGTATATATATAAATTAATATCTATATATATATATTTTAGTGTATACCGTACATGAAATACATATATATTTGCATAGGTATTATATGGGTTATATATTTGTTTTATATATTTCTTGTGAGTAGATAGATATTTATTTCCGTTTTATAAATTATCAGATTTTTTTTTTTTTTTTTAATAAAAGTATAAGTTTTTTTTTTTTTTTAATCAATCAGTACAAAAGGTCCGCCCAAAAGTGACCCATCAAGTGAGAAGACATAGGCCCAAACATGGGCTATCAGGTCTTCTCAATTATCCGACCCAATTACATGACCTGATTCAACCCCAATTGAAACCCTACTTTCGTCAGAGTCTTCCCTTTCTTCTCTCTTTCAGCCTTGAAATCGACTTCCTCAGGTCCATCTCTTTCAACCGGGGTCAATATACCCTACACCCATGCTATCAAGAACCATAATAGCTAGTAGGGCGTTAGGAATTTCTAAGCTATCAAATCTCCAATCCTTCTTCTCCACCCTTGACTGTTTCGAAATCCAGTCGGCAGCCATGTTTTCCGATCTGGATACATGACTGACCTTCATGGATGGATGAATCAAAGCCTTACACAACTCAGTAGCCTTACAAATCATTGAGTCCTCCTTCACATTTTTAACCAACGTCAGACAGTCCAGATCTAAATCCACGTTCGTCCATCGTCTTTTGTGGCAAAGCAGGAGAGCTTCGATGAATGCTCTCCTCTCTGCTTGCAAAGGACTGAGCTTTCCAAACACAAAGCCAGCCCCTTCAATACAGTCCCCTCGATGATCTCTAACCACAAATCCACCAGCTGCTTCTCCGGTGAAATCGCACGCCCCGTCCGTGTTGATTTTAATTCTTCCCAGGGCAGGAGCTCTCCAACTCCGGTAAGTTACTCTTCTCTTGCATATTGATTGCACTCCAATTTTGAACCCTGCATCTTCCACATATAACCAGTGCTTAGACTTTAATCTCAAGTCTATTGCCAATATAAACCTGTTAATCCTATTAACTGCATTGTTAAAGCTGTCAACAGGCTTGTCATTTTTGCTATGGTTCCTGTTTAACCAAATTGTTCATATTATCAGTTGTGGTACAATTTGGTTAATATGGAACTTGTTACCAACAGTCTTAAACCACACCCAAAGCATGTGTCTTAAATTCATGTATCGTCTAACTGGAACTTTGAACACTATACCATAATAGTTCCAAAGATGCCAAGCATAGCTGCAATTCACAAAGAGATGTTTTAAGTCCTCAGAATTGCAGCAAAATTGACATTTTGAAACTATTATGAAGTGCTTTTTTGATAGAATATTATCAGTGGGAATAAATCCCTTTAGTATTTTCCAGCAAAGAAAAGAAAACTTTGAAGGTATAAAACTGTGCCAAATTTTCTTAAAAAACAGAGAACTGTCATTTTTAACTCTTATTGTTTCCCAAGTTTTCTTTGTATTAAATTTTTTATCATTTGATAAAATCCACTCTATACTGTCTTCTTTATCATGTGAAATAGTAATCCCATTTATATGTTGCTGCCTTTCATATGATAGTGAAGACAGTATACTAGAGTCCCAACCTTCATTGTTCCAAAACGTTTTTACTTTTGCTGGAATGTACCATGAGTTTCTATCAGAAATTATAGGACTCATGTTGTGCCATGAGTCCCTCCAAAAATCAACGTTCCCACAGCCAATCTTCCAATGAATATATTGTTCAGCCTTTTCCCTTATAGCACAGAGACCCTTCCATATAATAGAGTCTCCAATCCCACACTTAGCAACTATAGGATGTCTTTCTAAACAATAGGTTTTATATATCAGCTCTGACCAAAGTGATTTTCCTTTTCTAAAACTATACCATAGTTTAAAAGCAAATGAGAGTTGTATATCAGAGAGTGATTTAACATTTAAACCACCCTCCTCAAAAGGATGACATAGTTTCCTCCAACTAGTCCAGTGAATAGCACTCTCGTTTACCTTAGATCTCCATAAGAATTTATTGAAAACAAGTTCAATTTTATTTAATATATTATTTGGTATAAAACAGTTTTGCATCCAATAAAAGATAATGGGATGAAGAACATGCCTTATAAGTGACAATCTGCCACTATAAGACAGGTTCTTCAAATCCCATTCATTGATTTTATTAAAAACTTTGGCTAAGAGAGCAGAATAGAACTTTCCTTTATTGCTATCAGCAATAGTAATCCCCAGATAGTTGAATGGAGCATTGACTGTTTCATATCCCATTGTAGTATTGATCCTTGCAATATTTGACCTTGAGCATCTTGTAGAAGTTATTACTTTTGTCTTGTTTACATTGATCATTTGCCCTGACTCATGTTGGTACTTGTTCAGCAGGTAACTCAGGCTACTTATTGAAGATGGAGAGCTATTGGTAAATATTACCACATCATCCTTTGGGATATCACTGCCAGCTAGGTAAGCATTTATTGCATTACACAAATCACACTTAATTATTTCCCAGCATTTCTTAAGAAAAAAATTATTAAACCCATCTGTTCCTGGTGCGCTGTCTTTCTTCATTTCATTTATTGTAGTCCACACCTCCTCACTACATGCTGGTTTCATGATCTCAATGTTTTCCCTGTCCAAAACCAACTTAGGAATATTGTTTAATATAGAATCCTGATCACTAACAGAATCATTATCATCAGGTACATGTGATAAGCTCATTTTAAAGTATTCCACAGCAGAAGAGGCTATCTCCTTTTGATCTGTAAGCCAATTATCATTATGTTTAACTCCAGCAATAATGTTAGTCTTTCTTTTTTTAGTTACATAACTGTGATAGAGTTTAGTATTACCATCACAGTCACTTAACCAATTGTTGAAGCATTTTTGCTTCCAAAAACTTTCTTCATCCTTTAATGCAAGGATAAGAATGCTGTTAGCCTTAGATAGGTTAGATTTAGAGATGTCAGTCTTATTTGTTTGATGAAGTAATTCACATTTCTCAACTTCAGTGATAGCCTCTTTTACTTTACAAAAAATGTTTCCAAATGTATTAAAATTCCAACTTTTTAAATGTTTTTTCAACCTTTTGAGTTTGTACCAGAAAATAGAGCTATCTTCACCATAGCAATGCTTGGACCAGTTCTGACTTACCATAGTCAAGAACTCTGGATGATTTGTCCAAGCATTGATAAACTTGAAAGATCCCTTCTTTTTATTTAAAACATCGTTTAAGTTCTTACTAATAGAGATTAACAGTGGAGCATGGTCAGAACACGTTCTGACCATGTGACAAACCTGGATGCTTAAGTTATTAAGCATTTCCTGGTTGGTCAATACCCAATCTAACCTCTTCCAGTTGTTTTTGTTACTCCATGTATAACGGGAGCCAATATGAGCAGGCACTTCCAGTTTGCAGAGTCTTATAAACTCGTTGAACTCCTCAGCACTACTCTCATCATAATTTCTGCAATGCAGCTGGTCATCAGGGCTTCTAGTCGTGTTGAAGTCTCCAGCACAAACCCAAGGCACATTACAGGTGAAGCTACTTAGTTGACTCCATAGTATCCTTCTTTGAATTCTTGTGTTTTTTGCATAAACTGAGGTGAGACAACAGTTAAATGCAGCCTTATTTAGCTTCACGTAAAAATACTGATCATGATCCTCTATAACAGAAATAGTTAGCTCACTAGACCAAAACATCCAAACTTTATTTGAAACATTTGACACAAAGTTCTCAAACCCAATTCTTCTTGCAACCATTTGAATCTTGTCTATCCTGGCCATTGGCTCCTGTATAGTTACCAGCATGACTTTTTCCTTTTTAACAATAAATTTTAACCTTGCAATCGTAGGATTGTTGTGTATTCCTCTTGCGTTCCAACTAATGATTTTAATCATTATCAGACACAGAATGTTTAGCTATCTTTTCTCTCTTACTAAGAGAGTTTATAATTAATCTATTTGAGTCACTACTCTTGTTTGCAGCTTTAATCCTCCTAGAAATGACTGTCTCAAAGTCTTGATCAACCTCATTGGAACTCGCTCGTGGAGAAGGATTGTAGCTCCCAACCTTTCCACCACTAGAAGAAACTTGCAACCTATCTTGACAGTTTTCTTCCTCTTCAAGATTTTGAAGAGCGCTGATAATATCATGATTAGTTGAAGCAGATTTATCAATCACTGGGCTTCCCACATTAGTTGAGGGACAAGAAACATATGGTCTGTCTTTTTTTGTGACAATTGACTTTAATTTCCTCCTGTAAACCTGTGTAAAAGTCTGGATTCTTGTAGCCTTTGCAGCATTGTCTTTCTTATCAACTTCTTGTAACACCTCCTGTTGTAAACTCTTTCCTTCATTAATATCAATCTTTTCTTGATCTTTATCATTCTTGGATTCCATCTTTTGATTCTTCTTGCATAAATCAGACTCATGCCCTATATGGTGGCAGATATTGCAGTAACTTGGCGCATTCTTGTAACTTACGTTTATAACATACTCTTTCCCATCCTCAAAATCCACACACAACCTTCTCTTCAATACACGAGAAACATCTATTTCTATTAATGCATAACAAGCGTTCCAACTAGCCCTGTTAACTTCAGGGATAACAACATGATGAACTACTCCCAACGATGAAGCCAAAGCATGAATCATGGAACTGTTGTACATAAATTCAGTAACCTTCTCAAAACGAACCCAAAGCAGAGCCTCAGGGCACTCAAAACTTCTCGAACTGTCAGGACACCACTTTATTACCCTCATTAACTTCCCATCTACCTTCCAGAATCTGTTGACCCAAAGCCTGCCTGCATCTTCAAGAATATCGAACTCCACGAGGATCTGTCGCGAGTCTATTGTAACGTACGAAAATCTACCCTTGAATTTAAAAGACTCAAGGAAACTCTGTAAAGCTTGTCTTTTGGGTATCCCTTCATTGAATTTTGCAACAAGAGTGCATCTTGACAGTGATCGAAGATCTTCTTTAACCTTTCTTGCAAACGTTACCTTATTATGGTCTTCATAAGCAACCACACATTCTGACCTAAATTCAGGATTGGCAACCTTTTTCCGCACAACATCAGCATACAGCTTGTTTGTAGAGGCTACTTGAGAAGGTAAATTCACTTTATTCAACGGCGGGAAGTCGTTCTTGTCCATAGTATCCATCTTAGCCGCAAAACTTTTCAGCAAACCAACCGGCGTTGGTAATGTCACAAAGGTCGTAAGAGCAGTGAAAGAAGAAAGCTTCTCAATGCTAAGAAGTAAGAACAGACAGTATAGAGTAGGAGATTCTTAAAGGTTAAGAAAGCACTCCTATTCTTTAAGCTTTCTTGAGAGAGAAGAAAGCCATCTTCCTAAATGACTAACACTTGATTCTATAATTAAAATATTTGCTATAAATTATCAGATTTAGTCGTACACTAAATAATATAAATTTCTATATCTAAAAAATGATTATAATTATTTCAAAAAGAAAATCAGATTTAATATTAAAACTAAAATTATATATAAATATATAAGTATAATTTTTTAAAGATAAATATATAAATACAATTTATGGATTAAAAAATAAATATTATAATATACATATCTTAATTGTTGAAATTCGACTTTAACACATACAAATTATTTTCTAATAATCTTATACAAAATATTTTTAAAATACAGTGTTTAAAGATCTAAATAAAATTAGATATCTAATAATTAGATATTATAAATTGTTTTTTTTAATATCAAACAAACTATTTATATAGTTAAAAAAAATATGTAAATAAATATTACAAGTATTTGGTTTACGATATACATATCTTAATTATTAACATTCGAATTAATTAACGTATATAAATTATATTTTAATAATTATGTACGAAATATTTTAAAAATATGATGTTTAAAGATTTAAATAAAATTATATATCTAATAGTTAGATATTATAAATAATATTTTTGAAATATTAAATAAACTATTTATAGTATCTATATATAATTAAAAAAATATAAAATATATATCATAAGCATTAAACGCATATCTTAATTATTGAAATTCGAATTAATTAACGCATACAAACTAATTTAAAATAATCACATATCTTTTTTATAAAAAGTGACTTAAATTGGCCACTCGATGGGTATCACACATGAGAATAGCACCACTATCACGCATATGTCATTTCATGCTGACACGTTATCCTATTAGCACACATACGCAGTGTTATGCATGACAACCACCACGCCACGCACGCTAAAAAATTTGTCACCCATATTTTTTTGACACAGCCACGTCATGCTAGAAACTGTTATATAGATCGAGAAACTATTAAATGGATCATGAGACTGCTGGAATTACATGTTTGCTACTTTTAAGGTCAGGCATAAATCAATAATCAATGTATATATCTTGACAAGAAATTTATAATAGATCAATAACCAATGTATATATCTTGATAAGAAAATTTATAATAGGCTTTTATATTAAGATTATTAGTTGACTACAAAATATTTTGAGACATCCATACCTCCAAGCATAATGTTAAAAAAATACAAATTTATTAGGATATATTCGAATAAAACAAAGAGTTTAAATCGCAAGTACAACATGACATTATATACATCAAAATAAAAATAAAAACATAAAAAAATGTATGTCGGTGAGTAGAAAATGGAATCATAAGTTCATGAATAAAAATATTTAAAAAGCGCAATCAAATAAAAAAACAATCAGGCATGTCTCTTCTTCTCTTGTACAGAGGGTCCGCAACAAGGTTTTCGAAAAGATAAGGGAAAGATAAAAAAATATGAAACCGAGAGAAAGAGTTTTTATTACTAGTTAAACCCACCAGTACAATTTTTTGTTATAGAATCTATAGCAGAGGTCAGAGATAATGTTACAAGAAATTACAAATGCGAGGGAAACGGTATATTGAAGATTTTAAAATTTCTCTCATGCCATTTATACTAGATAACTTCATATAACTCAGAGTTCCAAATATGGCCAAACTTAAAAGGAGAGAGGGTCGATAAGCTGGTTGTTTGTAGCCTCGAGGATAAATCCAAGTTTGGAAGAAGCTTCACACTTCAGGCCTTTTGGATAACATGAGGGAAAGAACACACTACAAAGAGATGATTAAATGTTGAATGGAGTTGTTGCAAATGAAACAGTCTAGAACCGTATTAAAATCCCTAGATATTAATTTATCTCTGGTGGAGCTTTGAATGACTAGCCATACACGAAAAGAGTGTATGTGAATATAAATTTGTTAAAAATAAGTTTGACGAAATGAACATGTAGATCCAAATTATGAATGACATTGCAATTGCTATTAATTGGTAAAAATCTTACTTCTCTGGTTTGGAAGCCAGATTTTAATATCATATGTATTCAAAAGAACAAGGAGTAGCCTTATATACTTACCAATAGAAATGAGTAGTATGGGATCTGCAATAACAACGAATTTGAGAAAGATAGTTCCAAAGTGTTGTTGGAGATGACGTGTACGACTTTACCAATTGGTCTGCATTTTAGGATCAATATGATGAAGATATTTAAACGGTGGATGCATAGAGTTTATTTAATTTTCATTTGAATTCATTATTAAAAAGGTAGTAAAAATGTACTGACTTTCATGGAACACCTCCTTCCTAAAAAGTATGTATACACGTACTTTATAAGTCAACACTATGGTGTTATGTCTTATAATGCAGGTCTGTCTTTTAATAATCAAATAAATTTTTTTTGTAGCCTATTTATTCTAAAATTATTGGATAAAATTAAGATTATTCTGATTACCATGATATGAAAGTGTTACTCTAGTTATTTACGTTAGAAAATCAAGCTATTTCTTGATATTGTGAAAAAAATGGATTATTCAGTCATCTACCCAAATATTATTTGAAGTTCAATCGGAACTAGTTATGGTTGTTGATCTTTTGAACTATAAATATTCTTGTGGTATTTGAAAAATTGAATCTTTCCATTGTTCACATGTTTGTACTAAAATATTTAGTATTTATAGGAATCCTTCGACATATGTAGAGTCATGCTATAGTTTAAGTTTTTATAAGAAAACTTATACTTGGGACATACCAGTTTTAACTACTTTTGATGAAGCTTCAAGTTCAAATACTCTCATATTAATATTTCATGTAGTTTGAAAAAGAGAACTGGAAGACCCAAGAAGAAACACAGTTTATCCAAATGTCAAAAATTGATTCATAAAGTGAAGTGTGGACGTTCTAAAAAACATGGTCATAATAGAAGATCTTGTAAAAAAAACATATAAAATAATGTATTTTGTTTTTTAGTTAGATATGTTATTTTTAGTATATTTCTATTATCTTTTTAAAAATAATTTAAAATAAGATATTTTTAGTTACGAAAGTAACCATTGTTAGTTGGTTGTACAATTACATTCATTTTGATTAAAAAAATAATGTTGTTGTGAAAAAATAAAAGTCTAATTGGGTGTAAAATTATATTGTAATCGGTTGCGAAACTACGTATATTTTATTGCGTAATAATATTTATGTTGTGGAAAAAAATTATAGTTATGAAAAATACAAATGTAATTGCGGTGCACACTTATGTTTTAATTTGTTACGAATTTACCTTATAAATTATACAGTTATGAAATAAAAATATATAAATAAACGGTAAAGGAAAATTAATATTTCAAACAAAAATAGTTTAGCGAGAATTAACTCTTAATAAAATTATGAATTTAACAGACGAGTATCTACCAGTATCCGAATGAATTTTTATGGTTAAGATATAAACCAAATCTTTATGCTCTCCAGTTTGAGGTAATAACTTCTTCTGGTTGATGCAAGATCTCCTTCAAATGTTATGAAAATAGATTTTTTTCTTATTTTTCAACATGATTTTTAAGTCTAGTATTTGATTCTTTGAGTTCATTAATATTTTTACTGTGGCCATTGTTTTGTGTTTCAGTTTTTCAGTTTTTTGAGGTTGTCTTTTAGACGCATATCTTATGACTAAAGAAATAAATATTTATCAAAGTATGGTTGCATAATTACGTGAACTTGGGTTGCAAAAATATAATTTTAGACGAGTTAAAAATGGTTGCAAAATTACATGTTAAATAGTTGAGGAACTACGAGTAAAAGAGTTGCAGAATTAGTTTTTTGGCACAGAAAAATGATGAAGTTACATGTTGATATTAATTTTTCAAACTGTTAACTTCTTCCCGAAGATTATTTATTTTTTCTATGAGCTGAAATGTATTTAGAATTCCTAATGTGAAGAATACTAATTTTTTAAAATTGTATATCAACATTACAAAGTCAAATACATGTAGATTAGTATTTAAACTATTATAACTCTGTGGAAGCAATAGAAGTAAAATAGTTGCGGAAAAAGTCTATTATGTGCGAAAATCAAAAGACAAATAATGTAATTTGGTTGCAAAAATATTTGCAAAATAGTTACATAAAAAGAAAACAATTCATTCAGAACTTTAAATGAATACACAAGTAGTTTCTACGTTACAAATTTTTATTTTGGTTGCGCAAATGCACATACATCAAAACTAAACATGAACAATTCTTATATCATTCATCTTACTAGGAACACAAAAAGTGAAACAATTAAGAGAATAAAATACTTTCTTTGTGAAAACCTTATTTAATAGATGCTTTATGTTTGAAATTTTTCAAATTGAAATAAATTTAGTTACATAAATATATAATTTAAGAGATCGAGAGTTGCAATTAGAGAGAGAGAGAGAGAGATGTATGTGTGTGTGTGTGAAGAAAATGAAATAATGTGGTTTTGCATATTTTAACCGGTTGTGGAATAATGTTGCAATTAGTTACGTAATAACATTTTTATTTTGCAAAAGATAGTTGTGTAATTGGGGTACGAACACATGGAAATTCATCAAAGATATCCCTTGGACTTTATCTTATTTTATACTATTCGTCTTGCATCCTTTGATATACCACAATCCAGTCTTTAATTGCAACAAGCACTCCAAGTGTCCCGCATCTCAATCTTGTTCGTTTAGTCCTGTATTATAGTGTGTCCTGACTAAATGCACATTCACCTTAACACAAACTTCAATTTCTTGAATGCATACTTCATAGTTATATGAATCATTAGGAATTCGTATGTCTTTATGAAAACAATTCTAAAAAGGTTAAAACCATAATATTTTTAATATGATAAAAAAATACACCAATTAACATAAGTGTATGCAATAAGATGAAAATATCTAATAAAATTCTTACATATCGATATTGTGTTGTGATATAGATTATTATCCCTGTATTTATCCATATGCATGACAAGAATAGTATAATGTAGAAAGTGTTTTAGTTGCATTCTTAAGAAACCTCAAAAATCTTAACATTGAAGCACAATAAATCCAATTTTGATGTTCAAGATATGTATTAGGATTATGTATATTATAAAACTTAGTAATCTACTATCTATATGTATAAGCACGTGCAAGAAGATAATATGTAGAGTTCCATTTAGTCTCGACATCTAAAACTATTTTTTGTATGACTTTTCACAATCCCTAATAATTTATTCCTATCTTTTTTAGGATCCGAGATGGAGCTTAGTAGGACCCCTTGTTTAATATGATCGATATATTCCTTAACTTTACTTGTTCTATATCTTGCAAACAGTATAAGTATATGACATAAACATTTAGTGTGAAACATTTTAAAAAATATATGGTTGGAAGTATTTATAAGATACTCAATAGTCCTCCCGTTTGCAGATGCATTATCGAAATATATAGACATAAATTTATTTTTAATATGAAAATCATTCATACACTGTAACATAATTTCTTTAATTACGGCAGAGGTGTGTTTGGCAATTACACGAAAATAACACACATCATATTAAACTGACTAAATGTCTTTATATCACTACTCAAATAAATTTTCCATGGCAAAACTAAAATAGTATAATGAATGATTTGTTTTTTTTCTTTATAATATTTAAAAAAAAATTGATCTCACAGAGGTACGTGGGATGCGTGTGGCTCTTGGGTTTATCTCACTACGCATCCAAATAAAATACCGCCAATTTTCACCAAAATTAAACGGTTGTGAAGCACGAACAACATATAACATAGTGATTTTCCTATATATTTGACCTGTAGTTAAACACGATGAATATCAAGAAAACTTTCCTACACAAGGCAATTGAGGAAATCATAAACATGAAGTAGCTTGATAGATTTGTATAAAATGAAAAGAGTGATCGGATACGTATCTTGAATAGAGCATTGTATGTCTGAAGCAATCTCTTAGGAAATCGTATAAGTGTTTGAATAATTTCATGGCCAAGAGTGATTTTGGAAGAAGCATTTATAGCAGTTATGTGTCTATGAATAAATATGGTTCTGCTGATATATACATACTGTTGTATGTATTTACTATGTTGATTGCTAATAAAGATAAAACATAAATATAAGTCCTTGAAGGAAAATTCGAAGAGCAGGCTTGACATGAAAGACCTAGGATCAACCAAGAAGATTATTGTGATGGAAATAACTAGATATGGACAAAAAAAATTGTTTCAGTCACAGAAATGTTAATCTGAGGAAGGTGTCTGACTGGTTTGGTATGACATGGGAAAAATTAGTCACTTGTCTTATTTTTTAACATTTTAAACTAACATCTTTAAAGGTTGATGCTAAAGTTATAGAGATGTAGAAAATATAAGAAATTCCTTATTCTAATATTGTGTTGAAAGTGTTACGTATATCATAGTCTCTAGTAGACGTGATTTGGCTTATAATTCAAGATCGATGAGAAGATTCATGTCAAGGATATCCAAGGGACATTGGAAGGCCGTCACGTGGGTTATGCGGTACATATAAAGATCAGCTCGTTTCGTACAAATATATGGATAAGCTTGTTTCAAACTGGAAGGTGCTAAGGGTTTTGTTGATTCTTATTACGCTGGTTGTTTGGGTGTCAATAAGTCTTTGATTAGCTATGCCATTGGGATATTTGGTAGTAATATAAGTTGGAAAATGAATCTTCAACATGTATTAGCAATTACGTTACCGAAGCAGTAAAATGGGCTATGTGGTTAAGAGGAATGTTGATGGAGCTTAAGGTTCAACAGGAAGTTCTAATGGTGTATTGTGATATCTGAAGTGCAATAAAGTTATCAAATAATCAGGTAGTTATGAATAGACTAAGCATATTGATATTAAACTTCATTATGTAAGAAGTATTCTTGAAAATAGAGATATTATACCGGAGAAGGTTCATACTAGTGCATCCCTATATATATATATATATATATATATATATATATATATATATATATATACTAAATCGTTGACAACGAACAACTTCAAGCATTTATTGGACTTGGGTCATATACGAGAAATATGAGGCCCTTTCAAATGGACAGATGGAGCTGCAGTAATTGTGTTCAAATTTATTTTGGATTTTAAACCAAGGTGAAGAATTGTGATAGTATGATTTTAACTTGGTGGTTAACGAATAACTTATTGAAGCTTTGTTGATTGAATGCATCGGTTGTATTGACACAAGAATCGTCAAGACATCGGTTTCTTCTGCTAAAGTATTGGAGCACTGATCAGGAAACCTTTGGTAAATTCGCGCAACCGCATTAGCAAGAATTCTATCATCCAATACGTTGGTTGCTTCAGTCAAAAGGTTATTAGTCAAACCAAGTAAGGTCATCAACCAAAATTTTGGTTGCTCCAGTTATGAAGACATTTAGTAAAATTGAGCAAGAATATGTGCATATGGGCATTTAGATACAGTGAAATCTACTTTAGTCTGAAATACAAGAGGATGAGGTAAATTCTACACACACACATCTATCATCATGGACTTAGGTTGTTTGGGTTTGACTACTAGTATAAGGTTTCAGTTACGGTGGTTAGATCTACCTTTTGTTAAAATCATAATCAGTTACTTATTATTAACACATAAATGGTCTTTTTAAGAGTTTCTTACATTTTTTATGAAGCAAGATAGACACCATATATTATAAATATGTCATTTGGGAGTTTGACTAGATAACAAGACTTTAGTGAGTGCGAAACATATATTTACAAAGAAAATGCTAAGTAGATTTCTTCTTGGAATTTTTTTTATCTTGAAAGAGTATTGTGTGAGCTCTGTTGTTAGGAGTTTCTGTGTATAACGATGCTCTGGAATTTTAATCTTATATACTATTATATTTTTTTAACAATAAATGAATAATATTGTTATTATGGTTATTTGGTCTTCGAAGATATCTTATACAAAAAATATTTTAGCATGAATTTTCTTCGATGCCTTGGACAAAATAAATCTCAAATGATATAGTCATAATTACATGATATGGAAGGATCCGCGCATTGTGGGTATAAAAATTTGCTACGAAGAGTTCTTTTGGCAATATATTATCGGCCCACAATTGCTTCGAACGCTAAGGAATTGGTTAAAAGATGTGATATTTGTTAATGATTTTCTAATAAAACTCATGCACCCAGGAGTACCTTTTGAGTCGATATCAGAGTCATTACCTTTTACCGATGAGATATTGATTTGTTTGGGTCTTTATTGCTAGAATTTGGGGGATGATAGACTATAATTTCCGTGGTAGACTATTTTTCTAGGTGGGTGGAAGCTGAACCATTAGCATGAAAAAAATCTAAAGACGTGATCATGTTCATTATTTGTCGTCATTTTGGTGTTCCGAGCATAATGAAGATGGATAATGGGCCATAGTTTGACAATAAAAAGATGAAATCATTTTATTTGCTGAAAGAATACAACAATGTTTCTCAGCATCTTTCTATCCACAAGCAAATGGCTAAGTCGAGGTTACTAATCGACCAATTCTTGATGGGATGAGTAAGAATTTGGAAGGCAAGACTACAAAATGGCCAGATTATTTACAAGAAGTCTCGTGGGCATACAAAACTACTCATTGAACATCTACCCAAGAGTCTTCATTTTCCTTAGTCTATGGAATGGATGAGGTTGTGTCATCCGAAGCGATTTTACCTTCAAATCGATTCATTAAGTCTTTTGAAGAGGCCAACAACAGGGAGAAGTATACATAGTTAGACTTAATAAATAAAAAAAGCACAATTAAATTATTTACACTACCAAACTTTGATGAAGAGTCAGTACACTTCCAAAGTTAGATGACAAGAGTTTAAAATAAGGGATAAGGTTTTAAGAAAATTATTTGTGTATATAAAAGAAATTTTGTTTGGCAATCTAGCACCCAACCATGAGGGCCCATACATGGTAAGTGAAAAGGTGAAGTCGGGGACATATCCACTTAAGGATAAAGAAGGAAGAGATCTTTATCACTCGTGGAATATTGAGCATCTCAAATAGTATTTGGAATGAATGTAAAATTTGTATATATTTTTGAGAATTTGTGTAATGATCGGTGGCATACTCTTTCCTACCATGGTGGCGGAGGAAGGTTCGAACAAGGTGTCCTTATAGCCGACTTATATATCATATTTTTTTGCCATCTGAAAACAATTTGCATAATTATTATCTTTTGGACAAGAACGGTCTTCGAATGAATGTTGGTCAACAATTTTAATATTTTGGAGTGTAAGGGTCTTCCGACAAATGTTGGTCAATAATTTTTATCTTTTGGACCGGAAGGGTCTTCCGACATATGTTGGTCAACAATTTTGTCTTTTGGACCGGAAGAGTCTTCTAACGAATATTGGTCAATAATTTTTATCTTTTGGAACGGAATGGTCTTCCAACGAATGTTGGTCAATAATTTTTATCTTTTTGACCTGAAGGGTCTTCTAACAAATGTTGGTCATTAATTTTTACTTTTTGGATCAAGAAGAATTTTGTGAAAAACGTTGATGGATAATAACGTTTCAGTATGAAAAAGGTTGATGGAAAAAAATTTATTTGAAGAACACTTCAATTTATAATATTTTTCATAGTACAAAATTCCTTGAAAGAGTCCGTGGACTTAACGAAAAAATTCCCAAGGCACAATTGATTCAGAAAGGTTTACATTAAAACAATAAAAAAACTAGTAAAGTGTTTTTGTCCTACTCCGAAGGGGTTCCTTCTTCATTATCCTCCGACAAGTTGCTCAAGAAGGAGCTCCTTGATTCTTTAGAATCGTTGGATGACTCATCATCAACCAAGGAAAACCCCTCTGGACAATACCTCTCAGAAACACCCTCTCAAAGACTTCCCAACTTCAAATGGGAAAGCGCTCATGAATTTCTACCACCAAAGTAGATTTAATTTTAGTGTCCCTCTTTTCAAATAAACAAACACATTCAACAACATACTTTTCAAGACAAACATTCTTATAGTTTTCAGTTTTTCCCCTAAGAGATTGCTTCTGAGCAATAATTTTTGCAATTTCTTTGGCAGTATTCTCGAAGTATGTCTTAGTCTGGCCACAAGCATCGGTGAGGCCGTCAAAAAGTGTATTCTGATTGGTGTCTCTAGCAATGAACCGCTCTCACTCATCATCAAATTCTTTTTGCTCCTTTTTCAATTGAGCTTCAACGCATAAATCCTCATCAAAGGTTCAGTGGTGATCTTCTTGTAGTGGGCAAGCTCTCCTTCCAACTTGTTTACGTCATCCCTTTTTTGAACAACTTTTTTTGTAGTGATATTTTCGGTTGGTTTTTCTCTCCAAAAGAGTATGAGCGCAAAGTAATATGTTAAGATCATTGGCTATAAAGTCATTCTTGTAGACATAAAAGTATACCGAGTCTATAGAAGTAGCTTCGACATTCTCGGGAACTTCTTCATTCTTTTGACCTCTTGGGTTCTCATTTGTCTTACTCCTTTGAGAAACCGACTCTCATGTTGAATTCCGAGCAAAGTCTGAATTTAAAGTGACAACCTTTTTAGGAGTAAGCATGCCTGGAGTTGTATATCTTTAGATGTGTATCATTACACATCTTCTTCCTCTTCAACAATTTTTTTTTATCTTTATCTTTGGATGTGTATCTCTTCGGTTGGTTTAGAATTTTTATTTTAATTTAACAAACATTTGTACACCTCCTCGTGGCCCGCAAAAAAATATTTGCTTTTCATTCTAGTAACAACAATTTTACTTATAAATATTATCAAAATACAACAACATTTGTAATATTTCTAATCAAATCATAATAATCAAAATCAAAATTTAATAATAAAATTATAATCATATATAGTATTTGGTTTATAAAATAATAACAACACTTATAATATATTAATAATCAAAATGTAATAATAAAATTATAATCAAGTACCTTATAATATTTTAGCATTATAATATTAGATTTTGGTTTATAAAATAATAACAACACTTGTAATATCTATAACCAAATTATAATAATAATCAAAATGTAATAATAACATTATAATCATGTACCTTATAATATTTTAAAATTATAATATATAATTTTGGTTTATAAAATAATAACAATACATGTAATATTTATAACCAAATAATAATAATAATAATAAAAAAACAAAAGGTTGAATTTGACTTCACATAGTTTACCATGTTTATAAGGGCTTATGCGTGATTGATGGCTTAAATGATATTTGAGATAAATGATATCGTAAATTATTAAACATTTATAAACATGGTAAACTACCTCAAGTCAAATATGAGTGCTTTCTTTGAGATAAATGATATCCTAAATTTCATTGATTGATTGAGCCAAACATTACTAATTCTTTTTAAAAAATTAAAAAAAAAATCAAAACATATCATCGATTGCTCGATGCAAAAAAAATTTTGTTTTGCTAGATGCGAAACCTTCTTTATTTTGCTAGATACGAAACCTTCTTTGTTTTGCAAGATGAAAAACCTATTTGCTTTGCTAGATGCGAAATCCTATTTGTTTTGCTAGATGCGAACCAGATACTGAAAAAAAGTAGCGGATATAAGAATCAAAATAGGGGTAAATTTGTTTCTATAAAATTCATTCTACAGGATTTTTTCGTCCTAAAATAGTGTCATTATCAATTTTAAATATCATTTAGAAAAATGTTTATTACATATAATAATAATAATTAATAATAAATCTTAATATTTCTAAATATATTATTTTAAAAGATATTTAAAAAATAAAATATAACAAAATAAAATTTATTATATAAAAAATATTTTTGAAAATAGATGAAATAAAATTAAATTTGTATCAAACATAATTGATAGTGTAAATAAATTATTTTATTGAAAAAAAATTAAAAATCATTTCAATATACATTGTTTAACAAATATGTGTGTAAGCATATTCAAAAATAAAATAGAATACTTTTAAAAAAATTAAAGGAATAAAATAAAAAAAATTGTTTAAAATATATATTATAAAAAAATAAAAATTGTTGTTTAAAATATATTATAAAATATATTTTAAAAATATATGATTGAAGTAATACAAATATATTTATTTATTTTAGACCGTATTCTTCCTTTTATCTTGTTTAATTTAGTTAATTAAAATCTCCATAGTTTTTAGTTTATTTTATTAAAATTTCCATCTTCTTTTTTTTCTTCATCTTGTTTAATTTATGGGAAATGACACACTAAGTACCTTTTAACCAAACCTATTACAACCTAGTACCCAAAAATGGGTTAATGCTCACTTAATACCCATCTCATTAAACATATCCACTTCTAATACCTTTTCTTTTTTTAATACCAAGATTACCCTCAACCTAGTATATAAGGTTGATTTGTGAAAAATTAGGGTTTTTTGTTACAGCCCCCATTCTATTTTTGAATTTTGAAATTCAAAACAGCCTCCACTCTTACTCTTCTCTCTCTCTCTCTCTCCTCTTCTTCTCTCTTTCTCCTCTTCTTCTCTCTCTCCACCGGCGAACCATACAACCACCGTCGAACTAGTCTTAATCACCGGCGAACCATACAAACACCGAGGTCCTGCGTTCCTCTCACCAGCGAGCTGTTTTTTTGACGAACTGTCAAATATCGCCGGTGACATTTCCAGTCCGATCGAACATGACGAACCTTAACTTTTCGGTAAGGTTTAGCAGTGTTCTCAGTCCGATCGAACATGACGTGTTTTCTGTCTGTTTAGTCTGAATTATTAGTCTTTTGTTTCTATCTTTGAATCGGATCTCGTTTTTGTGTTTGTCTGCTGAGAGGCATTCGTTGATTTGAGTGAATTTAGAGGTCGGTTATCGTGGATTGGTTGAGATATAGTGTAGATCTTATGGAACTTGTTTGATCTGTTCATCCTCGGTAGTAGCTTCTAATCTGAAGGAGATGTCTATCTTCATTATTATCTTCTTAAACTGCTATTTGTAGTATGCTTTCTGATATCAAAATAGATACATATGTCAACTTTCTCCTCTAATGAAATCGGTACATGATCTTGGAATTTGTTTGTTTTCTAGCTGGTCATTACTGCTTCTTTTTCGTATTTAACTCATATCTTTGAGTGTTGAGACACTGATACACTTTAATTCATTGAAATTCTGGATCAGGATTCCAAGTCTGCCATTCTTTGGGTGGAGGCACCGGTTCTGGAATGGGAACTCTTCTTATTTCCAAGATCAGGGAGGAGTACCCAGACCGTATGATGTTAACATTTTCCGTATTTCCCTCTCCTAAGGTCTCTGACACTGTTGTTGAGCCGTACAATGCTACTCTCTCAGTCCCTCTCCTGGTTTGGTAGTCAAAGCGACTACTGTTGTTGCTCCTAAGGTACTCAATTTCAGTTCCCTTTTGTTAATTATCACTATCGCTTCGTTTGTCCAGTTGGTCAGTTTAGAATTCAAGTATGTATGTGATAGTGATGCTCACTAATTGGTGAATCTGTTTAGTTGGAAATGGCTTATAGTTAGGACTTTTTTTGGTTTATGTGTATATAAACTCCCCCCTTTGAACAAACATGAAGAATAGATTATATGTAATGTGCTTGTTGTTGATTATTCAGTTGGCGTCTGATAGATATGAACAAATACATTGCGTTTTTACTAATTGGAGTATGGTAGTTTGCACTCACAGACATTGCGATTGTTCCGCATATTGTTCTGATAGATCTGACTTATAGAAATTAAAATGAGTCCGATAGATATGCATAAAGACAATGCTAGTTAACTAATCACAAGTATGATACCTTCCTTACTCTTTTGGTTCTTTACTCTTTTGGTTTTAAAATACTACACAATACAAGAAGAGTAGGTGCATGATGCTCCCTTCTTTCTTGCATTATGCTTCCGAGCTAGAATTTCGAGCTTTAATGTTGCACAACTGAACTGCAATGCTTGCTTGTTCAGCCCTTTTTGGTTTCCTTGGTTTCTATATTTCCTTTTAGCTTTATAAATGATTTGTTCTATTGTGGCATCTCTTCATATGCAACCTTTGTTGCTATATATTCAATTAATGACAGAACATTATTGTTATTTTTGCAGGAAAACAGAAGATGGAAGCTTCTGTAGCTGTTATTTATGTGTCTTTTATCTATTTCTAAGGCATTAGAGTTGCATCGATGTGTTTCAGAAACATATATAAATATATATTATCTGTAATGTGTGTTTGAAGAAGTTGTAATAGAAAATTCATCTTGTGTTTCATTCATCTTGTGTTTTGTTTTCTATTTCTACCTTTGTTTGGATTTGATATCTTCTTCTAAGTTTTTATGAGTGAGCTTGAGGAGATCCAAAAGAATTGAACAGAATCAGACTCCTACAGAGATTAAGAAAACAAACATGCCCTATATACAAAAAGTTTACAGTTTTTAGAAATCTTAAGGTATCTGGGCAGGGGCTGTAGACAATGCCTTTGGTGCATATACTCCATGTAGCTAATGGTTCTCATGTTTGTACTATAAACTAAACGCTCTCATGAAGAACACGTTGCTAGATAAGAAGGAACACCTTGCTAGATAAGAAGGGACACCTTGCTAGATAAGAAGGAACACATTGCTAGACAAGAAGGAACACCCTGCTGAAAACGCATTATCTATCAGACTATTGTGTTTTAAAACACAAAGAACTGCTGAAAACTGCAAAAAAACCCAAAAGTATCAAAACTCATAACAAGCTTTTTAAATCTCTGACAAGAACATTGTAATCCGTTTAAAATCAAAATCTGCAGGAGTATTTGAGTATAACTGAAAATAAGATGCAGATCACACTTAAGAACTGATACGCATACACATTATAATCATATTTTAGTCGATGCATCGTTTGTTACTACATCAAAATATTCGACAGACTGACGTTAAATTCAGTAAAGCGTTCATTTCCCGCTGAACCAAATCTTTCAATTACAATACTCGGTAACTAGGAATAAGCAACACTAATCTAATGTTTAAAAAAACAACAAGCCGCTTGTAATAATCAAAACTGGAGCTCAGCAGAAGGACCGCCGCAGATAAGACCGACTTTTAGAGCTCTTGTTCTCTCACGATGGAAATGATAGATATGAAGGAACACCTTGCTAGATACGAAGGAACACCTTGCTAGATACGAAGGAACACCTTGCTAGATATGAAGGCACACATTGCTAGACAAGAAGGAACACCCTGCTAGATATGATCTACAAACAACCAAGACAAATTACAGTCTCACAATGCATACCTTGCGATTTTAGTGAACCTACATTGCGATTTCAGTGAACCTACATTGCAATTTTAGTGCATATCTGATTGCTAGACACTATATTATTTGTCAATTGTGATTTATGCCTTGTATACACTGCTAGATACAGCATGAAACATTGTTAGATACAGCATGAGACATTGCTAGATACAGCATGAGACATTGCTAGATACAGTGAAAAAACTGTTTGACTGTAATTCTAATATCACATTTCTAGATACATAGATATGAGATTGCTAGTGACACTAAAAAAACTTTGCCACAAAAACTAGTAATATAACAATGTTTTCAGAACCGTATAGAAGGTTGATTATGTGTTCAAACGTACCTCTTCGACAGTAACAGCGCTGATGGCTCGACGACGGCTTCCTTCTCCCGGTCCATCAACAACACAAGACGATACAGTAACATAATCTACTTCAATTTTAAAGCATATCAAACATAAATGCGAGTCAGATCTATAAATCTTAATTATAGATCTATGTTTCTTTTGGTCTCAAAGTTACTTAAACTGCTAAGTTTTGTTCATCATTTTCAAAAAAGTACATCTAGCTCATATTAGTTTATAGGATTGAAGTATAACACTAACGTACAACTGTAGACGAAACGAAAAAACGTCACCGGAGAACAGAGAACTGTCCAATACAGTACTCAAATACAGTGACTACTCCGGCGACGTTAATACAGTCGACTGTTAAACACACAGAGCCACATTGAAACGTCCGACGAAAACAAAAATTACGTCAAACATACCTCTTCGACAGTAACGACGCTGGTGGCTCGACGACGGCTTCCTTCTTTACCTCTTGATCGATGTCGGAGCATAATGCTCACAGACAGCCAGTGTTCAATACCTGTTCGACGGAGAAAATAACGTACCTGTTCGACACTATACAGTCTCTACAAAAGTTGGACAGCAACGTCCTACAAAAAACTAGTCCTACAAAAAACTAACTCTATCGACGTTCATAACTCCGGCGACGGCGTAGAAATCTAACCTAACCGGAAAAATGTTAGTTACGCATGAAAACGCAGAGACAAGGAAGAAGAAGACCCATAACTAACCTTACAGACTTTGACGGACGCTGACGACGCTACGTTTGGCTGAATTCTGGCAATCGGCGTCGGTATCTGTTGCCGGCGTTTGAAATTACAGTCGGTACGGTGGTGAAGATTTTCAGAAGGTTCGACGTCGCTATCGGTGGCCGGGGTTTGCAATGACAGTCGTTTCTTTCGTGAAGAAGAAGAAAAGGTTCGACGTCGGTCTCGGTGGCCGGCGATTGATACGGCAGTCGGTTCAGTGGCAATCGGTTAGGTGGCCGGCGATTGATACGGCAGTGGGTTGGAAGGTTCGACGTCGTCTCATGTTAAAGCGGCTTCGCGTTTTGGTTTTCTCTCTCCTCAAATTTAGAAAGTTGAAATTGGGGGAATTGGAACCCAAAAGTCAGATTAGAAGGTATAAAATTGTGGGTTTCAACAAAAACAACCCCTTTTATACCCTAGAGGGTATAATTGCCCATATTTTGACTCTCGGTAGTTTATGAAACTAGTCCAAAAACGGGTACCATGTTGGTATTTGATAGTTGAGAAGGTATTTATGGGTACTTTTCTCTTAATTTATTTAATTAAAATCTATATTTTATTTAATCCATCTAATTAAAATCTTCACCCTTCATCTTCTCCATCTTTTTCACTCATATTTTACGTTAAACAGGGTCAGCGCCCCCGACCCTATATACATGTGCCACTGCTGAGAATTGTGTGTAAAATATTTTTTAAAACAAATTCAAAACATATCATGAGTGGTATTAGTTTTGTTTGCCTTAGAAAAACTAAATCAGTGGTATTTTCAGTTTTTCTTTTCCGAGTTACGGTTTCAAAGATACGACGTTTAAAATTAAAAATTAAGAAAGAAAATAAAGAGATCATTGTTAGCTGGATTTTATATCGAAAGGTATAAAATCTCTTAAAAAATTTAGGCATTTATCCCTAATTGGTTGTTCGATTGGTCTTAAATGGTAAGACTCTCAAATTATAATCATATACCTTATAATATTTTAAAATTATAATATATGATTTTGGTTTATAAAATAATAATAATATTTATAACCAAATAAAAATAAAAATAATCAAAGTTTAATAACAAAATTATAATCATAAACCTTCTAATATTTTAATATTATAATATATGATTTTGATTTATAAAATAATAACAACACTCATAATATTTATAACCAAATAATAATAATAATATTCGAAATATATTAATAAAATTATAATCATACTTTTTATAATATTTTAAAATTATAATATAAAACAATATTTTTACTATGAAATGTATAAAACAAAATTGATTTGTGTGACTGGTGTGTCATTCTTATTAGCGTGTCTGGAATGTCGTTAGCGTGTGTGGCATTTCAAACACTCTACGTGTTGTTTGTGTGCCTGTGTCTTGCGTGTCATTTATGCATGATCTCATTTAAATTCTGGTGTGATCACACTTATTTTTGGGTGACCTGGCCTATTTACCACCTCTAAATTTATGTTTCAAAATAGGGATATTTATAATGGGTATTTAAATAGGCTTCTTTTATATGAATTAGTTAAAAAAATGGTATACCAAATAGTTTATAACATCTTTGCATTATATATCCGGATAAGATAGGGGTCTAAGTCTCAATATAAATAACAATATGCAATATGTATTAAAAAGTTGGGTGAGTCGAAGCTAATAAATCCATGAACAAAGAAGTTTAAAAGACCTAATCGTAAATAGGTGAATGAAATACGTTAAAAACCCTAATCATTCATGTTTTTTTCCATTTATGGAGACTAGTCCACGGTGGCGCTTCCGAAGGGATTTTCCAAAAATAAAAAACATAAAACATATAAGCAAATGGAAATTATTAGTACTAGTTAAATAGTTTAAAACAATTTACCGTCAAATTTATAGCGATGGTCAAAGAAAATGCGATGAGAAATTGTAAATGCATAAGAATAAGTATATGTAAAGATTTTTACATTTCTCTCTTGATATATATGGTAAATCAAGACTGGCAAAAATGGATAAAACCAAATAGTAGTTAGGGTCCAAGAGCTAGAAATTTATAGCTAATAGGACCAATCTAAGTCTGGAAGCGTAAACCTAAACTATGTGTTTGAGACCTCCTAGATAAGACAAGAGAAAGAACACTCCACCGAGAGATAATCAATTTGTCTCATTGGAGTTGTTGCAAATAACACAGTCTAAGAACCGTATTAAAACCTTAATTTATATCTCGTGGAGAGCTTCTATTGAATGACCAACCAAACATTGAAAGAATGTATGTGAATATAAATTTGTTCCAAACAAGGTTTGACTAATGAACATAAGAAGCCGAATTGTGAATAATATGGTACATCTTTTTATTATTAAAGATCTTACTTATCTAGTTTGTGAAGTCAGATTTAACGTCTTTAATGTTACAAAAAGCATGAAGTAGACTAATAGAGTTACCAATAAAGATGAGTATGGTCGAATCTACTATCAGAAAAAACTGAGCGGATCTGTTCCACATTGTCGTTGGAGATGATGTCTGCGATTGTACTGATGTAGTGATTTCGAGTATAATGAATAATAATAATAATAATAGGACCATAAGTCTTAACTTAAGAATTAGAGAAAAGCTATGGATTATAATAGATGAAGGTAGAGTTGCAGCTTTCGATTTAAGATTCGTATGAGTTAAGTGGCACCAACGGTATGGCGAGACATTTAGAATCTCATAATCTTACCAATTTTTAAAAATTAACGAATAGGGTATACATCTATAGACCCTCAACCAGGTCTTCTTTTTAGTTTAATCAAGATACGTATACGGAACAAACAATGATTTATGCAGTTGGTAGTTTACAACATTTTGGTTATACGGATAGTTGGAGATACCAAAATTGGATACAAGTTGGGGTAAACCCACGAGCTAAACGCATTCCATATAGTTCTATGCGATCCCTAGCCTTTAAATATTATTTAAAAAGAATATAAAACATTGTTTAGACTATGCTAGCTTTGCCATGGAATGTTTCTATTACTAGTGATATAACCATTTTTTACTGGTTTTGATATGATATGTGTTGCCCTTCATTAAATGGATCCCGAATAGGTACTCCAAAGGAGAATTGTGTGGTTTGAATCTATTGGTCATCATAGCGCACAAGTAATTTACGAGAGTATAGTTGGATTCATGAATAATTTTGAAATTAAAAATAAAATTATGGGGCTGGACAATCGCGGAAAAAATAAAGAACAAAAAATTATGGACCATCCCCATCCCTCCCAGCGCAAGTTGGGGCTGGCGAAAAATCCTCAAGCTTAGGTCCCGAGCAGCCGAACTCTATAGAGTCAAAGTAGGAGATCGCACTAACACCTCCATCTGGCATGACCGCTGGTTATTTTCATCCTCCCTCACTAATTGTTTCGGCAGTGGTATTGTAAACCTTACCCGCCTCCAAAATATCTCTCGTGTCTCTGATCTAAACTCTAACGGCTCATGGTGCTGGCCCTCTAATGCTAGGGCCCAGAATAGACACATGTTCTCTCACTTATCAGAAATCAGAAATGTTTTTTCAAACCTTCCTCATCCCAACAACTCTGAAGACATCTTTCTGATGGATTCCTAATAAATCCAAGCCACTCTTTACCATCAGCAGCACCTACTCCGCTATTTGCCCTTCCAGTGCCAAGGTACTTTGGGGCCCGCTTATTTGGAACAAGTACTCTATCCCGAGGCACTCCTTTATCTCTTGGATGGCTATCCAAAACAAACTGTCCACGCGTGACAAACTCATTAGCTAGGGTCTTGACACCGCTCTGACTGCTTCCTTTGTTCATCATCCTCGGAGACTCTCGAACACATCATTATCTCTTGCCCCATGCCTCCTCCATCTGGGACAACATCTGCAAGAAGCTTTTAATCTCATCTTACCCCGCTACCTGGGCTTCCTGGATTGGGGTGGCCTGCAGTTGGGTGAACTGCAACCCCTCTCATATTTGGCGAGCAGTTTTCTACGTCATTATTTATCATATATGGAAGGAAATGAACGATCGAATCTACAATAATGTCTCCATTCTAAGCTCGAGTGTTGCTCATCGTATGCTCTCGGATCTCCGATAACACTTCCACGGAACTAAAATTAACTTCCCTATGTAACTCATATTTGTCTAATTGAAGCACATGTTTGTTTTGTAATTTTACAAAAATCTATTGTTCGTTGGCAATGTGCCACATGAATCTCTTGTAAGAACCATTTAGTTTAATACAATTTAAAGCTTTTTATATAAAAAAAATAAAGCGGACTATAATAATAATAATTATAATTTAACTACAACAACAATTAAAATATAATAATAACTTTATGTTAGTTTATATAACAAGTTGTTCATCAAATAAATAGTTTATCATAAAGGTAAGTAATTGGTCTAACATTAATGTTTACTTTATGCTAGCTGGTGTTACAGACATATACGTGATTAGGGCTGTTATCGGTCCGGGTTTTGCTGGAACCGGATCGGACCGCTAACTTTATCGGTGGAATCAGACCAGAATCGGTAAGAATCGGTTCGGTCTGATCCGGTATTTTTCGGTTCTTTTCAGTTTTTTTTCGGTCCGGTTCAAACGGTTCGGTTTCGGTTCGGTCCGCTATCGGTCCGGTTTGATCCAAAAAAAATAAAAAAATCGAATTAAAAAAATTTACAAATTTCAAGTCAAAGGAAAAAATTCCTTTGCGTCAGATTTTGGGGTTATTTTTTAATCACTCACCATTTATATATACATATATTATTTTAAGTTAACTAAAACTACTTTGTATATTACCTAATATCTACTGCTACTTAACTACTTAATACAATTCATTTGTTTTGTTTGTAAATCTATTTAGCCAACTCTATCCTACTCAATGATTTGGGTTATCAATGTGTGCTAAACACTAACCACTATACATATGTGTTTTCATTGGTAAGTAAAATGTTAGAAAACATATTTAAAACTACCATAAAAGCTGCTGTTGAAGTTGTTGTTGATTCAAAGTTACAAACACATAGAGAGTGTACCATTTCAATTTCAAGCACAAAGAAAAATTACAACGTTGAACTTCTCGTTACTACAGAATATCATTTTCTTCTTCTCTACCACTATATTATCGAGAATTCGATCCGATTTTTTGTTTCATTCCATCAACCAATTTCACAGTATCCTCTGCTATCTGCATTATCGGCAAGTAAACTTCTAAAAATTCAAACCATTGGCCTGGCCTAGCGCCATGCTCTCTAAATTCACCTCCTAGAAACTGTATAATTCAAACCAAACATGAGAACTTGACTATAAAACTTTTCAATTCAAAATTTTATATTATCAAATACAAAACTATTGTGCTAGTCCATTGACTAAGCCATACCCGAAAAGGAAGACAAATGAATACTCAGTTAGCACTTCAGAAAAACCAGTGGACAAAAATCCCCAAGACAAAGCCATATGATAATAAAATACATTGAAAACTAATGGCATAAATGAATTACCAATAACAGTAACACCAATCATAGACCTGGACGAGAGAAACCCAGTGTTAGGTTTGACCCAGTAGTTCTTCGGAGCCGTTGTCTTGACCTACATAAACAAGAAAATTTTTACATGTACAAATTGTGAATCCGCGGAGATATACACACTAAATCACAATTTGAGCTTTAAAACTAGTGTCATCAAATACCTTGAAAGCAATAAAATGTTCAGTCCTGCTAGACAATGGCAAAGAACAATAGAGATTCTCCATCGATTCAGCTATAGTAATTTCACGACAGAAAATTAAGAGATGTAAAACTAGAAACTGTTGAAAATACGAGTACAAGAAATCTCAATCTGCCTATTAGTGATAGCTATAGTATATAAGCAGGTTAAGATGCTGACGTGCCGACTAAAATTTTACCAACACCATTTCCTGCCGCAATTTTAATGATGATCTGCCTACGAGGCTTTCATAGAAAGTTAAGGGGCTGTTCCATTTCAGAGATCTCAACCATAACACTTAAACTTCAAACACTAACAAATATTAAACAGCATTTAAACCAAATCATATAGAAATTAAGGAATGATGAGAAAAGGAATAAGAAATCATACCTAGAATGAAGAAGGTATTTTTGGATTTAATGTTAGTATGTTTGTCCTTGCGGCTGCTGCGGTAAAGATAAACAACCTTAGGTTTAACTTTATGTCCAAAGCAATCAAACTTTCCCCCAAATCGATAAGTTTCCCTCCAAATTAATTTTCATCCAATCAAAATATATTTTTCGTTTTAAAAGCACGAAATTTTCTCACCCACTCAAAGCGTGTATTGCGCTGTTTCTATATTAGTTATATAATTTTTCATTAAAACATAAAAGTTCTCATTTTCAATTTTATTGTGAGGTAGTGTTGTTGACTATAAAATTTGGAGACATTGAAACAAAAACAATTCGATTTCCGTTTGAGTCAAATTGGTTATAATTTAATTTAAATTTTAGCTTTTAAATCCAAAAAAAATAATTTTTCCAATTAAAACAAAAAATTCCATTTCCTTATCAACCACAAGTTATATAATATGTCTACCTAAATTATATAATTACAATTTAAATTATTAGCACTAAAGCGTAAGAAAATCAAATTTTTTAATTAAATAAAAAATAACAGTTTCCTTTTCCATCGTATAAATAATATAGTTTTTATATATTTTATAATTTATTTACTTATCTTATGGCATATATTATATTAATCAATTTTTAAATAATTTATATTATCTTTTAAAATTAATTTTTATATAATTTATTCTATTTTTATTTTAAATTTATTTTTTAATTTTATCACTTCTATTGGTTTTTTGATTCGGTTTCTCACTGGTTCTACCAGTTTGTCGGTTTTATCAGTTCGGTTCCTAACCGGTTTTATCATTTCGGTTCCTTATCGGTTTCGGTTTTAAAAATAGAACCGCGAACCGAACCGTTAAGGTTCGGTCCGGTCCTTATCGGTTAGGTTCCGGTCCGGTTCCTGGTTCTCTAGAACCATCAACAGCCCTATACGTGATGTGTAAATCCTGACTCTGTCGGTCTAATTCCACTAAAATTCTGACCCTATCTTGCGAATATTTACCGTATTTGCCACGTCAGAGGCTCTAGGATGGCCGGATAGGAGATTGCAACTGACACAAATTATTTTGTGCGACGGAAGGAGACAAAATAAGTTGATCACTCATACAAGTAGTTGCAACAAATTATTTTCTGCAGCAAACTGTCGTACAAGTTGGGAAATCGGCTTAAATCTTTCGACTATTACGTTTTGTGTCATTTAATCTCTCGATTAAAAAGTTACGGGTTAAGGTCTCTTGACTATTGAAAATTTATAAAATATTATTTGCGCCCGTGGTCTTCTATCTGGTTCTACCACGTGTCACCGTAATTAAATGGTTATTGTTTCACAAATAGTTTTTCGACTTTTAATTCCAATTTTTTTTACAATTAAATATTTTTTTAGTATTTCTTTCCTGAAAAAACAGAATATCGCAAAAATTGTTATACTCTATTTTTTTTTTTCTTTTCGTTTTTTTATCTCTTTTCATTTTGCAACGGTAGATCATTGAAATACAATATCAGGTTTCACATGTTGATAAAAATAAAGAGGCCAATCAGGTTTCTGAAAACCCATTTCGAATCGTGAAGTTTAAAAAACAAATATCTTAGCCCGTCGATAAACTCATCTGTGATACAAATCAAAAGGACAACCTTTGAAAAGACCTTCCAAACTTGCTTCCCATCTGTCTAAAGTTGTTGGTGTAATATGAGAAGAATTTGGCCCGTCGACAAGCTCATCTGTTCTTCTACATCAAACTTCACACACAAGAAGCAATATATAGTTTATATTTATAGTTTATAAAGATAGATTTGAAGACAAAGTCTCAACAAAACAAATACTCACCATATATAACCCAAATAGCTCTTTCGATCAGGTGTCATAAACGAAGTTCCTTAAAATAAACAATATATATCAAGTCATCTAGTTTCATCTTCAATACGAATACAATATTTTCTAACTGTGAATTATAAAATTAAATTTGAGAAAAAACAAAAACTAATCAAACAGATTCTAAACTTTATATAATCAAGCATTATAAAAAATGGCTTTCTTGGGATGCAATGTTTCGAATATCAAGATCAAACAAGAATAAATCAGAATCGATTTAAACAAAGAAGAGATTATTTTAACCCAAATGAAAAGTCTTGGCATATTCAGCCCAAACTTCACCACAACAATCATAAACTTCACTTAACAAGCTCAAAGTCCTAAGAAGTAGGATATCAGGTTTCACATCTAGATAAAAATAAAGAGGCCAATCAGGGTTTTTAAAACCCATTACTAGTCGTGAAGTTTAAAAAAAAACGCACCTTGTCACCTCTCTCTACGTACTTAACAGCAATAAGGTCCTCAGTCGGTTTATCCCTCATCAACCTTGCAATCCCGAAATTCTCACAGGGCTCTTCCTATGTGGAAGTCCAATTATCATATGGGCTAAGCCCAATTTGGATAACACATAGGATTTTGGTTTATATATAAATATATATTTATACAGTGTTTTTCGGAGATGAGCATCATATTCAATAGTGCAGTTTTTGAGAGAAAAAGGTGATTCGAGGCGGAACTTTGTGTTTTCAATCGGACTGTCTCCGGCTGTCCGATCGGCTTCAATTTTGGTGACAAGGCTCGTCTATTTGTCCTCTAAAATCTGTCTAGAGGGTTTTTGATTTGGAGTCATCTAAGTGTGTTTTTCGATCATCTTCTTCTAACTGCGTTTCAGGGATATTTCAGTGAGTTTTCTGATTTCGGTTCACTATCTTGTGTATTGGGGTTGTGTATGAAGTTTTCATACTTTGTGTGGTGTATAATCTTGTTTTATCTAGAGAATAGTTTTGTAACCCATCTTTTGATAGTGAATATTTGGTTGGACTCCGAAATCAGTCCCGTGGTTTTTGCTTCCTACACTGGGAAGGTTTTCCACGTAAAAAAGTGTTGTTTGCGTTTATTTTATTCAGACTTGATATTTTGTTTATCTCTATCATACTTGATACAAGAAGGAAGATTTCGTTTGTGCTTCTATTTCTTGTCAAAGTGGTATCAGAGCGAGAGGTTCTGTACTTGTCTTGTATCAAATATGGAGGTGAATACAAGCAGAATGGTGACGATGAATGGTTCAAATTATCATATATGGAAATCGAAGATGGAAGATCTTCTTTATGTTAAAAAATTTCATTTGCCAGTCTTTTTAAGATCGGAGTCCATTACTGTTCATGTCTTTTTGTTCTCCACCCTCTCTTTCTCAAAGCAGAAATCACTAAACTTTCTTCAAAAACTACAGACCAATAAAACGTTTTTTGAAACTTGATTCATATCAGTACTCCTTTAAGATCCAGTTTTGAGACACTAGAGACTGTCGGCGATGATACGGCAATAAAAACAAAGCTTGTAATTTGAGAAAGGTAGAAGACAAGTCATTGTTTTGTTGTCGAGTTCCCGAGATTTCTTCTTCGAAAGAGATGGTTATTTGCAATTATCAGTTACGGTTCTAGCTCGCTGCGGTAGTTATCGTTTCTAATCTGGAGAAAAATTTGATTCGTTACTAACAGAATGATCGGTTTCTTTGCATATATGTCAAAACAATCTTACTAAATCTTGCCCCTCCAAGTATTCAATACATTGGCTAATAACTCCAACATCTAAAGATTGTATAATCTAGAAAAAAAAGGGAAAAAATATATTAAAAAAATATTTAATTTTAATGATAAAATTAGAATTTAGTAATAAAATGATCGTATGATGAACAAAAAAATTAGAATTAAAAGTAAAAGGACTATCTATGAAACGAGAATCATTTAATTATGGTGACACATAACCCACTACGCGCAAAGAGTAATTTTATAGATTTTTAATAGTCAAAGGGTTGTCACCCATGCTTTGAAATTTGAATTCTAAATTCTAGTGAACCCAAAAATACATCTATAAATGTACGGAAGACTAACATATCAGCACATCAATGCCACTAGAGGTGGCAAATGGTTCTGGAACCGCGGTTAAAAGCTGGAGAAGTAAACCGGCGGGTAAACTGTATAACTGGCCTATTAGGACCGCAAACCGCCAGGACCACATAAGGAGTAAACCGCCGGTACTGCAAACCGCCGGGACCACATAAGGAATAAACCGTCGGGACCGCAAAACCACGAATTATTTGTAAATATTATAAGTGTTTTAATTATTTTATAACCAAAATCATATCTTAAGTTATATTTTAAAAATATTAAGATATTGTATATGATTATAGAAATTTTATTCCATTTTGGTTATTAATATTTTAAGTGTTGTAATTATTATATAATCCAAAATTTTAAATATTACTTATGTTATTATTACATTTTGAATATTATTATTATTATGTTTCGGGATCCAATATTATTAGTGTTGATATTATCTTACAAACCAAAACTATATCTTATCATTTTAAAATATTACTAATTTTATGGTTATAATTTAATATTACATTTTGATTACTATTGTGATTTGGTTTTAAATATTACAAGTGTTTGTTATTATTTTTTAAACCAAAATCAGATCTTATCATGGTAAAAGATTACATGTTATATTTTTTATAATTTTAATATTACATTTTGAATATTATTATTGTAATTTGGTTATAAATATTACTAAGTGTTATTTATTATTTTTTAAACCAAAATCATATTCTATCATGGTAAAAGATTACAAGTTATATTGTTATAATTTTAATATTACATTTTGAATTTTATTATTGTAATTTTAATAATGATTATAATATTATTATTACATTTTGGTTAGTATTAATTTGTTTTGGTTATCACAAAAATCATTCATAACAAGTGAAAATTAGCGGGTGGGTGAGCATTAGTAAGTTAACATTTTAAAGGCATTTTAAAACTTAAAACAACGTTATTTTTAAATATACAATAAAATACTAATCGAAACTAATTAATATCACAAATAATAAAAACTAAATTTAGACTAATACCAACTAATACCAACTAATAACAAGCAATAACAACTAATAAAATTAGAATTAAAAGAACTAATTTAAATAACTATAACAAGTAAATAACTTGGTAAATTATACAAAGCTCTTAATTGAGCTATTATAATGTTATCCCAACGTTGTGTAAGTGTTTTTATCAAATAGAAAAAATTTGCGGAAAAAAAAATCAAACAATTCTGAAAGTAGAACTACAATATCTAAAATAAGTAATTTGAGTTTTCTAGAATATTTAGAACAAGTAGAGAGATTTAGAGAGAAGTAGAGAGATTTAGAGAGATTTAGAGAGAAGTAGAGAGATTTAGAGAGATTTAGAGAGAAGTAGAGAGATTTTTGTGAGTTTGTGAGTATATTGAGTTGGGGTCTCCTCTATTTATAGGGGAGACCCATAAAAAAAATTCGAAAAATATGGAAAACAAATATCCGGACCATCCGGAGTCCGGATGCCCCGGACTTTTACTTTTTTTTTAGAAATTTTATTAATTATTTTTTTTAACCTCTATGTTACTTGTTTGGTTTTTATTATTAATGAATTGTTTGTTTTGTTTTTTTTATTTAATGTTATTTAAATCTATTTCAATTTCAATTTTTATTTTGTTATTTATAAGTAATTTATGTTTATGCATATACTTATACAATTCTAAATTTTTTAAATTTAAACTTCAAATATTGAATAATCCTAAAATACAATAAACTATTTAAATCATCTAAACATAAACACTTCAAGCTTGAAAGATCTAAAGAATCACCTAATAATTTAAGGGCTAGGTTAAAATAAGACCCGTTTTCTTTATAGTGAGACCCGTTTATAGTGAGACCTGGCTTGGCTATAACGAGACCCCTCTTATTTACAAAAATGCCATCGATATAAATACAAAAATTCCCAAATTCTACAATTTTTTTTCTTCGAAAACCATAACTCTCTCTAACCCAATATTTGAAAATGCTAGATATTTAAAATCCAACTGCATAGACTTGTTAAAGTATGAATTCTCTACGCCATTGTGCTATTTTTTTAAAAATTGGATCTATATCTGTAGTGATATTTAGAGTTTATTTTTCGGATATAAAAATCGAATTTTCCCCTACTTGTAGTTGTTGTTTGGTTGTTTGATTATATGTATATGCTTAATTAGATCGTTGGCTTCAATTTGGTATAAGTTTTGCTGGATTTGACCCCGTAAAAACCACGTTTGAGATTTGCATGTGGGTATTCTGAAACAGGCATTTCCACGCACGATCGTGCGTGGAAATAGACAGATGCACGCAAGAACATGCGTGCATCTTGACATTTCCACGCACAGTCGTGCGTGGAAATGTCTGTTCTTTTTTATATATATATATAATTTATAATAATTTCTAATAATTTCTAATAATTTCTAATAATTTCTAATAATTATAATCATATATTATAATTATAATCAATTCAAATTTCTAATAATTTATAATTTATATAATTTCTTATATAATTTATAATTTATATAATTTTTTATAAATTAATAATCATATATTTATATAATTCTTTTTACTACATTTTATATAATTATTGAATTGTAATAACAAACGTAAATTGTAAGAATATACACGCTAAATTCGGCATGAAAGTGTTTTCAATTGGCGAAATTCGGCATGGAATAGTATTTTGAATTGACAAAATTCGGCATGAAAGCGCAAAAATTTGACAAAATTCGGCATAAAAGTGCAAAGATTTGACCAAATTCATGCACGAACATGCGTGATTTCGGCCAAATTCACGCACGAATGTTCGAAACGGCGCACGAAAAGGTGTGAATTTATGTAAAAATATAATTTTTTCTCCAAGCCATATATTTAGAGATGATTTTTTGTTTTTTTAAGTTCATGGGTTTATGGGTTTATGCTGAATATTAGAGAGATAGGTAGTTGAGAGAGAAGAGAAAGATAGTAAATATGTATGGGTTTGAGCTTTAAAACCTAGGATTTATAATTGAATCTATTGTTTTTTGAGTTAATGGGTTTATGGATTTTTGGGGTTTTTATGAAAATTAGAGAGAAAAGTAGAGGAGAGAGAGAGAGGAGAGGAGGATAAAATGAAATGTCCAAAAAATTATGGTTTTTATATCTAGTGGCATTTTGGTAATTTCACGTTTTCAGAAAAAATCAAGATTTGAGGTCTCACTATAAAGAAAAATGGTCTCATTTTAGCCGTGCCCATAATTTAAAATCTGAATCCAATTATATGTCTAATAGGTATATATTATTTAATATGTACCTAAAATAAAATAAAACATCTTAATTATCTAGTATGTTCAAACAATATACAAATCATTTTTACCATATCTTGTTTAAGACAATTATATTATTATTTTTATAATCGAAAAAATATTTTGAGTAATATTGAAAGTTGTAATCAAAATATAATTAGATGTATATATTTTATTTAATATCTACCTAATATTAAATAAAATATCTTAAATACATAAATATAATCAAACATATCAAAATCATATTACAATTATTTTTTAGAATATAATTATTTGATTATAGAATTTGGATTAAAATGATATAATATTTAAATTAAAATACATTAAATAGCATAATTAACTCGTTTATATTGTACTTATCTCAATTATTGAAATTATATTCAATTAATACTTACAAATTAATTTTAAATAATATTTTGATAAACTGTGCCTAAATGATTTTTTCCTGTGGGTAAACTGGTGGATAAACTGCAAAACTGGTCAATTAGGATTGCAAACCGCGACAAACTGGTCAATAAGGGCACTTTATACCTTAAATATCATTCTATATAAAATAGAGTAATCAACTTCTCTTTCTTTGTTTTTTTGTATTTTAATTTTTAAAGGTTCGTATCTTTTAAGACGTAACTCGGAAAGAGAGTCCAAAAATACCATTGGTTTTGTTTTTTTAAGACGAACAAAACTAGTACCCTTCATGATATGTTTTGAATTTTTTTTAAAAAAATTATATTTTACACACGTTTCTGAGTTATATGGTTTCGCATCTAGTGACTGGTTTCGCATCTGTCAAAATAAAGAAGGTTTCGCATCTATCAAAACAAAGAAGGTTTCGCATCTAGCAAAATAAAGAAGGTTTCACATCTATCAAAATAAAGAAGGTTTAGCATCTAGCACAACAAAACAGGTTTCGCATCTATCATAACAAAACAGGTTTCGCATCTATCATAACGAAGAAGGTTTCGCATCTTCTTCGCGAAATCCTAAAAATTTTAAAACTTTAAAAATATGTATCTTTTAAACCGTAACTCGAAAAAAAAATCCGAAAATACCATTGGTTTTGTTTTTTTAAGACGAACAAACTAGTATCACTCGTGATATGTTATGAATTAAAAAATTTAGAACAAATAACGTTTCGCATCTATCAAGAACGTGCTTTTTTGCATCTACTATTCGAGAAGGATTACACATTTAGCAACTATCAGTAGGTACATATACAAACGTTTCGCATCTATCACAAAATATGTTTTGCATCTACAAGTGAAGAAACATATAGGTTTCTTATCTCCTTCACTGAAAACCCAGAACCCGATACGCGCCGGAAAATCCCAAAAACACGAAATAAAACACTAAAATCAATGAAACACTAATACAATGCTACAAATAAACTATATTACCATAATTCGAACTCAAAACTAACAAATAATTCGACTCGAAACACTACAAAAACGAACGAAAACTGATCTTAAAAAACAGCGATTTCGAGCTCAAATTCGAGTTTCAAACACACATAACATTGTGTATCTTCGCATAATCAAGTAAAAACACAAATCAAAATCATATGAAAACAAAAGAAAAACAAAAAGTCGAGTAAAAAAATGAAAGAATCGCCTAATACAGAGTTGTTCTATTCACGAAGAGAGAAAAAATTGGGTAAAAAGGTGAAGAATGGGTCTAAAAGCCTTTTATATTATAGAGTAGGGGTATTTATGGTATTAGTGGGTCTTTAATAGTAAATATTTCAAAAAAAACGGGTCTTTCTTGAAAATATATGAAAATATAGATTTTAAATGGATAATACTTTGAGTATTGGGTCTAAAATGGTACTTCACCTAAAAAATTATACTCATATATTTTTTTTTCCCAAGAAAAGTACTTTTTATTAATATTGAAGAAATGTGTTACAGAAGATTTGTAGTTTATAAGAAAATTGCTCATAGCATGTACAATGAAGTAAACCTAAAGTAATACTTCCTAGGTCTACTATAGTCTTGAAAGCTTCTTCTTCTTCAACTTGTAGCATCATCTTGCTACTATAGTCACTTATCCCTTCTTCGTGTGTCTTCATACAGCTTCATGTCTCTCTTCCTATGTCCAAGTCAACTTGTCCCCTTTATCTCTTTGCTTCTAATCCTGAAATCTACAATAAAAAATACTAGTCAAGTCTTTCGACTTGCTAAACAATGTTAGTTAACTTACAAATATTAAGCATAGCGGAAATTTCCCAAGCCTAAGGTATCTGCCCTTAGTATGCTGGATAATTCACAGAAATCATGTTGAGAATGAATACAAAAACTATTTTTAACTTTCAATGCATGCTTGGAAAGCCAATCTGCAGCCAGATTTTGCTCTCTATAAACGTGTTTAATGGTCATATTTGAGGTTATCAATTGTCTACAACACAACAAGCATTGATCTAAATACCATAGTCTTAAACCAGAAGCAAGCATATTAAATAATGCTAGACAATCAATTTCAATATCAACTAACTTTAGATCATTTTCTTTACAGTATGTTAAACCATTAAGTAATCCAGTAATTTCAGCACAAATAGGAGAACGTTTTCCTATAACATTTCCTTTTGCATTTATAATCATTCCCAAACTATCCCTAATTATATAACCAAAGCCTGATTCACCATTACTTAAAGAGGATCCATCACTATTAAGCTTAACTCGATTACTAGTAGGTTTTTCCCACTTAACCCCAATTTGGAGCAAATTTCTAAGCTTCTATCTACTGCTACCATAGGCTCTTGCATAGCTAGAACATTAATAAGATGCTTTTTAGTCAAATTTTTAATCCTTCTAATAGTTTTAATATTGCATATCCCTCTTACATTCCAATTTAGCGTTTTTATAGTCATATAAACAGTTATTTTGAGGATCCCAAAGGTCCTTTATGGTTACTAGTTTTAATAACAAGTTTATTCCTAGAAGATCTTCTAAGCAAGTTATTTAAAGAAGGCTTATTCTTCCTCTGTTTAGGTGAGACAGGCAAGCTTAAATTTCCATCCAACTTATTCCTTTTATTGGGGGAAAGACTTAATCTTTTTCTACTAGAAACAGATTCACATAATTCATCTACATCTTCTTCTAATAATGCATTAAAAGGGTTATTTTTAATCATAGACTCAACAGCATTTTCAATTTTTTTATCTGAAACAATTCCAGGTTTCAATTGCTTAAATGTAATTAAATTATTGTCAACAAAAACAACATCATGAGAATCACCCAATGTCATGTTATTATCAACAACAAAATCTATATGCTCACATGTTAAAGAAATGTTATCATCATTTATATCTTTTTCTGAAACACCATCAGTTTCATCAACAGATACTACATGCTTACATGTTTGAATAATTTCATCATTCTCAACAGCACAAACTTGATTAATATCATCATGCAAAGCCATACAAGTTTTCCCTAAATGCACAGATTGATTATCTATAATACCAGATGCAACATTTAATGTGCAAGATTGATCAGTTCTAATACCAGATGCAATGTTCAAAGATTTATCAGATTCAATACATGCAGTTTGATTATCTCTATCAAATGTTTCAATATGCAAAGATTTATCAGTCATAGTATCAGATGCATTCAAATTATCAGTCATAATATCAGATGCAACATTCAAAGGTTTATCAGATTCAATACATGCCCTTTGATTATCTTTATCAGATGCAGCATTCAAATTATCAGTCCCAATATCCACATTAGAATTCCCTTTTATACATGCTAACTGATTAACATTCACTTTCATATATTCAGTAACATCAACATGCAAAGATTGATCAGGTATAATCTCAGATGCAACATATTCAGACATACATGCAATCTGACTAACAATGTTACAAGATTTCTCAGCATGTTCATCAATATGCAAAGCAGGTATAACATACTCAGACACATTATCAACATATGCAATCTGATTAACAGTGTTACTAGATTTCTCAACATGTTCATGATTTTCTGTTAATAAGGTGTTATTAAGAGCATTATCAGAAACATTATTAATATCACCTATCTGTTTATTTATGTTGATTAAAACATTAGATTTAACATTCATACTTCCTGAAATTTCATTCATGTCAGATATTACACTAATGACAGCATCTTTATTACTTATAGGTTTAGGAATCCAAATATTATTATTCTTTTTATCCTTAGGTTTTATTACAAGCTTTTTTAAATTCTGTTCTTTCTTAAATTCTAAATCCTCAGCTTTGCAAGCATTATCCTTATGACCTAAATGTCTGCATTTCCTACAATAAGCAGGCATATTTCTATAGATTACATCCTGCCAATACCCATCTTTATCCCCGAAACTAACCCATATTTTCTGAGGAAGGACACTAGATACATCTAAAACTGTCCAGACTTCACATTTGTTATAACTAGCCCTATTCTTGCTAGGCAACCAAGAATTTAAAGGAACTCCTACTGCTCTGGCTAAATTTTCAATAGTATCTATATTATACATGAACTCAGGCAATTTGGGAAAAGAAATCCAAACAGGAGTCAGGGGCGACTCCCGTTTGGGATTAAAGTCAGGACACCACTTTAAAATCCTAAACATATATTGACCCATAGATCTAACATTTTGTTTCCAAAAACTTTTTACATCTATCATGTTTTCAAACTCAATAAATACGTGCCTAAAATCCCATTTGTATATACTGTAATTACCAATCAATTTTAAAGAATTTAGATATAACCTAAACTCAGAAGCAGAAGGACATCCGTAAGAAAACTTAGCAATCAATGTATATGTAGCTACGGAATTAAGAGTAAACTTATCTTTCTCGCAAAACCTTACATAGGTGTATCCATCTTCTGCTCCTATTTCGACTTTGCTGTGCTTGAAGCCTCCAGCAGATCCAGCAAGAATTGACGATGAATCCTTCCCCACCTTAACTGCTTCTGCGTACGATCTTCGTTGTTGAGCTGGTTGCTCAGAAACCTCCATTTCACCCTTGCAAGAATCGGTATTCAGAGACTCATTTCTTTCGAAAACTGGGTTTTCAAAGAAACGAGCCTCTGTTATTTGGTTATTTGGTGGGAGATTTTGACTGGGAGATGTGATTGAGGGGTTTAGATGATCTCGTTCTTCATGATGAAGAACAGAATTAGCTTTGAGGAGGCGATTTTTTTCCGTGGTGGCTAGATCTGAGATTTCGACTGGTTGAAAGAGGCACTTGAGAGATGATTTAGGGTTACATGCACTGATTGTGTGGCTGAGAAGAGTGGCTTCTCAAGTTAACGGGCTTGGCCCAAGGCCGAGAAATCAAGATTTCCCTTTAGGTTTCTTGGAGGCCTAAAGGTTTCCATTCCTCAATAATCTAAATTCAAATAAAAATCAAATGATTTCGAAATTCAAAAAATTATACTCATATATTTAAATATAATTTAAATATTAAATAATATATATAAGTAATTACCCGTTTGACTACTATATGAATAACTAATATTAGCCGTTTGAATAACTTATATATTTATATATTTATTTTCAAAAAATTATACTTATATATTTATATATAATTTAAATATTAAATATTAAATATTATATATATATATATATATATATATATATATATATATATATATATATATATATGATTAACCGTTTGACTACTATATAAATAACTAATATTTGATATTTAATATTAGCATATTGAATAACTTATAATATAAACTAACTAGTATAATGTATAATATCTAATACTTGTTTGAATTTAGGTTTTTCAACTATTATATACTTCTAGTTTAGTTCTTTATTTCTATATATCTTTCAAGTTTGAAGTGCATATGTTTAGATGTTTTAAATATTTTATTGAATTTTCGAACTATTAGATATTTCAACTATATGTTTAATTTTTTTAGAATTATATAAGTATATGAATACATATATTACTTGTAAATAACAAAATAAAAATTAAAAAAAATACTTAATTAATAGTTAATAAAAAAATATAAGCAAAATTAACAATTCATTATTTAAACCAAACAAATAACAATATTATTTAATAAAATAAAAAAGAAAAACATTACAATTAAAATGCTTGGTACAATCAAATGTAAAAAAAACTAGGAACCTTCATCTTTATTGTTGAAATGCGGTGGACTACTAGGATGCTCGGCTAGCAAATGCATGTTCTCCGTCATCAATCGTATGTATTCTTTTTGTTCCCATGAGAGGTTGCAAATTGATTATTCCATATCTCTTGTTGATTATGCAGGTGCTCTTGTTGACCATGTCACTGCCCTTGTTGACAATGCCACTTCTTTTGTTGATCTTGCCATTGCGATTGAAGACCATGCATGTGTTGATTATGCGATAACTCAAAATATTACATTAGCTGACTATGCGCCCACTCAGCATATCGACGATCGAAAATTCCTTGTTATTATTTTTGTTGAGAATAACTACCTGCAACCATGGTAGCGGTCGGCGGCTGCAGTTCTTGCTGAGGGTATCCATGAGGTGGATTATGTGGTTTGGTAACGCCGTTTAGTTTTCATATATCATGTAATAATTCAAAATAGCAACTACATGCCTACCATTTTGATATGAAGTCTCCCTCTCAATAATATATCTCTTAAAATCTTAAAGAGTGTTTACCTATATCACACTTTTCTTAACCGCGATCAGAGTGTACATACTCACATCAACCCATTTTTAAACAAGTAAATGACTTAAGATTATCTCATAAGGTAAATTGACCCCCCAACTTTGAAATCCATATGTTGAATGATCAAACTAGATTAATTATTCTCTTTTTTTTATCATAGTAGCAGTTCAAAATGCTTGAATACGAGAAAGTTGTGAATCATTGCTAGAAGTATGAATAAAATATCTATTAACCAATTTCAAAGCTAATATATAAAGACCATCCAAATTACTTCTTACAACTTTACATCTACCATAATTTCATGTTGGGGGTAGACCACTACTCAAAATTTCCACTACGTCCTTGAAGAAAATAAACCAACCATCACCCCATCTCATACGAGGAAGAGAAAGCAACCTCAATTTTTCACCACTATATAATTATTCAAGTGCAAGGAAAAATTCATTTTCAAAGCCAGTTTAAAAAAAATATAGGCAATACCATTAATTATACACCTCATTCCTAATCCTCGACCTTGAGGATCATTCTGAATTATATGTGCAGTTGCATAAAATTGTTGTACTAATTCGATATAACAATCACGACTAAACCTAGAATATTTTTAACCAACCCTAAGCCTTTATGACCATCAAGAAGATTGTAAAAATCTTGCATGCCAGCAACTTAAAGAAATTCTTTGTAATCCAAATAAATACCCGAGTAATTTTTGACTCCATCTCGTGGTGTTAGCACATTTTCAACGCGAACCTCTTCTTCGCCTCGATGTTCAATTGTCCAACTCGCGGATCCTTGTACTCCTTGATGCGAAGAACTTCTTTCGGAACTTGTTCTTCTTTATGAAGATGATGAATCATTTTCACCTCTCTGGACCTGCTTTACTTTTTTTTGAAGACATCAAGAATAATTTAGGTATTTGCTTATGCTTAAAAGAGATTTTTTTAGGGCGAAATTGTATGAAGTAGTGGAATATTGATGGTGTGAAGAAAGTATATGAAGGAGTATGGTATTTATATATTTTTATTTATTTTCGTTTTTTAGAATTCGGATATCCGAATTTTAAATTTGGATATTCTAATTGCACTAACGGCTAGTTATTGAAACCTACCGTTAGTAACAGACATCTTAATTGTCAACGCCTAGTTGATTCAAAGTAGCCGCTGGTAACGTCACAAATTTAGATTTGCATATTGGGAATCTGGATATTCGAATTGGGTCCGATTTTGTTTTTCTTTGTGTGTTACCCCCTATGAATAGAGGAGAAACACATTCAAAATTTCACCATCTCTCAAAACTATTCTAAATTACTCTATTTCTTCTACAACTTCTCTTAAATCATTAGTTACTGATTCTAGCTTATCTATTTCTACATTGCGAATAATTACTCTCTTTTTTCGATCAAAATTTATATTCGAAAAATTCAATCAAATTTGATTGTGGTAACATTATACTAGCTAAATTAATAGTTTTGTATAATTTTTCCACTTATTTGGTTGTTATATTAGTTTCGATATTAGTTTGTATTACTTGTTAATTTGTATATTAAAAAACACTAAGTATAATATTTTTATTGGTGATATTAGTTAGTATTAGTTTAAATTTACTGTTTATTAATTGCGATATTGTTTGGTATTAGTTTTTAGTTATATTAGTTTCGATTAATCTTTTATTGCATATTAAAAAAATATCAAAATCTTATAATTTATTTTCTCAAATATTATTTAAGATTTTAAATGGCTCCAAATCGTATCTATACTTATGTATACGAACCCACTATAGCCGATCTCAATTCGATGGATGGTATTCCCAGAGAATCCTCTCACATTGAAACACTTTCCTCCCATGAAAGTGGTGGTGGTAGTACTAGTGGTGGGTCGAAGTCTCGTAGAAAAATATCTTGGACATGAGATTAATTTAGAGCAAATTTTGAAAATACATCCGCTAAGTATAATATTTGCTTAAAATGTAATGTTTATAAGACCTCAAATAGAAATCTTAGCACTGACTGTATGGTGAGACATTTAAAATCTCACAATCTTACCGACCCATTAAAAATTAATGAATATGGGAATACATATATAGACCCTCAAAACCGGTATTCCTTTTGAGTTTAATCAAGATATGTATATGGAACAAACAATGATTTATGGAATTGGTAGTTTACAATCTTTTGGTTATGCGAATAGTTTGAGATACTAAAATTGGATGCAAGTCGGGGTAAACCCACGAGCCAAACGCATTCCACATAGCTCTATGTGATTGCTAGCCTTTAAATATTATTTAAAAAGAAAAAAACCATTATTGATATTATGCTAGCTTTGCCATGGAATGTTTCTAATACTAGTGATATAGCTAGTATTTTCTAAGTATTTTCATCCAATCTCGATTGCTTATCCTATTGCGTGCATTTTGGATCCTTTTTCATGAAAAAATCCAATTCGAATTACTACTTAATTGTTTTTATGAAGCCTTAAAATTTCCACCAGATGTTAGACATGAAATAGTTGACCCTCAAGCCTGTATTAACGGAGTATATGAGTATTTGTTTACAATATATAATAGGTATGATGAAAGATAAAAACCAAATATGAGTCATACAACTTCAAATGTAAGGGGTAATAACAATGGGGGTAGAAGGAGATCCACTACTAACTATGTACAGATGACGATGTTAACTATGGAGGAATTTAGAGAAACCCCTCAATCTGATAATGAGCTGTCTAGCTATTTGAGCACTAAGTTTGACTTAACAAATTATATCGATCGAGGTATTGATAATATCTTAAAATGGTGGAGTACCAAAACTGATGATTATCATATTCTTAACAGGTTGGTTAAAGATATTTATGCAATACATATATCTGCAGTTGCAAGTGAGTGTGCTTTAAGCCAAGCGAGGTTGCTGATCACGACTAAGAGAATAAGATTGACGAGAAAAACACTTGGAGTGCTTGTGGAAATAAAGGATTGGACAGCAACAGATAAAAGGATGTAAGAAAAAGAGTTTATAGACGAAGTGAATGTAGACGAAAACTTCAATGATTATCCAGATAATTATGAAGATACACTTGAACAAGAAATTTTGGAAGGAGATGAAGCTGAATATTTTAAATACGAAGAACTTGAATGATGTTTGTAATATATATTTTAGAATTTATATATTAATATAGAAAATATTTGTACAACTCATGGTCGGCAAGAGTATAAAATGCCAAGGGCTAAATTCAATAAAAATCTATTTACCTTTCATTCTAATAACAACAATTGTACTAGTAAAAATATTATCAAAATAAAACAACACTTGTAATATTTATAAACAAATCATAATAATAATAATAATCAAAATGTAATAATCAAATTATAATCATATAACTTATAATATTTGAAAATTATATGATATAATTTTTGTTTATAAAATAATCACAACACTTGTAATATTTATAACCAAATCATAATAATAATCAAAATGTAATAATAAAATTATAATCATATACCTTATAATAATTTAACATTATAATATATGATTTTGGTTTATAACACTTCTAATATTCATAAAATTACCAATAGTCCCCATGTTTTGCATTTGTATCAAACTAGTTTTCTATGCTCACTTTTGTCTCCCACTAAGAAGCTAGACCCATAGAGCATTACAATTGATCTCTATCACTTTGCTCACTCCTATCACCATATTACCTTGTTCCTTAGCGCCACTCCAATCAAGTACTATCATTTTGATACACTCCAATCAAGTCGCATAACTTGATGAGCCATGGACACTCCAAACTAGGTCACACTGATGATCTTATAGAGTAGATCATTGATGATCTTATAGAGTAGATCATTCACCATTATTCACCTTGAGCATGTGTACTAAATGATACACTCCAATCAAGTCGCATAACTTGATGAGCCATGGACACTCCAAACTAGGTCACACTGATGATCTTATAGAGTAGATCATTGATGATCTTATAGAGTAGATCATTCACCATTATTCACCTTGAGCATGTGTACTACTTCATCATGTTTGACATTCTTTGAAAATTTTACCTACACCCCATTTTGTGCGTTCTATTTGGGCCTGGAGCCATAATACCATTTCTTGGGAATATGAGTACCGCATATTCCGATTTCGTATATAAGTACTATAATATTATCCACTTTGGGCTCAAAAGGCCGCACGACTTTGTTTTTGGTCCACTTTCAAAAAAGGCATCATATTGGTGGAGATATGTTATTTACTTATATACCATTGACCTTTCACATGTCTAACCGATATGGGATGTAGGAAGCCCTCTTGATTCCCCAATTTGTTAAGCAGTTACATCATTGAATTTCTGAATACTTCTCTTTTTACTCATCGGACTAGCTGAAGAACTTGATGAAAAATTTGGGGAATCAGGAGGGCTTCCTGTTGGAGAATTATTTTCAACATTTTTAAAGTATGCCTCTTTTTTTCAAGTTGAAATGGAAAAATGGGTAAAGTTTCTTTCTCAACTGTCATGTCTTTAAAAAATAAATTTTTATCAAACCGAACATCTCGACTTATCACAATCTTTTTTTGTTACCGAATTATATAGCTAGGATACCTTACTTCTTTCACTATAACCAATGAAAATACATTTTTCTGACTTGTCATATAACTTTCTTCTCATTGCATCCGTATGAGAGTAGGAAACACTCCGAACTATTCTTAGATGATGAATATTAGGCTTTGTACCATACCACATCTCATGTGGCATGAAATTATCCAAGCTTTTTGTCGGTGATCTGTTAATAAGATAAACTGCTTAAAAATGGCTTGAGCTCAAAAACCTCTTGATAACCTATTATACTTAAGAATAAATCTAGTCATCTCCATCATTGTTATGTTCTTTCAGATACACCATTATGCTGAGTTGTATACCGAACTGTTATCTTATACTGAATGCCACTGTCTCTGCATATTCTTCACCTCCATGATCTGTTTGTAAGGTGTTGATTTTTAGTACAGTAAAGTTCTCCACGTCTACTTTAAAATCTTTGAATTTTTTAAATGAGGCGGATCTACGTTGGGCCCGGAGGGGCGTAGGCCCCCCTTACCTAAAATATTTGTTTTATAATTTTTTTTAAGGTAATAATTATTTACATAATATTAAAATAAAAAATTCTACGCCCCTTTAACTAAAATATATATTTTGTAATTATTTTAAAGTAATAATTATTTAAATAATATTAAAGTAACAATTCTACGCTCCTTTAACTAAAATATATATTTTATAACCTTTTTAAAGTAATAATTATTTAAATAATATTAAAGTAAAAATTTAAGATAATATTTTTTTAGAAATGTTTTAAGTTTAATGCCTGAAATAATGGTAGAAAATGTTAATTTAAAAATTAGTATGTGGACTATTTTAAAGAAAGTTTTTAGATTATGACTATTTTTAAAGAATAATTTAAGTTACAAATCTTGAATATTTTAAAAGGAAATTTTAAGTTGATATTTATAAATGGTTGGATCTTGGATGTAGTCTCGAGCATCTTAATCTCTAGGAATATTAGATTTTGTAAGTATTCTCAATTTGTTTTTGCCATAATTTGTTTTGATTTAATATTCCTTTAATCTTTCTAATTAATTATGTTTTATCTCTTACTTTTATTTAGAAAAAAGATATTGAGTTAATTATGTTTTATCTCTTATTTTTATTTAGAAAAAAGATATTGAATTGGTGAAAAGGAAGAACACGATACGAAGGAGTTTCACCAATTTATTTTTTCAAGGTATGTATATTTTTTTTGTTTTCTTTTGAAATTTTATTATTATATTGATCTTAAAACACTTGTTAATCAATATTTTTTTCTGATATGATTTGTGTTCATTTAGGAAAGTGAAAATACATTTACTTAGTTTAAAGACAATATATGGAAATATTTGTTAGTTTTTTTTAAAATAAAATTATATATTTATATTATAAATTATGTTTAATATAAATTTGATTTTAATTTTATAAAAATTTTACATAAAATTTTGTTATCTATATGTATTTAAAAAATATTTTTTATATAAAAAATTTGAATTTATTTCCATCCATTTCTAAAAAATATATTTTATACATTTATCTTTTGAAAAATCTTTTATATATTAAATGATTTTATTTTTTTAAATATCCTTTAAAAATAATATATTAATATTTTCATCTATGTGTTAAAAATATAAAAATATGTTTTATATAACAAATTGTATATATTTTCATCTATTTTTCAAAATTATATTTTTTATAACAAATGTTATTTACTTTTATGTCAATTTAAAAATATCTTTTTAAGATATTAAATTTTGTTTTGTTATATTCTATTTTATTTTATATATCTTTTAAAAATAATATATTAAGATACATTAAGATTATAAAACCAAAATTTTCTTATCATGCTTATCATGCTTAATAACTGAATCAACCAAATAACAGGTTTGAGAACTTTCAACCTCTGATAGTGTAGAATTTCATTTGAATGAATATATAGTGAGTAATCCGGGACTACGCCAACTTATTGAAAATTCTGATAGTAATGTTAGAGATAAAATTCGAGAATTCGACGAGAATTTTGCCACCCCCCCCCCCCTACTTCAATTCCTAGATCCGCCACCGAGTATAATTGTTTTTTGACACAATACACCCTAACTTTTTGTGAGTAATCATCAATGAAATATATAAAATAACGATTACCCTCGAAATGTGGACTATCGTTGTATGACCAAGATCTGCATAAGTTGCACTGGTATTTTTTTCTTTCCATGATGATTGAGACGAAAACGAAATCTTATGTTGATTTCCATACTGATAAGTTTCACATACATTATCGAGACAACTAATTTTTAGTAAACCCGTGACCATCATCTTTCTTGAAAGCATCTTCATATTTCTTTAATTTAAATATCCATATCGATCATGCCATAACTTTACAACTACTTTATGAGAACTAATCAAGAAAAACATATTATGATTTTGAAGAGTGAGAGAGAAAACATTATGTCTACTACTCCAACTGTAGCAAAAACCAGATTATTCAATGATAAGTAACATGTCATGTCATGAAAATAAATAACAAGCAGATTATATAGCTTGCACGCCTAATATCATAGGGCATGCCTCTCTTATATGTCACCAAAGCTCGGTTCAACCTTCCTATGCACTAATTTCATTTATAAACTTTCGAACATAATCACTTAAAGTTTCCTCAGGATTTTAAAATAGAGTTATCATATCATTTATTTCAGGTTTTTATGCTTTATGAGCATTGAAGTAATATCATAATGTTGTGCATAATTCAACAAAGATACCAATCGTTAAACCAAAATAATTTCATCCATTTGAATGTCACTAAAAATGCTCAAGGATATCTTCTGGGTTGAATCCTTGAATAAAATTTTAAAACTGCTCGAGGTGATGCTACAGGTATGTTGTCTCATCATATTTTTCGATTATGTAAGGATCAATTTTATTTGGTAATTTTCCTTTAAATATCATTTACATCAGGGGAGATTCAACCAAATTTTACATAACCATTTTTGGTCTTATATCCTTCTTGTGATTCTCTTCAAATATTTTATTTTTTATTTTATTTTACTCTTATTCTCTTTTGATAATGCTTTATTACTTGACTTAGAAATCTTACTCCCAAATTATTATTACTTAAAATAAACTTTCTTACTACAAAATAGTCCATATTTATCAATTTTTCAGTTTGATTTACATTAATCAACTATAAAGTTTTAGTCATTAACTCAATTTGATTATGACTTTTTTTGTTTTTTTTTGGTTTTACAATAAATTAAACTTATTCAGTTGCAACTCTAAAACGTAAAAAAAGAATTCGATTGATTACCTTTGGATCCGTCAACAAATTTTGAACAATCCTGATATTCGTCGCTACGTTTTGTTACGGTACCTTCATTGCCGCTGGACTAGCGAACACACTGGGTGTATTCTAGCATTACGAATATGAAACCAAAATTTATACAGCATTTTCATCCATCTCAATCGCTTATGTTATTGGGTACTTTTTTTTATCATTTTAGACGACGATCCCAGTTTATAGATTTAGTTAATTGTTATTATCAAGGCTTACGATGTCTTGAATATGTAACCTATAACCATAAATTATATATTCAAGAAGTTGACGATTATATTTATACAATATATAATAGGTATTTTGAAAGATATGAGAGAAATAAAAGTTTTAGATCTTCAAACATAGCGGGTAATAGTGTCTATGAGAGTAGAGGCAGAAATCGTCCTAACTATGTAGAAATGGTAATGCTAGATATGGGGAATATAAAATAAACCCTTCAAGCTGATAATGAAATAGCTAAATATTTGAACACTCCATTTGCGTTAGCTCATTATTACTCCGGAAACCCTCTTGATATCTTAAGATGGTGGAGTACCAAAGAAGATACGTTTTCTATTTTTTGCACGTTAGCCAAATATATTTTTTTAATAAATACGTCTATAGTTACAGATGAATGTGCTTTTTTCAGGGTAGCTTCCAATACACGACTAAAGGAACAAGATTGACAGAAAAAGCACTTGGAGTACTGAAGGAGAGTGAAACGTAGCAGAAGCCAAAGAGGGATAAAACTCTAATTTTTTTTATTAATCAAAATAGTCTCCCAACAAAAGTAGGGTTTAAGCGCCTTAAATAGGAATCGCCTAAATCCCTAATACAAATTATGGGAATAAAAATAAACATAATAAAATAATATCTTATTAAATCTGAATGTAATCAGATTTAATTTGATATCTTAAATAGATCCTTAAAATATCAAAAATAAAATAAAACTAAAAATAAAACATTTAAATATTATAAAATATTTATATATTATTTTGCAGAGGCCTTCCGCCTACATCATTCCCGCCGGGTAGAGAAGATTCGTCCTCGAATCAGAACTAGTCCCCTCGGCATTACAGCAATCTGCCAACTCAACAGGGTCGAAGAACAACAAGTCATTGTTCCCAGATATCGTCAGTAGCTCACTAATTTTTGTGAAGTCCATGCATGGGAGATCTTTGGTCATAGCATCATCTACTAATGAAATGCAACGAAGTGACCTCACTCCTGATCTATTGGCCAAATCATTGCTGATGCTTGGGTGCACCAAGTGGTTTCCAAGAAGAGCGTTGCCGTCTACCCACGGTGCAGCCGTATAAACAATTGACTCTGTCAATACGTTCAAATATGTCAGCAGTTCGTTTTCCAAGAGCTTATCTTTGTCGTTTTGGCTTTTGATTTTTAAATCCATGCAAACTTGTTCAGACAACTTGTTCCTCCGTGCATCGGATTTGGAAGGTTTTCGGATAGAGCTTGGAACTACCCAATGTAAAACATGATGAAGTATCCCACCCCTTGATGAATCCGGACAATTTTCTGCGTTGATAAAGACAACATAATCTCTTGAGACCAGAGGCGCTAATGTTGTCAAAAACATCTGAGGTATTATCCTCCCAGAAGCTCGATTTACACTTAAATATCGACTCATCTCCAATTCCCTTGCATTTTGCTGAGTTTGTGGGTCTTCAAGAAGATGCCGAATGAGTGCAAACGCAATCGCGTCATATGCAGGGAATAAACATGTTGTTGCAAAACTAAATATAGCTCCATAGAGTGATAACAAACAATCAGCAGCAGACACCAAAAGACGAGACGAAAACTCGTATCCAACGTGCGTAACGTTCTGTCTACGTAAAACTCTACATAGATGGGGAATACGTGACAAAAGCATCTTCAGCAATGCAGTATGCGTCTCCCGGGTCTCATTTAGTGAGAGTTGTTCCATGTTATTCTCATACTCTACAAGACAAGGAGCAAGTATATACCACGTAAGCGCTAAAGAGCGATCATAATTGTATACAATAATATCAGTGATCTCTCTAGCATGTAGTTGAAAAAAATAATCGTCGTCAAAGAGCCAATCGTCGTCAGCTTTAAGACTTCCTATCTCAGACTGTGAAGCATCTTCCTTGGCTTTTTGTTCTTTCAGTTGTCCTTCAAGCCGTGTTATCACAGATTGAAGTTCACTTTTGGTGCTTTGATAGATTTCACTGAGCTGATTGTTCGCCTCCTTGAGCGAGGATACCTGAGACAGTGATCTCTGTCCTTCAGAACTATGCTGCTGGGATATATCTGCTAAAGCCTTTTTGGAAGCTTGAAGCTCTTTTACTATTTGATTCTTCTCGGTCTGCTTTGCAGAAAGTTTGGACCGCATACTATCGAGTTCTGACCCATAATTTGCAAGTTTTTGATTCAGTGTCAAATTTGCGAGTTCTGATCCATCATCCAAGGTATTCAAAACTCGTAAAATCATCAATGTTGTCTCTGGAGATGTTAGGATGCAAACATCAATGCTAGGCCTCAATAAATAGGTACAATCTGTTAAAGTTGCCCTCCTCGACTTATCACGAAGCTTATGAGATGAATTTTCCTCCTCCTGAGAACAACTACGATCTAAAAAGTGCATGCTCATCTTCCCAGTCGCGATTTCTATGACAGTCTCAATCTGAAAGATACATGCCCTAAACTTGTACTGCTGAGCATTGGACTCTTCTCTAGCTTTCACTCGATCTATCATTTTCACCCAAATCTTTGCGAATTCCATAAATATTCTATCCAGTAACTCAAATGATGCAACACGGAATAAAATATTTTTTTGCAGAGCAGCCTTGAACTGCAACAAGGGCACCTTCTCCGCAGCCCCCTCCGTTAAGATTGTCTCAGACATTTCATCGAATAGGTTACAGTCGTGACGTATAGCTTGAGTTGCGTCAACCTTATCTGCCTTCATGGTCTTTACTGCTGCTCCATCTAATTTTCTTGCTGATGCAACAATTTTCCAAAACCTCGGTTGGAGTTTGGGTTTTCGAGAATCGTTGAACAGCTCCATTGCTGGTTTTGAGAAACTACGAAGAAACAGATTGGACTTCTCTTCCTCTGCATCGTTACGACTGCTCGACCCAACCACGGGCTTTCTCCGGAATGGTACTAAATTTTGGGTCGGGTTGGTGAAAATCGGCTTGGGTATTGGAAGAAGTCCGTGATCGAAAGACTCGTGCGGGAGGATTAGCAAATTCGAAAGCGGAATGAGGTCTGTGTCAAGTTCCTGCCATGAATACGATGCAGGTAGTTCGATTGTGTCGGTCATGGTGGTTATCCGTGGCAAGATAAAGACTGAGTGAGTGTCTTCAGGAGGTCTGGATGGCGGCAAGAACAGTGGTGAATAATCTCCAAAATTATCCGATGTCGTTGAAAATTTCGATTCCAAATTTTTGTCTTTTTCATTGGACCAAAAATTTTGTTTCAAAGGTTTTAATTTTTTAATCTTAATTTTTGATTTTCTTCGAGGATTAGAGAAAGAATTATTGTTTACCTTGTCGAAAGAAGATGTGATTTTTGCTGGTGTTATCCAAATATCATCGTATACATTATAAATCGGATCGTCTTCTTCCTCATCACCGTATACATCATAAATCGGATCTCCTAATTTTGACCAAGTTTTATCATAAATTTCACCTTCGTTGTCAGCCTCATACTCATCAAAGAGTGGATGTTTGAGTATCGGCGACTCCTCCATGTCACCATCAAAGTCAGGAATAGTGACCTTCTGGGTCCGGCGAGCCAACTGGTGCGGTGACTCGGTCACATCTGTGCGAGCCAGCAGCTGAGAGAATTTGTCGGTATATTTATCCACAGATCTGGGTTCCTGACGAAGATTCTGAAGTCGCTGGTAGAGTTCCCGCTCGAAGTTGTAGGGAAGGAAAGCCTTGCGGAGTTTTCTTTTGAATTTCTCCCAACTCTGGACTTTATCCTTGCCTTCACGCGTGCGGTTCTGCTTCACCTGCTGCCACCAAACCTGTGCCCTACCGCGTAGGTGGATGGTGACTAATGCGACCCTTCTCTCCTCCGGAACCTCCTTGAAGTCCAGGACTTCCTCAATCTGTGATAACCAATCGATAAGTGCCTCCGCCTTAAGGCTGCCATCAAAGTCCGGGATATCTATCTTGAAACCAAGCTCCCAGCGGCGTGGGTGAGAAGTAGTCTGGTCGATCCCTTCCCCAAAAGGGTTAACCATACCCTCAACCTCTGTGCTTTGTTTCTTGGCGGTAAGAACAGCCACCTGCGGGTAAGATCGGCTACCTGACGGCGTAGGTCAGCATCTTCACGATCATCTACCTCACTTGTATCTCGGTACACTCTAGCGCCACCGCGACCGCTGGTTCTTGCTCGTACCATCGCGCAGGACTGCCTGTGTCTGATACCAATATGAAGGAGAGTGAAACGTAGCAGAAGCCAAAGAGGGATAAAACCCTAATTTTTTTTATTAATCAAAATATTATCCCAACAAAAGTAGGGTTTAAGCGCCTTAAATAGGAATCGCCTAAATCCCTAATACAAAATATGGGAATAAAAATAAACATAATAAAATAATATCTTATTAAATCTGAATGTAATCAGATTTAATTTGATATCTTAAATAGATCCTTAAAATATCAAAAATAAAATAAAACTAAAAATAAAACATTTAAATATTATAAAATATTTATATATTATTTTACAGAGGCCTTCCGCCTACATCATTAGCCAAATATTTTTTTACACGTTTGAGTTAGCTCATTATTACTCCGGAAACCCTCTTGATATCTTAAGATGGTGGAGTACCAAAGAAGATACGTTTTCTATTTTTTGCACGTTAGCCAAATATTTTTTTTAATAAATACGTCTATAGTTACAGATGAATGTGCTTTTTTCAGGGCAGCTTCCAATACACGACTAAATGAACAAGATTGACAGAAAAAACACTTGGAGTACTTGTTGTAATCAATGTATGGATTGCGATGGATCATGATGCAAGACAAATAGTATGAAGATGAATTGAATCTAGAAAATGTTGAAAATTCGCTTAAACAAGATGTTATGGATGAATTTGAAGATGAAGCTTCATAAAGTGAGTATGAAGATCTTGAATCAGACGTCGAAACAAGTAAAAATCAAGATGAATGATATTTCTAATAGAGCTTTTAATATATGTAGTTCAATTTGCGAATATTTGTACAACTTCTGGCCCGCAAGAGTATAAACTCTGAATGACTTAATTCAATAAAATTTATTTTTTACCTTTCAATCTCATAACGACACTTGTACTAGTTAATAATATCAAAATATAACAGCACGTGTAGTATTCGTAATTAAACAATAATAATAATTGAAATCTAATAATTGAACTATAATAAGTATATAGTACTTTCAAATTATAATATACAAACTATATAACAATTTGTTTATCAAACAATAATAAGAGTTGTAGAGTAAATGATTTCAAAGTATAACAATAATTTTAATATTTATAATCAAACTATAATAATAATCAAAATATAATAATAAAATTATAATAAACTTATACTACTTTTAAATTATAATATATAAACTAGATAATAACTTTATTATCACACAATATCAATAAATTTAACAGTAATAATATTAAACTATAACAATAATATTTATAATCAAACAAAAATAATAATTAAGATATATGAATAAAATTATAATAACTTTATATTATTTTTGTACTATAATATATAATTGGGCTAGGCTAATTTAAGAGCCGTTTTATTTTATAACGAGACCCGGTTATAATGAGACCCGTCTTTGCTATTAAGAGACCTAACTTATTTACAAAACTGTCATTGATATAAATACCAAAACTCCCAAATTTACTATTTTCTCTCTTTCAAAACCCTAAATCTCACTTGAAAACGTTAGATTTTTGAAATCCAACAGCGCAGACATGTTAATGTATGAATTCTCTACATCACTGTATTTTTTTTTAATTTTTATATCTATTTGTAGTGATATTTAGAGTTATTGTTTTGGATACAAAAATCAATTTTTCTTATATTTTTAGTTGTTGTTAGGATGTATGATTATATGTATATGCTAAGTTAGGTTGTGGACTTCGATTTGGTATGCTAATTGGTAGTTTTGGTGTAGTATATCATAAGTTTAGGTTCTAGGGGGAGGGTTGTTGTTCGTGGTATTTCCACGCACAGTTTTATGCTTCGAAATACCACTTTTACTGCCTAGTAATTTGTCAAGTCCAAGCACGATTTTGTGCCAGATTTGGCACAATCATACGTGCTTTGATTGGCATGATGCACATGCATGGATTGTGCCAAATCCATACACGAATACGTGCCGAATTTGGCACAATCCATACATGTGCATGTGTGGATCATCAGGCTTTGATTTTTCACCCTCTTATTGACGCCTGATCTATTATTTTACTTGTTACGATGTATTTTTTCTCTTCTTTTATCGATTTAAGATTTCTTGTAGTTATTTAGAATCTGTTCTAATAATTTTAGATTGTTTTACGAAACTTTTGATTAACGTTTTGTGCGTGATTTTAGGATGCCTCCTCGCTGCCGCTCTCCTGATAGGTTAGACGCAGAAAGAGCCGATGAGACCGATGAGATGTTAGTAGGAGAGATTTCAAGAAGCGCACGAGTCTGTACCCGACGTGACATGACGTCGCCCCTGTTCCTCACAGCTGAGGTACGAACTAACAATTTCATTGACTTAATCCGCACGTTATTGACCTCTACTCTACATTTCACTTCTACAAGGACCACGAGGCTTATAGTGTGTTCAGAAATGACGTAAGTTTTTTAGTGTGCTTTTAGTTGTTAAGATTATAATTATATGCTACAATTTTATTTCTATTATAGGTATCGATTTAGGTTGAATACATTGTTGAAAATATTGGCTATTGGTTTATATTATATTGGTTATTGAATTTATTAGTTTAGGTTTATATGCTACAATTCTACTAGGTTTTAATGCATTGATTTAGGTTATAATGGATTGGTATTGGTAATTGTTTTATGTAGAGTGCAATGTATTTAATTTATATTGCATATATGTTTATATTGTATTTTTTTATGCATGCGAGGTTACATATGCGGTGCTACGCTATGTACCATATTCACCGTGGTTGGGTTATTAAAGATCAACAAACACGCATTCGTGAAGAGGTGATGGGCACTTATTTCAGATTCATCGTTGATGCTCTTGCACATTGAGCTACGAATGTCCATTTGATAGGATTGTTTTTTAGAGAGATGACATCCGGAGACCAACATATTCCATTTCTCTTTCGGGTAGTGTTCAGTTACACTCGATGATGTGCTCATCCTCACAGGTCTTCTAGTTGTTACGGTGAATTGCAAGACCTATGAGTATCCTACTACGGACACGAGGAATGCGGCATACGAGCGCCTGGTTGGCTGCACTGTTCAGGAGTTGGTGGTAGAATTAAACGAAAACAAAGGCAGTGGCATGAGGCACGTTCTCCTTGCATGGCTGAAGATGAAATTTTGCTCGCATCAAGTATTTTGATGATACCATTACTGAAGATGATGTTTGCCAAGCTACTCGGGGTTATTTGTTGCACTTTTTTTGTTATACCATACTAGCCAACAAGTTGGGCAACAACATAAGCCTCGACTACTTACAATTGATCGATGATTACAGTAGTTCAGGCAGGTACAACTGAGGACATATGATACTAGTTCAGCTATATTTCCAAATACGCATGGGTTGCCTACACACCACTTACGGTATGTCTGTTGATTTTATGGATAATTTACGATGGTTTTCTATATGTTTAGGTACTCCAAGACATCTTTATATTATGTGTTATGGTATTATGTTAGACTTTTATTATGTTTGAGACCTTGAAATTTCTTTTAAACATATTGAGACTTTTATTTTTGAGACTCGTCTTATTTTTCCAGCATAAAATTGAGACTTGTTTTTAAAAATACTGTAAATCACTATAATGAGTCCCAGTTTATTTAAAATGAGACCCCACCAAAACTGACTCCCGCCAAATCTAACTCCTACCTATAATTCACTCTCACTCAATCTAACTCTCGTCAATAACTAACTCCCGCCGAATCTAACTCCCATGAAAATTATGACTCTCACCATAAAGTAATAACTCCATAGCATTGTGTTCTCCTATAAAAGGGATATGAAACCTAGTTTACTTTTTCATCCACCAAACATTCTCAAAGAAAAAAAAACAAAAAGGCTTTTATAGATAAAGTTCAATGTAGACGAAGACTACCAGTTGCTTCGGGCGGTGAATGTTGTCCGCTAAGAGATGTCTGAAGATACAAGCGATGCATTTTTCAATCGAGTCCTATGTATGATATATTTCAATTATGGTCGTTCAAGAACAACTAGTCTTGTTGTGCACAGTCGTGACGAAATCAAACGCATGTAATTATTTGTCAAATCGCTTCAGTGTTTGTTGTTCATGCCATTTTGAATTAATCAATAAATGGATTTAGTCTAGAACATGATAGTGGTAGACTACATCACTAAGGATATGGTTGCATAATGATTAGAGCAAGGGAGGAGGAAGATGATGTTGAAGACAACATGGGATACGACTTTGACAACTAATCATTATGTTATCTTTGATTATGTTTTTAGTATTTATGTTTCGATAAGTTGTTGCTTGTGTTTCGTATTTTCTTATATTTTGCTTTAGTTTTTAATTTTGCTAAGTTGTTATGTTTTGCTAAGTTTTTGTATCTTGCTAAGATATTGTTTGAGTCTTATGTTGTTTATGTTCAATTGTCTTACTTTGTACGCACCTATTTGAAGTCAAAAATTGTTTTTCGTTTTTTTAGTTTTTTTCCTCCGAAGTTCATGTAACTACGTTACTTAATAATTACATATCTTAGAGTATCATTGCAAAATCCCCAACTATGGGTAAAACCTTTTTTATAAGTTTTCAAAACGCGTTAGCGCACATATTCGCGTGTATATGTGCGCATCCACGTACGTCTTCGCATACCGATGTACACGTCTTTGCGAACTACCGTGCATGGATTTGTACGTTTACACGCGAATATGTGCGAGAAAATATACTGTAAGCTTAGAAAAAATAGGTTTACCTGCCTAGTTGAACTAGTTTGATTTGATCATACTTGTAAGCGGGAAATCAGTCCAAAATAAAAAAGTCTTAATCTAAATGAAAACACGAAAGTCATAAGTAGTGAAAGTTATTAAAAATAGCAAACACGTGAGATATTTAAAAAGTCTAGCTAATTAAGCATCGTCAGACAAATCATAGAATTGATCATCCCCATCTTGCGATATTTGTTGAGGCGTTTGTCTAACAGGATTGCACAATTTGTAACATCATCTCTAGTGCAGAATGCAAACCAACAAGGGTATATATCCGACAACGGTCCATCTAAGAAAACCTGCAAATTTCAATAAAATGAAAAAACAAAATAACGACAAACAATTAATAAAGTATATTAATTTAAATACTTTCACAAAATGGTTACCATGCACGAAACCAATCCCAACTTCTACTATAGGACACGACCTGGGAGGCACACCACGAAAATGAAATACGTGTATGAAAGTTGAAGAAGTATTGATATACTATACATTGATACCGAGTGGCTATCACCAAGCCAAAGTCAGGTAATGTCATCGAGTTCCTATTACCGCTCTCGTACATTGTGAAACAATCCAATCTTCGTACCAGCTTATGAACATGTTGTGCACCATAAAAAAAACCCTCTTTTCTAGATCATGTTGACTCGACAGTTCGAACATCAAATCCTGTCTTAATTGATCCTATGAATCTGCATTATCGTAAATCGATAAAGCTACGACCATAAATTCGCAATTACCGTCAGGAGAAATGTCTTCGACGCTAGTTATGTAGTCGTGTAAGTAGTTGGGAAAACAACTCTCATACACGCTATATTATTTTCTTTTATTCGATTTTCTGAATCAAGTCACTTTTTCTATTTTTGGTTGGGCTTTAGATTTGGGTTTGGCTTTAGGTACGAAAAATTCCTTAACCGGTGAGACGGTCGTGCTACCTATTATACCGGGAGTGCTAGCACCTAAACAACCATCGTATTCCCACTCAAATGGGTTCCGTTTAGTTTATTTGTCTAGGCCGGCTTTTTTCAAACCTTTAGTGATAACCGACTCCTTAGGTTCCAAAACATGGCTTCTTGCAGGATCTGAGATTTACATCTTGTGGACTGTAACCGCGGATGACACTATCTATTATGGAGAGTTTTCTTTTAAGCTCATCTTCGGTACCAACGTTATCCCTAAGTTTGATATGTAAAGTACTCCAATAAACATCACATTCATCCGTTTGAATCACCCTACCTTCTTTTTCAATCATAGTACACTCACATGCACACGATAAATTGTGCGTTTTCCTAATAACACAATCACACATTGCGGGAGTGAACCATAATTCCTCGGTCTTTTTGACATTTTTCTCTAATATTTCTCTGGCCGTACATGAAAGTTTACCTTTGATTTCGCTATAGATAGCCCCCTTAGATGCGTGTCTAGGATGAAAAAAACTTTGTTCGAGTGTTTCAAAGATGGAAGAGTGTTGAATGTGAAGCAGCAAGTGAATTTTATCCCAAAATTTCTTAATCGTGCATAGACTTGTGGCGATTGCCCGTTTTAGGCTCGAGTGAAAACTCTCCACCCTATAACATAAAACTATATTATTTAGAAGTATAACAATTAATATAATTAAGTAATGTATAAATATGATAATATAACTCATCGATTGCTAGTGTGGTTGACCAAATGTTTAATTGTTTTCATGTGGATATTAAGGAATTTGTTTCCGTAAAGGTCAATCCATTGTTCAATGAAGTAATCGAGAACCTTGGGACAATAAGCGTAGGTTTGGTGTAACTCGGCAAGGTTTTTGTTATAATCTTCGATCGTCGCTAAATGGGCAACTGAGGTATAAAATTCTAGGAAATCTTTGGCCATGTCTGGTTTGGGCAAAAATTTCTTAGTGTATGAGAAAATGTTACTATTGATATGCCAAATGCATAACAAATAAGTTGCATCCGGAAATACATCATCGATATCGTTTATTAAAGCCAACTCCCTATCGGTGACGATATTATTTGGTAATGCGCACATGTTATATACCAACACTCTCCTTAGAATGCTCAACCCACACGTGTTGTTCTCTTGCTTCTCGGAGCTCATAAAAATAAAATCTACACAAAAGGTCTTCTTTGTCGAAGTTTGGCCAACTATTTCGAGCAAAGGTATTTTATACCTTGTAGTCTTGTATATACTATCCATTATAAGAACTTAAGGAAATATGCGCAATAGATCGATGTTTGTAAGACGGGAAAAAAAATTCAGGATTTCGTCAGTTGCTTTGTTTGTTCGCTCCTAAACATAGTACTTATGATGTTTTAACTGACCAAACAAGTATTACATTTAGGTTTTGCCCGCTTTATCTACCAAATGGTGTGTTTGACGATGTTGTAGATGGTACGCATGCTAGATGTAATTCTGGATCTCTTAACTTCAAACCATGGTATATATCTCTTAGTTGATAATCGATTATTGTGAGTTTACGAACATACTGCTTTTAGCCTCGTGGCTCGTGAATGACCATTTAAGTGTAAAAACGGTTGGTGGTTGTTTTTCCCATTTCTCACTACCAATTTCCAATAACTTTGTAGTTTTAAGACTGAATTTTCCCTTAACGTGAACGAAGAATCGTATTTTTTTTATGAACACTCTCGGCGCTTCTTCATGATCCCCGGTTTGGGCTTCGGTTGGTAGACGTCGTGTCTCTCACACTTAAAATATAACCTTGAAGTCTTACCACTTTTACTACCATCGTCATCTTTATCGACCAAAACAATGAATCATATACTTTTTCTTTCCTAATCAACCCATGCAAGCAATTCTGATTTGGTGTAGACGCTCTCCGTATTAAAAAATGTACTATAATCAGTCATATTACATGGTGCTACTTACGGTTCTTGCATGAAGCATAAAATTTAAAATTACTACAATATCGTAATTCATTCAATTCAACAACCAAAATAACTCATTTTATGAAGACCAAGTTATTTTTTTAAATAAAAACTAAATAACTCATTCAGCATGAAATAAGAACACAAACTCAAAATTCAGGATGAAATGGTGCCTTAGTTTGACAAAATTTGGCATGAAATCGTACCATTATTTGGAAAAATTTCGACACAAAATCATGTCAAGATTTTATAAATATCGCCCAAAATCATGTCTGGATTTGACAAAATTTGACACAAAATCGTGCCTAGATTTGACATATCCACACAAGAAATCATGCATAGATTTTATAAAATCCACGCATAAAATTATGACTAGATTTTACACTATCCATGCACGATTGTGCGCGATTTATCATCTTCCACGCGTGTTTTTGCGTGGAAGTGCACATCGAAACACGTGATTTAGTACGAAGTTGCTTCTCTTTCACTTAATTGTAAAAATTTACATGTAGGCCTGTATCCAGATAGTCAATTAGTGGCTCATGCTCGTCCGAACGAAAATTTTCAAGATTACAACTAAAATCGTCGTTATAGTCACTCAAATCCATAGTTTGAACTAGATTTGGATATCTTTTTTAGATTTGTAGACTAATGAGTTGTTGAATATTAAAAAGATAGATAGTTGAGAGATAAACGAGAAAAAATAAAAATGAAGTGGATGAGAAAATTATTTATATCTAAAATACTTCAATAATTTAACATTCAATAAAAAATTGGGATGGGTATGGCTATATATACCCAAATGTGGTTTAAGTTTACCCAAAAAATGCAGTTGACTTTTGTTTGACTTTTTTTGGACGAAAAAACCCTTGAACTTTCATTTAATATCCAAATTGCCACTAAGTAAAAAAACACTAAGTATATCCTAGATATACCCAATTCACAAAACAATCTATTTGGCTATGTATACCCAAAAAACACAACTCCCTACTAGATCAAACCCCATATTACTACAATTTTGTGAATTTCTTCAAATTGTTTTTGAACATTCAAAGTTCCTTCAAGAACATTCAAACTCTTTTCAATTTTTTTAAACCTCTTCTAATAGAAACACAAAATCAAACATGAATCAGCCAAAATTAAGGTAAAAATTTGTTTTGTTTGGATGTTTTAAAAGAAAATAAGGATTTAATTATTAAAATAACCCCATAATTTTAGGGTTTTTGGAGGCCATTTTCCGACCGGAATTCGGCCGAAAAATGGCCGGTAACGAAGGCTGAGCGCACCATAAGTACAAGGGTATCGTACCCGTTAGTACGATACGCTTGTACCATCGGTACAGAGGGGGCGTACCGGCTGGTATAGACCCCCTGTACCAGCCGGTACGCCCCCTTGTACCTATGGTGCGCTCAGCCTTCGCTGCCACCATTTTCCGGCCGAATTCCTGCTGGAAAATGGCATCCAAACACCCTAAATTTATGATTTTTTTTACCTAATTCAAACATAACCCTAATTTTGATACTAACACTAAGTTTCCATATTTTAGTTTGCCGGATTTTAGTTCGCCGGATAAATTAGAGAGAACTTGGAGGTTTTAGATAAAAGTTAGAGAGTGTAAGAGAAAAAATGAGGTGGATGAAGGTTAGTAAAAAAACCTTATATACCCATAAAAGGATATTTTTGTCAAAATTTGGGTAAACTTATACCACATTTGAATAAACTCAATATTGGGTATACTTAAACCAAATTTTGATATATATATATATATAGCTCGACCTAATTGGAATTAGAATATCACGAAAAAGGGAGTTTTGTTCTAGACTTGCCCGCGATTTATTTATCAACTAAGTAGTTTATTATAAATATAATAGAAAAATTGATCGAAGTGATCGGGTCTAACAACGTGTACTTTACGTTAGCGGGTATTACAGACATATATGTGATTTTAATTATTGTAATCTACTGGTCTAATTCCATTAAAATTCTGGCTGTGGTGGTCTAATTCCACTAAAATTCTGACTCGATCTTGCAAATATTTATCGTAGTAGAGAAAACAAATATGTCTCATAATAACTTTCGTTTGTGAATTCCAATGCATATTAAGGACACCTATTTTATTTTGAGAAAAGTACCACAAAATACCTTTTCAAGTATGTAATCCCTAATAAGTACTCAAATATGAGACCCTTACACTAGTAGTAAGAAGCCAATTTGTTTACCAAATTAGCCCTAATACTAGAAGAAAGAGAAAGTAGGTTATTATTAATTTAATTTTTACTTTTCCCCCATATCCCAATAACTTTTAGAAACTGAAAAGACCATAGAAGAAACTCAGAGAAGAAGTTCAATCCTAAAAGAACTATGTTGGCTGTCTCGTTTTTAATGAACAAACTCCGGCGAGTCTACATTTTCCGGCCGGTGATTGTATGGTGTCTTGTTTTGTAAGGTCGAATGTATGTTGTTTGATAGACAAAATCAAATTTCTTCTTTAGTTGCACCTACGACCGGTTTTAGTTGTAGGGAGGCGTAACATGTCGATTCATGCGTACTGTCGGGCTCGCTTGGGTTTTCTGATTTCCTGTACGTGCATTCTTGTCTGGAACTGAAACCTGGGGAGTTTTTAGGTGGTTTACAGTAGTTTTAGAATGTGTCTCGCATCTGGAACTGAAACCTGGGTAGTTTTTAGGTGGTTTACTGTAGTTTTAGAATGTGTATCGAGTCTGGAACTGAACCCTGAGTAGTTTTTAGGTGGTTTACAGTAGTTTTAGCGTGTGTCTCGTGTCTTGTACGATTTTTTAATGCATCATGTTGACAGTAGTTGTAGCGTGCGTCTCGCGTATCATGGGTGCTAGATTGGAAGGTGAGTTTGCTGTTTTAGTATCGTATCTCGCGTCTCGCATGATGTTGGCAAGTGCAACGCATCTAGCGTCATAGTCAAGGAACATCTCGTGTTATTTAGGCAAGTACAACTCGTCTAGCGTCATATTAGACGAACATCTCACGTGATGTTGGCAAGTGAAACTCATCTAGCGTCATAATCAAGGAACATCTAGCGTCATAGTCAAGGAACATCTAGCGTCGTAGTACAGGTATCGTCTTCAACCCAAAGACATGTAAGAACAAAACACCATTACAGAACCTGGATTCAGCTCTATTATGACAAAACTTAAAAAAACCTGTTTTCAGCTAGACAGAAACAAAGCAAGACTATGTCTCTCGCGTCTGGAACTGAACCCTAGGGAGTTTTTATGTAGTTTACCATAGTTTTAGCGTGTGTCTCGCGTCTGGTACGATGTTTTAATGCATCCTGTTGACAGTAGTTGTAGCGTGCGTCTCGCGTATCATGGGTGCTAGATTGGAAGGTGAGTTTGCTGTTTTAGTACCGTATCTCGCGTCTCGCGTGATGTTGGCAAGTGCAACGCATCTAGTGTCATAGTCAAGGAACATCTCGCGTTATTTAGGCAAGTACAGCTCGTCTAGCGTCATATTAGACGAACATCTCGCGTGATGTTGGCAAGTGCAACTCATCTAGCGTCGGTGTACACGTAAATATCGCGTGCTTTGGACAAGTTCAACTTATCTAGCGTCATATTACACGAACATCTCGCATGATTTATGCAAGTGCAACTAATCTAGCGTCATATTAGACGAACATCTCGCGTGATGTTGGCAAGTACAACTCATCTAGCGTCATAGTCAAGAAACATCTAGCATCATAGTCAAGGAACATCTAGCGTCGTAGTATAGGTATCGTCTTCAACCGAACGACATGTAAGAACAAAACACCGTTACAGAACCTGGATTAAGCTCTACTATGACAAAACTTAAAAAAACCTGTTTTCAGCTAGACAGAAACTAAGCGAGACTATAATATAAACAAAACAAAGTTGAAATCTTTAAAAAAACTAACAAAACCCAGCTTAAAGACCGAGGAACCAACAAAATCTTCTACTGGTTGAAAAAAAAACCCAGGTCCAAAGAGCAAAATCAGATAATCCTTAAAGACCGATATTTGATAAAAGCTTCTACTCGGGGAAAAAAAATACAAAACCGAGCTACCAAGAAGAAATACAGATAAAAGAATTTTGGTTTGAAAATAGACTGACCCAAATGTTGAGGGTATTTCAGGAATGAAAGTATTAGCTGGGTACTAAAAAGGAATTAGTTTGCTGAGATAGGTATTTAGTAGGCATAAAAGAAAGTCCGGCTACTAGATAATAATAAGTTTGGTGAGAAGGTACTTAGTGTGACATTTCCCTTTTATTTTTGGTCAATGAATAATTAAACAATTATCTACTTTATTATTTGTTGACCAATTAAATTAATTTCATTTTACTTTTTCTATAAGTGAAAACAACAATTATTACTTTTCTTAATTTGTGTGCATAACCCTCAAACGTCTTATATTATGAGATTGCAGCTAATACAAAATATCTTATGCGAGGGAAGGAGATGGGACAAGTTGACCACTCATACAAGCAGTTGCGACAAATTATTTTCTGCGGCAGACTAGCACAAGTTGGCAAATCTTACCAACAGTTTATCCAAAGGGTATGGCTAAATTAGGGCCCAAATTTTGTTAACCATTCCCAAATGATAGAGAATCTTTATTAATAAATACTAAAAGACTTGTTTGCCCTTTGACCAAGAATCTTTAATTTTGCCTTCTAGTGAATTGTGGGTATAGTTAACAGAAAATAGAAGAACACAAAATTACTTCTCCTACAACCCTCTTATACTCAACAAAATAAAAAACTCCAAAAAACGCAAAAATTCCAAAAATCACAAGAAAACTCCAAACCTCCCTCCGAAACCCAACAATTTTTTTGTAAAAACCAAATCATTTAAGGATAGATTTAGAAGATGAGACTACTTTTCACGAAACCTGCAAAAAAAATACATTCCCCACCGGTGGGACTCCTTTTCACCCGGCGGGGTAACAAAAACACCTGCAAAAAAAACTCATTCCCCGCCGGCTGAACTACTTTTCACCCGGCGGCGTAACCACGAAACCTGGAAAAAAAATACATTCCCCGCCGATGTGACTATTTTTCACCCGGCGGGGTAACCACGAACCAGAAATTTTCGACCATTGAAGGACCTCGAACCGATTCCTAAATCTACCTCTAAAACACCGAATCAGCCACAACAAAACATTCCTAACATCACTATACTACTATAAACACCAATATAAACATATATTTCACTATAAACTAGCACAAATCTAAAAAAGATAAAAATATAATCAACAAAAACAAGATTTAGAGATGTTAACTCTTCCTTTTCCCATTCTTGTTCTTGACTGAGTGTGAATCTAGTAGAGTTGTTGTGGAACAAGAAGAGAAGTTGAAATTGGAGCTAATTTGAGTTTGGTGTTTTGGAGGTTTGAAGAATAAGAGAAGAAAGATGGGGCTGAATTGTGTTTTTGTTTTGAAAATGGTTAGTTTTTAGGGTTAGGGCTTAGTGAAATTTGAAAGAATATTTTGGATAAAATAATAAAGCTACTTAAAATTTGTGTGGGAATAATTAAAATTGGGACTTCTTATCGAAAATGGCTCTAATTTAACCAAACCCTTTATCCAAATTATACTAAAGCCTCCCAGATTGACGATAAAGTCTTAAATATTTGTTTGACTTTTTATGGTCCCGTTTCAAGACCGTAATTCGAACTCCATCTCGATCTATTAATATTTTGTTCTCATGCTTTGAAATTTGAACTCCAAATTCCAGTAAATCCAAAAAGGCCAAAGCTATTTCCTCCATATTATTTTTTATTTCCTCCATCTTTTGAAAACTTTTCTATGATGTTATTTCCTCCATAAAGGAAGTTACAAAATTGCCCCTTTATCTAATTTTTTCTTCACAAAACCATTACCCTTACATACCCATTCTATTCGGTACAACAAAACTCATTCTTCCCTTAACAACAAAACCCATTCTTCACCCTAGAGAACTACCTTACAAAGAACAAATTCCGAGAGAGAGTAGCCGAAGGTAAGATAACGAAATCATCTTCTTTGTTTTCATTTTTCGATTAGGATTTGTAGTTAGATTTTGTTGTTCGATTTGGGGTAAGATAACGAAATTATCTTCTTTGTTTCATTTGGGGTTTGCTTTCATTGTTAGAATCGATTATGGTTTGATCTTGGGTTCGCCTTGGGATATCCTACTGTTCTGAATTTTTTTTGCCCACTCAGCATGTGATTCCGAGTGGCCTACTCGGAATCACATGCTGAGTGTTCAAAAAAAAAATCAGAACAAACACGAAGGTTCTTCATTACCTGCAGTCGAGTTCCTACTTCTGTATTTAACAATCCAAAAGCGATAGCAAGTCTTTCACTGTGTCCGCATAGCATCCAGCTGTATCCTGTTTGAAGAACAGTGTGTGTGATTGATATGTTGCCATGTTTTCTTATACTGACTTAAGAAGTTTTTATAAACAAGTTATAAAATAATGGTGTAAACACTTTTTAGCATAATAATACACAATTATTCGAGATTTAAACCATAATTATTGAAGTTCTTTGTTTTAGAGTTAATTTAGAGATAAAATCATACATCTTGGATTAAAGTTAGCTTAATGCTGTGTTTTTTCATATAAGACTATCTATTAGATAAATGACATCTAGTGATAAATTTGAAATAAAAATAAGGGTAATTTGGTAAAAACAAGTCACTAGTGTTTTTAAAAGTTTGAAAAATGGAAGAAATAAAAAATAACATGGAGGAAATAGTTTTGGCTATCAAAAATACATCGATAAATGTATGGATGACTAACGAGCACCGCTCATCAATACCACGATCTATTTAATAGCGATCTATTTAATAGTTTTTGACTTGACATGTCAAACAAAAATTTTGGCACGTGGAAGTTGGTCACTCGGTTATCACGAGTGACGCTACAGGTTCGTGCTAACAGGATAGTACTGAGTGACATGGGAGATGTGTAATAGCCGTACTGATACCATTCGAATCAAATTTTTTATACGATGCATTATAAATGAAATAATATTTATTTGATATTTTTTAATTATATTTATATATAATAAATAATTTATTTAACATCTTAATAAATTATTTATAATATTTAGTTATTAAATATTTAATTTTATTTTGATATTTAAACACTATATTTAATTCGAATTTCACTAATTAAGATATATATACGTAAACAAAATATTTGTAATATTATTTTGATATTGTTGGTAATTGTATTAAATATTATAAATAGTTTATTTAATATTTCAAAAAAACTGATTATAATAGTTATTAGATATCTAATTTTATTTAGATCTTTTAACATATTATTTTTAAAATATTTTTGATACTTTTATAAAAAAAATACTTTGTATGCGTTAATTACTTTAAATTTCAATCATTAAGATATGTATATCATAAACGGAATACTTGTACTATTGGTTTTGATTGTTTTTGTAATTTTATTTATCTTTCAATCGATATATTATATTTATTTAAAACAATTATACTTATATATATTTATATACAATTTAAATAATAAATATTAAATAATATATATATATATATATATATATATATAATTAACCGTTAGTATTTAATTTTTATTATTAGTCGTTTGAATAACTTATATTATAAAATAACTAGTATAAATATATAATACTAGTATTGTAATTATTTTAAGGTTTTTAGCAGCTATTATATAAGGCCTCACATGCCTTAAATTATTTTAAGTTTTTGGAATAATATACTTTTTTCTCTCAAAATTTCAGTTTTTGTTACCCTTAGATTAGGGTTTCATCATGTTACCCTTGAATTAAGGTTTCATATATCGTTGCTTTTTCTTCTATTTTGGCTGTGTTATCAGTTTGGTATCAGAGCCTCAGTTCCTGCTACAGGGCAAGCATGTTTCTTAATTTTGATTTCATCTGATTCAAGGTCTAAAAGAGAGAACAACATTTATGGTTAAGAAGATCTCGAAGATTGTTTGGTATGAGGGGACATACCAGGCGTTTTGATGACGATTGTATTGTCGGTTACCGGGGGAGTTTAAATTGACTACCAATCGTCGGATCAAGGTAAAACTTGCTTATTGAGATGTTGTCTCAGGCTATGAAGAGGTTTTTAAAACTAATTTTTTCCATCAACAAGACATGGGGTGTTGTTTTCAGGCTATGAAAAGGCTTTCGAAACCAATTCTTTTTCATCAACTAGATAGCTTTGTGAGTTCGAATAAGGAACACTCGAGAAGAATTTATCATATTTCGATAAGGTCGAAAATTATAAATCGCTATGTAAAAGTTTAATAAAATAAAATAAAATAAAATAATTTCGGTCGTTGATGGTGATGTGAATTCGAAAACGAATTCTTGTCAAGCAGGAGAAGATGATATAGTCTAGAAAGTACAAACAAAAACCTTTTTAAGTTAATTTTATTTTATTCAAATATCTTATATTATTTAAATCAAATCGAATTGTATTAAGGTTTGATTTTATTTTATTTTGAAATATTTATTTTATTTCCTTGTATTGTAATGTAGGATTTTGCAACAAAATATTTTTTATCTCTTAAAATTTTAGTCTTTGTTACCCCTAGATTAGGTTTTCATCATGTTACCCTTGAATTAGGGTTTCATCTATCGTTGCTTCTTCTTTTATTTCCGTTGCATTATCATTCGACCAGGAAGTGATTGGTCAAACCGAGTAAGGTCATCGGCCAATACATTGACTGCTTCAGTTAGCAAGAAATTGGTAAAGTCGATAAATGCTATATGCATATGGGCTTTCAGACGAGGTGAAAGATACTTTATTTTGAAACATAATGAATGAGGTAAATTTTACACAAGCCAAAAGGCTATATGCCTGGACTTAGGGTTTTTGTGTGTGAATGATGGTATAAGGTTTCATTTACGATGACTGGTCTATCTTATATTTAAAATAAAATCAGTTACTTATTATTACCACATAAATGGTTATTTTTGTTAGTAGTTTGTTACATTTTGTTAATTAAGGGATATTGATACAATATATTATAAATATTCAATTTGGGACTTCGAATAAATAATATGACTTCAGTGAGTCTGAAACGAAGATTTAGAGAGAAAATACTTAGTAGATTTCTTCTTGGAATAACAAAAATTTATCTTGGAAGAGTATTGTGTTAGACCTAGTGTTATAAGTTTATGTAAATACTAATTATCTAGAATTTTAATCTTGTATACTATTGTATATATTTTAACACTAAAGGAATAATATTGTTGTAGATCAAAGTGTGCGTTGGTGAAAATTACTAAACTACTAAATGAATAATACTATCACTCTCAAATTATTTATTGGTTATTACCACTTCAAATTAACTCACATACTCATAATTTTACACATAATCGACATTGTTTGTGGGAAAGAATTTGTTTTAACAAGCAATCAAAGTAAACAAGAAAGGTCAAAACTAGATAATGTCAAATTCTATAGAAATATTTGATCATTCCGTTTACAAGGAGTTAGATATGGAGAATTGAGGCGAACAACCCATGTCTCGTGTAGTTTCGATAGTCCCTACAATGATTTTTATTGACTGGTTCAACAACCAAAGGAAGAACAAGCTAACAATATTTTATTGTTGCATGAATAATTAGCCTCTGAAACCTGTAACATCTAACAAATAAAGAATAACATGGTGTTAGTGATGGGATAATGAGGGATCGTTTGCTGAATGAAACTAACATGAATAAGCTTCATTTCAATGCGTCTAAAAAAGAAAGTAGAAACAATTCGGATCTAGGGTGCTTTAGACATAACATAAGCAACGATAGCTTCGCCGAAACAGATGAAGAAGCCGAACTCCTACTTCAAGGAAAAATGAAGGGAGGAGAAGGCTAGGGAGCCTTGATAACTTCATGATTAGCAGAAAGGGAACCAATATTTCTTCCAGTCGCGAAAACTAGAGTACCACCACCAGTGCATCATAACGCTTAAGCAACCCACCGACAAGCCCCTCCCAACGTTGGAACGTAATCGGGATATCCATTCCATTAGTCGGGATACCAACAGTTATATGGAAAACATATTTGATTATAAAAAACCTCAATGGCCGAACAAAGGATTCCAACCAACCATTTGGAGCGCATACCCATATCCAAATCGGAATTAGGTCTATCTACATGCCTTAACATGATATAAACAACTAAACTTCCAAAATAGTTATGAAGCATAACAAAACTAATATTTTCATGCTTCTCGATAAGTTATACCGAAGAAAAATGCAAACCCATCGATCGAGAGAATTTATACTCACTCATAAATAGTTTCTACATTGAAGAGGATAATTTCAAGATGAAAGTCCTCACTAGGAACCAATAATTTTGTACGACTCCTACTAACGTTGGTCGAAAATGATAAGATGGATAAGTACTTTGGCAGTGGAGTCCTATAACGATATATCTATAAATTGAAAAAGAGATATTACAGTACGAAGGTGATAAGCGACAACAATTTGCTTACAAACAATTTATGTCGTAATTTCTCTTTCTAAATATATGATAGTATAATTTCTTTTTTATTTGAATTTATTATTCCAATTTCAAATTTCCAATTTTCGATTCTCAATTCCCAATATGTGATATTCAATTTCTAATTCCAAATTCAAAATCAAAAATAAAACCAAAACCTAAACCAAATCCAAAGCCAAAACCAGAATACCAAAACCGAATACCAAATCCACATTTAAATACAAATCAAAACCTTAACACGAAATCCAAATTGCAAACAATATTACTAAATCCAAAATAAAAACCACAACTAAATCCAAATTCAAATAAAAACTAATTCCAAATCCAAATCTAAACCCAAACCTAAATCCAAATCCTAATCCAAATCTAAATCCAAAACTAAATCCAAAACCCAAAATTAAAATATCCAAAACCAAATACCTAAAAAATAACTAAAACCCAACTAGAATAGTGTAATATTATTTTTTCTTTTGGCAGACAATAGACTGCAATTCAAAATTGCACACCAGTCTGGGATAACCTTTTATTGTCCTGCTAACACAAGCCTCCAACTACCTAACTATTTTGGACAAGCGCAAACAAACCTTAATGTTGAACCAGGTATTAGATTTTAGGCCCTCGAATCGTTGTTTTATTGTATTTTTGGACTTTTTAATATTATGTAGATTTTATTAATATAGTCTAGAAAATCTAAGGTGTTCAAAATTTCCAAGAACATAATTTATTACAATTGAATTATTTCTATAATTTTAGATCAGGGGATACCTTATTTCTAAGACGATCTTTTTTTGAACTTTTTAAGTTCGGTTGTAGGTTTACAACATAATTAGAGTTCATCCGCTTTTCTTCGCTTGATATTCTGTATCTATCACCCGTACTATTTTCTTTCTAATCACTTCATTGTTCGTTCCTTAAAATTTTATATAGAGGTTGCTTGATTTTGTTTTCGGAAGTAAATATAATGGCATGAAGGTATTGACCAGAAAATTAGTGTAGTCTGTTGGCATAATTAATATAATCTCGTATCTAATTTATATGTATGCAGTTATATTTTATTAGTTTCCGTTATAAATTATGTACAGTTGTAACTGCCTCCGTAAATTCTGAATTTCCGTTATGTATATGTAATTTGATCAACTTGAATGGATTTAGAATTTCAGGAAAACAAATTCTCTTGAATTTGTTTTCTTCATTTGGTATCAGAGCCAATGTCGAAAAATGATAGTTATGCGAGTGTGGTGAGAAGCGGTGGTAGCGCTGAATCAATAGAATCAGAAAGAAGAGTATCACAGAAGGAAGGAAATCTATCACTTATGTATCAAATTCTCACTGACACAAACTATCAAGGATGAGCATTAAAGATGAAGATATGCATGAGGGCTCATGGAGTTTGGGAAGTTGTGTTTCCTGACAAACCATTTGATCTCCGTCAAAATCAAATCGCGTATGGAATTCTCTCTCAAGGATTGACTGAAGGCCAATTGATGGAATTGGGTGATATCGAGAAAGCACGAGAAGCGTGAGAGTCTCTTCGCAAAATTAATGAAGGAGAAAACGAGGTCAAAGAGGTGAGAGTGCAAGCGTTCAGATCGGAATTTGAAGGTATGAAAATGAAAACGAATGAGACAGTAGTGGAGTATGCGAGAAAAATGGCAATAGTGGTTAATCAAATGAAAGCCCTTGGTGTTACGATTAAGCCAGACTATGTGAACAAGAAATTGTTAAGATCAGTCTCGTCAAAGCTTACCCAAATTGCAGCGTCAATTGAAAAATTTAGAGATGCCAAAAACAAGTCTTTTGAAGATGTTATTGGGGCACTAAAAGCCCATGAAGAAAGTCTTAAAGGTGATGAAGAAGAAGATCATGATGAAAAAGTGTCATTAACAAAAGCAGAATGAGAGTCACAATTCAACTCGACATATTCTGGAGGGACCCGAGGTCGCGGTCGAGGAAGAAGCAGAGGTGGATTTGGCTATGGGAGAGGAAGCTTTTCCTATGGAATATCAAAATCTATTGATGGAGAAGGACATATCCAGAGAAATTCAAACTTTGACATCACAAAGGTACGATGTTATACTTGTCATAATTTTGGGCATTATGTTAAGGATTTCAAACCGAAGAAAGAGGAAACAATAAATCTAACAGAAAAAGTAGAAGAGAAAGATATATTGCTAGTCATGGAGACCAATTTTGTTTTTATTAGAGAGAAAAAATTGATGATGGTCAAAGATAAATCTGAAACAATGGAAATGAAGGGGAGTGTTTATGAATCAATGTGTTACTACGACACAGGCGCTTCAAATCTTATGACCGGGGACCAAAACCTATTGACAGACTTAGATAAATCAATGAGTGGTACTGTAAAGTTTGGTGATGGCTCTATGATCAATATTTGTGGAAGAGGAACCGCAAACTTCTGAAGCAAAACCGAGAAAAACTTGCGCATGAAGAACGTGTATTATGTACCAGGATTAAAATCTAATATCATTAGGTTGGGACACGTAGATGAGTCAGACGGAAAAGTTGTTGTTGAAGGTGGATTTCTAAGTGTTTTTGATGTAGATTACAATCTGGTTGCCAAAATACCTCGAGCATAAAATAGACTCTATGCAATGAAAATGAGTCAAGAAATTTCACAATGTCTCCTATCTACCGAATCTGTAAACTCTCGCTTGTGGCATAATCGTTATGGGCATCTGCACTTTCAAGCCTTGCAAAACCTTGGACGAGATAAATTAGCCCATGGATTACCTGAGTTTAAACAAGATGGTCAGAATTGTAATGTATGTGTTCTTGGGAAACAACACAGATGAAGCTTTCTAACACAAAGTCACTATCGAGCAAGTTCACTGTTAGATCTAATCCATGCAGATATTTGTGGTCCTATTTCACTAATTACCAAAGGAGGGAACAAGTATTTTATTTTGTTTGTTGATGATTTTAGCAGGTTCATGTGGCTAAAACCACTGAAATCAAAAGATGAAGCACTTACTGGATTTAAGAAGTTCAAAGCAGAGGTCGAGACGCAATTGGGAAAGAAAATAAAAATGTTACGGACAGACATAGGCGGAGAATTTCAGTCTTAAGAGTTTCAATTATTTTTTGAGCTTTATGGAATTCAAAGGAAAATGACAACACCATATTCACCACAACAAAATGGTGTGGTGGAAAGAAGAAATCAAACCATTATCGAGATGATGAGATGTTTGCTGAAGGATAAACAAATATCGTATGAATTTTGGGCAGAAGCTGCAGTTACAACAACCTATCTTCTAGATCGTTGTCCCACAAGAGCTATAAGTGGAAGGAAACCATATAAAGTCTACTTCGGAAAAACACCAAATGTAAGTAATTTTCGAATTTTTGGATGTATAGCTTATGTTAAAAATCTGAAATATGATGTAAAGAAGCTTGATGATCGAAGCAGCAAAATTTTTTTTCTTGGTTATGAACCTGGTTCAAAAGCCTACAGATTTGTGAATCCAAAAATAATGAAAATAATAGTGAGTCGAGATGTGGTATTTCGAGAGTGTGAGAAATGGAACTGGTCTAACACTGTAGAATCCATGGAACTTCAACTCAGTAACTCCATTTCCATTATATATTCAACTGGAGAAGTAGAATCCATGAATCTTGAATCACCATCAGTTTTTTCTCAAAGTGTATTAAATGGGGATGATACAAGATCAGATGAGGAACCTAGCAACGAGGACGATGAAACTCCACCAAAAAAGTTTCAATCTTTACAAGAGTTATATAATGAAACTAATGAAATTGGGCTAGATTCAGATATGAGCCTTCTGTATATTAAAGAACCAACGACGCAAGAAGAAGCATTCAACAATGAAAATTGGATGTTGGCAATGATGAAGGAGCTTGAGGCGATTAAGAAAAATATGACATGGGAGCTTAGAAAATTACCACCAGAACACAAAGCGATAGGTTTGAAATGGGTTTATAAGCTGAAGAAGAATCCAGAGGGTGAAATTATTAAATATAAGGCAAGACTCGTGGTCGAAGGCTACATTCAAGAACATGGAATTGATTATGAAGAGGTTTTTGCTCCAGTTGCTCGATTAGAAACTATTAGATTGCTTATGGCACTAGCAACACATGAAGGGTGGCAAGTACACCATATGTATGTGAAATCATCGTTCTTGAATGGGGATCTAAAAGAATTAGTTTATGTTAAGCAACCACCAGGTTTTGCTGAGAAAGGAAGAAAAGATGAAGTTCTGAGATTAAAGAAAGCATTATATGGTTTGAAACAGGCTCCATGACCTTGGAATGAAAAACTAGACTTTTGTTTTACAGAATTTGGGTTATGAGAAATGTAGTCTCGAACATGCAGTTTACAAAAGAAGAAATGGAGGTGATATGCAATATGTTGGTGTTTATGTGGATGATTTAGTAATAACCGGCTCAAACTTGGCGTACCTGAGAAGTTTCAAAGCAAAGATGAAAGAAATGTTTGACATGACAGATTTGGGTTTATTAAGTTTTTATGTGGGAATTGAGGTTAAACAGAGGTCTGATCATATAAGTTTGAGCCAAACAAGTTATGCAGGAAGGATATTTAGAGAAAATGGGAATGCTGAGTTGTAAACCATGTCGTGTACCAATGGATTCGAGGCTAAAGCTAAGCAAGACTGATGGAAATCCATCCGTTGATGCAACAATGTATCACAGTGTCATTGGGAGTTTGAGGTACTTAGTCCATACTAGACCTGATATATCATTTGCTATTGGCGTGGCTAGCTGTTTCAGGGAAAAACCCTCTATAAAACATATGAGTGTTCTCAAACAAATTCTTCGATATATAAATGGTACACTCAATTTCGGTTTGAAGTATGTTAAAAGAGAACAACAACATCCAGAGTTGATTGGGTATGCTGATAGTGATCTTGCTGGAGACATTGATGATCGGAAAAGTACCTCTGGGGTTGTTTTTTTTTTCTGGGCAATGATCCGATTAGTGGGACTTCAGAAAAACAGAAGGTTGTAGCACTGTCTTCACGTGAAGCTGAATATGTTGTTGCTTCTGAAGGAGCTTGCCAAGCAATGTGCCTCAAGAGGTTGCTGGAAGAGTTATGCGAAATTAAAGTTGAAAAAGTTAGTCTACGAGTTGATAACAAGTCTGCAATTGCTTTAGCAAAGAACCCAGTCTTCCATGGACAAAGTAAACACATAAATATCAAGATTCATTTTTTGCGTGATTGCCTGAAACAAGGAATCCTTGATATTGCGCATGTCAACACGAAATAACAAATTGCAGATTTGTTCTCCAAGCTATTGCCGCGTGACAGATTCGAGTTCTAAAAAGATGCAATTGTTGTGTTCAACTTGAAGCCTGAAGTACGAGATTAAGAGGGAGAAATGTTGGCATAATTAATATAATCTCGTATCTTATTTATACGTATGCAGTTATATTTTATTTGTTTCCGTTATAAATTATGTGCAGTTGTAACTGCCTCCGTAAATTCCGCGTTTCTGTTATGTAATATAGTTTCATCAACTTGAATGATTTAGAATTTCAAGAAAACAAATTCTTCGTTATAATCAATATTATATTGAATCCTTGTGTACGATTAATAGTTGAAAGTAATTTAAAAAGGAAAATGTTTAATTGTAATTATCTTCATTACAAAACACTGATGCAGCCGGTAGAGGATCATCTGAAAACAAAACAAACAAGAACGATTGTTAAAAGCATCAACCTCGTTAGTTGGCTACTGTTCTACTTCAACAACTCCATAATCCAAAAATTACAAACATAGGTGTCAAACTTGATGTCTTTGAATCCAGCATCGATCGCCAAGTCTATGAATTCTTGTTTAGTTCTTTCTTTCCCTCCAGGACAGTGAGTCATCATAAGGAGATCCAAGTGTGCGGTGTCTTGTGCAGCATAGCTAGCTTCAGGAGTTGCTGGGACAACTGCCTCCATTACAATCACTTTCCCATCAGCCGGAAGTGCCTCGTAACAGTTCTTCAACAAGGTCTTGCAATGTTCGTCGTCCCAATCGTGGATAATCCACTGCATAATATTACTAATCGGTAGTAAAGTATCGTATAGGTTTATATTTTTAAAATAGTTAAAAATGTGACCTTCACAATATTTATTATTTGAGGATCATAAATTAGAATCGTTCCAAAACGATTCCACAAAATAGAAGAATATTAACAAAAACCAACAAAACAAGAGAAAACAAACAATCAAAATGATTTGCATAAAAAAAAAGGATATATGGTAAACTCAAACCTTCATGAATATAGCATCTGCTTTTGGAACCGCTTGAAACATATCTCCAGCAACATGTTCGACTCCTGTAGATATATTCAACCAAACCATTGACTTCTAATTTTTTACTAGCTGGTCCCTTTTTCGGTCATTAAAGATAATCGAACAGTAGATATCATTTTGAAACTAGAAGAAGCATTATTGAACTACAAATAAGTTGGTATATATACCTGGATAGGGCAGAGCATTTTGTATGACTCGAGGCAAGTCGAAATTGACGGCCTTGATGTGAGGGAACTTGGAAACAATGATACTAGTAGTGACACCGAAACCACCACCAACATCAACAAGTTTCTTCACTTCATTAAAACCCTTGTAAGTTTCGACTACCTCTCTTAAAACTAAAGAGGAATGATTTAGCATGGCTTTGTCAAACAGGCGACTGAACCTCGGATCTGTTTCTGGGTACTCAAACAAATGCATCCCATGTACTTTGTTGAATGGAACTACGCCCTCAAGAACAGCATCCTTCAAATGCACCCTGTATTAGATCAATTTATGTGTTAAACCATCCACCAAACAAATCCATGGCTGCAATTGTTTTATATATGTTTTATACATACATAGTTATCTCTTAAAAATAATCAATAGAAGTGCTAGAGGAAAAAGAGAGAACCAATCTTGTAAATGAAATAAATCATGGATCAAAACAATCAGTGGACCCAATGACACTCCATCTTGGTTGGGCACAAAATGGTTGGCTACATCAGTGAGGCTATAGAGTCTCTTACTATCCTCGGCCACTGAGCAATCAAGCACACCATGGCTAACCAAGAGAACAAGAATTCTCTCTAGCATCGCAGCTGCTTCCGGGTTCTTGCAATTCTGCAGTTGAGCTGTAATCTCTTCAGCAGTGAGCTTTGCATCTTTCCCCCCCTTAGATATTATCTCGAACACACCAAGCTCTACTGCTGTTGTCATTGTCATCGGAAACACTGCGCCCAGAGCTAGTTGCATGGCGTTTGAGAAACTATCTTCTTCTTTTTCAGTTTTTGCCATTTTTTATTTTGTTGATTTATTAACTTCTAAAATTATGGAGAAAATAAGATTTGTAGAGACTGGTGTTTGCTTTCCCCTAAACTATTGTCCTGTTAACTTGTAGAAACTATTGTTTGTATTTTGGTCTATAAAACTCTTATTTTTGGAAACTATAAGTCCGGTAGACGGAATGGTGTATAAATTTTGGTCAAACAAATACGCAATGATGTCAAAATTTCGGTCAACAAAAACCACGATTGTCAGCGGTTGTTCGAATTTCAACACAAATTAGAGGTAGGGTCTGGGCTGTTAATGTTTTCGAAAATCGGGAATGAAATCAAAACCGACCGCTAAAAACCAGATGGTCGTTCACGGCATGGTTTGCGAATCATAAACTTGAACCAATAAAATCCGTAAATCTATAGACTGAACCGGACATAAAATCGGTAGAAATCGAAAGAATGAAACAGTTTGAGCCAATTCGTTTATTTTTATAATTTATTTTTATACATTATATTATTATCAAAATTATTAAATAATAACCATTTAAAAAAAAATACTTAAAATACTCACTCAACTATCTTATTACCCGGCACTATCCAAATTTGACATAGTTTACTTAATACCTCGACTAATAAATTGGACAAAAATACCCCTCGACTATATATACCCATTTTTCAGTTCGAACCCACTTTTTCCACCTTCCTATCACCCTAAACAAACCCAAAAGTCTAATTTTAGAAACCACCAGAAAACCGTTCGACTTCGTGGTACTCTCTCTCTCAAAGCCAAAAACCTTACAGCTTCTCACCGTTCGCACCTTCAACGCTATCGCACCGATCAGCGTCTTTTACTCACTCCAACTACACACCTTCTGTTCGACAAAGTTGTCGTGAAGTCGTCTCTGAAAGATTCAATCTCGTTATCCGACCGGTGAAATTTAACAGGTATGCATTATCGTGGAAAATGTACTTTTTCGCGTTTTAGACGAATTTGAACCACTTTTTTCTGTTAATTCACGATAGGCGTTGCTTTTTATACTGGAATGAAGTATCTACTGACGATAGTTGCTCAGTTTCTGGGTTTATCGTCGAAGGCAGGGTAGAAGTTTAGTTGCATGTAATGCTAATACTTTGCTGAGAAATATTATGTATCTTAGATGTGCATTAGGTAGTTGATTGTTGATTTTGGTGTTTGTTCAATAATTCTCAGATCCCTGCAACGTGCATGTAAAAAGTGGAACAGTTCGCATCCTGATCACCCATTATGCAAGCAATTCGCAGCTCGATTATATGTTTATGTCGTTTATTTACAAACAATTCGCAGCCAAGGCTGCGAATTCTCTGTTAAAACAATATTCATATATAGGCAATTCGCAGCTTGTCATGCATATTGTGTGTGACATGTTAAGCAGCTTGTGATGCGAATTATTTGTGACACTCCAACTGATTTGTGTTTGTGCAGAAAGTATGACAACAAAACCTAGCTACTACAGATCAGGGTTGGTGAGCCTTCTGAAGCTACTTAAAGATATGCGTATTACAAGGGCCCACATTGAAGCTGCAAGAAACACATCCTTCTACACACTTTAGAAAATGGCTTTCCAAATCCGTAATGAGGCAGAGCTGCCAAAGAAGAAATTCTACTCAATCATTCAGTATATCATCGAGCAATACTCTGTGGATAGAGACGCTTTTAAGATTGGCAACAAGTTTGTAAAGATAACTGAAAACGATGTGAAGGTCATATTCGGGTTGAGGCATGGCACCGAGAAAATACGGTTAACAAAAACCGGAGCTTTTCACAACAAATATGCACCCGGCGAGGAGGACGAATCAAGAATGATGAAGAAATACTTCATGGGAAAACTGGCAGGAAAGTAGCAGCTAGTAATACCAAAATAATAACAAATGCAATTATAAAGCTACGTCTAAAATTGACTTCATCTTTATAAAGCAAGATTCTGTACATTTCTAACATAGCATGTTGTCATTGGTTTTACAGGAGGGTATAGAGAAGGCCATAAACGAAGGAGGGGAGCATGAGTTGGAAGACGTTGCGAGGCTGTTGATACTGTCTTTGTGCTCCACCCTATTCTACTCCGTATCCGGAGATATCCTGGGTTGGAGCACAGTTTATTATGTTGAAGACCTCAGCAGAATAAACAATTATGACTGGGCTGGATCAATACTGTACAAGCTTCGACAGTCTATCAGGAGTTGCTTAGCAATAGAAAGAGCTGATAAAGTCGTCGGCTGCGTCGCCCTTGTAATTGTAAGATTTATCTATTCAGTATAAAAATTAGTTATGTACAGAGCATCTTGTTGATAAAACTTGTCCCCATGCAGACCTTCATCATGGAGCACACAACAATCAGCCACGAGATAGTGAAGCCAACCTCAATACCAAGGTTTTTCAAATGGTTGGGATTAGAGTGCCAAGCAGTAACCATGACAGTGCTTATTAAAACACCCTTGTTGGATAATGACCAGGTATAAGCTTTATAATGGGGGTGCAAACAGTTCGCAGCATATCATGCGTTTTGCTTAGAAAAATGCATCAATCATTTCGCAGCCTGATATGAATTTTACTTCGCAGCTTCTTTTTCCACACAGTCCGCATCATATAGTTTTACACACATTTCGTAGCTATGCATGCGTTTTAACAAAGTGTTATAATAGAACAATACATCAATCATTTTCGCAGCCTGACATAAATACTTAGTTCGCAGCATATGGTTTACACATAGTTCGCAGCATATGTCCCATACACATTTGGCAGTTCAGCATGCGAATTCTTTGCAACTCTAACATGATTAAAATCACACATTTCGCATCATATGATGCGAACTGTTTCTAAAAAACAATTTGTTTGTCTACACCCTCATACTTTCAAAACAATTTATTTACTTACATGTGCCTCTGTTGGTAGGTTTTGGAAGGTCCATTACGTCTTACCGAGGCTGAAAGTGAAGCTTTCGGAGAACGAGAAGATAGTGAAGATGAAGAAACCGTTTCTACTTCACCGGAAGAAAGACCAAGGAAGAGGACGAAAATCACAGCATCAAAACCAAGACAAAGGAGACGAGCATCACAGAAAGTAATGAATAAGGTGATGTCTCCCATACCCGAATAACCAACACCACCCGAGCCAACAATTCCACCACCAAGACTCCCCAATCAAACAATTACACCACCACCGAAAGGCAAATCCAGGCAGGAGCCCGACGACAACGATACAACAAGTATGAGTGAAACAATCGGTGATTATGTACTCAAACGCAGAGGTCCTAATCCCGATATTTCTGCAATTGTTGTTGAATCAAAGAGTTTGAAGACATACGCCGACAAGAACAAGTACGAGAGAAAGATAGAAAAACAGGCCAGAGAAGTAAGTATGGCTTGACCCTTAAATAATCGCTACAATCAGCACTTAATATGTTTATAAAACGTTTGCTATCATTTTTCCAGCTGAAAGAATTGAAACGCAAGATAGCGGAACTTGAAGCACAACAACTCCACAATGCTATCTCTCAGCCAATTTGCCGGATTGAAAGCCCAATAGCTGAGCAGGTACCAGCATTTCCAGACAGAGAAGAATCCACTGATCACCAAGCATCTGTGTCTAATGCTGATCAGCACCATGCTGATAGAGTATTGCCAGAAGAAAGGGATGATGATGCCAACCATTCACCCATACCGGTACAATATGCAGAGATAGACATCATGGAGCCACAGACAGAGAAAGAAAGACATGAGTCTCCTCCGAATGACCCAATGGAGATAGACGATGTAAGTGGATGATATGATGATATCAGGACTCTTGTGTAGTCCTGTCCAAACGGTTCGCATCTTATGTTGCGAATTGTGTAATCAACTAGTGGATTGGTTATTACACAATTCGCATGCTGATCTGCGAATTGTTTGGAGTGGACAAAACAAATATCAGGTCAGCATGCGAATCGTTCGCAACAATGATTAACGTATGCTTAACCCTTCCACCCTTTTTTTGGAATTTTGTATGAAACAGGAGACCGAAAGACAACAACAACAACAGCAGGAACAGCAACAATAACAGCAGGAACAGCAACACCAGCAGTAACAACAAGAACAACAACAACAAGAACAACAACAACAACAACAATACCAACTGCAACAACAAGAAGAAGAACAACAACAACAACAACAACAAGAACCACAAGAAGAACAACAACAGCAACAACAGATAACCTTGGCAAAGAGAGAAAGGCTAACGCAAGTGATAGCACCTCAAGAGTCAGAACCTGTCCATCCCGGTGAGAAGACGGAACTACTCAGCCAGGAAGGACCATCCTTAAAAGACAACACCACTTCTTGAGTGGAACCTCAAAGACCAACGGTGCTGTCAACAAATTCAGAATTGCTAAGCCAACGTGAAACTGTAGGCCCGGTAACAAATCAACTGCAAGCTCCAGAGTCCCACGATAACACAGTGGGTTTACCCGATGCTTTTGTTGATGGTATTTACACTCAAGTATCACAGACATTTTTAAATGAAATTGATAATGTATATTACGATTCTATAATACAACGGTCCTTGAAGAACATGTCGGAGGATGACATTAATGATTTATGCCGACACGATCCAGATCCTATGCCGAACAAGTCAACGACATTGGTTGTCGCTGACCGTGCGGTAAGGGCTACTTATAATGATTTCGCATCATAACATGAGATTTGTGTTAGCAAACTGATTGGGGTATTACAAACGAATATCAGGGTATCATGCGAACTGTTCAGTGGAACCTCGAACAGTTTGCATCCTACCCTGATAGATACTATGAAATTTATTCATCTGGAACCAAACAGTTCGCATGTTAGCATGCGAACTGTTTGGAGTCCTTGCAATTATAATTACTGACACCCTTCTACTTTTTATTTTTGTTACTTACTAAGCTCGAGCCCAGTAAAGAGATAGAGGAGCCAAGTTTTACTCTAATGACACAAACACAGCCTCAAGTGGCAGAGGAAGAGGAAGAGTTCATTATAACAGTACGGGAACCGCCTCAAGTAGAATACACCGACTGGCCAAAGAAAACAAAAGTAACTGACCTTATCGATGTGGCAGAATACCACAAAATACAGTTAGTTAAGGCCTACGAGAGCGACACCCCTGATCCAGTGGTATGGCAGTTACCAGAGTCCAAGTTTACATACGGAATCAGAGTGCAAGCGAGTGATGCAATGACACTACCTTTAGAACTGGAGCTGGACGTAAAGGTATCCAATTTTCAACTAATTCTATGTTTCAAATATGTCTTGTATATTTAACATAAATATACAACTCCTTTCTTAGGTTATCGATGCTTGGATTCGAAAGATGCTTGAAGAAGCAGACTTCAAAGTTCCATGCACTAAAGCAAAAGGAGAGCATCATGACGCCGTACTGATTTTGGGCATGACTGCGGTAAGTTTAACTCATGTAAATTGAACAAAGTTTTCAGAAAAATGTTCTCATTTTAATATACTCTTGCTTGGATGCAGCATCAAATGAAAGCAGGCTGGCAAGTAGAAAATTTGGTGGACATGGCTTTTAGAATGGGGCGCAAAGATGCCAACATCATCATGGTTCCAGTATGCACCGAGACAAAGGACGAGATAAACCACTAGACGTTGCTCGTCATTGACGTCGACGGCAGAACAATTTCAAACTACAATCCGCTTCTGCCTAAGCTGAAAGCCATAGACTACACCACAAGGACACCTGCACAACTGGTAAATATTCCAAACTATACACTTAAATTTAAACACATTTTAAGTATGCATGCTGCGAACTGTGATCGGGATATGCTGCGAAATGTGAGTAAATCAATTGCTTTTCGCAGATTATCCGTAACTCAATTTGCAGCATATGATGCGAATTGTGTTGAACGGGGCATTTCAACAAAAAATGGATTGCACATAAAATAATTTGCAGCTTAAGCTGCGAATCGTGTGACATGCCCATGTTGGATTTGTTGTCATACAATTCGCATCCTAAGGTGCGAATTGTATGGCACCAACTGTTGTTGTTTTTGTGCTTATTCCTAACACTAATTATTATACACAGATCAAATATTTGTTGGATAGAGGATTCCTACCTAAATATAAGACAGGGTGGAAGGTGAAAGTTGAAAGAGGTATCCCACAACAAAAGCAAGGCACCCTGGACTGTGGTATCTTTGTCTGCAAATATACAAGAGATATTATCGAGCATGGATTCGTGCAGAAAAAATACAATGCAGATATGGTAACTGCCTTCAGAGCAGAAATGTTTTATTACTTTTTAAATGCCAAAGACCGCATCGCATATGGCTGATTCGATTTAAAACACTATGCTTTTGCTTGTAAATACATCAGTTGTAATTTTTAGTTTGTTGTGCATACATAAACAATTTACATTTTCAGAAATGTGAATATTCCTTAGCTTCTAGTTCGCATCATAACCTGATCTATAAGGGTTGATTAATATTCGAATAATTCCAACCAAATAATTCGCAACAAATCTCTGGTATGTATGAACAGTTTGCATCCTAACATGATAGATGCGTACTTATCAGTAAATAATTCGCAGCCTAACTTATCAGCAAATAGTTCGCAGCCTGGTATACAACCTTAAAAACAGTTCGCAACCTGGTATACAACCTTAAAAACAGTTCGCAGCCTGGTGCAGAAATAAAAAAAATAAAAAATTCAAAATATAAAGTTCAAGAATACGAACAGGATGTGGCTTATGCCTTGGTAAACCTTTTCTCCATTGAGCACACAAAAAACAATCTAATCAAGTACATAACCCATTAAATGCTGATTGGACATGGAGGCTATGTAATGATTACCTCATTTCCCTAAAAATACCTCTAGTAACCAGAGGCTAATTTTACAACAAACTCTATATTTTTTTTAAAACACCTCTTGTTCTCTTCGAATTCAAACAGTCAAGTCTTTTTCCACCACCACAACCACCACCTCATACTCAAACTCTGGTTCACTCGGTTCTCTGGGTGACTCCTGGTCATCCTTAACCGTTAACTGGAGTGATGAGTTGATCATGTCAGCAGCACCACCAAACAGCCCAGTATCTGTTTTTGGGTTAGACATGTATGATGACTACTACTCTGCTGACTCTCAACCAGTGGAACGGTTGTTGCTGAACCTCAGCCAGAAGATGTTCCAATTCTTGCTGCTGCACCTCAGCCAGAAAAGGTGCAACCTCAAACGGCAGCGGTTCGAAACAACAAAAGGAAGAGGGAAGACGAAGCTGGTCCATCAAGGACAAAATTTTTAAGCATGATGGATGTAGATATTGAAGATAAAGAGGAAGTGGAAGAGAAAGAGGAGAAAGAGAAAGATGATCAGCACAAAGAGGAGAAAGAGGAAAAAGATGGTGATGAATCCTCTACTAACTGCTAGAGTTGGTTTTTGTTTTTTGATTTTTTGGAATGCAACTAACTAACAGCAGTAGCTTGTAGTGATCTATGTAAACATTTTTTAGTGCATGAAAATATTGTAATCCTTTTTTTTGTAATCCAATTTGTTTACAGACTTTCAATCATATAAACGATTCGCATCCAATTACAATTTGCAAATCATTCGCATGTTAACCTGATATATTACTTGTTTTCAACCTTACTGAAAGCACACTTCGCAGCTTATCATGTGACAAATATGAGGACTTCTAATTGTTCTCCATTCGCATCATAATTCTGGTCATAATTCGCATCCTATCATGCGAAACGTATGCGCATAATTATTATCATATGTTCTGGTCATAATTCGCAGCCAGGAGTCCTGATATTTATATGAAAAGGCATTACGATATTGCTCAACACAGTTTGCAGCCTCAAATGTTGATAAATGTTTGATATGATTTTACTAACGATTCGCATCCTGGTGAAATTTCACACAAAATCGCATGTAATCCCGATAGATGTTTGCAACAATATACCAACATATTGTACACAATTCGCAACACGGGATGTGAAATGCTTACAACCCAAAGCACTTAACATTTCATAACACTAATAATAGCATTACAAAACACAGGAATGAAAAAATGTTTAGTTTGCTGTACAGAACAATAACAAGTACTACAAATAAATGTGATCTGGCCAACCAGAATTGTCCACAACACGGATTGTCCTTAAACTGGAACATCACAAGTCCTCCGGTTATGGCCTGATTTCGAACATCGGCCACACCTCAACTGCTTGGTTGAGATTTATCCTCTAGAAGGGATTCGCTTTTTCTTAGGCCTTCCGGAGCGTCTCTTAACGTTCGGAGGTACAACTTCAACAAAAGAAGGATCGTTAGCGCTGGACCCTTTGCCGAAATCAGTTATAGCTGGTATGCTGAAAGAGTAACTTTCCCTGTAATTCTTAACCGTAAAGAAGGGTTCTATTACAGTCAATGGATCTTGGTCGGTGTATTGTAATGCCGCTAAAGCATGAGGACATGGAAAACACTCTTGTTGCCATGATCCACATGAACACTTGAAATCTAACAGATTAACAACAGCCACAGGATTCGAAAAGACTTCGAACATGGCGGTAGAGGACTTACGTACTACCAAAGTTGGGCACATGTCAACATTCTGCTTTAGCTTCTTCTCATACTCGGGAACCAAATTAGTACTCCAGCTGAGACCTTCTTCATATCTCCGTGAAACTTGAGTCATAAGCAAGACTCTAATCCAATCAATAAACTCAACAATAGGTAGGCCGCAATATTTTTTAATCTGATTGTTAAACGATTCAGCTGTAGTAGATGCCATAGAGCCGTATCGCTTCCCTTTTACGTAAGCCTGCGCATACTTTTCAGGGGGTAAATTTGCAAGAAAATCACTCATTTTGTCACCACCTTCACATAGAAAAACCGTTGGTATATCTTTAAAAAGCTCTCGACTGGGAGCATAAGCAAGACGAAGGAAGAAACTCAACATCCTTTTTTTATAGTGTTTGTTAGTATGTTCCAGTTTGGCTTTCAAATTCTGCATGAGATGGAAATAACAGTACGCATGATAGCAGTTTGGATACAAGACAGAAACAGCATTAACGATACAAGAATGACGGTCTGAAATAAATGTGATCTGGCGATCCAGCAAATGTGGTTTCAAACACCCAAAAAACCACATCCAATTGTTACAATCTTCAATGTTAACTACACCAATAGCAACAGGGAATAGTCCTGGAAAAAGGCAGATCAAATGAACACTACAACAGTACCCAAAGTGTTAAAAATTGTAAACAATTCGCATGCTGTCCTGGAACAAACATTTCGCAGCTTGTCATGCGAATTATGTGGGACATTTTAATTGCTCATACATGGAATTCGCAGCTTGGCATGCGAATTGTTTGTGACAACTTCAAATAATACCTAAATCAAGCTGCGATGTAAGTACAGTTTCAGATAATACCTAGTTCGCAGCACAGGATGCGAAAGGTTAAGATCATAACACTGCTTAATTCGCAGCCTCCGATGCGAATTGTATCAACATTTTCACACAAAAACATCATTCAGATTAACTAGATAAATGTAACTAATCGTTGTTCCGTCTTTTGCTACAGCAGTGAGCAAGGTACCCTTGTACTTGCCATATAAGTGGGTTCCATCGACAAACAACATTGGACGGCATGAATGAAAACCCCGAAGGGACGAACCGAATGCTACAAAACAGCGCTTGAATCGGTTTCCAACTGACAATTCCAACTGGCAGTCTGAAGTAATATCCCGACTCTTCAAACATTTGAAGTATCCGCTGAGTAAACTAAAAGAACTTGAACTATCTCCAAAAACTCCCCTCCTAGCCTTCTCTAAAGCATTCCATGACACACGATAAGAGATGTCAAGACCGTAATCTTGTTTGGCAGTCGATTGCATGGTTTTGGCTGTCAACGAATGACAGGTCCGTAGAGAATCCTGAATTTCCTCTCCAATCAAATCTGATGTCAAATTCTTGTGCCGCTTATGCTTATGCTTCTGGGAGAAAACAGGACTGCAAGTATGGTACGGGACATACTTCTTGATCGTCATCAAGCTGGTGCTTGTGTCAATAGATGCATAAAGCCTCCATTTGCACCCACTTGTGAACTTATTTTCACAATAAGCAGTGATCTTATTTGCTGTGTTGTGCAGGTATTTAAAAGAAAAACCATGCTCTAACGCAAACTTGCACAAAGATAACCTCAGACTGGCAACACCTTCTTCAAAAGCTTGACCCACTCCTGTAATAGCATCAGCCCAACCAGCAGTAGCAAGTTGTTTTTTTTCTCTGATCAGAATTAACTAAACCGTTACTACTCTCCCCGCTAACTAGTTGATTGGGAGATGGTTCTCCCAAAATCAAGCTACGCTCTTTACACTTTACACCACAATCCTTACCACTAGAACTCTTATCAACATAACTTTTATTACCAGAACCCTTGTCGAAGACGTGTTGTTCTATGAGAAAACTAACCCGTTTTAAACGCTCCAAATCAAGATATAACACCAACCCAACAAAATCATTCTGGTTATTAAACAAACAATTATTGTGTTCCCCACAGGAGTAGGTAATTAGGTAGTCACCTGTGGCAAGATCATCCCATGTGACCTCTACATAAGCTTGGATACTTTGAAAGCTTTCAAACTCTGTAAAAGGCACAATTGCGGTTTGGTGACCATATTTAAAAATACAAACTCGTGATTTGGACATCTCTTACCCTGGACAGAGCAAGTTATTAGTTATTAGTCACAAAAACTATGTGCATATTATTTACTATTGCATCAAACAATTTGCATCCTAACGTGCGAATTGTGTATACATACATTGAGCAATTCGCATCTTGTCCTGATATTTGTTTCGATGTACAATACTCTAAAAAGTTATAAATAGTTCGCATCATAACATGCGAACTGTGTAAAAAATTCTCTAAAGTCCTGGTATTTGTTTGACCACACACTACTCTATATTTTCACATAGTTCACATCCTAACATGCGAAACGTATGTAAACTTCGTTCACGTGATTCGCATATCACCATGCGAATTGATCATACAATTAGCATATTTCTCATCGAATACACCAAACAATTCGCATCTTTAGTGTAAGGCCTGGACAACTAAAACTCGTAATCTACACATGAAATAAAAAACTAAAACACTACAAAATTAGTATATAACATCAGAAAACAAGGACATAAGTATATAACGAACAATATTAAACAAACAATAACAGATCAATATAACTAAAAAAATAGAGAAAAGCTCAAAATCAGGCAATGGCGTCTAAAAACAGTAGAATATAACCTATTCCAACAGAGAAAACCAATAAATAACTTCGAAATCTGTAGGTAATTACCTGAAAAGCAAGCAACATGATTACTTGTAAGCCAACAGATTCTAAAAAACCACGAACAACTCCTGTACGTAGAAAACAGTGGTTAGACAGGACTAACACCACAACCTACATAAATAAACAAACCTTCAACAGCTTCCGATCACCGTAAAATGCGATTTCAACCGGTCTTCGTGGTGGTTCGTAGGGTTAGGTGGTTAGAGCGGCTAACAAATTCAAATCTTCAAAAAGCCAGAAAAAATAGAAAGAAAACAGAAAATTATGTTTATATAGTGGGTTAAGGGTAGTTAGGGTATTAAAATAATATTAGGTTTTAAGTGACAATAAGATAGTTGAGTTGGGTATTAAGTAACAATTGATCAAACCTTGGGTAGTAAGTGACAATAGAATAGTTGAGTGGGTACTTTAGGTGCAATTTCCTTTAAAAAATCAAAAATTAACTCCTAAAATTTTAATTTTTATATCATTTATTTAAGTAAAAAAATTGAAAATCAAATTATAATTGGTTTTAATTTATTTTAATAGTGGACTGAACGGACCGATAATAGAGACCGACCGAAACCGAGGCGAAACAGATCAGACCAAACTCGAACCGAACCAAAACTATAACCAAACCAAACCGGATCGAACTACACTGGACCAAACCGAACCGAACCAAAAACTTTGCGGTATGGTTCGGTTCCAATAACTAAACAGAAATCTTAGTGGTTTGGTCCAGGCTGAACTGATAAGCTTAGCAGTCCAGTCCGGATCCGTGAAAACCCAGACCGAACTGACCGATAACAGCCCTAGGTTGAGTTGACATATATTATGAATGCATGTCTATTTAGGTCACTAAAAGTATCCAAAACCAAACACTGTTGCCATAAAATACTCAAACTATAATTTATACTTACTTAATATCCATTTTGTGTAAATAACTTCGACTCAATTTCCACTATTTAAAATAATATTTTAAATACCCTCTACCAACTATATAAGCTATTTTTAGAAGTTTTTTTTTTCTTTTTTTGGGTAGTCGCCTATCTCTCTCTGCTATCATATTTTAGATTACTATAAATTTAGACATTTTTTCTCATTGGTGGTTCCTTAGAAATTGGATATCACAGTCTACTACGGATAAACTCGGACCTTTCATCGAAGTATCGGTTTGTGTCATCGGAGTATCGGTTTCTATGATCGAAGTGTTTAACATAAAAAAACTGATTTTCTTGGAGTATCGGTTTGTGTCATCAGAGTATCGAAGTATCGGTTTGTGTCATCAGAGTATCGAAATATTAATTTGTGTCATCAAAATATCAAAGGTGAGTAGGTAGGTTATGCTCACCAATGGTGTATTCATCTGTTTTCTCTGTTATTCGAAATCGATTTTAGAAACCGGTTGTATAATATGTATGTTTTCATTTGTAATCTATTTGTAATGAGTTATAAACTGATTTTATAATATTTTTCCTTTAGTTAGTAGTTCTATTTATGATGTGAAATATACATGGAGTCAATTTTAGAGTTTTCAGATATGTGTTTGTTGAAGATTCGATTTATGTGCATGTGGACATGCAGGTCATGTGCACATGAACATACGAGTCTATTACGAAATTGTTTTCCTTGGTCATGTGATTCATTTGGTATATACCATGTGAGATGTCTGAAAATATCAGACCTCTTAGGATGTGTTTTTATGGGGAAATAGGTGTGATTTATGTGCCCGTGGACATTCGATCCTTGTGCACGTAAACATGTAAGTCTAGTAAGAATTAGTTTTTCTATGCCATGTAAGTCTGGTATGCGAGACGTTTGAAAATTTTCATACTAGATTAGGCATTACTATTATGCTATTATTTTATTTGCTCTTAACAGTTTCTGAATTGTTCAATTCAGGTAAGAAATATCTAAGTCACGAGTGTGTATTTTTAAACATGGTGGTCAAACTAAAATTGTTCCTCTTATCGAGTTTGAAAACATTGAAAGTATTCAAAAATATATTGAAAGTAGATGGGTTGTGTTGGTTAGAGGTAAGAACAATATTATTTATTGTTGTGGTGATAACATAAATTGTTTATTTAATAATTAGACAGATTTTGTGTGTTTGATAGTATATGTTGATGTTGAGCATTTAAAAAGTGTTAGTTTACTTATTGAACAACATCTCATTGATAAGGTTTTTGTAGAAATGCGTAAAGAGCCTAGTATACCTTTAGGAGAAACCTTAAATAACAAATTAATTAGTGGAGAGAGTTGTAGTGGTTCAAGTTTTTTTTTCTCATAAAAAACAACTTGCTACTACTGGTTCGGCTGATGCAATTACAAGTGTTTGTCAAGTTTTTTATCAAGGTGTTGTAGCTCTAAGGTTATGTTTATGTCGTTATGCCTTATAGTATGGGTTTTTCCAAATACATGCATAATACAAGTTGTAAGACAACTACTTATTATGAAAATAAAGTCTCAAGTGGAGGTAAATGAAGACTTTATACATCACATGATTCCACCACAGGCTTCATGATCCTTAAGTGGCTTGTTGAACGACATACTTGCAGCCCAGTTTTCCCAATCAACATTAGAGACATTTGACATCAGAGTTGATTGCTATATAAATTTATGTTTCTATTAGGATATGCAATTCCGTGACAGCGAAAAATCTAAATTCGTTTGTTAAACAAGACTACGGTTTAAACATTTCTTACCGTCTCTCATGGAAGGCTTTAGAGAAAGTCAGGAGGGGAGTTTTTGGAGATATTTCTAATTATTTTAATTTACTAAAGTGATACTTCAAAATATTGAAGAGTAATGATATTACGATCGGCTGCCATTTGGAATAACTTGGAAACAAGTTCAAACGTTGTTTCATAGCATTCGGTTCTTGTCTTTAAGGTTTTTATTTGTTCTACTTTTATTTGTCAATGAATGTTTTTAACTAGCAAGCATTAAGGTGTATAGTTATCTATCGTAGCAAAGGATGCTAACAATTGTAAGTTTCATGATTTTCTAGTTTTTATTATATACATATAACATGTGATTCGTGACTATATGGTCATGCGAGACCTTCATACAATAAACTGGCATCCCAACTTGCGCGTCTAATTTTGATGATCTACGAGTTTAGTTATAGCCACAATACAATTCTTTGGATAATGACCATATGATTTTAGTATGTGATAAAAATGTGATTATTGGGATAATGACCTTGCGAGTCTAGTTATACTTACCATGCAGTTCAAGTGTAATAAATACCATACGAGACATATAAAACCAATTTATTTATTTTGTTTTGCAGGTATATTTCCCGTTGCATATGTTATTATTGGTTGTTAAGATGCTGAAAATTTGTTATGGTTTTTTGAGAGTTTGAAACCTAACTTTTATTTCGGACCGTCATTTAGGTATCATTAATTTCGTTTATGTCTTGTATCCAAATTTCTATCATGCCTACTATATTTTCCGTCTTGTTCAGAATCTGAGGTGTGCTCTGAGTTATGCTAATAGAAAGTTTAAATCTAAGATGATTCAAAAGTTTATACAATATGCTAATGCTCCAACCGTAGAGATTTGTAATGAATAACTTGACGAGTTTACTAGTGAAACAAATTATAGAGGTATTAGGTTTCTCGATAATTTACTTTGGGAAAAATATGCTCAAGCATTCGTTAAAGGGAAACGATGTGGTGCTTTGACATCTTCTCCGACTGAATCTGTTAACAATCAGATTAAACAATTGTGTAGTTTAACCATTCTTGAATTGGTTGACAAGATTAAAGTCTTACTTATTGCTCAAATTTCATAATGTTATTTGGATGGACTAAACTGGATTAGTAAATTATGCCCTAAGTATGAAAAATAAAAATAAATTCCAATGTACAAGCATGTCGTCCCTGGCTAGTTCGTAAGATTTTGGCAGTTGTATTTGAAGTATATCATGAACATGTTCTGGTTGTTAATTTATTGTATTTCAAATATTTTTAGGGTTCTTGGCAATAAGATTGTTTTTCATGTTCTCATATTTTTGATGCAATATAATATACTCGTCAAGATCCTATGACATTAATAGAGGCATTCTTCACTGTTAAAAAATTACAAGTTAACTAAATATCTTAACATACATGTTTTAACAAATTTTGGTGACTGATAAAGCTCTAATAAATGTGGCCATTGAATAAGTGTATTCCGTCTAGAGGAGAAATAACAATCAGACAATTGAAATGTGGCCATTGTTTGAAGTTACGCTATAATAAAATGAATTGTGAGGAATTTGTTTACATGTTTGACAAAGATACTGCTTCATAATCCTTCTTCAACAAAATCTTTGGAGTGATGTAGTATGGTGTACTAAATTCTGAGACAATTTCTTGATCTACAAGTTTCTTCTTAACATTAATTAGATCTTTATTATCCCATTCTTTAATATCAACGCTCTTCTCTTCAATATCATGGTCGTAGACATCATAAATTGGATCTCATAATTTCGACCAAGTTTCATCAGAAATTTCACCTTGGTAGCCAACCTCATACTCATCAAAGAGTGGATGGTCGAGTATCAGCGTCTCCTCCATGTCACCAGCAGCTACTTGATGGATTTTCTTCCCCTTTGGTTTTTTTAAATTGTAGCTATGATTGTGGTTGGATTCTGTGGAAAAAACTTTCGCCTTTAAATTTCTGATTGGAGTTTAGAATCTGGTGGCGGTTATCTTCTCTATATCTTCCATCGCTTTCTTAATTTGATATCGTAACGAACTCATCTTTTCACCAACCTGCGATCAAAACTGACAGCATTCATCACGGTCGACCGATTCTGCGATCGGAAGAGTGGACATTCCCCCGCAAGGATCGTTTTGGAGGCATACCTTTGTTACCCACGTCGTAGGAGCTCTGTCACTCTGATACCAATATGGTAGCGCCAAGATATGAGGTTGAGTAGACGATGGAAAACACAAAGAGAAGAAGACGAAAACAAAGAATAGATAATCTTTAACCCTAGGTTAGAGTGAAAAAAAGAGACTCATAGAAAAATCTCAATTTTTTATTCATCAAAGTTTGGCGGCAAAATAAGGTATAAGATGCTTTATATAGCACTACCCCAAATCTTAATTTCAAATTAGGGAAATTACATAAATGTTTTAAAATAAAATAAATAAATAAAATTAATGCTAAAATATTAAAACTGGTTTTCGAATCCTTAAAAGGTCGAATCTGGGTATCAAACTTTCTGACAAAGTCACATTTTTAAAAATCAGACGGGCTCGTCGAAATATTCAATTTGAGTACCTGTTTAACCCAATTCCGATACCTGGGCGAGAAACCAGTATGTTCATAGTCTTCACTACATCAGAAAATTAATTTTTCAAACAAAAAAAATTATAGTTTAGCGACAATTAACTCTTAATAAAATTATGACTTTAATAGAGGAGTATCTACCAATATTTGAATATATGCTTATGGTTAATAAATAATCCAAATATCTATGCTCTCCAGTTTGACGCAATATCTTCTTCTGGTTGATGCAAGATCTCCTTCAAATGTTATAGAAATATATTAATTTTTTTTATATGTTTTTAATATGATCTTTAAGTCTAACATTTGATTCTTTGAGTTCTTTAATATTTTTATTGTGGCTAATTTTTTTTTTATGTTTTTAGTTCTTCAATTTTTTGAAATCTTCCTCAAGACCCATATCTTTTGACTAAAAAACAAAGCTTTATCAAAGTGTGGTTGCGTAATTTTTTGAGGTTGTCCTCTAGACCCAAAGAGAAGATTTTATATTGTATGTGGTTTTTGGTAAACTTAAAAATCCAGATGGTTATTAGGTACAAAATTATATTGTAACCGTTTGCGAAATTACGTTGCAATTAGTTGAGTAATAACATTTTTGTTGGAGAAAAGACAATCATGTAATTGCGGTTTAGACATCCGGAAATTCATCAAAGATGTCCATTGGACTCTATTCTATTTTATACTTTTCGTCTTGCATCCTTTGATATGTTGAAGTCTAGTCATTGATTTCAACAAGCACTCCAAGTATCCCACATGTAAATCTTGTACGTTTAGTTGTATATTGTAGTCTGGCTTGACTCAATGCACATTCAATTTCCAATGTAGACATATGTATTGAAAAAATCTCTTGGGCTAACTTATAATAAATAGGAAACTCGCCTTCTTTCGAATTCAACCTTAAGATATCAAGTGAGGTATTTTTCTCATACTTTATTAAGTCAAAGGAGGTGCTCAAATATTTCGTCATTTCTTTATCATCTTGAGGAATTTCTCTTGTCATCCAAATATTTAACATTGGCATTCTCACGTAGTTAGGGCGACTTATGTTTCTCCCCTATTACTACTACTAATACCTGTTTCACTTAAAGATGTTAAATATCTCTCTTATTTGTCAACATATTCCTTATAAATTATATAAAGATAAACGTCAATTTCTTGAATGCATACTGCATATTTATATGTATCATTAGGAAGTCGTATGTCTTAATAAAAACAATTAACTAAAACGGCAAAACCAGACTATTTTTTAATATGATATAAAATACATCTAATAACATAAGCGTATGCGATGCATTGAAAATATTTATAAAAACAAATTCCACATCGGACATTGTGTTGTATATACATATCCCTGTATTTATCCATATTCATGAAAAGATTAATAATTTCATACAAGACCAATTGAATATTAGAAATATTATATAGAAATTGTTATAGTTACATCCTTAAGCAGCCTAAATTTTTTTAACATTAAAGCCGAATAAATCCAATTTTGATCTTCACTATATTTATTAGACTTATGTATATTATAAAACTTAATAATCTAATATATATATATATATATATATATATATATATATATATATATATATTTATTGATCTTCTAGATTATTTGTTTGACCTTTTTGGTCCATTTCAAGAGCCGTGATTGAAACTCCATTTTGATGTATTAATATTTCATGTCCTCATGCTTTGAAACTTGGGTTCTACATTTCACCGAGGCCAAGCAGGGACAGCACAACTTCAAACCTAACGGATCAGGCAGAATTTAAATGAGACCGTGTCACGCAACACGTTAAAAATGGATACGCAAACCATACGTACAGTTTTTGACCCGCAACAATATGTGCGCGCTACAGGAACGGATATACTAATTATTACGATAGACTGGACACGCCACTTAATTTTCATACAATAAATATTCTTTTATAGGTTGGTTATTATATAAATTATATATTATAAATTTAAAATATTTTGCTTATAATTTTATTATTATATTTTGATTATTATTATTATATTTTGATTATTATTATTATAATTTGATTATGAATATCATAAATTTGTTATTATATATTTTAATTTTAAAATATTATAAAGTATAAGATTATAATTTTATTATTATAATTTAATTATTATTATAAATTGGTTATAATATAACCAAGTATTTTGATATTATTTATTGGTATAAGTGTTTTTATTCTTTTTATAAATTAAAATATTCTAAAATAAGTTATAATTATTATTATGATTCGAGTGTTGTTATTACAATAAAATTAAATAAAAAACTATTTAATTTAGAGAAAAGTATCACAAAATATCTTTTTAAGTTTGATATTTTAAGTTAGTACCTAAATATTAGCGCCTTTTCATTAGTATCTAGAAGCCATTTTTTACCAAAATAACCCTAAAACTAGAAGAAAGAGAAAGTAGGTTCGTAGTTACTTTTTATTATTTTAATTTTCACTTTCCCCCAAAATCTCAATAACCTTTAGAAACCCAAAAGACTAAAGAAGAAAGGGACAGTCACAAATCGGAGAAACTCTAAAACAAGTATGGGAAAGGTGTGGTTGTCTCAGAACAAACTCCGGCCACTGTAGAAGTCCTGTCGTTCGAATCTATCGGCGAACTTAGTTTTCATCTTCTGTTTTCAGCCCAGAACCACCATTGCCGGCGAACTTCGTCAGTTGAAACTACTATTAAGGTACCTCGATAATTTTTACATATTATGTAAATGAATAGTTATCGACTGGTTGTTCGATAACTTCGTCAGAAACCTGTTTGTATCCGTCTGAATTTAACGGGAAAGTATTGTACAGTCATTCGACGACCGGTTAACAGGAAAGTTTTCCTGAGAAGGTACATAGTTGTGTGTGGTTGATTCTATGTTGTTTGTAAGGTAGAACAAATGTCGAATTAGTTGTTGGTTTGTTTAGGATAGGTGTCACATGTAGTTTCAGGCGTGGTTTGGTTTTGTGTTTTCCTATACGTACATGCATGTTTGGAATTGAAACGTGGGTAGTGCCGCATGTTTATAGATTATCTCGTGTCTTCTTCAGTGTTTTAATGCGTTTGTAGTGTTATGGTGTATAGTAGTTTTAATATGTATCTCGCGTGTGTTGGGGTCTGCATGGAATGTGTCTTTATATTTTGTATCGCGCGTGTCTTGGGGTCTGTAATGGAATGTGTATTGGGGTTTGTATCTCGCGTGCGTTGGGGTCTGTATGCAAAGTTATAGAGGAGATTTTAAATAGATATTCAGTCAATAAATGGTGTTTAGAATAGGTTCAAAGAGGGTTAAAATGACCACCAAAGATGTTAAAGCCATTTTCGGTCTTAAACACGGAACGAAGGAAATACCGTTGAACAAAATAGGGGCATTCACTGGAAGATTTATCAATGGTGCAGAGAACGAGTCTCCACTAATGCAGAAATATTTCTTGCGGCCAAGGGCTAGGAGAAGTGGACCGACAAACCAAAAGTCTGTTTCAAATGCGATGATCAAGGTAGAAATAACGGTTTATAAAAGATAGGCTGTTTGAGAATATCCAGTCAACTAACGACTATCTGTTTTGTTATAGGTATCGATTGAAAAAGCAGTAAATGATGGGGGGAGAAATCAGTAACTGACGTTGCCAAGCTTTTGATACTCTTCATTTGCTCTAGCCTGTTCTACTATGTATCTGGAGATATCATGGGCTGGACAATGGTTTTCTACGTAGAAGACATACTCAAAATTAATAACTATGATTGGTCCAGCGCAATTGTTGAGAAGTTGACGAAGTCTATGGTTAATTGTTTGGAGAAATGGACACCAGATCACGTCATCGGCTGCGTAACAGTTTTATTGGTGAGTATGCTGGTGGTGTGTAGTATTTTGTTTTGTTATAAAACCGATATGACTGTCTTTTTTTTCATCCCTTCATAATGGAGCACACCACATTAGTGGAAAAGTTGGTAAGGCTAAACATGATTCCTAGGTGCTACAAATGGTGGGGGTTAGAGTGCAAGGAGTTAACTATGGCCCTGGTTAAAAGGCTGCGGAAGCTCCCTGATGATGAGGTAAACCATGGCGTTATAAAAACCTACCATGCAACGTGATACGTATTATAGGACTCGTGTAGGCGTAACTCTCTAGGTGTATGTGGTTAGTAGTAAGTTAATGAATTGCGTAGGAACAATATAACAGACGACTCGCATAGACAAAATGGTTGGTGTAAATCGCGTATGTGGTAGATGTTTGTCTTTTGAGAATTGCAGCGTATATTGCAAAGCAATCACACAACTAATAAGTTGTTAATATGATAATCGCATCATGATTGTTTAGCTATGAATGAATCATGTTTTAGATGTGAATGAATCGCGTGAAGTGTTTAGCTGACTAACAGTTGACTGTTTGTTTCAAAATACCATTGTGTGTTGTAGATCTTGGAAGAAGAGATAAAAAAACTGAGCCTGAAGAAATGGTCTTCGGTTCGGGGAAGACTAGTGGAGGCTATTGTAGAAAGTTGAAAACAAAAGGAAAAAAAACAATGAGCTGTAGAATTGGGAAGCGATCGAAGTATTGTACAGAGGGGGAAACAAATGGGATGGAAATTGAGGAGACATCTGAAACAGTGGATTAGAGGGGCGTGGATGAGGATTACGGTCAACCACTGTGGGGGTGGTTGGATCAGCATAAATATACACTGGATAAAGGAGGAAACTCAAGTACTCGGATGAAGAGGATGAAAGTTTACAAGCCAAACGCTTGTAGTATTTTATTTAAGAGGATGGAAGATATTAAGAACAGAAGGAGTGGAAACTACAAATACTCGGTAGAAATAAACGGCTCAAGATTTCTCTGGCACGAAAGAATAGACAAGTAAGTTGTTTAAGAGGTTGTCATTTTAATTAACATTCATCAGGTTGCTAATTTTGTACTTGTTTAATCTCCCCACAGATTGAAGAACTCCAAAGAGAGGTTGCTTCTTTGACTTTGAAGCTTCAAGAACAAGCTGATCAAGCTGATGAAGATGATAGGGTTAATGAAGCACTAGAGATGTTTTTTGGAATGTCTTTCTATTCATTAAAAGATGAGTCACCAGAGAAAAGAGTGGAGGTATCGGTAACAATGGATAAGGTTCCTAAAACCATAGTTTATGTTTTAATAAAACATGGTTTCAAAACGTTAGAGGCACGAGAGAAAAAAGAAGGAGAAGTTGTAGAGGGTTCTACACCCGTTGACCATGAAGAAGACACAGACGATGAGGCAGAAGATGAAGGTGAAATGGATGATGAGAAGAATGAATCTGGAGCTGCTAATGGACCGAGCGATGTTATTGAGACATTTGGTGAGGGGAGGGAAAATGAAAAAACTTTGTATGTTTTGGTGTTGACAATTGTATGCTTGTGGCGGCCAATTCTAGTAGTGGTGTACCAGCTTTGTTAGGAAGTAAAAATGGGGGAAATGATGAGGAAGTAACCACGCATGGGACAAATGTTGGTGTGGGTGCAGTAGCAGCTGATGTTGAGGTGCAAATTCCTATTGTGGTAGTTGGGGGGGAGAGAAACATGAAATTATGGGAGGAATTGTTGAACCAACACCCATACAAGCAGAACCAGATGTTGTTGTAGCTGAAACAACACAAGAGTTAGAGCCAGATATTTTTGTAGAAAATGGAGTACAAAAGAGGTTGTGGAAGAAGAAAATCGGACAGAGGCTGCAGATGATCTACATTATGGTGAGGGTGCTTGCAAAAATACGAATGCTGATTTGGAAATTGGAAATGTTGGGGAGGTAACGAGTAGGATGGAACTGAATACAGTTAGGCCAGATGAAAGTGGCAGCAGCGTACCCAAACTTGTGGAGCAAGGACATGAACATGTAAGTGGATATTAAAATATTAAGATTCAACTTCTTATAGCTATTTTATATGATGTGCTTTATCTTTAATTTGGTGAAGCTGTTGTTTTTGAAATTGTTTTTTACATCAGGGGATGATTTTAAACTTATAACTATTGCAAATATTATTTTATAACTATGTCGTTATGAATTTGGAAGTTTAAGACTTGATATTCTTCTTACACCGCGTTATGCATGTTAAAGTTTTTTTTGTCTCTTAGTCTTATATCGCGTCATGGTAAGTCCACAAAAGCCCTAGCCAAAACCAAGGTTATTGTTTTAAAAACCACTTAAGAATCGCATGTTGTTGACATAAGAATCGTAGCACCTACTATAATATTGTGTCTCGATTTACGTGATAAACACAACTCGCATGTTTTGAATAAAGTAATCTAAATCGCGTCTGCATAGTATTTATTAAATAAATCGCGTGGTCGGTGGCAGCAACCAAGTCACGTATCATTAGTTAACAAAGCACGCATCATTGAATAATTTTTTACAGGTATGTAATGTCAAAAAAACAAGATTAAACAAAGGACTACATCAATGCACACAATGAACTAATAAGCAACAAAAAAAATTGAAAGCGTAATGGAATTCGAAGCTGCTCTAAAATCAACAAAAGACTTACAACCCAAGTTGGAAGTGCAATGCAAAATAAAGGTTGAAGTACTAACACAACCTGGGATAATAGAAGAAGTACAACCCGTAGGGGAAGGGGAAGCCAAATGTTTTGATCTTCCAACCCTAGATGATGCATTCCTACTATGTATCCAATCATTTTTTGACGAAATTGATAATGCGGCGGCTATACACTCGAGTGGAGGAAAGTTTGTTGGCAGTACTTTGTCTAAACGTTTATTACATGTGGCAACTCCAATGGTAAGTTCTTAACTATACTAATAAACATATACTTAGTTGTCACAGTTTGATTGTTATTTAACACAATTTATGTCGTTTTATAGTTACTAGATAACATTTATCCAAATTGATATTTACTTACACAGCCACAATAGGTAGAAGCTATTTACCAAACTTGGGAAAGAGAAACAACAACTACAAAGTTAATAGTCGTTAGTCAATACCGCAAGGTCCTTCAAATACAAAGAGACAAAGATCAAATCGACTCAGAAATATGGTATTTACCAGAAAACGAATTTACATACCGGATAAGTGTTAGTGTGACTGAGCTAATGCCCTTACCATATGAAGGGGAGTTATATTTCAAGGTAAAATTTAGATTCTTAATATAACTCACAAATAATTCACAACTAGTTTGATATAGCTGTGATTTTATTGTGCTGAAGATCATCGATGCCTGGATATATAAGTTGCTTAAAGAATCAAACTGGAAAGTACCTTTCAAAGGGCTTGATGATGAGTACAATTGTAAATATAGACCTATTTAGATTTCTAGGGTCGCAAAGGTTAGTATTTAATTATTAAATAGCCATTGAAAGTGACCCAGAAGTTTGATATTGTTTTGTTGTACGCGGGTTTTATTACAGACACTACTAGCACTGAAAGAAGATATTACAAACGTTGTTAACGCAGTTTTTGAAAATTTGACAGACGACACATTTATCGCATTCATTCCAGTATGCCACATAAATGAAAATGGTTCTAACCACTGGATGTTGTTGGTAATAGACATGGAGAATGGTTTGGAAAAAAACTACAATCCCATGTTACCTCTTAGCAAGTTCACTCCAAATCACACTAGGAAAACAGGTGATGCATTGGTAAGTAGCATGAAACCGTATTAGATGATGTTGTATGTTTATTTTTTGCAGGTGAATGAAAGAATCGTGTGTTCCTATCGCGATATTCTTAACAGTCATTGCTCGCGAATCGCGTTTGTTGTATATGCGAATTGTGTATTATGTATGGAACTCGCGTCCTAATGTAATGTGATTCGCAAGATTAGAACTCGTTGTACGGATTTACATGTTAATTAAAAAAAATAAGTTAACCTTTTTTCTATCTAATCAATGAACTATTGTATGAAGAAGAGATACATACCACATGTGAAGAATGGATACAAAGTTAGAGATGTTAGAGATATTCCCCAGCAAGAAAGAGATTCGCTTGAATGTGGAGTGTTTGTTTGTCAGTATGTCAAAGACATTATCCAGCACGGGTTTGTACCCAAGGAATATAGCAAACAAATGCCCGCTGAAGCACGCGCAGAAATGTTTCACCACTTCCTAAATGATAAGAATACTAATCTAAGGGTGTTGGATGCTTAATTGTTAATTTTAAATCAGTACAGTACTAGAAGGACTTCTTCATATGTAATTTCATTCTGATTGGTTATTGGGTAACCTCTAAACAATTGTATCGATGCTTATAACGTATATCGCGCGGTATATGTGCCCCATGTATCGCAAATCGCTAGTTCAGTTTGGGTCACCTATCACGTGTGATAGGTACCTAGGAAATTGCATGTGTACCATCTGTACCTATCACTCGTGGTAGGTATCTACCAAAACGCGCGTTTAAAGTTTTTATCTGTCACCCGTGATATATATCAAGCACATCGCGAGTTGCACTTATTTGTATATCACGCGTCGTAGTTGTCCAGTAAATCGCATGAAAAAACAATGCATATTTTCTACATTTTTTTTCTTAAACTCCTGTCTATTATTAAAGAGTGATTGTTATTATCTCGCCAAAACGTACACCTACTAATTATTACCCGCCAATTTAGCCACCTACTTTTTCCCCCTTATATAAACCTCCAAACTACAACTTCCACTATAAACTAAAAAAATTTACACACTCCCAATAAGAAAACAGTATGAGTTGGTACGGAGATGAAGACCAACACTTGCTTCAAGCGGTGAAGTATGTTAAGATAAGAATTTCTGATGAAATGACCAATGGTTTTTGCGATGAAGTGTTATGCAGGATGTACTTTGACTATGGGAGGCTTGGATTTGTCGCACCCCACGTTCGCAGCCGAGAAGAAGTGGCTTTGAGGTACAACGAACTAAAATCTGAACCCTTGCTACGTGTGTCTGATCTTTGTCTAGCGTTGCGCGAAGAGGCATCACACTTATGGAAGTGAGAACTTAATGATTGGATATCAAGAGATATGATTGTGTACTTAAAGGAAGCGATTGCTGAGAGAGAAGATGCGATTGCCAATTGTTCACCGGTTGATGGGAACCGTGGTTGTTGAATTTAGTCTTGAATATTCTTGAAATTAAAAATGTAACTTCATTCCAAATGGTAGTCTATAACTTAGATATAATGGAGGCGATTTAGTTTCTGGTAGATCGGGGTTTGGTTTAATTGTATTTTACTATTGATGAGCGTATGACTTGAAATAGTAGACCAAATTATTGCATTTGCCAAACTTGCGTGTCGTGTGAAGGGAGTTATTTAAGAATTGAATTATTTGTGACTCTTGACTCGCGGCGTATATGATACATATTTATCATACGAATCGCGTTACATAATTGACCGCATGAATCGAATTAACAATGGATGTGTGACCCCTAACTCGCGTGATCATTCACTACCAAAGCTATAGCGCGTGATCAACAAGGGAGTTCTTTAATGAGCTATAATTGTGTGACCCATAAATCGCGTAGAAGTGTCCAAATAATTTTCACATCAATTGCATGATTGTTTAAGAGAGTTATATTAGTAAGTTTACAACTTCTAATGCGTAAATCGCGGCGTACATGACACATGGTTTCTCATACGAATCACGTTTTATGATTGACCGCATGAATCAAATTGAAAATGGATGTGTGACCCCTAACTCACGTGCTCATTCACTACTAAAGCTATATCGCGCGATCAACAAGAGAGTTATTTAATGGGCTATAACTGTGTGACCCATAACTCGCGTAGAAGTAGGAAAATTATTTTCCATCAATCACGTGATTGCTTAAGGGAGTTATTTAGTGAGTTTACAACTTCTAAAGCGTAAATCGCGGCGTACATGACACCTATATCTTAAAGTTTCAACCTAAATCGTTTCTTAGAAATAATTCAAAAAATAGAGGACTCAATTACAACTTATGGACATCAGTTTAGGCATGTCCAAGTTAAAGATTTATATTATTTGTTAACCAAGATCAATTATTGAGTGATGTGTCGAGTACTTATTTAAATATAATTATAGACCTTATTATAATTCAAAACCATTTCCTGAGAATAAACTGTACCAAAAATATAATTAAAATTAATGAATCGCATGAACATACCACTAAATAGTTACGTGACGATGAAAAGTCGTTGAATAAATCATGATCGATATCAAATAAGGTGGTAGAGTAAAACAATCGCGTTAGAAGGTACTAGTACTCGTTGGTTATCGTAATAAACCTTTTAACTCGCGTCATAATTAGTGAAAAGACAATGGGTTGTCTTTTCACTAATTGGTATTGGATTTATATTTTAATTTAATACATGATTTGACATGGTAGCTAAAGTACTCATTACATGTGCATTAATTGAAAACTAGGGTAGTGTTAGAATTGTAAATATAAATAAGTGTATCGCATGCATGGTTTTTTACTACACTATTCTAATTCAAAAGGCTTTTTGTATTCTCAAAAACAAATCTGCCCATAGAATGAGCGGTTCATCATTCGAGTATTCCGACGAAAGTGATAGGTTCTCCGACTACAAGCACTCCACTACGAGGGTGTACTCTTCCGACGAATCGAAAGATGTTTTTTCTCCCTCGCTTTCACCTGAGCATAAGTATGACTCTGAATACTCTTGGTCCAAAACAACGAAGGACCATGAAGAACAATAAGAAGACGATAAGGAGGAAGATAAATCCTAGGAAGTCTTCGAAGGATTCATCAAACGATGAATACTGGGGCGAGGAAAGTGACGATGACGAAGACGAGGAGGAAGAAGAGTCTGGGAATGAGTGGGAATCAGAGTATGAGGATGAAGAGGACACTGAAGAGGAGGATAACTCTTCTGATAATTAAGAAGTGTATATGGTTGTTTGTTTGTGTTGGAGTTTTTTGACATTAGAATCGGTAAACCCTATAATATGTAGTGGTTTTTTTAGGGTTTACTATATGGGCATGCGTACGCCCACTGTGCTTTCGGGTCTCTTGTTATTTAAATATGTTTTGTTATCGGTATGTACTTATTTTCATTTGTAGTGATTTGCAAAGTTAAATTTGAAATCAATTTAAGTTCCAATCTCACCAATCGCATCATTTCTGTTAATGCTTGTAAATGAGATGCTAGCAATCGCGTTGTTTATTTTGTTCATCTGTGCAATAGTTTCACCTATATTTTGTTGTCTATAATAATTAACAAATGTGTTTGATGAAATTTTTTACTGGGGACACCATTTTATGTATCCGAGAATGAACTATTAAGTATTACAGATTAGATCGATTGAGGCTTAAGAATTAATATTCACCTTGAGCATTTAAGAAAGTTAAATGTCCTACTAATACTAATTTGATAACAATTAGATGGAAATATACAATACATTAGCAATCTATATTAAAACCACATGTCACGCGTTAGAAGTTATTAGTGACTCGCCCTACTATAATACACATAAGTTTAATCTGTTATATTTATTCAATAGAACTCGCTTTATATAACCTAGATATCGCGTGTTAGCAGCAAGTTCGTGAATCGCGTATGAACACTATAATAGATGACTCCCGTGGATACCACTGTAAACGTAAATCGCGTTAGTACTGTGGGATTGATGTGATTCGCATGGTGCTTTGTCATGCAATCATGCAATCACTATGGGAGTTTGTATATACATAAATCGTGTTATACGTAAGAGAGTTGTTACTAACTCGTGTTTTGAATGTAAATGAATCGCGTGTATTGATATAACTCAATATAACTCAGGTATTAAAAATACATTAGTCAGACAATTATAGTGTATCAACTCAAAAAGTTGGGACAATGAGTAAGAAAGATACAGAACAAGTGGAATCACGTTAATACATACTGAATAAAATGAATGAAACCATAAAAGGTTAGGAAGGCAAGCTCATAGTGTGATATCACATGTCCTTCGGTTGTATCCAAATTTCAAGCAATGGCCACAGCGCAAGTGGCTAGATGATACTTCTCCTCTAGATGGACTCCTCTTCTTCCTTAGCCTTCCAGCTCGCCTTTTAACTTTATGACGTAGAACAATAGGTCCTTCACATTCGTTAGAGGATGAACTTTCACCAAAGTCGGTTATTGCATGTATGTTAAACGAATAGGTGGCCCTATAATTACTTATAGTGCAGAATGGTTCTATCAACGTCATAGGATCTTCGTTAACGGATGTTATTGCAGCCAATAGTGCGGACATGGAAAACACTCTTGCTTCCATGAACCACATGAAATCAAGCATGTGAACAACCATAACTGGTTCAGAATAAACTTCAAATGAAGCCGCAGAAGACTTAGATACCACCCAAGTTCGATCGATTAGAATATTCTCCTTAAACTGTTTCTCAAATTCGGGGCATAAATAACTGTTCCAGCTAAGCCCCTCAATATAACATCTAGAAATATGAGTCCTTAGCATCACTCTAATCTTGTCTATCATTTCAACAATTGGTAGATTGTAAATCGTTTTAATCTGATTGTTAAAGGATTTGGCGGCAGATGATTCCATCGCCCCGTAACGTTTCCCAACGACAAATGGTTGGGCGTACTTTTCGGGAGGTAAATTCTCGACGAAAGTCTTAATCTTTTTACCACCTCTACTTAAAAACTTGGAAAGTCTCTGATTAAAATGTTCAACTCTGGGAGCATAAGCACAACGTTTGAATAGCTTCAACATATTCTTCTTAAACTCTCGGTTAGTCCAATCAAGAGCTGTCCTCAAATTATTAAAGAGATGATATATAAAATAAGCATGAAAGCAGTTTGGATAAACAACAGAAACACCATTAATAATACCAGAGTTTCTGTCAGAAATAAAAGTGATTTGGCGGTTTAACAAATAAGGTTTAAGACATTCCATAAACCGCATCCAGTTATCAGAATCTTCACCACCGAAAATACCAAAAGCAACTGGAAAAATACCTGCAATATGAAAATAGGTTGAGGGAGTCCAAATAGCAGTTCAAAATATATTTGGTTGACAGTTCTGTGAATAAGGCTACATAAATCCATTAAGGCGCAATTTCTTTTGATGTCATGACATATCGCGCGATGTGGTACCTATAGCATAAGCAATATTGCACGATTGCTAGCTGTGAACAAAGAAACATCGCGCGATTGCTAGGAATGGACATTTGGTTGTTATACATTTAATAATTAACAACTCGCGTACGAGATTGTTTAATAATCGCGTTGGTATAATAGTGATTAACTTAATCTGTGGAAATCGCATGCGTTTGTCATAGTAAATTGCGTCTTGAGTTACATTTACCGAAAAGCTAAAATTAAAAGAAGGTTTAAAACTCACCCTTATTGACATCATTTGCCACTGCAGACAACAATACACCACCATTCTTTCCGTTTAAATGGGTACCATCCATATACAACAATGGTCGACATGAGTGAAAGCCTTGAATGCATGATCCAAATGCCACAAAGAACCTCCTGAAGACATTCCCAAAACAACCTCCAAATGGCAATCAGTAGTAATATCTCGACTTTTTAATCTTCTAAAGTAAGCATTCAGCAAGCCAAACGAAGTATTACTATCTCAAAAAACTTCCCTCCTCACATTTTCTAAAGCATTCCACGATAGACGGTAGGAAATATATAAACCATAGTCTTGTTTATTTGAAGACTGAGTAGTTTTTGCTGTTAAAGAATGACATGCCCTAATTGATTCATGTATTTCATCCGCAATCAAATCAGACGTCAAATGCCTACTTTTTTTCTTGGAAAATACCGGGCTACATTTATGGACTTGGACAAATTTCTTGATCATCATTAAACCAGTGCTAGAATCTATTGATGCATACATTCTCCATTTACAACCTGAATCTTTGTTGACACCATAAACAGTGATCTTAGTAGATGTATTATGCATATACTTGAAAGAAAAACCAAGCTCTAAAGTATATTGGCATAATGATAACCTTACACCTGAGGCACCATCAGCAAATGTCTGACCAACTCCTGTGATAGCATCAACCCAACCCCTAGTAGGAAGATGTCTTTTTTTATGTTGCGAACTGACTAAACCATTACTACTCTTCCCACTTAATAGTTGATCATCACAGGGTTTGACAAATCTTACGGTAGGTTGTTTACGAATGACATTCACACGTTTTTCAACTACTCGTTGTTCTATAAAGAAGCTAACTCTTTTTAGACGCTCCACATCGAGATAAACAACTAAGACCATGAAATAAGTCTCATTATTAAACAAACAGTAATTTTGATCGCCACATGAGTAGGTAATAGTATAGCAACCCCTAACCAGATCATCCCATCTACCTTCAATATATTGTTGAAGAGTTTCAAAGTTTTCAAACTCACTCAAAGTAACGATTGAGGTCTGCTTTGAATATTTGAAAATACAAACTTTTGAGTTAGACATCTAGTCATCTGCAATGATAAACAAAATTAGTCTAGGTGAGAGAGATGCTAGAAATCGCATCACAAGTAGCGCGAGATGTGAAATTTTCTACTGCGGCGACTCACATTAGTCAGAATCACGAGTAAATCGCGTTTATTTGATAAGCGTGACATGCAAACGTATGTTACTGACATTGTCTTCAACTCAACAACATGTAAGAAAGAAACGCCATGGTAGTACAAGAAAAACTGGTTTCACCTAAACTATGAGAAAACTTATAAAACTGAGTTTTAATACAGAAATAAACTTACGGAAACTTTAATATACATAGAATGAATTCGGAAACTTTAAAAAAAATTACAAAACCCAGCTTAAACAGACCCAGGTATGATAAAAGCTTCCAATCCTCGTCAAATTTTTTTACAAAACCCAGCTGCCAAGAACAAACTGAGATAACAGCTTCGAATCGTGGTGAAGAAAAGCAAAACCGAGGTCTGAAAACAGCTTAAACTCGTCTATAAACAAGCTTTAAAAACACCGTCAACAATCAAAACAACAATATATAAAATATTACCTGTAAATGGTTTCGAAAAGAACCAGTTTCAACAAGAAGTAGCTATTCTAAATGGTTTCTTCAGAAGATAATAGGTTCATGACCACTTTTAATAAAATAACAGGGTAGGTTGTACTATTAAAAATTAAAAATTCAAAATTTTATTGGAAAATAGACTGAGCCAAATTTTAAAGGTACTTCAGAAATAAAAGCATAAACTAGATATTGGAATGGAATTAATTTGGTAAGATGGATATTTAGTAGGCACAAAAAAATAATTGGAATAGTAGATAATAATAAAAGTGGTGAAAATGTATTTAGTGTCGCATTTCTTTTTAATTTCTTTTTAATTTAACCCTCCACAGTTTATACTTTTATGTCCACGTAAACCTTCCGCGCTCACCCAAATACATTATTTTGCTAGCCACCGGATCCAAAAAAAAAATATGAAGGAAATATTAAATTATTGAGTAAAGGAAATTCTAGCATTTTGATTTAGCTTTTTATATAGTCATTTATACTCCAATGGAGCCCTATGTATATTGCGTCATAAACATAATCGTAATCCCTTCCACAAATAAAAAAAATTATTTAATTTAATCGTCCACATTTTATATTTTTACCGACCATAAATCTAAAATATCTAAAATACAAATGTTATGATGTACAAATATTTGTAACTTAAAGTACAAATTCTAACAAATTTATTATAGAAGGATAAGTACAAATTCTAACAAATTTATTACAAACATCCTTCTACTTCTATGTCGATGTTGTTTAAATTCAACAATTTCGTATGTATTAATATCTAAACTAATATAACAACCAAATAAATTAAAAAATTATAAAAATTATTAATTCAAAAAAAAAAATACGATCAAATTTGATTGATTTTATCGATGGTAAATTATAATCGGAAAAGAAAAAATAAAAGTAAATAATCTGAATTGAGCACTAATTTTTTTTATAAAATCTGTAAGCGAAGTAAAAGAGATTTAATATTGGAGATGAATGAATGAGAGTAAATTAAAAATAGTATTACAAAAGAAAACGCAAACAAAAACAAATTTTACAAAATTAAAGTAGAGTAATTCATAAGTTTAACGGCTAGTTTTTGTAGGCTATTTACTTATTTATTTATTAGTCAAACGTTAATTATTTATATAAACTAGTATATATATATATATAGTCAAATTATTTATATAAATTAATATCTATATATATTTTAGTATATATCGTACATGAAATACATATATATTTGCATCGGTATTTTTTTGGTTATATATTTGTTTTATATATTTCTTGTGGGTAGATAAATATTTATATCGGTTTTATAAAGTATCAGATTTAGTCGTACACTAAATAATATAGATTTCTATATGTAAAAAATGATTATAATTATTTCAAAAAAAAATAGATTTAATATTAAAACTAAAAGTATATATAAATATATAAGTATAATGTTTTGAAAGATAAATATATAAATACAATTTATGGATTGAAAAATAAATATTAAAATATACATATCTTAATTATTGAAATTCGACTTTAACACATACAAATTATTTTCTGATAATCTTATACAAAATATTTTAAAAAATGCTGTGTTTAAAGATCTAAATAAAATATATAGATATCTTAATTATTAACATTCGAATTAATTAACTTATATAAATTATATTTTAATAATTATATACGAAATATTTTAAAAATATGATGTTTAAAGATTTAAATAAAATTATATATCTAATAGTTAGATATTACAGATAATATTTTTGAAATATTAAATAAACTATTTATAATATCTATATATAATTAAAAAAAATATAAAATATATATCATAAGCATTTCGTTTAACATATGCATATCTAAATTATTGAAATTCGAATTAATTAACGAATACAAACTAATTTAAAATAATCACATATCTTTTTTTTATAAAGAGTGACTTAAATGGGCCACTCGATGGGTATCACACATGAGAATAGCACCATTATCACGCATATGTCATTTCATGCTGACACGTTATCCTATTAGCACACATAGGCATTGTTATGCATGACAACCACCACGCCACGCACGCTAAAAAATTTGTCACCCATATTTTTTTGACACAACCACGTCATGCTAGAAACTATTAAATGGATCATGAGACTAATAGAATTGCATGTTTGCTACTTCTAAGGTCAGACATACATCGATAATCAATGTTTTTATCTTGATAAGAAAATTTATAATAGGTATTTAAATAGGATTTTATATTAAGGTTATAAGTTGATTATAAAATATTTTGAGACATCCTTACCTCCAAGCATACTGTTAAAAAATACAAATTTATTAGGATATATTCGAATAAAACAAAGAGTTTAAATCGCAAGTACAACATGACATTATATACATCAAAATAAAAATAAACACATAAAAAATGTATGTCGGTGAGTGGAAAATGGAATCATAACTTCATGAATAAAATTATTCAAAAAGTACAATCCAATAAAAAAAACAATCAGGCATGTCTCCTCTTATCTTGTGCAGGAGGGTCCGCAACAAGGTTTTCGAAAAGATAAGGGGAAGATAAAAAATATGAAACCGAGAGAAAAAGTTTTAATTATTAGTTAAACCGACCAATACAATTTTTTGTTATAGAATCTCTAACAGAGGTTAGAGATAATGTTACAAGAAATTACAAATGCGAGGGAAAAAGTATATTGAAGATTTTAGAATTTCTCTCATGCCATTTATGCTAGATAACTTCACATAACTCAGAGTGCCAAATATGGCCAAATTTAAAAGGAGAGAGGATCGATAAGCTGGTTGTTTGTAGCCTCGAGGATAAATCCAAGTTTGGAAGAAGCTTCAAACTTCAGGCCTCTTGGATAACACGAGGGAAACAACACACTACAAAGAGATGATTAATTGTTTAATAGAGTTGTTGCAAATGAAACAGTCTAGAACCGTATTAAAATCCCTAGAGATTAATTTATCTCTGGTGGATCTTTGAATGACTAGCCATACACTTAAAGAATGTATGTGAATATAAATTTCTTAAAAATAAGTTTGACGAAATGAACATGTAGATCCAAATTATGAATGACATTGCAATTGCTATTAATTGGTAAAAATCTTACTTCTCTGGTTTGGAAGCCAGATTTTAATATCATATGTATTCAAAAGAGCAAGGAGTAGCCTTATATACTTACCAATGAAAATGAGTAGTATGGGATCTGCAATAACAACGAGTTTGAGCAAGATAGTTCCAAAGTGTTGTTGGAGATGATGTGTACGACTTTACTATTGTTCTGCATTTTAGGATCAATATGATGAAGATATTTAAACGGTGTGCTTATGCATCCGGTGAGAGTTTATTTAATTTTCATTTTAATTTATTATTAAAAAGGTAGTAAAAATGTACTTACTTTCATGGAACACCTCCTTCCTAAACAGTATGCATACACGTACTTTATAGGTCAACACTATGGTGTTATGTCTTATAATGCAGGTCTGTCTTTTAATAATCAAATAATTTTTTTGTAGCCTATTTATTCCTTAATTATTGGATGAAATTAAGATTATGCCGATTACCATGATATGAAAGTTTTACTCTAATTATTTATGTTAGAAAATCAAGCTATTTCTTGATATTGTGAAAAAAATGGATTATTCAGTCATCTACCCAAATATTATTTAAAGTTCAATCGGAACTAGTTATGGTTGTTGATCTTTTGAACTATAAATATTCTTGTGGTATTTGTAAATTTGAATCTTTCCATTGTTCACATGTTTGTACTAAAATATTTAGTATTTATAGGAGTCCTTCGACATATGTAGAGTCATGCTATCGTTTAAGTTTTTATAAGAAAACTTATACTTAGGACATACAAGTTTTAACTACTTTTGATGAAGCTTCTAGTTCAAATACTCTCATATTAATCTTTCATGTAGTTTGAAAAAGAGAACTGGAAGACCCAAGAAGAAACATAGTTTATCCAAATGTGAAAAATTGATTCATAAAGTGAAGTGTGGACGTTCTAAAAAAACATGGCCATAATAGAAGATCTTGTAAGGAAAACATATAAAATAATGTATTTTGTTTTTTAGTTAGATATGTTATTTATAGTATATTTCTATTATCTTTTTAAAAATAATTTAAAATTAGATATTTTTAGTTACGAAAGTAACCATTGTTAGTTGGGTGTACAATTACATTCATTTTGATAAATAAAAAAAGTTTTTGTGAAAAAATAAAACTCTAATTGGGTGTAAAATTATATTGTAATCGGTTGCGAAACTACGTATATTTGGTTGCGTAATAACATTTATGTTGTAGAAAAAAAATTATATTTATGAAAAATACAAATGTAATTACGGTGCAAACTTATTTTTGAATTTGTTGTGAATTTACCTTATAAATTATGCAGTTGGAAATAAAAATATATAAATAAACGGTAAAGGAAAATTAATATTTCAAACAAAAATAGTTTAGCGAGAATTAACTCTTAATAAAATTATGAATTTAACAGACGAGTATCTACCAGTATCCGAATGAATGTTTATGGTTAAGAAATAAACCAAATCTTTATGCTCTCCAGTTTGAGGTAATATCTTCTTCTGGTTGATGCAAGATCTCCTTCAAATGTTATGAAAATAGATTTTTTTCAACATGATTTTTAAGTCTAGTATTTGATTCTTTGAGTTCTTTAATATTTTTATTGTGGTCATTGTTTTGTGTTTCAGTTCTTCAGTTTTTCGAGGTCGTCTTTTAGACCGATATCTTATGACTAAAGAAATAAATATTTATCAAAGTATGGTTGCATAATTATGTGAAATTGGGTTGCAAAAATACAATTTTAGATGAGTTAAAAATGGTTGCAAAATTATATGTTAAATAGTTGAGGAACTACGAGTAAAAGAGTTGCAGAATTAGTTTTTTGGCACAGAAAAAGGATGAAGTTACATGTTGACATTAATTCTTCAAACTGTTAACTTCTTCCTGAAGATTCTTTATTTTTTGTATGAGCTGAAATGTATTTAGAATTCCTGATGTGAAGAATACTAATTTTTTAAAATTGTATATCAACATTACAAAGTCAAATACATGTAGATTAGTATTTAAACTGTTATAACTTTGTGGAAGCAATGGAAGTAAAATAGTTTCGGAAAAAGTCTATTATGTGCGAACACCAAAAGACAAATAATGTAATTTGGTTGCAAAAATATGTGCAAAATGGTTACATAAAAAGAAAACGATTCATCCAGAATTTTAAATGAATACACAAGTAGTTTCTACGTTACAAATTTTTCTTTTGGTTGTGCAAATAGACGTACATCAAAACTAAACATGAACAGTTCTTATGTCACTCATCTTACTAAAAAACACAACAAGTGAAACAATTAAGAGAATAAAATACTTTCTTTGTGAAAACCTTATTTAATAGATGCTTTATGTTTGAAATTATTCAAATTGAAATAAATTTAGTTACATAAATATATAATATAAGAGATCGAGAGTTGCAATTAGAGAGAGAGAGATGTATGTGTGTGTGTGCAGAAAATGAAATAATGTGGTTTTGCATATTTTAACCGGTTGTGGAATTATGTTGCAATTAGTTACGTAATAACATTTTTATTTTCTAAAAGATAGTTGTGTAATTGGGGTACGAACATATGGAAATTCATCAAAGATATCCCTTGGACTCTATCTTATTTTATACTATTCGTCTTGCATCCTTTGATATACCACAATCCAGTCTTTAACTGCAACAAGCACTCCAAGTGTCCCGCATCTCAATCTTGTTCGTTTAGTCCTGTATTACAATATGTCCTGACTAAATGCAAATTCACTTTAAGAAAAACTTCAATTTCTTGAATGCATACTTCATAGTTATATGAATCATTAGGAAGTCGTATGTCTTTATGAAAACAATTCTAAAAAGGTTAAAACCATAATATTTTTAATATGATAAAAAAAATACACCAAATAACATAAGCGTATGCAATGAGATGAAAATATTTAAGAAAATTCTTACATATCGATATTGTGTTGTGATATAGATTATTATCTCTGTATTTATCGATATGCATGACAAGATTAGTATAATGTAGGAAGCGTTTCACTTGCATCCTTAAGAAACCTCAAAAATCTTAACATGATGTTCAAGATATGTATTAGGATTATGTATATTATAAAACTTAGTAATCTACTTTCTATATGTATAAGCACGTGCAAGAAGATAATATGTAGAGTTCCATTTAGTCTCGACATCTAAAACTAGTTTTTTGTATGATTTTTCACTAGCCCTAATAATTTATTCCTATCTTTTTTAGGATCCAAGATGGAGCATAGTAGGACCCCTTGTTTAATATGATCGATATATTCCTTAACTTTACTTGTTCTATCTTTTGCAAACAGTATAAGTATATGACATAAACATTTAGTGTGAAACATTTTAAGAAATATATGGTTGTAATCATTTATAAGATACTCAATAGTTCTCCCGTTTGCAGATGCATTATCAAAATATATAGACATAATTCTATTTTTAATATGAAAATCATTCATACACTGTAACATACTTTCATTAGTTACATCAGCGGTGTGTTTGCCAATTACACGATTCTTTTTCGGAGCATCCATTTGGAATCCATCTAATGTAAAATAACACACATCATATTAAACTGACTAAATATCTTTATATCACTACTCAAATAAATTTTCCATGGCAAAGCTAAAATAGTATAATGAATGATTTATTTTTTTCTTTATAATATTTTAAAACAATTGATCTCACAGAGGTACATGGGATGTGTGTGGCTCTTGGGTTTATCCCACTACGCATCCAAATAACATACCTCCAATTTTCACCAAAATTAAACAGTTGTGAAGCACGAACAACACATAACATAATGATTTTCCTATATATTTTTATTAAAATTAGAAAAAATTACCAATTTGTGGTTTTATGGATATAATCAATTCTTTATAAAAAAATTATGCAAAAAAAATGGTTATGTGTAGCTAAGTGTCTCGGCATACCCCTGGTGCTTTAATTTCTTTTTCCAGACTTATAGGTTTATGCTTTCTCACGATGATTATACTTAGTAAAAGTTTCATCAAGATTCTGAGTAAAGTGTTCTCATGTCCAAGATGTTTTCTTCATACTCTTCATACCACCGCTAGTACTAAGAGAGATAGGAAGGGGTTAGAAATTAGCCTTAAGACCATGTTTAGTCAAGAAATTTAATAGCTTTGGTGCTATATAAGAGATATATTTTTAAAAATATGAAAAAACTAGTAAAAGGATTTTCTTAAACTATGAAAAAACTAGTACGTGAAACAAATATTAAATAATAGTGCATATAAATATAATGAAATAGTATACCAATAAATTAAATCAACAATTATACTCCTCCATCAAGAAAATTTGGTTGAGTTGATCGATTGAAAATTTTGATCGAAGATTGTTGAATACTAATATATAAGAATGGTTTGAGAGATTATACTTGTAGTTTTAAAATTTTCTTTTGAGAGTTTTTAGAAGAATAATATTGGTTGAGAGATGATTTGAGAGATGAATGATAATTAGATGAGTTTCTTCTATATTTATAGAGAATAAATTCATAAAAATAAAAGTCGGATGAAATCGGATGTTTGAAATGATCAAATCAGATATCAGATTTGATCATAATTTTTTTTAAAGTAGTCGTTGGCTAATTGGATATCCGATTTGCCAACGGTTACTTTTATTTAAAAGGGGGCCAAATCGGATATCCGATTTGGAGCGCATTTAAAAACATAGTCGTTTCCAAATTGAATATCCGATTTGGAGCGCATTTTAAAAAAATCTATAAATATAAGAATTGTTGTTCATTAATCTTACAATTATCATCATACTTCTCTCACAAATCTCTAAACTTAATTTTTTTTATCAATCCAAATTTCTAATGGCTCGTAAAGTGGGAAGGTATATAAAATATCGAACCAATATTGCTAAACAATACTCATCATCAAGTAAAAGACAATAAAGATTTGGGAAGAAGGTGCAAAATTAGTATAACAATTTAATGAAACTTGAAGTCTAATTTCGAATGATCCCCGAGGTTTGGGGAGGAGGTGCACAATTAATTATTCTAAGTATAGTTTTTTGAAACAGACTTAGAAAATGAATTTTATTTCCCAAGATATTCTTCGCAAGGAGGTCTCTGGAAAAAATGGCAAGTCTATGACATGTTTGCATATGTTTTGCCATAAATTTGGAGATTTAATGACATTACCAACGCATATGCTTCTCCTACTAGTTTTCATAGGCAAGTCACACGCTTTGATGCAACATCAATCGGCCACTTCCAATAACGATAGTTCTTCTCATCAACAACCAAAGATGTATGACTGACAATATATGGAGTGAGTGCATTCTGAGAATGTGCTACGTCGAGAGACCAATGAGCAGCGTTGAGAGAGTCATTGGGACGGTATCACTACTCGGATGTGTGAATTATGCACCGCCAAAATGGAAAGCGGTTGTCATATACAACTAACGCATACAACTAACGCTACATATGATGGAATTGTAATTGTGCGTAGAGCATTATTCACCACAATCTAGCAGTGAAGATCTTCCTCAATCATGAATGATTTAGTTTTTTTGTGTAGTTGATTTTATTAAACAATTTTTATTCTATTTTAATTTTATTTTATTTTATTGTATCGAACATAATTAGTAATTTATCAATTCAATTGATTGTTATGTTTTTTTATTGTTAACTATATTAAACTATTTCAAAGATCTTAAAATTTAGTTGAAAGATCTAACATAAATTATTAGTTGAAAGAACTAAATAAACTACTAGTCTAATAAACTATTTAAAATATCTAATAATTGAAAGATCTAAAGATTAAAAATGTAATAAACTATTGATTAAAAGATATAATAAATTTTTAATTGAAACATTTAATATATTTTTTTAAAATATATAATATTTGAAAGATATAAACATTTAAAGATTTCAACAATTTTAAAAATACATTTTAAAGATCTAATATAGTAAAAAAAATGTAATAAACTATTTAAACTATTCGACGGTTAAAATATTTTAAGATTCCAACACCTTTAAAAATATAGTAAAAATATCCAATAAATTATTAAATTGAAAAATCTAATAAAATATTTAAAATATATAAATAAAACCATAAATGATAATTAGTACCCTACCTCTTGAATGGAAAAAAAAAAGCATTGGAAGATGAATCCTTGTTTTGTAATGACTAAAAAAGGGAAGTAAACTCTAAAGGCTAAAGAAGAAAAAGGAAAAGAAGGAAATCTCAACTTCAGCCTAAAAATTAGAATCCAAAGTAGTAGAATACACAAATATACGAAAAAGAAACTTAATAAACCTGAAAAATCTTCATGTTGCTGAATTGAAGACTATATCATGATAGCTTTACACCAAACTACAATAGTTCCATTGTTTAATGTTTCTAGGTATCTTGCCATGTGGGCACAGGGTGTGTTCTCCACTTGGCAATCTATGTTATCATCCGACGCTACTATCAAATCCAACACTATTGTCAAATTATGTTTTTTTTTATGGTAACTCAACAAATACCTTACCTGGTTTTCCAACAGGAACCATAGAAATAATTTGTTCTTTTGTCCAAAGAAACCTTAGAGTCTTGTATGTTCTTTCTTCGGTGAATTCCTACCTCTATTTCTTAGAACGTCATATGAATCCTATTTCACCAATATTCCTAAATCTTGTTTCCAGTTGATGTTGCAATGACCGAAGCGATCCCTAAAACTATGGAACGGAATCGTTGTTCGGTGGTGGGTGGTCTCACGAAGAAAGAAAAACAAAAATATGGTGAAAATGATCTCGCTCAAAAAGTTTTCACGATGTCCAGATGATCAGATCTATATAAATAGAATTTTAGTTATTTGGATTGGACCAATTTTTGAATTGGATGGCTGGTAAAAATAATAAATTTTTGTTTTTGTTTTGATAAAAAAACCATTTTAAGCTCTATCTTGTAATTTTTTTAAATCTTCTTAGGCTCAATGTTCCTCACAACCTTGATAAAATTATCATTTTTTTAAACAAATCAATTAAGAAAATAATGTAAACTATAAACGTTACAAATTTTATAAGAGTAAAACACTTATGACCAAGTTATGTTTTTAAATGCACCTCTACAAACACTTGGTTTAAGTGGGCGATAAAGTTTGAAAGGCTTTGAATATCGACTTTGGTGATAGATAGTTCCTGGACTTTCACAAGTCCATTGGTAGTCCTTGGACTATCCAGTTTGGATAAAGTTAGTCTCGTGCGCATGTTTATTAAGGGGACTAACTTTATCAAAAATAGAAAGTCAAAGGACTAAATTTATCGAAAATGAATAGTTGAGGGACTATCTATCAAAAAAATTGATAGTCAACACATGCAAGAGGATTAAGTTTATCCAAACTGGATAGTCCAGGGACTAAGAACGTACATTTGAAAGTCCATGAACTATATGTCACCAAATGCGATAATCCAGGGACGAGTTACTGTTCAAAACCAGTTTGAAATATATGTTTTGACTTTTTGTGTCCCGTTTCCAAGAGCCGCGATTGAACTTCCATCTTGACGTATTAATATTTCATGTCCTCATGGTTTTAAAATTGGGTTCTACATTTCACCGAGGCCAAGTATACATCGATAATCAATGTATATACCAAGGTAAGAACATTTATCATATGTATTTAAATAGGCTTTTCTATTAAAATTATAAATTAATAAAAAAATGTCGGCTATAAAATATTATGAGACATCCCTACCTCCAAGCATAATGTTAAAAAATACAAATTTATTGGGATATATTCGGATAATATAAAAGGTCTAAATGTAGATATAGCATGATATAATATATAGTTCCGAAAGGGTTAGCCGAGTCGGTAGAGTAAGGTGTGTTCATGACATGGTTATGAGTTCGAGTCTTTATATAATCAAAGGTTTATTATGTGCGTATTCGTTGAGTAGCGGCTGCGGGTTTCCTAAAGAAAATGATATAATATATATAATAATAATAAATATGTGGTAGCGGATAGAAACAAAATCATAAATTCATGAATAAAAAATTATAAAAAAATGCAACCAAGTATTTAAAAAAAGCAATCGGCATGTCTTCTCACTCTTTCAGGAAAAAGAAGGCCTACGGCAAGGCTTCCGAAAAGATTAGACAAAGACAAAAAAAAAAAACATGAAATCTTGAGAAAGATGATAATTATTAAACTAATTAAACCGAATAAAGATTTGTTTTGTTATAGAATCTGTAATAGAATAAGGAGAGAATGTGATAAGAAATTACAAATACAAGGGTAGAAGTATATTGAATATTTTAGCATTTCTCTTTTGTCATTTATGCTAAATAATCGCGCATAATTCAGAGTACCAAAGATGGCCAAACTTTAAAACAGAGAGGGTCGATGAGCTGGTTGTTTGTAGCCTCAAGGATAAATCCTAGTTTGAAAGTGGGAACCTAAGCTTTACACGTCAGACCTCTTTAAAAACACAAGAGGAAGAACACTCTACATTAATTGTTTTAGCGAAGTTGTTGCAAAAGACATAGTCTGGAACCATATTAAAATTCCAAGAGATTAAATTATCTCTGGTGGAAAGCTTCATTGAATGGCTAGCCATACACTAAAAAGTGTATGTGAATATATTTGTTTTCAAAACAAAGTTGGCCAAATGAACATGAGGATCCAATTGCTAATAACATTGCAATTGTTATTAATAGTAAAAATCTTACTTCTCTAATTTGGAAGCCATATTTTAACATACCCTATGTTCGAAAGGGCGAAGAGTAGCCTGATTTACAGATGAAGATGAGTATTGTGGGATCTAGAATCATAACGAATTTGAGCAGGATAGTTCCAAAGGGTTGGTGGAGATGATGTATGCGACTTTACTATTGTTGTGCATTTTAGCGTAACTAATAATACTACGATCATAGCGGTTAACTAAGGAAGTAGATAAAACTATGGATTATAACAGATGAGGTGGAGTTGCACTTTCCAATTTAGGATTTGTATAAGTTAAGCGATAATTGATCTAAGGTTGAGATTTTTTCTCCACTCCAGCTAGGAGAAAATTAGTGGCGAGGTTTCATAGGTTTTTGTTCTTTAGATCCTTGGAGTTAATCTAATTACACCATATTAAAATATTTTTTCCAATAGCTAGAATAGCTCCTTTAAGACTCTAATACCGATGATGAACAAGTAATACCAATAGACTTGGCTAGCAAATAGAACGACTTTAATCAACTGAAGTCTCCTATCACAATACAAATGTTTGGAGGTCTATAAGTTAATACTTACAATAACCTTAATAGAAAGAGGTCCACATTCATTGTACGAGAGTTTTGAAGTAATCAAAAGGACTCTTATGTAACAGACAATAAGGGTTCTAGTTTTGAAGCCAATGATATTGGTGATTTAGACGAATACTTTTGCTAATACCAAAAAACAAGATCTAGAACTTTATTGAGTTCTTCTGTAATAAATTTAATACACTTAATGTCAGGTCGATTAAAAATCATCAGAATCGTGGGCGAATCATATTTATTTTATTTGAAGTTTATAACACTTTTAGTGATAGTTGAAAGAGAGTACACGATTGTTTTCTTTGAGAATAATATAGAGGACTTGCATGACATTGACGAAGAAAAAATAGAAGATGATTTTTTTAATATTCATACGCCTTTTTTTCCTTTGAAAGTATATAATGAAATATCATTGATATTTACTATGCAAGAAGAGGTAGAGATATTTTAAATGATCCATGAGTTCATTCGAACAGGGAAATACTTGTAGATAAGAACATCAAGAAGAATACCCCAACATAGATTATCAAAAGCTTTAATGAGATCTTGGTCATTGGGATTTTCTAGTTGGTTTTTTAGCCAAAAATAATTTCTTCAGACAAGTGGATGTTATCTGAGATGCTACGGTCAGGAATAAGAGATGCATTAGGAATAGTCTATTAAAGAATCAAATAAATCATTTATTTTATTGGCTAGAGTTTTCGAGATTACTTTGTAAATAATTTTTCACCATGCAATGAATCTAAAACTGGACGGAGAAGAGAGGTTATCTGATTTTGAATTGAGAGTAATATTATTATTTTTATTCAAATTCGTGTCCATTCGGTTATTTCAGAATAAGTGAATGGCCATGAGGATTTGAAAAATTAGAGATGAAATTTTTCGAGTTTAGGGCTTTGTTATGATATGTATGGTTGAGTTTATATGCCATGATAATGTTGATATTATTCAGCATATGATAGTTTAAAGAGTACTTTGGGAAAGTGTATGGGATTTCAAGGTGATCATTGATACATATAATTTTATTATATGTCATATGATTTTTAATACTATTATAGAAAATTTTAAAATTGCAATCACCTAGCTTGAGCCATGTTCTGTGGAATTTTTGGTTGAGGAAGGATTCTTCCACTATGCTCAAGAATATAAAGTTTCTTGAAGAATTAGTTTTTAGTTCAATGAGAAACGTGTTAAAAAGACTAACAACCAGATCTTCCTAGGCTTGAAAGAGGATATTTTAAGTGGATGAGGGCCTTCCGGTGATGTTTCTGATTTTTTTATTGAGAGAGGAAAATGTTGGTTAGAGTCGACTCAGTTTTGCGGGGATAATTGACATGGCAGAACCTTTAATTGAAGGTTCTAACTAGTGGTAAGAATATAATTTTAATATGAGTAGGATTAGCATATGCTGAACAAACATAAGGGTTTTTTGGCGGTTTAACGAGGAGCATTGGGGAAGTGGGAAATAAAGGTATGGTCAGAGGTAACTGGATAACCGTAATGGCTGGAGGAATTAGAATTTAAATCATCCTAATTGTTTCTAACAAGAACTGTGCAGATCTTGTAAGATATGGGGTTGCTTACTTTCTTAGACAAACAAATAATTGGAAAATAGTTTCTCTTAGTTTAATTAGCTCACAAGAGTAACAATAATTATTTACTTAGTTAATTGAAGATATCTGGAGTTCTGTGTTGCATGCTCGATACTCTAGTTTATAAATGACGTTAAAGTCGCCCAACACAACCCACTAGTTTTTATGAGCGTTTATTCACGATGAAAATAATATCTTTTTCAAAAGGAGAATAATTAGATGCATATTTGAATTCATTGATAACAGAAATGTAAAATCTATTATCTGAATATGTGCAAGTGATTGTACAACCAATTAGCTGAAGGGAAGAATTTTGGACTTCTATTTTGTAAATTCTAGGGTTCCAAACTAGCCATAATCTTCCTAAGAGGTGGGTCGAGTGGATAATTTTATAGTGTCAATAAGGAAACATAGAACACATAATATTATCGATCTTATTTTTACTAACTCTTTTTTCTAGAAGGCACATTAAGGTAATATGATCACTAAAGACGAACTCAGTTACTTTCTTTTGGAAAATAGAGTTGTCAAGACCATGGACATTTCAAGAATCTAAGATCACAAATATTGAATGACAATGGGAAAGAAACTTATAGATGATTATTCATCGAGGATCATTGTATCCTTGGATTGATGCTAGGCAACCGACATAAGTTTTGACTTTCGGGTTCGGGTCGGAGGAGAAGTTACCTTCACGACAATAGGGTCTGACTCCACAAAAATGGTGATGTAATATCTCATCAAGAGTCATGCAAAATACATTGTAGGTTTAATCAACATTGGATAGGAGATGAGAATAGCTTAGTTAGTCTTGTTCATAATTGTATCCTCGAATGGGTGATAGGGGTACATATAGAGTATAGTAGTAATAAGGAGATATGGACAAGGCGGTAGTTGTGAGCCAACGTGTCTTGATACTCAAATCTTTAGAGTGTGGGCTTTCCTAAGCATTTTATTTTTAGTTTCTTTAGAAAGTTATATACAAGATTCATCAGTATATAGACCCTTAAAAAGTTGAGCCACACCTTATTAGTTGTGTGCATATCAATGTAAATAGACGTGTTAATAATAATCACAATCTAACCTAAGCCTTTCTCAGTTCATAATTTGTGAAGAAATTTATGGATTTTGACCTAGAGAAATATGAACTTGAGCATATCATTGACTATTGACGCCACAAGTTCTCATTTTTTAGATGATAAGGTGGATGCTATAAAAACCGATAATGTATTTTGCAAGATGAATTTTGCATTCTATGTAGAGCTTAATTGGAAGTATAAGTAACGATAGAGAGTTATTTTGCAGTCCTACATTCCATGCACTCCCACATATTTTTGTCAATAGCTTGGACTAAGAATGAGGTGGGGTTCTTGCCTAGGAAATAGGCAGATAAATATTTGTCCCCATCGTTTTTATCATCATTGATGGTATCCGAAGGAATTATGATCTCTCCGTCTTGGTATTCGAAATACAATATTTTTTATAGTCATCTCTGATCGGTTTTCCTGAGTGTCTGATACTACTTTAGCCCAAGATTGGGGTACATGTAAAAGGATTGGTGCGTGAAATCTTTGTTGAAAATAATCTAGATGAGAAATAGTTAAGGTGTCTTTATAGAGGGTAAATGAGTAAGGTGTATGTTAATCAACAAGATGGTGTTATAAAATATTTTTGGACGGAGGACTAAGGGAATATAAGAGAAAGTGGCTCGGGTGTGGGTTCTTCTGGGTCTTGAGGACGGTTTATTCACTATTGTGTACTGCGTAAGATAAATATGAGCACCTCTTCTTCCACGAGATTGTGTGGGTAATAGCTCTAACCTTACTATCACGGATACAAAAAAAAAGGGAAGGGAAATGACCAAGAAGGTTCAAGCATATTAAGAGGATAAGACTAAAGTCTGTGACTATGGTTTTAATTTGGTATTTAAAGCGTAATTGATTGAAGATTTATTAATTTTATTGGTATAGGCATCGTCGAGGTATTGAATATATCGTCTATGCATCACTGAGGCATGGGTTGCTTTGGCTAAGGTATTAGTTATATCGGCTAAAAACCTTTAATGAATTCAAGCAACTGTATAAACCAGAATTCTATCATCCGAGTCACTGACTGTTTCGCCTAGGATGCCATTGGTCAAACTGATTAAGGTCATCCGCCAAGATATTGGCTACTTCGGTTAGGAATATTTTGGTAAATTCATGCGAGGCCATATGCATGGGGGGCTTTGGACAAGACGATGTGTGCTTCGGTGTGAAGGAAAATAAATGGGGTAAAGTGTACATAGGCAAAAATGCTAATAGTCTAGACTAAGTTTTTTTTCATGTGAGTGTGGGTATAAGGTTCAGTTAGGGTGGTTAGATATATTCTTTGTTGGAAACACAATCAGTTACTTCTTGTTTGCATAGGTTAAAAAGGATGGGAGTCCAGTAGTAACCATGAAGCTTTGAACATTAGAGGGAGGCTAGAACAATGTCTATATCGAAGTCATAAAAAAAGTTTGATAAGTCTAAGATTAGATGTCACTCTTTCAAGAACTTGGGTCATTTGAAAATGAATGTCCCAGAAAAAAAAAAAGCAAGGTGATTACAGGTCAGATCAGGAAGGTGTTTATGTGAATTCTGAAGGATATGACTCTTTTTTCTTCTGGATTGAGATGTTTTCATGGTGAACAGTCTTTTCGTTGGATTTAAATAAGTGAGCTAAAGATCTTTGAATTTGGATTCAATTACCAGTCTTGAGTAAGAATTGATCTTTTGAGGATTGCTCGTATGTTGGATTGATGCTCATGCTTGTAATGTTATCCAGATTCAACGATGGTTGATTCTTTTCATTAGTTGGTTGCAGATTCATATATCTCTCTGTTTCTCCAGAATTCAGGGGAGGGAAGTCAGGAAAATCCAATCATTTTCCTAGTGAAGATTTTGAAGGTCGCGGTGATAAGAATTTACCTTCCTTCATAGATATTTCAGAAGCAGTAACACTAACTCAAGGTGGAATCTATATGATACTGATCAAAAGTTGAAGAATTAAAGATCAAAACTCTTTTTGTTGGAGAGCAACATAGCCATCATCAATTATTATCCGTACTCTCAAATGTTATCCTTTGCAGTTAAATTAGATTTTGGATCTTTAGATTTTTATTTGAATTTATATGAACAATAATTACACTCACTAATTATAATCTTAATATACAAGGTAACTTCAGTGTTGACCATAACTATAAAATTATAAATTATCTTTTGTCTTACAACATTCAGGTTTTTTTATGTTTTTTGTTCAAAATAATTTTATTTTATTTCTATTTGTATCTAATTTTTTGTACCATATTAGACGAGAGTGAAGTATTTTGATTTTTTTTTTAAATCCTCACTTCTATTATAAAATTAAGATTAAAAATATTATAATGAGCCAACACTTGAATGGAATTAGAGCCTTTGATATAATTATATTAAAGGTAAAAACTTGATCTAAAATCGAAACGAAAAGTTGAAATTTATTATTAAACCGCGTGTAATATATTAAATATTTGTTTTTTGAACTAAGTATTTTGATCATTTTTTATCGAGCTTAAATTCTCTCAAAAGTTCTAATATTTCAGCTTTGTTTTTCATACAAAAAGTATTAAAACCATAACTATGTTAAATCAACCCTTTTACCAACCTCAAAACAATTTTTATACATTTAGAAAATTTTAAAAAGATTAATTTTATTTCGGTTGGAAGACTTTTATATATATATATATATATATATATATAAATAAGTTTATGTTCCCATAAAATGCATTGTTTATTTTGTTAGCATTTCCAATTAGTTATCTGAATATTTTTCTAAACCTCCGTGTGAAAATTTGCATGAATGATATAAATAATATCAATATTTTACATGAGCCAAAAGAAGTAAAAAACAATGGCTTGTCTGCCAAAAAACCCTATCTTGAAATTTAAGAAAAGCATCAAATAAGCTAATCCATGGCTTTTTGCCATCGCTACCTCTCATCCAATCTATGTTACTTTCTAGTTGGTTCTCCTCACTCGCGCGATGAAGCTAAGAAATAGAAGTATATGACATCCTTAACACAAGGACCATGTTCCTGTTCTTCAATCAGAAAAGCCTCGATCATCTACTTCTGAAATGCATCAAACTTAGCATGTCTCGCCTCCACAACCTTCAAAATTTAACAGCCATATATCTTTTTTAGATATAGTCTAGAATCATCATCAAAAAACCAACCATAAACCTCCCTAAGTATCCCACAAATTTGATCACATATCAATGCAGTTTGAAGATGAAACTATAAAACTCTCTATGGAAATCAACTTCGTATACTCTAGTTGGGAAATTCAACAAAGGTTTGCCAAAGAAACAAGCACTCAACAAATTCTTTGAAGCAAGGAGGTTTGAAGGGGACTTTTGTACTATGGCAACTTTACGTAAGGAAAATTTTGGTTTTTTAGGGGTGATAATGGAAAAGTTGACAGATAAGTGATACAGAGTAAACGCAGAGAAGCCAATATAAGGGAAACCCTAATTTTCTTTATCAAAATTCAACTCCCTTACATTGTAAACAAAGTCTGTTTAAATAAGAGTTCGAATGAAAACCCTAATACGAAAATACCAAAAATGACCTAAAGTAATAAAAATTCAAAATAAAATAGTAAACGACTCTGAATGCCCAAAAAACACCATATGTTACGAGCAAAGATGGTGATTTGTAATCATGGCGTCGTTCCCTTTGAATAAGGTGTTGTGGGTCAAAATCCGACACCGAGAGCTCTGAAACTGTCAATTCGCTGCATTCTTCGGGTGATCGCCTGTCTTCATAAATTCTAGCGCTAATTTGTCTGCATTAATATGTCACCATATTAAAATTGGGATTCCAGACATTTGTTTATGGAATTCCCACTGAAAGAGGATATCAGCAAGATTTGGTCAAGATTTGATTGATAGATTGATGATTATTCAATGTGTATCTTCAAATGGCTACCCTCTTTCAACGTTAAAAAATAATGCCCTGTCATATCAATTTGGATCAGATTAGAGAAGCTACCTGAACATTTGTATAAGTTTGATATCATTAACTCAATAACTGCTTTTATCGGATGCCCTTTAAAAATTTAGATTCCACTAAAGAACAAAGCTATGCATAATGCATGATATGCCTGGGTCAAAATTGATCTCACAAATAAGTTACAACATAGTATGTGGATCAGATTTAGTGATAACATGGGTTACTGGATTCAGCTAAGTTACAAGCAAGTCCCGACATATTGTATGCATTATTTTCACGTTGGTCATGAAAAGATTGAATGCAAGAAAACCCTTCAAGACAATCCAGTCCAAGATGTTCAAACTAAATCAATTCATCCAAACTCACAAAACTATGAACCATGAGACCAGGGAAATGCTACATCAAATATCATTACGAATGAAATAACTAAGATTGTTGATATCCCAAAAGCAAGGGAAACTACAAATAGTCCCATAAGACTATCAACACGGGAAGAGGAAGTAGAGTTTAAAGAAAAGGAGAATACCAATGAAAACCAACAAGATAACAAAAATGAAGCAGAAATAATTGAAGCAATCAAGTATCTTGAAGACAAGCATAACCTATTTCAAACTTTAAATACTGACAACGTCGCACCTGGATCTCCAAATAAGGGAAACTATGGTATTCTACCCCCAACTCCTACACTAAAAAATAAGACGGTTGACCAAAGTTTTCAGAAGATTTTAGATCAGAAACTTAAACAATAAAGGAACAACAAAAGAATGAAATCTCTACAATATGATGAGATCAATAACGACATCAACACTACCCTTAATGATTAAGGTTCTAAGTTGAAACATAAGAGGTATTGGCAACAACGCCTCTATTAGAAGACTAAAATCAATGATAAAGAAGGAAAATATCAAAGCTTTTTTTGTACAAGAACCAATGAAAAGTATAGATCTCATCGGAAGTATTGTCGAGAAAATCAAGCTTCAAAAGTCTACGCTAACTCATCTAATAAAATCTGGATATGTTAGGATTCTAAACTGGAATTCAATGTTATTACTGATAACTACAAGTTTATTCACTCCTATGTTAAACATGTGATGTTTGACACACATACAAACATTACCTGTATTTATTTAAGATGCCGAAGAGCTGGAAGAATTGAACTTTGGGATGAACTGAAGATTATTTCCAAAACTGTAAAAGATTGGCTACTTCTTAGTGACTTTAATGACATAATCTCTATATCAGAGTAAGTTGGTTGTTCTAATTTTTGTTCCTAAAGTTCCTCTGATTTCTCTAACATGATCAACGAGTGTCACTTGGAGGATGTTGGTTTTGTAGGTACTAAATTTACTTGGACAAACAAAACAAGATGAAAGAGGTTGGACAGAGTGTTATACAATCAAGATTGGACTGATAGATTCTTTGAAGCAAAGGTCCAATATCCGGCAAGAACATTTTTAGACCATACACCACTACTCTTTTTATTACACAAAACAGAGTGACACTGAAGAAGTCTTTCAGATTTCTCAACATATGGACAATGGACAATGATTTCTCTGATTTTATAAAAACAGAGTTAAAGTGTAGAAATTGATGGATATCCTATGTTTATACTTTGGAATAAAATAAAAAGAATAAAGAAATATCTGAAAAAATGGAATGAAAATCACTTTGGAAATCTATTTGAAAAGATTAAACAAGTTGAAGAGGAGATAAGTATCTGTGAAGAACGCTTCAGAAACTCTGGAAGTGACCAAGATAAAGTATTATTATTTAAAGCTATTGCTGATCACTTGTTAGCTTTAACTATGGAAGAGGATTTCTGGAAACGAAAATGCCAGGCTGAATGGATAAAGGATGGGGATAGAAAAACAAGAGTTTATCACAATTATGCTTTGAAGAAAAGAAGAAAAAGCAGAATCGGGAGAGTCAAAATCAACAACAAGTGGTGCAATGAAGAAGAGGAGATTAACAACTCCGATGTATCATACTTCACAGATAAGCTTTCCTCTTATTCTTTTAACAACTTAAATCATGAATTACATTGCATGGAAAGTAGCATATTTTCTGTAATTGTTAATATAGTTACTGATTCAGACAATGGTATGTTATTAGCCCCCTATTGGTCTTGAAGTGTAAAACATCATTCAACAACTTAATCCCTTAGGAGCTACTGGTATGGATGGTTTTGATAGATGTTTTTTGTAACATGCTGGCAAGTTATTGAAACTGATTTGATGAATGCATTAAACTCTTTCATTAAATGCCTTGACATTGCTAAGGGTATATTAGCCACATGCATTTATTTAATCCCTAAATTCATCATCCTACTTACTGGAACCATGATAGGCCTATCAGTCTATGTACCCTAATGAATCGCATCATGTCAAAGTTGTTAAACAACAGACTGGCCTTAATTATCCCTAAGTTGATTACTGAATCCCAAGGTGCTTATGTCAACGGTAGAGTGATCCATGATAACATTCTGGTGGCCAAAGAACTAATACATGATCTACGTAGGAAAACCAAAGCCAATAATATAGTAATCAAAGTGGATATGTCGAAGGCATTCGACAATATTTCATATAGTTTTATCTTAAAAGTTTTGAAATGTTTTGGATTATGTAACAGCTTTATTAACCTAATCTGTGGCATCATCAAATTAGTATTTATATCTATCTTAATCAATAGTCAGGCTATTAGCTTCTTCAAATCTAGAAGATTTATTAGACAATGGGACCCTTTGTCCCCTAGTTTTTTTCATTTTGGTCGAAGAAATCTTGCTTAGGGGGTTGAATAATAAGTTTGAATTAGTAAACAAAATTAAAATAATCTTGCAGAGGAAACATAAATATACCTATTCTAGCATTTGCTGACGATTTGCTGATTTTCAGTAATGGTTTAACCTCTTCTTTTTAGAAAATAAGATGTTTCTTGAAGGAATACTATGAAGCTTCAGGACAAGTTATAAACAAAGACAAAACAGAGATCATTATTTGTAAGAAATGACTGAGACAATAATAAAATCTCATACAATTCAAACAAACTTCAAGACTGTTTACCTACCTATAACTTATCTTGGTCTTACTCTCCATACACATAATAAATCAGCTAACTTCATGCCTCTTATAGACAAGATTAAAGACAAGGTCACCAATTGGGAAGGCAAGAAGCTTTCTTATGTAGAAAGACTTATCTTGATCAATTTAATGCTCATGCCTATCCCAATATACTGGTTACAAAGTTGCTGGTTGCCAACTACTGTCATCAATAACATAGAAAAGTTATTGAAAAAGTTCTTTTGGGGTTCTAGCAAAGAAGAGAAGAAAATTCACTGGTCATCCTGTGAGTCTATCTGCAAAACATTCAACGATAGAGGCCTTAATGTTAATAGTATCTATGATATTCAAAATTCATTTTCTTTTAAGCTATGGGTTCGATTTAGGGAGAATCAATATCTCTGGTCTAAACTACTTCATAGTATTTACTGTAAAGGTGGGCATCCACTTCATCTTGACGATTCAAATCCTAGATCTCAAAACTGGAAAGGGCTTGCTAGGATTAAGGATTTTGCTTAAGACAATGATTTGTGGAATATTGGCAAAGGCAATATGGACATTTGGTTGGAAAAATGGTTTGGAAGAGCACCTTTGATCTCCCTCTCTTCAAAATGCAACAATACATGGTTAAAAGGTTTGATAGTAAACTCCTTATGGAGTAATAACACATGAAACATACCTAAAATGGTACCTCTACTTACTGAGTATAACATTAATAGTATCTCTAAACTAAAGATTAGTGAACTTAAACAAGATACCATAGTATGAAAGGTTTCGTGAGATGAGTCTTTAATATTAAAGATACCGTAAATACTTTAAGAACATCTAGAGACTGCTCCTCACAATCTAGAGGCTTATGGAATCATATTTCTCTTAGGAAATGTTATTTCCTTTATTGGAGACTCGTTAAAAATAAACTCCCAATTCATTATATAATGCAAAGCAAACATATACATTTGGTATCTATGTGCCAATTTTGTCACAGTTCTGAAACTAAAGAGCATTTGTTTGTTTCATGTAAATTTGTGTGGAGTGTTTGGTCTTACTTTGCATGACTACTCAAGGTGGAGCTAAAAAGATTTATGATAGTAATTCACTTATTCAGGACTTGGTTTTGGCCAGCTCCATACAAGACTGATATCAAAACAATTCTCCCTTCAATCATTACATTGGCAATATGGCAGCAAATGAACATAATAAAAATGCGAAATAAATCAGCTTCAGTCGAATCAACCATTAGCTACATCAAATTCATGTTGACTTCTCTAGATCAGTCTAAATTATTAAAAGAAAAACACTTAAAACATAGAGAAAAGACTACAATTACTTTGGGTTGCATCAATCACATTAAATCCAAGAAGAAGATTTCCTATCTCACATGGAATGCTCCAGCAAAGGGTAAATTCAAAATCAACACTGACGATAGGTTCTCTTTTAATGGTGAAGCATCTGGATCGGTTATAATTAGAGATGATGAAGGAAATCTTATACCGGGATATGAAAACAATTATGGGAAACTAACTACACTTAAGACAGAGGCGAGAGCAATCTATGATGGTCTTCTTCTATGCAAAATCAAAGACATAAGGGAAGTAGAAATCGAAAAGGACTCTGAAATATTAGTTAACTTACTCTCTATATTACCTTAATCATTTGAAATATATACTAGATAGTATTAAGTCTCTAATATCAAGCTCTATGACCATACATCATGTGTATATATATATATATATATAGAGAGAGAGAGAGTAATCGAGCAACCGATTGACTTGCTCAATGGACACAAAAGTGTAAGATGAGGATAGATTATCAATCGTTCCTCCACGTGAAAATCGAACTCAATAATCTATCTAGAAACATTACAAATTGGTTGCATAAAAGCTGAGTAATTCTTACCTTCTTGTGTCAGTTATCTGGAGACTTGCAGTAAGTTTCATAGACTGAAGAAGATGAGGACGAATTCTACATTTGAAGAACTCTTGAAGGAGGGCTAGATGATGGAATAAAATCGAAAGAGAAATAAAGTTGTGACTTTCGAGCTACTGAAGTATAGAATCTGAAGGCGACAAAATTTTCAAAGCGGACGCAATAGATATTTCAAAATGGCGCCAATTCTGTTTAGGAAATTTCAATTACAACCCCAAGTATATACTCTTTTAATAATTAGTCCCTACGATTCTAAATAGTCAATGTATATCCTTAAACTTTGTAACCCTCTAATTGAAGTCTCCAATTTTAATATAATTGTTAGTTAGCATAAAAAAAACACAATACTTTCAAAATAAAAACAATTGATCACAATGGATATTTAAAAATATATACTTTCTATATTCTTCTCTTAAAAAATATTACCGCTAATGCTACATAAATTTAGAAGTAAGGATTTTACTTGTAATTTAGATTTGAAATTAACAAATTGCACATATAATAGCGAAACCGCTGATAAATAAACAAACATATCAAACTTATACAATTTTATCGACATATAATATTTTCTTATTATTAATTTTGACCAATATTATCCAACAATATATAAATATATAACATTATAAATAATAATTAAACGTAATTAGTGTGTAAGAACTCGGTAATAGAACATTTAATTATTGTTTTTGAGAACTTTTATAATTAGATATTTTAATTAGTTAAATTTATTTTACATAAATTGGAAAAATTTTACAAAATAAATTTATTTTACATTGAATTTTCAAATCCTACGTGGACTTAAAGATGTATCGGGGGATAAACCCAATGCATCTTTGGTCCATCCAACTGCAGCATGCAGGAATAGCACGCTCTTTTTTTTTTAAAGAATTGTTTTTTAAAACAAATGGTTGCTAATAAAAATAAATAAAATATATATTTTTTATATCTGTAAATGGAGATTTTGTTTGTTAGATATGGATACGGTTTTTTTTTTAGTTTTTTATTTATTTAGTATTTTCAAAATGATTTTTTGAATATTTTAGTAAGTTAAAAATAATAATTATATCATGATTTATAATTTTTTTGAGATCTATAAATAGAGACTTGTTTTGTTTTATTTGGTAATTTTTTTAAACTTTTTTATTAGTTTATTCAAAATAATTTTTGGAATATTTTAGTAAGTACAAAAATAAAAATATACCATGATATATAGTTTTTTGTGATCTATAAATAGAGACTTGGTTTGTTTCATTCGGACACAAAAAAATTTTAAGTTTTTTTTATCAAATATTTCCGAAATTTTTTTTGGAACACTTTAGTAACAAAAAAAAAGTATATCATGATTTATAATTTCGTGAGATCTATATTTAGAGAGTTGATAGACTTGATTGAGACATCAAAATTCATTGAGCTTTATTTTATTAAGTTTTTTGGAAACAATATTTGGACCATAAAAAATAAACAAATAAATTTAGGTGATAAATAATATCATGTGTTGTTTTATTAAAATGAAAATTATTTATTCTACTAAAAATTTAAAAGTTTTTTTTTGGAAATCATACCAATTGTTTTTATATATTTTAAATTTAAATATACTATATATTATTAATTATTTTAATTTTAAAATTTATATTTATAAATTAAGTATATTATGTTAATTTATGAAATATATAACTTTGATGTAAATGTATATTAATTAATAAAAAAAGATAAATAAAAATATATGTTAGGATTTTATAAGGTATTATGATGCGGAAGAGACTTAAAGATGAAATATGCTCTGTTGCGTGGACTGTTAATTTTCGCAGAATTATTTGGGGATTATGTTGAGGTGGCGCTAACGTGGCGCACTTTTGGGAGATGAAATACAAATCCCGATTTTTGCAGGTTTTAGCGACAAACACCTGATTCTTAGTGGTATCTCGGAATCAGTTGTTTTTGTACAGAACAACTAATTCCGAGATACCACCTCGGAATCAGATGTTTTGTGCAAAATCAACTGATTCTGAAAACAACTGATTTCGAGGTGGTATTAAGGAATCAGTTGTTTTGCACAGAATACCTGACTCCGAGATGCCACCTCGGAATCAGTTGTTTTGTGCAAAACAACTGATTCCTAAATACCATCTCAGAATCAATTGTTCTGTGCAAAACAACTCATTCCGAGATACCATCTCGGAATCAGTTGTTTGTCGCTAAAACCTACATAAATTAGGTGCCAAGTGTCAATTTTTAAATGGTTTACATGTGCGGAGGGACTATATTTGCAAATTTTTAAAATGAAGGGGATAGTTTTATACAGAAGTGAACGAAGGGGACTATGTTGATACAAGTGGTAAACATGGGGGGCTAACGATGCTTTTTAGCCCACAAAATAGTTATATCTTGTTATTTAAGATACTCAAGTGATCACTCTCTTATATAGATTTTTTTTGTAAGTAATTTTTAACTGTACACATGATTTTAACGGTTAAAGTCTTCAATATAGAAAATCTTTGTTTTTTTAGTACTTTAAGAATAATATTATCTCAAAATTAAAGAAAAGAGAAGTAAAATAAATATTGTTTTAATTTTATTAATATTATTAAATTATTGCATTAAAATTATGAAAAAAAATTTATTCTTATTATTATTATTGGTTATAGTTTTTTATTTTGATTTTTTATATAAAAACATCAAATTTTAAAAAATAAAAAATAAAAATAATTCAAACCGCACCGAACCGAATACACTTAACCGTACCGAACCAAAACCGGTCATCGAAAAAATCGAAACAAAAAACGATTACTTTTAATAAATTAGTTTAATAATTTATAAACCGAATTATTTTAGTTTGGTTTGAATAATAATAAGCAAACCGATCTAACAGACGAATTTTATGCTACGTGAAACTGAAACTGTTCTGCTCGCTAAATCAGACGGGTCAAGCTTTTGGACCGTTTCATTTTTTGACTCGAATTTTTGGACTCAAAATCCAATAAAAAGTAAAGATGGTCTAAGTTTTGTTGGCAGTTTTCTATACAACTAACACGCGATATAACATGAATTAGGATAGTTTAGTGGCTCTAGAGTATTTTATTATTCTTGATACCATCAGGCCTGGACGACGACTTATTCAAGAAACCACAAGAATGGTTTACTTACATCTTCTTCAATTCCAGGAATCCAAAACAGAGTGAGACAACAACACCGCAATTAAACAATCAAACAAGCACTGAGAAAAGAAAATCTACTGCTCAGAAACTGATAAATCTTGATCAGAAACTGATAAATCTTGATCTTTCCGTCGCCGGCGCCGTTTACGTCCCTCCCGTGGCTTTCTCCTTCTCCTTCTTTCTCCTCTACCTGAAGGTTTTTCTATGTTCTTCAGAGTTTTCCATACAAGTGTTCAATCCTTGAAGTTCCCTCTGTTTCTCCTTACCATCAATGGGGTACAACATTCTGAGCAACGACGACCTTCCGACTCTGCAAAAACAAACCAACAATGTTACCCCTGTGATCAAAAAAACCTTCTTGGATACTCTGACCTCTACAAATACAAGAACCATACCTCAACCAGAGTACACAAAAATTTGAGAAGACCATAATGTGGTCCAGTTCACAAAAGAGACCAAAGAAATCCTTATGAATCAATCAAAAACTACCTTGATAGGTAAGTTTAGTCAAGGTATCCCAAAACGTCTTGCTTTTCAGAGCTTCATGGAATCTTTCAAGTTCATCGGGGAATACTCTTATGTTACTCTCGACTCGAGACAAATCTTGATAGAATTGAGTTTGAAAGAAGATATCATCAAGATTTGGACTAAACCTACCTGGATAGTAGACGGAAAACTTATGAGGGTGATCAAATGGTCTCCTGAAATAAGAAAAAACAAAGAAAGCCCCGTGGTACTGCTGTGGATCAGGCTTGAAAATATGCCAGAATACCTATATAACGATGGCATAGTCAGGGATATAGCATCAACTCTTGGAAATGTTTATCAAACTTTTGTTCCACCGTTTAACAGAGTGAAAACCAACGCCTGCTATGCTTTGATTGAAACAGATGTATCTATGATTTTAAAAAGGAAAATCTGGGTCGGATTTGGAATTAATGAAGGAAGTTGGATTGGAATTAGCTACCAAAATGTCCCTGATTATTGTTCACAATGCTTTTATCTGGGACACAAAAAAGAAGTTTGCAAAAAGATTGAAGGAAAAACAGATCAACAACAAGATTATATTGCTCAAAATCAATCCACTTCTTTACAAGATAAAGCTTCTACAACTCAGATTCCTAATGCAGACAAGATCCAAACATTTACTCAAGTTTACAAGAGAAGATTGAAATCTATTGTCACTGCCAAAGATAAAATTACAGTTGTTGATTTTAATACAAATACAGCTATTCCTAGCAATGAAGATAACACTCTCAACAAAGACATTAACATCATTAGTGCTCACCAAAATCCTGAAGATGCTCATATCTCTCCAAGCCAGGACAATCAACAGACTTCCCCAAATGGGGACAACATTGGCAGCTACAATCCTTCTCCCAGGACCAGCTCCAATAAATTTGAGGCTATAATCAACAAAAAGCTTGAGTCAGCTAACAAAAGCAACAGCACAAAAAGTAAGAAAATCAAATCAGCAAATCCAAGCAAAAGTATCAAAAGGCTTTCAATCAACTCTCGAAGCAAATGTGTAAAAAAGGCTCAAATCATCTCTCTGCTTACTAGAAAGGGAATACATAACAAATCTTTATCAGATAATGATGAAGATCGTTAACTGGAAAAAATAAATAGAGATGATTTTACCCAACGACAGCAACAAATCGACGAGGAAGACCTCGAAATTCTTCTATTTAAGAGTGCAGAGAATAAGGGTAAAACAGTCTTGGAGTTAAGATATGAAGCTTACATACCATTGGAAATACGGTGCATCTAAGTTCAAAAGCTCGGTCATCTTGGAGCCTCCATAGTATTGTTGCAGTGGCGCACCGTTTAGGCCCAGTTGGAGTTGGAGAAACTAGTGTGTTTGCTGCAGTTTCCTCAGTGCATCGCGATGATAGCCTAGATGCTTGCAAGTTCTTGATTGATGAATTGAAAGCGACCGTTCCGATATAGAAGAAAGAGGTTTACAATAACAGAGAGGTTTGGAAGGAGAATTCCGAGTTTATCGAGAGGAGATTGGAGCTTGCTAAGGAGGGGAATGTTCTGCTGAAAGGAAAGTGAAAGTTGAGGGGCATACTAGAAAATTATGTTGTGCAGGAAAGGTGAAGGTGGATGACGAAACCTTTGCATCATCTGGAGATACAAGATTTGTTCGAAAAGAGTTGGGTTCGTTAAGCTGTGGTTCTTCAAGGTCAAAGGAATTTTACTTAAGAGATGAAGAGGGTTGATGAAAGACTTGATTTCATGTGCTTCAAATATTTCTGGTGTTTTCAAAAGAGGCTAGTTGCTCGTGAGAAGATGGTGGTGAAGAGGAGTTTTGATTGAAGAGGCGGAGGTTTGCTTTCTGATTTACAATTTATGGTCAATGTGTTGTAGGTAGATCTGATCGGATCTTTCAATTCATCATAGCCCTTGTTTATGTAAGGCCTTTGGGCCATTTTGATTTTATCAATAAAGAGCTGGTTTTTTATTATAAAAAAACACGCGATATAACATAAGATAGAATAAAGAAGTCATTTAGCTACCCTATGATTTTTTATATATAAAAAAAGAAATATATATAAAAAGTCATAAAAAATTTATTTAGAGAGAAAAATATATAAAAGGAAAATTTCATAAAAAATTTGGATTTTCTTTGCTGCAAGTGCTTGTACATTGCTTAAGCAAGTTATTGTTTTCTTGAACATAAATATAACTACTTGAAGTTGTCTTTTACCTGTTACAAACATTAGCAACAAATCACAAAAGGATCAAATAACATGAAGCTATATATGCGGTTCAAATTTTTTTATTTGGAAAGTTATGATTATTTCTATTATCAAATGTAATTAGGGCAAGACTATATTGGATTTTTTTTTGCAAAAATGAGACCTCAAAATCAAAAAAAAAGTTTTGTTAATGTGAATTGACTATTTTATCTTTCATATATAAATAGTTCTTAGCCAACTATTTTTACGAACTTAATTATAGGCAGATTCAAACTAAATAAATGATTTTGTAGTCGAAAATAGAAAAGAAATAATATTTGCAATATATTTGAAATCTATATTATACTATTACATTATGCAAGTCTTATGGAAAACTAAAATATGTATTGCATGTCGCTAGTCGTTGCAGACAAAGCTTTACATAGAAGACTCGATTGGTTTAAGAACACTGGAGGATGCTCGAAGAGTAAAATATATTAGTGTTCCAGGAGGTCATCGTAAGATATCGAGAAGCGACATGAAGAAATATGTTGTGCCTTATGTGAAGGATGATGCACATGTAATGAAGAGCCTCAAAACAATCCCCCAAGCTAGAGTTTCTAGGCTTCTTCCCCAAAATTCAAAACTCAAGAACCCTAATCCCTAAAAACTCACCCAAAATCAACAAACAACATACCAAAATGTTGACAATCACTAGACTAACAGTTATCTACAACTTACTTTCCAAAAAAACAACAACATTTAGATGAAAATTTGACTTTTTCGAAAAAACCTATAACTCTAAATATCACTAAAAATACCTAACTAAAATGCATAAAAATTACATCAATATGTACAGGATTCATACCTTAGAGTGTTTGTGGGTTCAGATTTGAGAAATCTTGAGTTTTTGTTTTTGCCGATTTTGAGAGTTTTTTTGTGTGGAGAAGAGAGAAAATAGAAGTTTGGGCTGAAATAAAGCTTTAATATCAAGGGTAAATTTGTCATTTTAGGGTCTCATTATAGCCAAAAGATGTCTCATTATAAAAGGGTCTCATTATAGCCAAAATGGGTCTCGAAATAGCCTTGTCCACGTAATTATTTGTCCCAAAGTATCCTGCAAACCAACGTCCAAAGGTAAACCACACAAGATGACAGGCTCAGCCGAAAAAGCGTATGTAGAGAAACTCGAACCCTGACCTTTTGTCACAGCATGTCTTATTCAACCAACTCGGCTACCACAAAGGGGATACAATTTTCATTGTAATAATAAGTATCGAAATTCAAATATCGAATCCATGATAAAATCAATCTTTTAATAATCTAATTTTTATATAAAATAAAAAAATTTCCAAAGAGAAAATGAAAATTAATTTAAACTAAAAGTTAAAAATTGGGAACCAAAGATCGAAAATTGTGATTTGTAATAATAAAACAATTAATTAAAATGGAGTGATTTATATTAAAAATAATTATGTGGTTATTTAATATATATAAACAATTTCTATTTTTCTTATATAAGTTAAAATAAATTTATAGGGAAATGACACCCTAACTACCTATTGGTCAAACATATTAGTATCTAGTACCCAAAAATGGGTTAATACTCACTTAATACCCATCTCAATAAAACAATTCCCTTTCAAGACCTAATTTTGTTTAATACCATAACTACCCTTAACGTAGTATATAAGCCTTATTTTGAGAATTAATGAGTATTTTCAGCCATCAACAATTTTGAATTTTGAATTTTGAACCAGCCTCCACACACTCTCTCTCTCTCTCTCTCTTAACCCTCTCTCTTAACCGAATCTCTTAACCCTCCCAAAACACCAGAACCACCTTCGACCTCCCCAAACCACCGGAACGACTTCGCCGACGCAGCCGACATCAGCAGCACCTGTTACGGCGTCGGAGTATATGACTCTGAATCGGAGATCCGTCTGGAGTAGCGTCTGCATCATGATACGGTACGGGAACTCGAAGATCTGGAGTGGGAGGATTGCACCGGGAAAGAGAACGAGAGGTAGAGGCCGATCACTATATTGTTTAATTTGGAAGGATTCGTATTGTGATGCCTCTCGGAAAAGGAAGAGGCCGAGCACTGGAGCAAGTCCAACTTACGCCGGCGGCGGTGGTGGAATACTGGAGGTGGTGATACGAATGCCTTGAGTATAACATCCTCGCTCGAACTCTTATTGGTAATTACATCCTCGCTCCAGATCTTCGAGTGCCTTGAGAATAACAGCCTCGCTCGAATAACAGCACTCGAGTTGCAGGAACGATGTAAGTAGGAACAGAAAGGAACTAACAAAGAATTAGACTCTCTTATCAAAATCTTTAGATTAAATTCAATATGTTTGGTAAATCAAAATATTCAATTTGACATTTGGTTGTATTGCTGATGTAGCCATTTGGTCAAATTCGAGTTTTAGAAGATGTTGATTTGAAGTTGTTTACTAAATTATCTCAACAGATCTTTATTTTACTACATTAGGAATATGGTAGAAAATTTCAATTGATTGTTTGCAGTATTCTAATACTATGTATTATGGTTCGGAAAAACTTTTGGTGTTGCAGAATCTAGGGCGATTAACCAATATATAGCTAATGAGTACCAAGAGAAAGGCACGAAGCTAATCTCTCATGGGTCATCCAAGTCCATGGCACTAATTTCAGTGTGGAGTGAAGTAGAATCCAACCAGTTTGACCCAGTATCTTCAAAATCCATGGCACTTTTTTTTGCTTTGCTTAATCTAAAGATTTTGATAAGAGAGTATAATTCTATTGTTCTGGCCATGTGGATTTATTTTGTCAATCTTTGTTCTTTTGTTCTTGTTGCGAATTTCAACTCAAAATGTCTCGCAGGTGAGCATCGTCATGGAGCAGATGATGCATTTACTTCATTACTGTGGTTTAACTTAGGAGGATGTTGATTTTATTAACTCTGATAGATATGAAGAACACGTTTCTAGATATGAAGGAACACCTTGCTAGATATGAAGGGACACATTGCTAGACAGATGCAGCATCAACTCAAAACATATACAATGTTATAGACATTGCTAGATATGAAGGAAGACATTGCTAGTCTCTAATACCCTAACAGGAGCATACTAATATATTGACATTGCTAGTCTAGTAATAGGACGTCATGTGATGCTCCATTCTGAACTTGTGTTCCCGATATTTTAGTAACATTTTGATTTTCATAGATAAGTACTCCTTATCTTTCAACTTATATTTTTGTATATCAAGTTAACATTGATATGTACCATGTCTATTTGATTGGATGATTCTTATCGTTTATAATTTCTAAATTGATAGATACGTTGAGATTACAACGCTAGATACTCGTTATCTATTTGCAAGACATTGCTAGATATGTGAATTATAGTCTGATAGACACGGGACATCTGTATTTTTAGATACTTGAGTATAAATCTGATAGATACGATATATTGACATTGCTAGATACGTGAACAATAGTCTGATAGACACGAAACATCTGCATTAATAGATACTTGAGTATAAATCTGATAGATACGATATATTGACATTACTAGATACGTGAACAATAGTCCGATAGACACGATATATAACATTGATAGATCCTGGAGTATACATCTGATAGATACATCAATTTATGTATGCGAATTGAAGGTTCACATCCATCTGATAGCTTAGTTATATTTAGTTTGGTAGGTACTTTAGATTCTCCCCTTAGTGTTTCATCTCAAAATTTACTAGAGGCTGTGATTCACGACTACTATAGCCTGGTAGATTGAAGATAGATATATGACATCGATATTGCTAGATACGTTGTGTTGTGGTTGTGATTGGCATTGATTTATTTGAGGCGTTAAGTTTGATTTACATTCCAGTTACTAGAAGTTCCTATCATCCATATCCAACATTGCTAGATACAGCAAGTTTTGTCTGCGATTTTAAGGTTTACTTAGTTTTGATATATTAGTTATAACTAAATTGCGATTATGAATCCAAACTGCCATTACAACTGCTTCACTCAACTGCTTACTATCAATGTTAACTTGTAGTATTCAAATCTTAACCAAAAAATTTAAGATAAAACTACACAAATACTAATAAAACCATAACATTAATTGAACATCAGTCAATGCATTACATCTTCCAAATACACCAACCCTCTCTAAAAAACAAACTGCTCAGAGGGTTGGTGAAAGTTATAAGTCTATCGAAGCATAAAAAACATTACAAACAACAACAAAAAAACATAATGAAAGGAAACTGCATGAACTTCTTTAAACCTAATCAGAATCCTCTGGATGACATATGGACATTGATAGATACTCGATTATAAGTCTCATAGATATGTAATACAGACATTGCTAGATACAACACTTTGTAGTTGCTATATACGACATATGGACATTGATTGATACTTGATAATAAGTCTGATAGATATGTAATACAGACATTGCTAGATACTTGATTATAAGTCTGATAGATAAGACGCATAGACATTGCTAGATACGAGAATACTAGTCTGATAGATACTTGAGTAAACGTCTGATAGATTCGAATGTAGACATTGCGAGATACTTGAATATTACTCTGATTGATATAAAAATATAGAAAATACTAGTACTTACAGTGGATTAACACTAAGGTGAACGTCTAATAGATACGAATACAGACATTGCGAGATACTTTAATATTACTCTGATAGATACGAAACATAGAAAATACTAGATACGGCATTAAAGAATATAACAGTGATGTGAAATTTATTCATGCAACAAAGGGAGGATCTTTCGTCGTCAGCCTTACATGCTTACGTTCTATCTGGAAAGACTTCCATCTCACATCGTAAAAACTACAAATCGCCTCGATCAACTCGTTCCTTACGTCGAACGATGTTTTCAAGAAGTTATAGAACGGTGTGCCTCTAGCAGCCTCTTAGAAGAACATAGGTAATTCCGTCTCTTATGGTAAAACTACATATGAAAGAGAACTAAATTTCATGTAGCAGATATGGCAAAGCAACATGAAAAAGAAAACAATTACCAGCCACAACATGCATATTTTAGAACTTCTCAACAACAAAAAGGATTAAATTAGCACATTAGCAATAACTATATCCACTCTTTGTCTTTGAATTCGATCCTCCAAATGAATTTTAACAAAAGAACTACTTGTACATTGTCCATGTACCCATTTGTGTGTAAAAAATAGAATTAAAAGATACCTTGACTATGTTTATGAAGAGTGATTCTATACTTCAAAAGATTACAATAAAATTCATCAAAAACTAGTTTAAAACAATTGACAACCAACTAACATCCTCAACCATGAATATCAAGCAACATAAAAGCAATGAGAAAGAAACAGAACCGGATATTTTGATGTTTCAGAAACATTTGAAGTATGAATGCTGCGACTGTGAGCAGAAGATGAGGCAGTGGCATCCACTAAAGCCTCCTTGTTGGTAAGATCTAATTTTTTTTTGTGAATCCAGTGACTTGAATATACTAACTAATGAATCAACTTTTGGGAAATCATCATCAAATTGCGAACCAAGTTGAAATGTATCTGTTATACAATCTCGGGCAACCTCAAGACCTTCAAGATCAACTCCTGCAGCAGGCTCAACTATACAAAACAATAACTAAACCACCATCAGAGAAAGAATTTGCATTTTAACAACATGCTAAACCCAACAAAATGACCGCTAATGAGTATATATATACACAATACACATACCAACCTACAACATGCTAAAGCAAAGCTAGTTAGAGGTTAAATTCTACTTAATCAGGTAAACCTATAATATCGAAACTTGATACAAATCTGAAATAAAGATTCTGAAACTAATTTTAGAGGAGTAACAAATTGAGAATGAGCAATGTATAAGAGAGAAGAGATACTGGAATCAAGGAACTGAAGGAAGGAACGCGCGATACGACGAGCAACAGGCGAATCCGTCTTCAACTTCTCCATTAGAGAGACTAGGCGATCGCTGGGTTTGGGTCGCTCTTCTGTAAGAGTCAAAACAAAGACGACAAGCACTTATTGAAGCGTTCTATAGTCGATAGAGTATGATGCAGTAGAGGAAGATGGTGTTCGGCGGTTAGAAAGAGTGATCGGAATCGCCTCGACAGTTACGGTCGCCGGTTGAGTCGTTCTCGGTCGGGTTCAAAATCGACTTTTGGGTTCGCTCTCGTTTTACGTGTTTCTCTCTCCTCAAATTTAAAAATGTGAAAGTGTATACCCTAGAGGGTATTTTTGTCCACAACATGGCTTTAGGTATTTTATGAAACTAGTCTAAAAGCTGGTACCATTTTGGTATTTGATAGTTGACTAGGTATTTATGGGTAGTTTCCTCAAATTTATATTCTTGAAATTTAAGATTCTCTTGGAGTATCACGATTATCTTTCCATGTCAGACAAGTAACCATTTTGTATGGCTTGCTATATCTTTATTTTTATATCTCCTACAATTGTGTCACAACAAGTATTAAGACTCTATTTCAGATCTATGAATGGGTAATTGAACTCGTAGGTATTGCAAATAATAAAATTTCTATCAATACTAAAGAATATGAGGAAAATGAAATTAAAATTAAAATTAAATTAAACTTAAATTTATAATTAAAATTTAAATAAGAATTACATAGTAATTGTATTTAGAGAGGTTTTCTAATCCCGCAACAATATATATTACCACATGCTAAATTTTTTCAAAATATAAAATGATAAAATAACGAAATAAAGAAAGATGAATAAAAATAAAATTATTTGTGTTGATGTATTTTCTTTTTTACCTTTTTGCGGGTTTTCTATGTGTAAGGGTTTTATTTATAGGAAGAGTTATGATTTTTTTAACCATATCTCCTATAAATAAAACTCATCTTCGTAAAACTAAATTTATAATACTCATTAAATAAAATAAAAGAATTAATTTATAATTATAATTATAATTTATTCTTTAGAGATTAATTTAATCCAGAATTTCAATTAAGGGTCCATCTTTTTTTTTATTACTTTTATTCGTATTTTAATTATCTTCCCGTGTTTGATTTTTTTAATGATATTTTTATTTGTAATTTTAACTCTCTTTCTTTTTGCACATTTTTTGTTTTTTTGTTTTGACTTCACCAATAAATCAAAAATAACCAAAATTAGAGTATTTAATTAATAATGAACTAAAACGAATAATTAAATTAGTATAAAACTAATATAAAATCAAGTATAAATATTTTTTTATCAAATTACCTCATACTTATCAATTTGTTAGTCAAACAACAAAATATCACAATTAAAATATAATAAAATAATAGTTCCCCTATGGTCTAAATTAAGACGAGATTTCATAATCTTAAAACAAATTAATGAAGTATGTGAAAAATTCATAACCACGAGTTATAGATAAAAGTTTTGAAGAAAGCTAATAATTTTCAATATGTTACAAAAAAAAAATCATTATATATTATTTATTTGAATATTTTTAACATATTTCGCTAATAAATCAAAATAATATTAATTTTTTAATAATTGTCATTTATATTTTTTAGTTATATATAAATATCATCCATTTTTCTATGTGATAGTCTATATATATATATATATTAATATGTGACTTGTGCAACATCTAATTAAGTTTTATAGCTAATCTATTTAACGAGCTTTAGATCAATGGCATCTTCCCTAGTTGGTTACGAGCTTTAGGTGATGAACCAACTCTAAGGATTTACTTAATTTTACTAATTAGGTTACAAAATTAGACAAGTTACATTTTAGAATCACAAAAATCTCTTCTTCTTTTATGTGAATCTTGACACTTGGGAAAAGACGGAATCACTCACTAAATATTTATGCAACCTCTTTATTTATTTAATAATTTACAATATATATATATATATATATATATATATATATATATATATATATATATATAACTAAAAACTATTTTTCAAAAACTATTTATTATATAAGTAAATTACTTTCCAAGTAAAACACATATTCAAACTAAATTTATAATATAATTCATTTTAATAACTTCTGGACAACAATAATCTAACACATAATCAAAGGGAAATCTGAACGTGTAATTATTAATTTTTTAGACTTAACAATCATTTCACAAATTTGAATTAATTATTAAGTTCGTAATATATACAATAAACAATACTAAGTGATTAAAAAATTACAATAAACAATACTAAGTGATTAAAAAAATAAAAAAAATTGTGATATTTTTATTTAACAATTTACCAATACCCCACACTTAAAATTAAATATTGTCTTTAATTTTAAAAACAAAAAAAAATAAATTAAATAAAAATGGTACATGATAAATATATTTGGGGTCGAAATAACGGGAATGAAGTTGAATTATAGAAGCTAGTTGGTTCCACCATAAGACGAGTGAAAGAAAATAAAATGGTAAAAGAGAGAAAGACCATAAACTAAAAAGTAGATTGTCCACACTCCTAAAAGTAAATAATAAATAAAACCTAAAAAATAATTTTGTTAACATAATTTTTCGGAAAATGAACAAATACTTTTGAAAATGAAAGTGAACACTTACTCGTCATAGTATCTTTTTTATTTTTCAAAAATTAAATAGTACTTTCGAAAGTGAACAATACATGTCAATCATATTTTTTCCCAAAAACACTATTAATCTATTTTTTCCAAAATTAAAAATAAAAATACAATAATAAAAGAAATTAAATTACGCAGAAAAACTTACATTGGGTTGTCTCCCAATCGGCGCTTCGTTTACGGCCGATAGCTTGACATATCTAATGAGTCTGGATTTTGTCACCACTCATTATGAAGACCGAACAGGGGAAATTCGGACTGGATTCACCCACTAAAACATCTGAACTGAACTAATGTACTAAAAACTTAATCACTTTATGACTAAGCTAATTACCTACTTACTTAAAAACTAATGGGTCTTCGAACTCGACCCGAATTCATAATCATGACCCGAAAGCCCATGTGGCCCAAGGTTAAGGGTATAAATACCCAACCACTTTCATTTAATGAGGGTAATGAAAATTAAATACAACCAGGCACCTCAAATCTCTCACTACAATCTACTAAACATTTAATACCCTTGAAACACCTCAAACCTCAGACAATATTACCCTCAGTTGAAATTAATCCTCACCAATATTAGATTGCTAAGTTGGAGCTTGGAGATGGATTAAGATCTGATATTTATCAATAATGCCTGCAAAGTATGGTATGAGCAATGATATTCACCTTAAAATCCCCTTTCTCTGAATATGATACATTAATAGCTTCATCAGGAGAGGCTTCAATTATATTAAAGGGTACTTTAAAAAACCCCCTTCTCCGGATATGATGCTTCGATAACTTCATCAGGAGAGAATTCGATTATCTCAAAGATTCCAGACCATCTTGATCATAATTTTCCAAGATAGAGCCTCAATCATGAATTATATAGCAACATTTTTCCGCAAAAGTATGATCCTTTGTGTGCATTATTAAAGGGTACTTTAAAAACCCCCATTCACTTCTCCGCTGGTTTGAGGATGATATGGTGTTGATACTTTGTGTGTAACTCTATATTTTGCTAAAATAATCTTCAGTTGACGATTGAAAAAGTATGATCCTCCATCAGTAATGATCGCTCTTGGGGTTTCGATTTGTGAAAAAATATTCTTGTTAACAAAATTTATTACCACGTGTGCATAATTTGTTGGTAAAAAAAATTCAACCCATTTGAAGACGTAATCAAATGCAACTCGGATATAGTTGTTGTTAAAAGAAGACAAAAATGGTCATATAAAATCGATACCTTATACGTCGAACAATTGCACCTCTAAAATATTTTTCAATGGCGTTTTATTTAATTCTAGATGTGTTTTCTACTTTTTGACATTTATTACACCCTGTAGCATATTTATGAGCATATTTGAATAAGGTGGGTCAAAAGAAACCATATTGTAAAACTTTTTTTGTTAGTTTTTGTGTGCCAAAATGACATGTGGTCTCTAAAGAGTGACAGTGATGTAGATGTCAAATATTTTTCCTCCGATACACACCGTCTAATAATTTGGTGGTCGCTACATTGCTTGTATAAGTAAGGATCATCCCGGTAGTACTTTAAGATCGCAAAATAAATTTTGTTGTTGCTAATAATTCCCGTATAAATGGATCTCCTTATCTACAAGATAATTATTAATTTCTGTAAACCATGGTTCAATTGTACAACATTATCATTAGACTCCAGGAAAGATAAATGATATGTTATAACGTTCTCCGAACCCTTTTTATCTAAGATCTTAAGACAAAATTCATGCAAAAGTAATACTCAGCGTTATAACCATAGTTTCGAATCTTGCTAATCTAAAAGATATTTGAGTGCAACATGATAAGTATGCATTATCATTTTTGTACCAAATAGATATGATTGAAACTTATCCAATGCAACAACTACTGCTAGGAATTCTTTCTTAGTTGTTTACTAATTAAATTATTCACCCACAAAATTTATGTTAACATAATATATCGTATGAAAAAATTATTTTTTCACTGTCTAATGATAACCCATATCACATAATTTCTAGCATCACACACTAATTCAAATGTTGATGTCCAATTAGAAGATACAATAAAAGGAAGAGTAATAAACTTAAATTTTACCAAATTAAATGCATCTAAATACTCATCAAAAATTAAAAATTCGGCATCTTTCGTCAATAAATCACAAATAGATTTAGAGACTTAAAAAATCCTTATTGAATCGCCTAAAAACTTACATATTCACAGAATCTATGGAATCCGTAGGTGGTAATTTTTCAATATCTTCAACTTTAAGTTCATTTACCTTTATCGTCTTTTCAAAAATCTGATATCCTAATACAATCCCACCATGTACCATAAAATGAAATTTCTCCCAATTAAGAATAAAATTAGTATTTACACATCGCTGCAATACAAGATATAGATGGGCTAGAAAATTATCAAAAGAGTTACAAAAAACTAGAAAGATCATCCATAAACATTTTAATGAATTTTTCAACCATGTCTGAAAAGATAGACATCACTCATCATTGGAAGTCGCAAGAGCATTACAAAAACCAAATAACATCCTCATGTAGGCAAAAGTCCCATATGGGTAAATAAAAGTATTCTTATTATGATCCTCTGGTTGGATAGAGATCTGGTTGTAGCTAGAGTAACCATTAAGAAAAAGAAAATAAGCAATGATCTGTTAATCATTCCAACATTTGATCAATGGATGAGAGAATAAACTGATCTTTACATGTCGCTTCATTCAATCTAATATAGCCAATACATACTCTTCACTCATTTATTTTTTAAGTAAGTATCAACTCATCTTTGTAGTTCATCTTTGTAGTTCTTGGTCAGTGTCATCCTTCTTTTATCTAGGACTATTTATATTGTGTGAGATATGATATATGATTCATACATCCAACATTTTCAACATCTCTTTCATAACTAACTCCATTTATATTACTGAATTTAATCGCCTTTGAGATTGTATGATTGGCTTATAAACTTCCTACATTAATATTTTATGTTGACATAAAGAATGATTGATTCCCTTGATATCCACAATAATCCACCCAATGGCTTCATTGTACTCCCTCAATATCCTTAACAATGTTTCTTTATATGTATCACTCAAATAGGTATTAATAATCACAAAACAATTATCAAGTTCCTTTAGAAATATATTATGCAAGTGTGATGGTGAAGGTTTTTGCGAGTTCAGTTCTAAAACTGAATATTTAAAAGTTGGACTAGTAGATTATTCAAACCCAAAACATATTTTTTTTATCTTTTCATTTTCAACTTTAGTTTCATATAATCTAGAATGGACTAGAGAATTTTTTAAAAAATATTGAATAAAAGGTTCATGCATGCATATATCAGGAAATTCATCTACCACATCAATCATATAAGCATTAACGTCTTTAAGAAATTTTAAAGACTCTTGTTAAATTCTACTTTCTCATCGACACGTATGATTAGTTTACCAACTTCAACATCAATAATCATTCTAATAGTATCTAGAAAATTTTTACCTAGTACCAAAGGAACAAGTCTATTTTCCTTCATATCTAAAATAATAAAATATATCGGAAATATAAAATTGTAAACTTTAATCAATACAACTTCTATTATGCCTTTTGGGTATGTAAGAGATCTAGCAACTAATTGAAGATGAACAATTGTAGCATTTATTCCATATATCTTTAGTTATCCATAGATAAAGAGAGGCATCGAACTGATATTAGCTCCTAAATAATATAAACATTTTTCAAATGCTAAATTACCAATTTAAAAAGGAATAGTAAAACTTAAGGAATCTTGTAATTTGGATAATAATTTATTCTGATTATGTGCACTGTATTCCTCTATCAATGCAACTGTTTTAAAGTTCATGAATTCCACTTTGTGAGAAAGCATGTATTTGAGAAACTTTGCAAATCTCGGCATCTACTCCACCAAATCTGAAAAAGGTATATCAATTTCTAAAGTGCGAAATAATTCTAAAAATCTAGAAAATTCATCGTTATAGTTTTTTTCTTCTTTCGACTTGGGTAGCGAATTCATGATGCATATTTTGAGATTGAATGAGGGTTATGGGCTGCTAGTTTGGCTTGGTTATGATGAATATGAGCCTTTTTGTGATCAGAAGACTCATTATCAGGCTATTTTTCCTTGCTGTGTCCATACAGTGTGTTGCGACAATCAAAAGCTAAGTTTATATGTTTGAGACTTGTTCCAGTCATATTGTTGCGATCATGAGCGTCTTTGTTGCGTCCAAGACCTATTCCAACATTTTTACCGCGATCATAAGATTCTTTGTTGCTATCAAAATCTACTTTATAGTTACTATCGTGATCTGTTATAATAATATTATAATTAAGACCTATCGTGTTAATTGTACATCTGTTACTACAATTGAGAAAAATGTTGTTGCCATCAAGGTTTAATGGAGGTCTGTTTCCTTGATCAGTAGCGATCAATGCAACAGACCATATACTTTCTTTTTTACCGCAATCTGGATATAGGTTGTTGCGGTCTTAACCTATGTCAGGAAACGTGGCGCGATCTAGTGTAGCCTTGTTGCAATCAAGACGTGGGATATAAGCATTACCTTTATATGTACCTATATTTTTGTAATCATAGTCTATTTGAGAGTTGTTGTCGCGATCTAGAGTGGTATTGCTGTGATCAATATCTAACATAGTTGTGTTGTAGCGATCATGATAGTTAATGTTGCAATCATGACTGGTCTCACACCTCTTGCTGCGATTAGAGTCCCCAATGCTGCATCCAAGGTCTGTTGTAGGTGTATTGATGCGATCAAGCTCAACAATGTCACGATCAGGACCAGTGCAGGTTTATGACATCGATGAGATAGTAGGTTCCGCCGCTGAACGTGGCTTGTATTAGAACTTGTTTGCTTCCGTTAAAAGTAATATTTCCAATTAAACCTTGATTTCAATTACTCACCAGTTTGTTACGATCGCCAGACATGTTCATGTATTTAAATAAACATTTATCAGTAAAATCTTCTTGGTCGCCCTGCTTTTGATTGAACGACTCCTCACTTTGACCTATTTGTCTCTTTTTTCTCAGTGTGTTTGTCATCATTGAGTGTAGTATTCTTAATTGAACCTCTAAGTTCTTCAGGTTTGCTTCATGATTTTGAACTAATACTTCGATTTTTTCATACTTGATTCATTCTTTTCAAAGACAGTTATAGAGGATTCAGGAAAATTGTCCACATTCTCTTTAAAGGTTGATTTATTCTCCAATTTTTTTAAGTTCTCATATTTATATACGTTCTCATTGTTCTTCGAGGAAAAATTTATATTTTGTTTGCAATGTGCTTAATAATTATTAGAAAAATAAGGTTTATGCGTATATTGGAAATTACTGACATACCTAATATCTTCTAATTCTAGTAAATTGATTCGTCATGGAAAGATGGTAAGCATTAAAATCTTGTAGTGCAACCGAATTCATCTTCAGACGGTGCATCTCCAGCTCATGCGCTATGATATTTGCTTAAAGGACATTCTCATTGTTAACATATTATAGCATAGACTTCCTTTTAGATCTATAGTTGTTTCTTGAGAGTACCTCAAGAAGTCGATATGCTTCCTATGGTGTTTTGTCGATTAATAACCCTCCAAAAACTATTGTTCCCGTCATTCTATTATAAAATTTATAAACTAAATTCCAAGTTAGGATCTCATGATCACGGAATCTACACAACAACTATTTATACCATTGCGAAACTTTCCACAACTTACGGGTAAGATTTTTTGTTTAGAAATATTTTTGTTTTTTCTCACAATTTGTTATATAATAGCGGTAAAAATTGTGACCATACTTTAGTTTTTCCCTTTAGAGAGAAAGGAAAGAGTCAAATGCGTACTGTATCAATGAAGATATTATTGTATTGACATGTATTGCACATCTCCGAGAATCCAAGGAGATGCATATTGGGGCATTGTTTAGAATTTGTAGGGAGCATTTATCCAATTTTTTTAAAAATTTACCTCGGATGACGGATTTGTGAAATAACTAATCTTCCTTATATAAGGAACTCCTTGTGAATTTTGTTCAATCATCTTCAATTTATTCCTTCATCTCTGAAAGGTTCTTTTCAATCTCCATATAGAAAAAAGAAGAGGTTATTTTCACCTATTGTAAAAAAAAAGCAAATTAATATTTCAAACAATAGAGCTAAACAAAATTACATAGACTCATATGCAACGACGTCAAAAACTTGAACAAAAAATTGCAAACATACCATTTTCGTTGTAGTAATAACGAGTATTGAAATTTGGATATCAAATCCGATGAAGGAGGCTGTATTTTAATTAGATCTAAATTTTAAACATAAAAATAACTTAAAAATTTAAGTAAGCAAGTTGTTTATAATTATGATCCGAAGATCAAGAGTTAGTTTTTGTAAAAAAAAGTAAAAATAATTAATTCAAAGTGAAAATAATTTATATCATAATAATTTTAGGATTATTTAATCTGTATAAACAATTTCTATTTTTCTTATATATTTTAAATTAAATCTATATTATTTAAGATCAATTTTTCTTCCAAGGTTTTGTAATTATATCTGGATCTCAAACAACTAACCATTTTGTATGGTTTGTTATACCTCCTACAATTAAGGTCATAAGTACTAATAATCTATTTCAGATTTTAGTGGGTCATGGTCGTACTATACTACTCAATCAACCAGTAACATTGATATAGTTCTACAAATACTAAACAATATAAGCGAACAATAAATTGAATTTAAATTAAGTATTACGTAGAATTTGTATATAAAGAGATTTTTTAACCTCATAATAATAAAGATTAGCTGATGCTAATCTTGTTCATAATATTAATAAAAAAAATGTGTTTTGTGTATTTTCTTCACTCTATGGTCGTCTTCTGTTTGATGTATAAGAGTTTTATTTATATAAAGAGTCATGAGTTTTTTTTCTAAACAAAAATCTCCTACCAATAAAACTCATCTTCATAAAAATTAAAATTATAATCCTCACTGAATAAAAAAAATCATTTTATTCTTTTAAATTAAGTAATAATAAATAATAAGTTATTGTTTAGAGATCAAAATAGTTATATTTTGAATTTCAATTAATTCTATATATATATATATTATTTTATTTTATTGGTTATTTAATTATCTTCAAGTCTGTATCTTATATATTTTGTTAATTGTATCTTCTATTTACAATTTTAACTCGATTTTGATCACACTTCGCTACAAGGCCTAATGGTACGTTGACTCTAAAACTACCAATTTAGGCATGTTGGTACGTTTAACTCTTTCACACATAAAAACAAACTAGTCAAGCTAGACACATAAAAACAAACTTGTACCTTTATGTTGAATTTTTAACGAATTTTTGTTTTGTGAAGGACTTGAAAATAGGGAATGTGATCCTAATAAGAAAGGCGAGGCAAGGATTATACTACATTGATAAACCAAAGGACGAGACTCATAAGATTCTTAGTTTTGAGTTGTTAGTTGGTCAAATGTCTGTTTTAATCGTTGTTTGAAAAGTGGCATATGAGACTGGTTCATCCATCTCATAAGGTTCTTTCTAGAGTTTGTAGTCAATGTAAGGTCTTGGTTAATAAAAAAGATTTCAGTTTTTGTAAATTCTATCAATTAAGACTTGGTTTATTCTGATTCGTGGGGACTAGATCCTGATAAGTGCATTTCATATCACTTATTACGGTTCCATTATTCTTAAAATCATCATCGGCTCTCAAGTATTCGTTGAGTTTTAACGTGTTTTTCCAGTATTAGTAAAGTCGCTTGTGCCGCGGGTATATTGTGATAATATTAATAAATTTGGGTTGAAATTGAAGAAACTGGAAAATTAATGTATTTAGGAAAATTTTGGAATAGTTGAAAAGAAAAGAAAATATATTAATGCTAAAAATATATTATGACGAGTGATTTTAAAAAAAAATATATTAATGCTTGAAATATATTATGACGAGTGATTTTCAAAAAAATATATATATATATATATTAATGCTAAAAATATATTATGACAGTGACTTTCCAAAAAAATATATATTAATGCTAAAAATATATTATGACAGTGATTTTCAAAAAAGCTTGAAAAATATATTAATGTTGAAAAAAAGGGAAAATATATTTTCTAAGATATTGTTTAAAATATTAAATTAAGAAGAAAATATTAAAGCGAAGCATAAAAGGAAATTAATGCTGAATTAAGAAAAGAATATTAGATTAATCCGAATATTTTATTTAGCTATATTGTTTAAAATATTATTTTATTTAACATAAATATTTACGTAATTTAATTGTTTATATTATTTTATTTAACATAAATATTTACGTTACGTAATTTAATTGTTTTTAGGGTTTCGGCATAATATTTATATAAAGAGACGTAAAGGAGAAAGAAGGTGTGCCGTTTTGGTTTCTTGTCTTACGGCAAAATAAAAAAAAATAGAAAAAAGAAAGAAGAAAAAGTCGAATGGCCTTCTAACTCTATTACTCTATTACGACAGACTCGAGTTCGAAAATCAATTGGTGTCAGACTCGAAAAGCAAAGCCAACTCGAAAAGCAAAGCCAATTGGTGTAAGCACAACGTGTCAGACTCGAAAAGCAAAGCAGATGTTTTTTTTTTTAATTTATTTTTCTTTTCTTTACTTCTTTTCATTTTGTTTCATGGTTGAAAACTGGTCATTTACGTTAAGCTTTTTAATAGAGTTGTAGGTATAATTTACATACAAAGATCATACATCTGCGTTGCAGAGATGAACCAAAATATCTATTATTAATTAATTAATGGGAATTAAAGTTCAGTATCTATTTTTATACTATAACACTTACTAATATATAAAAATAAGCGACGGCGATTTGACTTTGAGTTTTTTTATGGTTTAATATTTTCTAAACTCTTCTTCGTTTATTTTTATTTTTACTTTTATTCATTAAACTATGTTAATTTTTAAGACCATGATGATATTTGTTCGATTATGAACTAATCGTTGTCATGGAACCTTAGCGGAATTGTTTGAATAATATTTAGGGTTTATTGCTTAATTGATTTTTTTTAGATATGTTTATCGGTTACCTAGTATGGTTGTGTTTTTTTTGTTAGATGCGTCGCGAACATCTAGATTGTTTATCTTTAATGAATACGAAAGTTGCCATGCTAGCATAGGTTCTTGAATGATTCATATTGTGATTGTTAATATGTCATTAACCATATCATATTACCCTATGTAATCGAAATAGATAACTTGTGCTTAAAACCAATTGTACCTCAATTCATATAGACATATAGGATTGTAACTGCTATCTTTTTTGTGGTTGATTAAGTGGTTTGGTTTACGTGTACTGAAAGGTAGCATATTCTGATTTTGTGTTATCTGATTAGTAATCGTAGTTATCTTACATATTGATTAAGTAATTTAATACTCTAAGTAAAATAAACAATGAAGTTAGGGTTCGATGTTTTCTCTTGCATAAGTAAAACTCAATAGATATTCTCGTTACTTGATTTGTTTAGTTACATTCATACTTTATTACTCGTTCAAGCATTAGTTTAATAATCATACGTTGTTGCATAAGTGAATTCTTGTCTTATACACCTAGTGTTCGTGGGAACGATCTTTCTTACTTATTACTTGCTACGATTTGACCGCGTATACTTGCGTGAGAAAATTACTAACAAGTTTTTGGCACCGTTGCCGGGGAAATCAGTATTATTTGACAGTTTATTGCTTATAAGCAGGGGTCGTTATAAAACTACTGACTTGATTCGGTTACTTGCTTTTCGAGTGTTTCTTGTGCTTCAGGTACTTGAGCGTGTATACAATGGGAGATCCAGCTCCAAAAGCACTCATGGAGTACTCTCAACCAAAGATCATGGATATTCAGTCTAGCATTGTCAGACCCAATATCGCTGCGAATAATTTTGAGATTAAACCCAGCACTATTCAGATGATGTAGAATTCTTGTCAGTTTGGGGGAGCTTCATCTGAGGATCCTAATATGCACATTATGACCTTCCTTGAAATCTGTGATACTTTCAAGTTCAACGGTGTTTCAGATGATGCCATAAGACTGAGACTCTTCCCATTTTCTCTGAGGGACAAAGCTAAGAGCTGGTTACACTCTTTACCAGCAGGCTCGATCACTACTTGGGATATACTAGCACAAAAATTTCTCTCAAAATTCTTTCCTATAGCAAGAACAGCCGCCTTGAGGAATGCTATTACTCAGTTTTCTCAGTCATATGGTGAATCTTTAAGTGAAGCTTGGGAGCGTTACAAGGAGATACTCAGAAAATGTCCTCATCATGGGATGCATGATTGGTTAGTAATAAATTGCTTCTACAATGGGTTGGGTGCGCAAACAAGGCCCATGGTCGATGCTGCATCTGGGGGAGCCTTATTAACGAAAATCTATGAGGAAGCTCATGAGCTCCTTGAGATGATGGCTGCTAATGAATTCCAAAACCCTTCTTAGAGACAGTCACAACATAAAGTAGCTGGTATTCTTAACGTAGACACTGCCACTGCTTTAGCAGCTCAGCTTGAAGCTCTAAACATGAAGGTAGATTCTTTGACTAAACTAGGGGTACAGCAGGTAGCTAGTGTGTGCAAGATTTGTGCTGGAGGGCATGACACTCAACAATGCCAAATCTCTACTGAGTCAGTGCAATTTGTGAGTAACTTTCAGAGGCAGAATCAACAACCAATCTCACACACCTATCACCCAAGCAACAGAAATCATCCAAACTTTAGTAGGACCAATAATCAACAAGGTAATCAACATTATGGTGCTAAGCCATACGCTCCTCCTGGATTTCAGCAACAAGGGCAGAAACATCAATCTCAATAGTATGCCCCAAGACAACCTCAGAATCAACATCCTAGCCCTTCTCAACATTCTGTGAGAGACTTTGAATTCGAAGAGATGAATTTAATGATTAAAAGTCTGATGGTATCTCACAAGACCTTGGAAAATCAGATTGGGCAGATGGCCAGTAACATGATTGTTAGACCTCAAGGAGTTCTTCCTAGCGACACAGAACATAATCCAGGTAAACGGGACAGTAAGGAGCAATGCCAAGCTATCACCTTGCGATCAGGAAAGGTTGCTGAGAACCCCACAATTGAACAAGAGGTGGATTCTTCTCAAAATCAGCCATCATCTGAGGTTAATTCTGGTCAAGATCAGCCACCTAACAAGCCATCTCAGTCAGTCATTGAGCCTACGATCTACCCTCCTCCACCTTTTCCGCAAAGGTTGCAGAAACAGAAGCTAGATGCTCAGTTTGGGAGATTTCTGGAGGTGTTCAAAAAGCTACACATCAACATACCTTTTGCTGAAGCATTGGAGCAAATGCCTAGTTATGCCAAGTTCATGAAGGGAATTCTTTCGAAAAAGCTAAAGCTTGGTGATTTTGAGACAGTGGTGCTCACTGAGGAATGCAGTGCGATCTTACAACAAAAATTGCCTCCCAAACTTAAAGATCCAGGAAGCTTCAACATTCCTTGTTCAATCGGCAAGTTAACCTTCAGCAAATGTTTATGTGATTTGGGAGCGAGCATCAATTTGATGCCCCTATCTGTGTTTGAGAAACTTGGGCTACCTGGGCCAAAACCGAATAATATCTCTTTGCAATTGGCTGATCGTTCTATTACATATCCTCATGGGATCGTAGAAGATGTCTTAGTAAAGGTAGACAAGCTCATCTTTCCTGCTGACTTCGTTATCTTGGATTTCGAAGAGGACAAAAACATCCCCATCATCATGGGAAGACCATTCTTGGCTACGGGAAAAACTCTAATCGATGTCCAAAAAGGGGAACTCACTATGAGAGTGCAAGATCAGAATGTCACTTTCAACGTTTTCAAGGCTATGAAATCTCCAACAGAGGATGAAGAATGTTTCAGGTTGGATATGATCGATTCTTTGCACAACAATTAGGTGGATCGGTATGCGAGTTCAGATGTTCTAGGCAGAGTTCTACATGGTGAATCTGACTTAGAAGACGAAGAGATATCCGAATGTGTTCAACTACTACAGGAAGCCCCGTATCAAAAGAGGCTCAATATTCCACATGAGTCGCTCAGACTGGGTGATCTTAAGGATTCTCAGGAAAAGCTTAAACCTTCTCTAGAAGAAGCTCCTAAATTTGAACTCAAACCACTACCAGATCATCTCAGGTATGCTTACTTAGGAGAGTCTTCTACATTACCTGTCATTATTGCATCTAACCTTTCAGGTAGTGAGGAAGAAAAGCTATTGAGAGTCCTGAGGAAGTTCAAATCAGCCATTGGTTGGACCATAGCAGATATCAAGGGAATTAGTCCCTCTTACTGCATGCACAAGATTCTGCTCGAAGAAGGGAGCAAACCATCTATTGAGCATCAGAGGAGGCTAAATCCTATCATGAAAGAGGTGGTGAAGAAAGAAATTCTGAAGTGGCTAGATGCAGGCATTATCTATCCTATCTCAGACAGTCAGTGGGTAAGCCCGGTGCAATGTGTACCAAAGAAGGGAGGAATGACAGTAGTAACAAATGAAAAGAATGAACTCATCCCCACTCGGACAGTCACTGGATGGAGAATTTGCATGGACTATCGTAAATTGAATAAGGCCACTAGAAAAGATCACTTTCTCTTGCCATTTATTGATCAGATGTTGGATAGGTTGGCAGGCTATGAATATTACTGTATGCTCGATGGATATCCAGGATACAATCAGATTTGTATAGCTCCAGAAGATCAGGAGAAGACGACCTTCACATGCCCTTTTGGTACCTTTGCTTTTCGACGTGTCTCGTTTGGACTTTGCAATGCACCCGCTACTTTTCAAAGGTGCATGATGGCTATTTTCTCTGAAATGGTTGGTGATATCATGGAGGTGTTCATGGACGATTTCACGGTCTTTGGGAAATCATACGATGGCTGTCTATCTAATCTGGGTAAAGTACTTGAGAGATGTGTGAAAACAAACCTCATTCTTAATTGGGAAAAATGTCACTTCATGGTTCAAGAAGGTATCATCCTTGGACACATGGTATCTAAGAGAGGTTTAGAAGTAGACAAGGCCAAGCTTGAAACTATCAAAAAGCTTCCTCCTCCTATCTCAGTAAAAGGAATTCGTAGGTTTCTTGGTCATGCTGGATTTTATAGACGTTTTATTCAGGACTTCTCAAAGATCACCAAACCACTTTGTAGTCTACTGGAAAAGGAAGCTCCCTTTCGATTTACTGAAGAGTGTTCTGTTGCTTTTGAGCTCTTGAAGAAAAAGTTGACATCAGCCCCAATCATCGCTGCGCCTAACTGGGAAGAGCCAGGATGCAAAGCCTCGCTTAATTCGATGGGTACTCTTGCTTCAGGAATTCGAGTTGGAAATTAAAGAAAGAAAGGGGACTGAAAACCAGGTAGCTGACCATCTCTCACGTCTTGAGCAACATGAGAAAGACAAAGGAGATGGAATTCTTATCAACGAATGTTTCCCAGATGAGCAGTTGTTCGTGATTCAAGGAGAAGTACCATGGTTTGCTGATTTTGTTAACTATCTGGTTAGCAATGTGATCCCTTCAGACTTTACTTGGGCTCAACGAAAGAAATTCTTGCATGACGTGAAATGGTATCTTTAAGATGAACCATTCTTGTTTAAACAGTGTGCTGATAAGATGATCCGACGTTGCATTCCATACAGTGAGATTGAGAAAGTCTTACATGATTGTCACTCTATGGTTTATGGAGGACATTATGCTGGGGATAAGACAGCTGCTCGAGTTCTTCAAGCAGGTTTCTACTGGCCTACCTTGTTTAAGGATGCTCATATGTACGTTCGTAGATGCGATCGATGCCAAAGGGTTGGTAATATTTCTAGGCGAAATGAGATGCCCCTTAATATGCTTCTTGAGGTTGAGGTATTCGATGTATGTGGAATAGATTTCATGGGACCATTTGTTTCCTCCTGCAACAATCTATACATACTCTTAGCTGTAGATTATGTATCTAAGTGGGTAGAGGTGAAAGCTCTCCCAACTAACGATGCTAAGGTAGTGCTTAATTTCCTTCGTAAGAAAATATTCACTCGCTTCGGAACTCCTCGTGCTATAATCAGTGATGAAGGGACTCACTTTTGCAATCGTCAGTTCACAGCATTGTTGGCTAAATATGGTGTTTCTCATCGTGTCGCTACCGCTTACCACCCTCAAACTAATGGTCAAGCTGAAGTCTCGAATCGAGAAATCAAGCGAATCTTAGAAAAAGTGGTGAATCCTTCAAGGAAAGATTGGTCTCTGAAGTTAGATGAAGCAGTATGGGCATACCGAACGGCTTACAAAACTCCACTTGGGATGTCACCATTTCAGTTAGTATATGGTAAGGCTTGTCATCTTCCAGCAGAACTTGAGCATAAGGCATTCTGGGCTTTAAAGAAGTTGAATTTCGACATTCAAGCAGCTGGCGAGAAGCGTGTGCTTCAATTGAATGAACTTGACGATTTTCGGTCTCAAGCCTATGAGAACTCGAAGATGTATAAGGAAAAAGTCAAGAAATGGCATGATAGGAAGCTTCTTAAAGCTTTTGAGCCGGGTCAAATGGTTCTTCTTTTCAACTCTCGTCTAAAGCTTTTCCCAGGGAAGCTCAAGTCAAGATGGTCTGGACCTTTTAAAGTCAAGACAGTATATCCACATGGAGCAGTTGAAATCTTTGAGGAATCGTCAGACAAAGCATTCAAAGTCAATGGTCAGCGACTCAAGCATTACTATGGAGATGTGGGGAACCGTGAGGCATTCAGCATCCGCCTCGACACTATATGATTCTGAGTGGTATCGTCGAGCTATCGACGTTAAACAAGCGCTTCGTGGGAGGCAACCCACTGAGAAACAACGATCAACACTGCTGGACGAATAGGGGAGTGTTTCTTTTATCTTTTAATTTCTTGTAGTTCCATTCATCATAGTAGTTATTCATGTTAGACATGCTTATTTTCATTTTCATGCCATGATTATATAGACTGTATTTAGGATCGATTTAGTCTATTAGCATCGCAATTTTTTTTTCCATGCATTTTGCGTCTTTGATCCCTTCAGTTGCTGTTTCTACTTAAGTAGCCGATGATAAAAATTGTTTGGAATGATAGTAGGAATAAAATCTATTTAGGTTACTTGTCAGTTAGCTTGCTTGATGTAGAAGCACAATTAATACATGTAGACTCATCGATTGTGTTTATGCTAGTTACGGACACACTTGAGTATTGTTATACATAATCCTTGATTAGGTTCAGAATTACACCTTAATCCTTTATTAGCTCATGGATTGCAAAAAGATAAGTTTGAGGGAGTTGAAAGATAAATATGCGTATTATTCAGTTAGGCGTCAAAGGCTAGTAGCCGCTCGTCGACGTACGTCCTCTCGCTGGGGGCTGCGTATTGCGAGTAGTCTAGGGGTGGAATGAGATGGAGCAAAACGCACTCATTCCTAATCCGATTGCTTAAAAAAAACAAAAACAAAAACAAAAAAGAGAAAAAGAAAGATGAAAAATAAAAGAAGAACGCAAAATTGGCTAGGAGGAGCTCTTTGGTACTCGAGTTATTAAGTTCTAGGGGACTTTGTGCCTAGTGACCTAAGACTTTTCCGGTCTGGGATCCGCTAACCTAAAGCTCGCTACATGGACACCATTGTATAAGTCTTTCAGGGACCTCATCCATTGCACGGTCAAATAAGCCTTTGAGTGTCTGTATATAGAGTAAAGCATAATAAATCTTTGACAACCCCGGAGAAATATGGATGTGCAACTTGACTATGAAGAATCTAGGTTGTATTTCGTTTCTAATCGTGTGATTATTATGATGAGAACAAGTAAGGTCCATTAATTTGTACTAAAAACATGTCGATTAAGTTTGAGCACGCACGCTTCTTCACTTGTATTGCTAACATTTGAGTACCTAGTTATTTCACATTCCGAGGTCATTACATTCGTTGAGGCATTTATGCTTAATTAGTTACGGTTACTTGTTCGGGATCATTGCGCTCTTGCATCCATTTAAATTCAGTTGCATTCATGCATCAATTGTTAAACCTGTTTTGCATTGCTTGAGGACAAGCAACAGTTTAAGTTTGGGGGTTTAATAAGTGCATTTCATATCACTTATTACGCTTCCATTATTCTTAAAATCATCACCGGCTCTCAAGTATTCGTTGAGTTTTAACGTGTTTTTCCAGTATTAGTAAAGTCGTTTGTGCCGCGGGTAAATTGTGATAATATTAATAAATTTGGGTTGAAATTGAAGAAACTGGAAAATTAATGTATTTAGGAAAATTTTGGAACAGTTGAAAAGAAAAGAAAATATATTAATGCTAAAAATATATTATGACGAGTGATTTTTTATATATATATATTAATGCTTGAAATATATTATGACGAGTGATTTTCCAAAAAAAAAATGTATTAATGCTAAAAATATATTATGACAGTGAGTTTCCAAAAAAATATATATTAATGCTAAAAAAAATATATATTAATGCTAAAAATATATTATGACAGTGATTTTCCAAAAAAAGCTTGAAAAATATATTAATGTTGAAAAAAAAAGAAAATATATTTTCTAAGATATTGTTTAAAATATTAAATTAAGAAGAAAATATTAAAGCGAAGCATAAAAGGAAATTAATGCTGAATTAAGAAAAGAATATTAGATTAATCCGAATATTTTATTTAGCTATATTGTTTAAAATATTATTTTATTTAACATAAATATTTAAATTACGTAATTTAATTGTTTATATTATTTTATTTAACATAAATATTTAAATTACGTAATTTAATTGTTTATATTATTTTATTTAACATAAATATTTAAATTACGTAATTTAATTGTTTTTAGGGTTTCGGCGGAATACTTATATAAAGAGACGTAAAGGAGAAAGAAGGTGTGCCGCGTTTAAAAAGAAAGAAGAAAAAGTCGAATGGCCTTCTGACTCTATTACTCTATTAGAAATGACTCTATTACTCTATTACAAATCAATTGGTGTCAGATTCGAAAAGTAAAGCAGATGTTTTTTTTTTAATTTATTTTTCTTTTCTTTACTTCTTTTCATTTTGTTTCATGGTTGAAAACTGGTTATTTACGTTAAGCTTTTTAATAGAGTTGTAGGTATAATTTACATTCAAAGATCAGCGTGGCAGAGATGAACCAAAATATCTATTATTAATTAATTAATGGGAATTAAAATTGAGTATCTATTTTTATAGAGAGTATAACACTTACTAATATATAAAAATAAGCGACGGCAATTTGACTTTGCTTTTCGAGTCTGACACCAATTGATTTTCGAACAGGCAATTGTATATGGTATTCGAGTCTGTCGTAATAGAGTAATAGAGTCAGTAGGCCATTCGACTTTTTCTTCTTTCTTTTTTCTATTTTTTTTTTTTGTATTTTTCCGTAAGACAAGAAACCAAAACGGCACACCTCCTTTACGGCTCTCTTTATATAGAAACCCTAAAAACAATTAAATTACGTAATTTAAATATTTATGTTAAATAAAATAATATAAACAATTAAATTACGTAATTTAAATATTTATGTTAAATAAAATAATATTTTAAACAATATAGCTAAATAAAATATTCGAATTAATCTAATATTCTTTTCTTAATTCAGCATTAATATATATTTTAAACAATATAGCTAATCTAATATTCGGATTAGAATTAATATTTTTTTTTGGAAAGTCAATGTCATAATATATTTTTAGCATTAATATATATATTTTTTGAAAATCACTCGTCATAATATATTTCAAGCATTAATATATATATATAAAAAATCACTCGTCATAATATATTTTTAGCATTAATATATTTTCTTTTCTTTTCAACTGTTCCAAAATTTTCCTAAATACATTAATTTTCCAGTTTCTTCAATTTCAACCCAAATTTATTAATATTATCACAATTTACCCGCGACACAAGCGACTTTACTAATACTGGAAAAACACGTTGAATACTTGAGAGCCGGTGATGATTTTAAGAATAATGGAACCGTAATAAGTGATATGAAATGCACTTATCAGATCCCATATAAACCAGAAATAAATTGAAGTAGTGTATTATATTTTTGGATGATTTAAGTAGGTTGTATTGGGTTTAGCCTCTTAAATATAAGAATGATGCATTTTATATATTCCTAGAATTTAAAAAAATCGGTCGAAAAATAGTTTGATAGACATATCAAAATGTTAGAAACAGATAGAGGTGGAGAGTATATTCCTTTCTATCATATACTAAGAGTTATAGGATAAATATAAGAACGCATTATTCTCACACCGCTTCCCAAAATGGTAGGACATAAAGGAAACACATACACATAGTTAAGACTGGCTTAACCATACTAGCTCAGTAACAACTGTCTTATTCCTAATGGTATTATAGCTTCAGTACTTCTACGTACTTGATTAACCAACTTCCCACTCTTACTCAAGAAAATAAGACACCATATGAATTGTTATATCATAGATAAACTGACTACTCTTTTCTTAAAATATTTGGTTCTACAAGCTATCCTTGTATTAGACCTTATCAACAATATAAGTTTAGTTTTCATTCCCTAAAATGTGTGTTCTTTGGGTATTCTGCTACATACAATGGTACAAGTGTGTTACCCATACTGGTAAGGTCATAACCTTTTGACATGTTGTGTTTAATGAGGATGAGTTTCATTGTCATGATACGTTTTTCAACACTATAGAGTTTGAGTGTATGTATATATGTCAAAGCCTGATTGTTTTACTTCATTTCTTAAGGTACCTAGTGTATATAGTTCTACTAGATGTTTGATGCAGAACAATAATGACCTAATTACGTCTACTAGAGGACAACACTTACCTACAAACTATACTGTAATATAGAAAATTTATACTTCCATTTCTCCTTTTTCCAGTTGCTTTTGATCGAGTTTTTCATGCACATAACACTTTTGTCCCGTCACTTTCAACAAATATACAACCATTATCTAGGTGTAACATATAGTTTAGACTTCCTATATTATCTTTAAACAAATAGACTTCTTGTTAACAATAATTACTTCATAGCGAAGAAAGCAACCCTACACCTCTACAGTTAAAAATTTACCATGTTTTGCCTTGTCAAGTCATGTCTACAAGGTGTGACATTTCTAATCCTATAGTTCTAGATCTAAATAGTCATCCAGTTCTTTCTACCAATGCACAACCTTTAAGTACTAGGGCTAAGGTTGGTTTTTCTAGGCCTAAACATATATATTTATATATTGGTCTAACCACGATTAGTATAATCTCACGTAGGGAACCAACAAGTTTCAAAGAGGTATATTATAATCTTATATGGTTTAGGACTATACTACATGAGTTTCGGGCTATACAAACTGAGTTTCAGGTTTTATAGTCAAACCACACTTGGTATTTGAAAAATTAAATTTCTAACATGAATGTTGTAGGATCTAAATGGGTTTACAAGCTCAAATATAAGGATGATGATTCTTTGTAAATTTATAGATCTTGGTCGGTTTTCAAAGGCTTCATTAATCTGTATGAGTGGATTTTGATGAAACTGTTAGCCATATGATTAAGTCACCTACAATTTGATTGGTGTTAAGAAGTTATGTATTAAAAAATTAGGGAGATGATATTTATGTCACAACCCAAACTGTTTTTAAAAGATCTAAAGGCACAACATGTGTGCAAGCTATATAAAGCTATCTATGGGCTTAAACAAAATCTAACAACTTTGTTTTTAGGTTGGGAGAGGTGCTGGCTGGTTGGGAGTTTTGTTAACTCCAAATTTGACAATTCAATATTTTTCTACGTTACTACCCATGTAATTTTAATCATCTTAATCTAAGTTCATGATATCATTGTTGCTGTCAATAGACCACGAGTTTTTTTAAGGTTTTATCAAGATACTATTTCTATAATTTCCCTAATATACATTATCAACCTCCACCTATTTCTTGGAATGGAGGTTTCCATGGATGTACTGCTCTTTACATAACTCATACAAAATATGTAGAAAACTTACTTTCCGCTACTGGCATAAGAAACTCCAAGCGTTGTGACATGCCAATGGCTGTTGGAAAATATCTTTCCATTTATGATGGTGCTACACTCCCTAACCCTACAAAATACAGAATTGTTTTAGGTTAGCTTCAATACGTGTTAAACACAAGGTCTTACATAGACTTTGTAGTGAACAAACAGTCAAAATTCTTTAAAGTGCCTATAACTGTACATTTAAAGAATGTCAAATGACGTTTTCTTTACTTATGTGGTAGACGTTTGGCATCTATATGAAACCACCTCGGTTTCTTGTCACTGGTTTCTCCGATGTTGATTGAGCAAGCTCTGTGGATGACCGGAAGTCAGAGGGTGGATATTTTATTTTTATAAGAGACTCCTTGATATCATGGTTTTCTACGAAGCATCATGTTGTTACTAGATCGAGCACTGAGCTAGAATATAGAGTTTTGGAAAACCTATCATCTTTAGCTCTAACATGTACTCCAAGAACGTCAATTTCCCCTAGCTCATTATCCAATTGTGTGGTGTGATAATTTGTCGTATGTCTCTCTTATATTGAATCCTATATTTTCACGTACGAAAAACCCATAAAAATAAATGTACATTCTATTCATGACCAAGTTCTTTGACGAGCTCTGAAAGTGCGATATATACCATTACACGATTAGACCGTCAATTCGTTCATCAAAACTCTATCTTACGTCCGTGCGGTTTGAAATCTTGAGAGATAAATTAGGATGTTGGCCTCCTCCTTTTTGTTTGAAATGGGATGATAGAGCTAATGAGCTATTGACAAGATGGAAGAAGATAAGGTAACGATATTTGTGAAGGGTAAGGATAGAGATAATGATAGAGGTGGTAGAGATGAAGAGTTCACGAATGATTCAATTCTAATCCTAGAACTAATCAGCTAACTAAGTCAAATGTTGGATTAGTTTTAATTTTTGACCAGTATATTAGACTCAAGTTCAATAAAGAATAACGAAGATCCAAATCTTGCTCGTATCCTCATTTACTAAGGAATACGTGATAGAAGATAAAAATAAAATAAAACGTTCTTTAATTACTTATAAGGAATTTATCTAGTTCGTAGAGTAAAATAGAGAGAAGTAAAAAATTGTAGAGAGAAATAGTTTCTATAGAGAGAATGTCAAGAAGTGAAAGTAGTTTAATCTCAAAAGTTAAAATCTTTTCTTATTTCAGTCGTGGACATTATATATAGGTGCAAATACTTAAGCATTACAGAAACGGTTACACAACAGGTCTAATTGCACGTTAATTCCTCACAAATTCCCTTAGTTCTTATGAAAGTCAATAAATGAGAACTAATTAGATTTGGAAATCTTTACAGGTAGAGAAGAAACCCTTTCTCCAGGATCCGAACTGCTTCAATCTTGTTGTTCCCATATTTCTGGTAAAATCTCATGTTCGAATTTGATAATAATTTTCTCAATGCCTCAGATGTTTTCAGATAGAGTCATTTCTTTCCAACAGTCATAATTGTTTGAAGTAAAGATCAAATAGGTGATGATTCCCTATGCACTAGGTCTTCCACTGGGCATATCATATGGCATGCGTCAAATTCTTCTTTACGCAATCGTTTGGAATTCTGTCCAATTGTCTTCTCCACCTCTTTCACTTCCCTCTCCTTCAGCTTTTCCTATAAATAATTTTATATGTATCACTTTGCTTCACAACAGATTTTTAGAGAGAGAGAAAGTTCACTTGCTACCTTTATTAAATCTTCAACCCTTAAGAAAGTCAGTCATCCAAAACTCAAAGACCAAAGACACCTCGAAATTCACCCCTTCTAAATATATCATTACCTCAAATCAATCGCAAAACAACCCAAACTAAATCCTCTTCAGGAAGATCAAAGGAAACTCCTTCATCGATTAATTCTGAGCCCCTTCCTCCACTTTGCAAGGAAACCCTTTCAGTTCATTAAACATGCAGCTCCCTCGAACCCTAAAGAAAAAAAACCTTCATAGCCATGGGGGATGATGTTGATCACGCCTTGAATCCATCAACATCTTCTCATCTCCTGAGGGAAGTTGTAGAGACAGCAATAGAGTCTCAATAAAATCCCTCAAATAGCGCCAACAGAGAACCTACTTCGAATCCTAACCCACCTCGACTCATGGATGAGGCATCCGAAGAGGAAGTGAATTCTGAAGCCACACAATCGATTATCGAGGCTGATACATTAGATGATGTTTTGAAGGAAAAAACACGTAGGATAAAAAAAAGAAATTTTATCTTGAGCTGTCCAAACAACTGGCTGCCTCAGTTGGAGAAAATTTGAAGCCGCTCAACCATGGGTATATTTTTTCATTAAAAACTACGCCATACATTTATTACCCAGAGTCTCAGACTATTTCATTAAAAAAAAAATGGGGAATGCCAGAGAACATAATACTTTGGCTTCCAAAAGAAGGAGAGACTCCACTTGACTGTGGAAAGGATTAGTTGGTGTTGTACCCAGAAATTATTAACTGGGGTCTTTGGTTTCCGCTAGACCCAATGATTGTGGAGTATTTTGAGCTCCTCGACCTCTTTCCAACGCAAGCTACTCACAATAAATGGTTTACCCTATTGTATATTATTATGGCTCTATACTTCATTTCCCTAACAAAGTTTTTGAAGGGCCCTATTCATTGGCTCAACTCTCTCTTCTAAACATTTCGGGAGTGTTTCAGTGTTTGGCATCCTTGCCTTTTTTTGGGACCAAATTGGTGTGGGAATCTCGGTCTATCCGGGTGTTTCCACTGGGGTATTCTCCCCACTGTCATCCATGGCTTCCTCCATTATAGTTGATTATTGATCGATTGGCTTGGAACGAGTGACCTCTTTTTCAACTTGAGTGACCTCATTAAGGATGGACGTGTTGTTCAGATTAATTGGGGATTGGGCAGTAGGTTTTAAGGCATCCAAACTGACATTTTCGGATGCGGAGGGGTTACTTTTAGATTTGGAGAGTCGAGTAACTCTTCGGGGCTTGATCTCTTCTGTGTCTGATCCCATAGCTATGAAGGATTATGACTTCCTAACACTAGAAACAGTTTTTCTCTTAGATAAGAATCTAAAGACACTTGAACTGAGGGTTCAGATTCTAAAGTAGACAAGGTAGGAATGAAAGAGGGTTTTCGCGATACCGATGTTCGAGATGATGATGTGCTCTTATAAGGTTCTGGAACCACTGAGCTAACTACTTCACGAGGAGAAACGGGGAGTCTAGCTGCAATTTTTGCCTCATTTCTTGCTTCTTTTATTGCTCTCTTTAGGTCTGATAAGTTCAACCAACCTCGTTTAATCAAAGTTGTTGTAGCAGTGAACATATAACCTCTCAAAGACAAAGGGAAATAAAAAAAACCCAAGCTTTATCTCTCTATGAAATATTTCTGGTTATGAGAAACTAAACAGTAAAACAAGTTTAAATAGAGTTGAAACCACTTGAGTGTTTTTTATGGGAAGGATGAAATGGTTTGGAAAATGATTAGGGGCTATTAAGCCTACCCTAATCACTTTTTGAAAATGGGTACAACTCCAAAAAAAATAGCTGAGAGGTTCAATCAAAACGTGACACGTGTCGACTTTCCATTTTCTAGACCGTTACCTTTTCATTTACAAAAACAAACCCCTTCATATCTGATCCGTGTTTTGTCAATAAATAAGTTAGCTCTTCCAAAATATTTTTTGAAAGACCTAAGTGGGCTACTGATAGATCATAAATTTTTGAAAGGACATTCCTGTGAGAACCGAAGGGGTTGTTCGGGTATATTTTAGACCATACAAACTGATAATAATCCGACCAGACGATACGTGACTCAGTTGTGTGCTAATACTGAACCGGATCCAGGATCCGCTTCATAAGGTCCATGGGTCAAACAAAATAGTATAACTACGCCAACCCACTTCATTTAATAGGTTAGATTTTTTTCTAGAAAACATTAAATACAAGCACAAACCTCTTTTATCTTACTACTCACTACCCAAAAAATACGATTCAACTCACAAACTTCCCAAAATACCCTTTAATCATAAATTATCCTCACCAATTACCACCGCCACGTTATTTCTCATAGAGGTCAAGAAATTTTTGTTAAGAAAAATAAAGTATATATGCAATGTGTTATAAACGAAATCATTACCAAAAAAGTATATTGGCATAGGTAAAATACGTGAGCATATTTTTGAAATGTCTACGCTTGGTAAAAAATTGAAGGCAATCGGGGTATTCCTTCCTGAGGAATTTATGGAATGGTTTAAGTATTTCTAGTCCACCTATAACTGCATGCAGGAAAACTTATATATCAATGAATTGATTTTCCACTTTGTAGAGAAAAAGAATAGACTTAAAGTGGCAAGGTTCATGTGATAACATTTTCAAAAGGGATGAGGACTAAGTGGAAGGCCAATGGCAAAAAATTGGGTCAAGGTCCGATAAAAAAGAAAAGTCATGAGGAATCGACCATTCGTTGATGCTTTTTCTGCAAAGAAAAAGACATCTCAAAAAGGATTATGAGAAACATCGGGCTTATATGTTAAGCAAATATACTCTCACATCTTTGGTTGTTTTAGAAATTAATAGTGTTTCTGTGAAAATGAATATTTGTTAGGTTATTTTTTCAGCAACAACTCATGTGTATATTTTGTTTTAGGGTGCGTCGAGGAGTAGGATGATAAGTGAGGATAAAAGAGTCATCTTCACGGTAAACGTATTGTGTTTTGGCTATTTGTGATTTATCTTTTGAACTTACAAGTGGATATATTTTATTTTTTGAGAATGTAGTTTTTGTTCCTAGTTTTTGGAGGAACTTGATTTCCTTTCTAGTTTTAGAATTTTATGGATATACTTATCTTCTGGAAAACTACATTTTTATATTCTCTTTAAATAATAGGATTGTTAGGAATGGTAGTTTGATAAAAGAGGATAACTTATAATTATTAAATACTCTCAAGAATTGCAAAACTTCACAATATATACCAAACAAAATTACTTAGTCTGAAAGATCTTCTAAACTATGACACGAGCGGTAAGGTCACATATCCAAAATTAGGATTGACAAGTAGTTGAGGGTTTATTGGGTCTCACAAATTACTCTGATTTTACTATATACGTCGAGCGTATCAAATGGAAACAAACCAAAACCAAAAGGTAGGGGTATGCAAAGCGACAAAAGTATTAAAATTTATACATATCAATATATACAAACAGTTTCTACAAGAATTATGGAACAAACAACGATAATTTATATTGTTTATCAACGAATTTTCTCATTTTGGATACCTCTATCCCTCTATGAAAAGTCTAAGCCCATTGTCATGTCTAAAAAGTTTAAGACCGAAATTGAAAAACAACTCAGTAAAAGTTTTAAGACGGTTAGATCTGACCATGGAGGTAAGTACTATGGAAAATATGACGGATCAGGTGAAAAACGCCAAGGACCGTTTACAAAATACATAGAAAAGTGTGACAGATTCCCTCAATGCATAATGTCGGGTTCATCCCGCATGAATGGTGTATCTGAGAGACGAAACCAAACACTAAAATATATGGTAAGCAGTATGATAAATCACTTATCTCTACCAATATATCTCAAGAGGGGAAGCCATCAAATGTGTTGTTTACATACTCAATAGAGTACCCGCTAAGGTTATTATTAGGATCCCATATGAGCTTTGGAATTGAAGCATACCTAATTTAAAGAATCTCCATTTGTCGGGTTATCCAACTGAGGCAAGGGCTTACAAACCTCAAAAAAATAAATTGGACGCAAAAATTGTCAGGTGTTTTTTCATAGGTTATTCTGAAAATTGTAGAGGGTTTAAGTTTTATGTTTCTATCATTGGTTTTATATTTGAAACGAGAATGACAAAGTTTCTTGAGGATTTTGAGTTTGAGGGAAGCACATGGGAACAAATATTGATTTTGAGAAAGAATCTGTAAAGATTCAAGATGTTTTTAACGGGATATTAAGGTAAAGAAGATTGGGCTTTCACAATAATAATTTTAGGCATGTTGAATAAGGTAATACTGAGATTAACACTAATTTTCCAATTGAAGGTTCTAACAAGGATACGAATCGGGTCTAGCTAGAACAGCAAGAACCTCAAGGTAATCTCCCACAAGAATGTCATAATGATATCGTTCATGATGATCAAACTCTACCTCCTCAAGAAGTAAAACAAAAGGAAACAATCCCTATAAGAAGGTCTACCAGAGAAAAGAAGAATGTTATATGTCCAAAATTTATAGTATACCTTCAGGAGCATGATAACTCATATGATAGAACTTTAGAGGATCCCTCATCCTACAAAATACTATGGAAATATCTGACGAGTAGAAAAATGTTGTTCGATGTCGTAGCGTTTGTAAAATATTATGACTACAGAATTATTGAATTGGGAGCCATTGTCTGTCATCAGTATACAAGGGATACCAAACCGTGCAAGTATTTGGTGGTCCATGAAATAACAAATATCTTGAGCTTTGGTTCGCGATAACACATTGGCCTCAACCCACTTAGTAAAGTAATCAACAACAACCACTAAGAAGTGGTGCTTGTATGTCGCCATTGGCAATGGTTCAACCAAATCGATGCCCTACTTATCCAAAGGGCACGAGATCAGATTAGAACCCATCGGTTCGCTCGGGAGATAACCACTATTAGAAAATTATTGGCATGCATGGCATTGTTGACCAGTAGTAGCCAGCAAGTAAAAACTGATGGATGAGACTACGGTGACCACAATGGTCTCTTGTATCGCTAGAATGTAAGTCATGAAGAACTGTGGTAACTTCTTCTTGACTTAAGAAGCGTGGTAATGGTCAAGTTTCACTTTTCTTATAAAGAACATTATCCAATACACAATATTTAGCCGCGCAGATTTGTAATGCCCTAGCTGCTGCCTTGTCAGTGGGGAGTGTGTCATTGTTAAGGTAGAGAAAATAAGATTATTTACAGACACTAACCCTTTTGTCCGAGAATATGACATGTTGGGAAGTACACATCATAATGGTTAGGTGTTCTTCTAAGATCACTAGTGGGTGATAACCCGAGGTGGATTTCTTAGCCAAGGCATCATTTATTGAATTGTTGATGCGAGATACCTGCTCGTATTTGACTTCCAGAAATTTACACTCACATTCCTTTAACATTATAAGATAGCGACAGGTTCCTTGTTTCTTTGCACCGTAAGTTCCCATAGTTTAGTTGATAACTAGTTGTGAGTCAGAACAGACACGAAGTACCTTGGCCCCACATATATGAGCTAACCTCGTTACGTCCATGGTTGTTTCATATTCAGTTATGTTGTTGGTGACCGGGAAGCCAAAACGGATAGCTTCTCAGATTTCTTCCCCAGCCGGCAGCTTCATAACGATGCCTCCTCCCCCACATGATGTACTCAAGCCCCATTAACTTCAAAAATGCACTTCATCTCAAAGTCATTTGGAAGAGGTTCGGTATCTTCCTGCTCAGGGTGAGGCATAGAGAATTCCGTAATAAAGTCGGCGGCAGCGTGTCATTTAATTTTCATGCACGACTTGAACATGATGTCGTATTATACTAGCTGAATAGACCACTTGGTAAGTCGGTCTGAGATGTATGATTTTTGCAATAAATTTTGCAAAGGAAAAGAGGTTCAGAAAAGTATATTGGACTTTGTATGCCCTCGACATCTTGGAAAAGTACTGCACTGACTACAAAATGAGAAACAACTACATAGAGGTATAAAAGCTCACCTATTGCAGGTGCAGAGAGGATTTTGGTGATGTGAGATAGGTTTTTAGTACAACAAATGCAGTGTCACATTATGCATTCCAGTAAAAAAAATTGGTTCCCCTTAGTAGTTCAAAGAAAGGGTGACTCTTATCTGATGCTCTTAATATAAAACAAGAAATTATTGCAAGACGTTCGGTTAGGTATTGGACCTCCTTGATATTTTTTAGTGGCTCGCGTATGTGCGCGAGCCTGGATAACTTGTCGACCTCTTTGCTAATATTCTCTTGCTTTTCTATGGAAAATGATCGGCACTTCTGCCAAATAGGTTTGACATATCTGTCAATTGCTAACCCATGGCATATTACCGATGAGTCTACCCCTGATACGTTGCTTGCAACCCACGCAAAGATATCGAAATTATATATTAATAAATTAACCAACGAATTTCGAAAAAACATAATCTAAACTTGTATCTACACGTAATGTGCACCTTTCTGCTACCAACTCATCACATGCATCCTTGGGAATCTTATCCAGTTGTGCACCTTCCTAAGATCACCCATTGGGTCGGGCAAGGGGGTTATAGTGTTTGGGTGAGCCGGCTCCCCCTTGCCAATTAATTGTTATCGCATTGGTTTTATTGGGTCGACTGTCACCGAGTAATAGGCTCTTGCAGTCATGGTCGTCCAATTATGGTGTGATACGAGCTTGAGGCGTTAAAATTCATGAAGACTGTTTTAATCTCTCTCTTCCTAACTCTATGTCCCTTGTTTACCATGAGTTCGACCTTGCCAACGCACTGTTTTGCCTTCATATTGCATCAAAGTGTGTTGTATGGACTGGTACGGTGGTACTTCCAACATCATATCGTAACTTTCTTTGAAGATTATATTAGCCAAACTTTCCCTTTCGACTAATACCCTAGTTACCATGGCGAATCTTATGCCCTGATTGATTGTTAAGGCATCTTCATAAGGAGTGATAATCCCTCTTAAATCATCTTTGTTGAATGTGAGATCAGTTATTGGCTCTCGATAGGTAGTGTCGGAGGATCCCTCGACTGCATGTACCTCATGGTCAGCTTTCATTCGTTTTTTAGACTATTGATCCCCACCTGTCAAGGTTCCATCTCTGAAGGTCGTAAAAAGACATTGTTGTTTTCTCATATCAACCATTTTGTCCTCCCAACGGGTTTTGTCATTACTCTGGTGAGGCTTCTCTTTCTTATAGCCTTAGTGATGTTGATATTGTTGCTTAACAGATTGTATGACCTCGCCGATATCCACTAGTCTATGGATCTCTTCCATTAATTGTCAACAATCGTATGTCGCATTACCGTTGGGTGATCATATTACGGGGAGGTTGATAGCGCATCATGTCTTTGGTCCTATCATAGACGACATATATGGTATCGGTCAATGGAGAAAAACATCTTGTTGGGTTTCATAGGCCGCGGGTCGTTGGGTATTGGTATCTCTTGATCCTTCACGGAGAGGGCCTTTATCTAGCCTTTCTCTGTAAAAAATCCCTCTCATAGACTCTGGTGTGGCTCTTTATGGGGAGTATCCTTTCGTTGCATCGTACACCTTGATGAACTGGTAGGCTCAAGCGAGGAGGTCTCGTATCCTTTCAAGAGGAAACCGCACGATATTTGAATACAGTTTACCTTTTATGTCGATGATTCCTTTTAATGAAGCAACGACCATGTTTTTTGACACATTGGGCAGAGTATTCATAGTATAGATAAATCGTTTAACGTAAATCTTCAACGAATCCCATCTTCTCTCATAAAAATCCATGATGAAGTCGCTCTCACATATAAATTCCTTTTGTTGAGGAACCTGTTTCTAAATGTATTCCATAGTCCTACAAAATTTTAAATAGAGCCTTTAGATAAGATATTAAACCAGTTCATGGCATTACCTTATTAGTGTTATAGATAAAGCAGGGTAAAACATGACGTCATTTGTATTCAAAGCCATAATCATATTCCTGAATTTCTCCAAGTGTCATTCTAGATCAGTTGTACCATCGTAGGCTTCCATCCAGAATAGCTCAAACTGTCAACGGAGCTCAGCCGCGATAATATTCGCCACGAACGGAGATTCCTTGAGCATGTATGCAGTCATTTTAGGGCGTATATGATCATATTGTTGGGCTTCATTTTCTTTCGTATTTCAGGGGATGGCTTGTGTGTCCTCACGATGGTTCTCTTGATCTTTCAAGCGTTTTTAAGTGCTGTTTTTGCCAGTCCCCTCAGCGTTTCTGTCGCGTTTAGAAGATCCCTCTCTCCAAGGTACCCAACTAGCCTCTAATCTGGATTGTGGTCGCCCTCTGCCCTCATCTCGGATTTTAGCCGTTAACGCGTGGAAAGCGTCATTCATCTCTGTCTAGTTCTCTTCAGCCGCTTAATCATTAATCTCCTAATAGTGAGAGGCCCTTTGCCAAGCGTGCTGTACAAGTTAGATCTGTTGTTCCATTCGCTGAATTCCTATGGTATCAGTGGGATTGTCAATTCCGACAGCTGGATCGACATGCTCTGTAACAACTTCCATTGTGAGTGTAAAAATTTTAGGATGGACCGAGATAAGGTGCATTCCTACTCGAACATCCAATGCTTCTAAAGTATGATTTTCTTGGGGGTTGCAGTATAGGGCGGGACATTACTTGGCCTAACAACTTGGTTGAGCAGTGGAGTTGGGTTTGTAATTATGATGTTTTTTTCATATGTTTCTCTTTCAATCCCGGATCTTGTTAATACCATTGGTTCAAATAAAAATGTGTGTTTTTAAAGAGTTCCCGCAGACGATGCCAAATGTAATAACGGGAAATCTAAAACATAATCGCCAATATAGTAATTTTGTTGATTCGAGAAGATCAATCTGATTGTACATAGTGTTAATGCTATTTATACTGCTTATATAGAAATTTCAATTTATCATTAATTACATGATTCCACTAATCATGATCGTGGACTAGCATTTATGATAATGACCCTAGAATTGTGGTCATTACTCTAGTCATAGTGTGTTACATGGGTTGACCAGTAAATAAGCATTGACTTCTTTACGACCTTTTTCTTAGCCGTTTATCTCGATAACTGAGTTATACCATCCTCGTTGTCATGCATTGGTCTTTGACAAACTCTGCTCGGTATTATCTTTGCTCGGTAAAACCTTGATAGCATTCACGTTAAGTAATTTCTCTTCCTTGGTTCTTCTTGGTATTACCTCTGCTCGGTTACATCTTCGGTTATGCTCGATGTTATCCTCTGCTCAGTTTTTTGTCGTTGGTGCGAGCCTCGATCAGGTTATATTGGTCATTCCCTTCAACTTTATTTCGGATGCTTTTTGTAAGATGGCCATAATGTCTCTTATACAGGCATGGCCCTGGTTGTCAGTAATGATCGTGTTGGATAACTTGCATACTATCTTATTATGAAATTGAAGTACCTCGGTTTGACCTCGGTATTTTATCGTTAAATGCTCTTTCTACTTGTATATTGCCCAATGAACCTAATGTCAATAATATGGACCTCATAAATACCATGTTTTTCGCGACCATGCCATTAATGATCACGACCAGCATCCTATTGCTCGCGACATGCCTTCTCTGATCGCAATCGTGACATGTTTTCCAAAATAAACTCACCCAGTGATTTCTTTGATCCCAACCAAGCTTCTGGTGATCATGGTAAAACTCCAATTTCAACGTATAGCCCTATGATCGATAAATATGCCCTCAAAACTTTGAATACTCGGATTTAAGAACTGAAAGCATCAAAAGCTGAAACATCTAAGTTAGAGTAAAAAATTGCACCCTCAACTTCATTGAATGTCTCTTTCAATGAACCTAACAATTTTTATCAGGTTAAGAATGTCTATTTGAGTAATGTAGATTAAGAGAAATCCTTGAAGATACAAAGAAAACTCAAAGAAATCATAGGTTCAAAAATAACAAAGATAAAAGATATCAGCCATCCTAGTCACCATATTAAGATTTTATTGAATTAAGTCTACGATTCGCTAACCAATTATCGAAGGCTACTAAATTTCGCTAGGAAGGAAGTGCGAGTTGTAGACACTAGTCATGGTCTAAATTGAGAAAGATTTTATTTTAGAAAAGAAGATGAAATTGTGCTTGGACATCGTAAACAGAGAACGAGATATTTTTCAAGAATCAGTTGACAAAGATCGGGTATCAACTCCTCTTTAAGTTTCACAATGAGAAACCCAACAAGTCGAGCTTGGTGATGATAAAATATGAATGGAGGGTAGTTAAGGTAAGTGTTTGGATGCTTAATTTAATTTTGAGTAGAGGTTAGAGACATAATAAAGGTGCTAGCTATTAATAAATAGAGAAGATTAACTCACCCATTACATGTTTTTTAGACTATTTATAGGATAATTAGGATCAATGAGCCAATTGGGCCAGGTCGTATGTATGCGTCAGTTTCATGAGCCCCCGGACCCAAGAATATATGAAGCTAGTACAAAGTTTAATCACTAAGTACATAACTTACTCAGCATGGTCTTTGTGAGTCTAAAATGCCCCTTCATATAAATTCGATCATGACCTCTAACAAAATTTGACCCTATCATCTAGCCCTCTTAGCTCTCTCAATCTCATTTCGGGAGAGCTAATATATCGGAACCGTGTCCGGACATATGTTTTTATTTGATAACAGTTAGAATTCAAAGGTAACAACTTTTGATTAATTACTTTCTGGATGACGTGTCAAATGTTTTATTGGACCCATGATTTTTTTTACCCTAGGCAAAACCATCCAATCAAATGAGGGAAACAGTTACACTTCTTTGTAGCCCCTTAGATACTGTTGTTGGTTCATCTTCCCTAGTATGGAACTTAAACTTATTTTAGCCCTTATATATAAATATTTTGCATATATACTGTTGGTATTTCTAGAATGAGAAAAAGCTTACCTTCTAAAATCTAGATAGAGAAAGTGTTTTCTTAAGGCTTTAGTTTTTTCAGACGTAATATTTATTTCCTCCTCCAATTGACCACCATAAATCAACCTTTCTGGCGCTTTTTAGTGTTTGTACGTTTACACTCAATAATTCTCTAATCAAAGGCGATTTGCTTAATCTATCTGAACTAGAAGAAGAGAAAAAGAAAGCAAGGACTGCTGCTAGGTTAACTCCCTCTTCAGATAAAGTTATTACAACTCAGTCTATATAATAAAGAGGAGTTAAACCTTTTGAACCTACCTCAACCGAAAAATCATTCACATCACATAGTCATTCTCCTCAGTCAATCAATTCATCCCAAGCCCAAGGATTTACCAGCCTTAAAACTCCCTTAATTTTCATAGTTATGGGGTCAGATATTGATGAGAGCACTCCGCACAGAGTTACAATACATTCGAAGGAAAAAAAGAAGCCTTATACACAAAATAAGTCATCTCAACCGCTTACAATTACTGATAATCCCTCACCACAAGTGCCGATCATGGGAGAGAAACAACTGGTAATCGATATCCCACCGAGTTCAAATACAGAAGTAAATCTTACAAGTGTAGCAGTTGAATCTTCTCGATTCGATGAGGAAAATATAAGGGCTCAACCTAGTGGACCTTCGGAACAAAGACCATGGATTATCAAAGAAAATATGGAAGATAGTGGCGAATACACCCCTCTCAAGATATTTGGTCTGACTGGGGAAAACCTAAAGTCAACAAGATGAACAATTTTAAAGACCTCACAAGTTGGTGATGATAAGGGCAAAGATAAAGCCCCCTCAAGAGAATCAGATTCACTTCATCAGTCTCTCAACGGACGAGTTGGGCCTAATTTCACTAAGATTAGTGTTAAATATATTTTTGCCAATAGCAAATTAATATTTTCCAAAATCTCCCAGTCATTGAGATAAGAACAAGAATAACAAGGATGGTTCGTCACAATTTGTTCCTGAAACAGAAAATCAGGGGCAGCTTGATGAGATAGATGCAACCATTTTTGGAAGCTGTTGTTGAAACTGTTGAAGGAAGTAAAGTTCCATCGGAATCCCTTGCACCTAAGAATAAGAAGAGAATAAAATGATTAAAGAAAGTAGTGATAAGAGAGAAGAAGAAGAAGAGAAGAAGAGAAGAAGAAATCTTTGGTTGGTTCGGATATTATAGTTCGTCCAGAAGTTCCTTCTCCAACCATCACAGTTGATATTTTTCCTCCTAGAGATACAATATTCGATCCCCCTTCTCCATTGCTTCCCTCAACTGATACACAAACTTTTAGAGATAGTGATTAAATGGAAGACCTAGGGAACTTTGATTTTGATGATTTTAACTTTGCCTTTCCCAAGTCTACATGTACTCTAACTATTGTGGTATATAATAATGTCCCCTTTGAAGTTTCAAAACAAAAAGATGAGCTGGGGTATGCATTTTTGGTTTATATGAGGCAAATCATTGATTTGGAGAGACAAATGAGGTCATCGGTTGAAGAAATCACTTTATTTCGGACTGAGAACCAAAATTTGAAGAATTCTGTTGAGGAAGAAAAATGTAAGGTTGAAAATCTAAGCGGAGAAGTGAAAAATGTTAAAGATGATCTAGTTCAAGTAAAATCCGATCATGACAAGCTGCAATCTGACTATAAAGGTCCTCAATTTATTACATCCGAGGATATTACGTTCTCAAACAATCAGCAATCCGATGACAAATCTACCATTCAACGTTTGTGGGATGAAACGAAAAAGCTCAAAGATATTTTTAAGGAGAAAAATTGTGAAATTACCTCTCTCAAGGAAAAGTCTGTTCAAGATATAGCCAATTCAAATGATGTTTATGCTTGAAAAGTAGCAGAGTCTTTGCAAGAGAGGGAGGAATTAATCAACTCGAATATAGTGCTGCTATTTCATAAGAGGTTCCCTAAATTGGTCGTTAAGGTTTTTTGGGGACATGTGCCAGTAAATTTGATGCCTCATGGCGTACCTTTGGCTAACCAGTTTGGTCTTTCTGATGATTTATTCGAAGATAATTCTGATGATGGGAATAAAAAAGACTCTGATGATGAGAGTTCAGAAGAAAAGAAAGAAGGAAAAGTCGATGGGAATGAGCTCTGAGGCCAATATGTTTTGATAACTGTTTTTAAGTAAATCATTAGAGTGTGCAGTCCATTTTGTTATTTTGATCAGATTTTTTTGTGCAAGTCCTTGGATTTTGGCCAGGATATGTTGTAATATCCTCATCGGATCTTGTCAAGTCTTTGGATCACCCAAGGCACTTTATATTATATACCAATTTATTAATTTTGATTTACTTTTATGTATTCTCACCTCCATTTTTATCGGAACATAATTAGATATGATTCATTTAAGAGAAACAAAAATTTAATATACATGGTTCATTCGAAGTTAATCCATTCAAAAGAAATAAGAACTTAATACATTTGGATTATTCGAAGGTAACCCATTCAAAGGAAATAAAACTTGATATGTTTAAGCCATTCGAACATAATCCATTTGAAGGCAATAAAAACTTAATACACTTGATTCATTCAAAGTTAATCCATTCGAAGGTAATAAAACTTGATATAGTTGAGCCATTCGAAGGTAAACCATTCGATGGCAATAGAAACATAATACACTTGGGTCATTCGAAGATAATCTATTCGAAGGCAATCAAAACTTAATATACTAGAGCCATTCGAAGGTAATTCATTCAAAAGAAAATAAAAAACTTGATATACTTAAGCCATTCGAAGGTAATCCATTCGAACGCAACAAAAACTTGGTATACTTCAGACACATTTTCAAATTCAAATATGATATATTAATGACAATTCGGACACCTCATTAAAACCTTTACGCGCCACGAGGGTAGGAAAGAGAATGCATATTAATAGTTACATTTCTCTAAAATAAAATAAATATTTATAACATAAGTCAATTCTAGATATAACCTTAGATGTTCGACGTTCAATGGTTGCCTCAAACGAATGTCTTCCTGATAAACTAGTATGTATGTTCCCTGCTTAATCTTTTCACACACAGTGTATGGTCCTTCTCAATTTAGAAGCAACTTTATAAACTTCCTATCTTTGGTGTGCATAAACATTTTTTTTAAAACTTTGTACCCTATTTTGAAATTTCTTCTTCGTATTTTAGATGCGTACCTACTCCTCATCAAACCCTAGTAGTGAATGGTTCTCAAGTGGGATTTTATTCTATTTTCTTCAGTCGGATCCAACTGAGCTCTTTTTGCAGCTTCATTATCTTCTTTAGAATAATTTTGAACCCTGAAAAAAGGAAGAGTAGCTTCTATTGGCACATTACATATATTCAATAAACTAAGAAAAATGGATATTATGGTTTGGTAGTGTGGGGAGTGGTTCGGTAGGCCCATAGTACCTTTTGTAAATAGTTAGGCCATTACCAGCTGCTCTTTCTAAATTATTTTAAAGTCCCATCAATATAGTTATATTGTCCCCCTCTATTTGTCTGTTTTCTTGGGGTGAAAGGTAAAGAGAAGCAATGTTGAATTCCTCTCGATGCGCAGAACATTTCTATATCCCTTTTATCAAAATAAGGGCGGTATTCTGCTGTAATGAGTCTGGAAATCCAAAACCTACAACAAATGTTGGATATGATTAATTTAATTACTATTTTGGAAGTCTTTCGGTAGAGGGTTGCATCTTTTATACACTTTGAACAATAATCAATTGCCAAAATAATAGTTCGACATCGTCTACAAGCCATCAGAAGGGGTCCAATTAAGTCAAGCCCCCATCTGTCAAAAGGTACTGCTTCATATACTGACTCTATCAGAACTGCTGGTACATGTATTACATTTTCATACCTCTGACATGGATCACATCTTCTAATGAACTCTTTAGAATATGCCAAAATAGATGACGAGTAATGCCCTGCCAATAAGACTCTTCAGGTCAAAGCCTTATAGCCACAATGGGTTGATCCTTCCCCATAATGTAATTCAGATAAAACTGCTTGAGACTCATCAGATCCGAGGCAGCGTAATAAAGGCTTACTGGAAAAAAAAATATAGAGGACCCCTCTTAAAACCAAAAACCTATATGCTTTGAACTTTAACTTCTTGGTTAACCCTTTATCTTCTAGTAGGACTCTGTTACTAATAAACAGTGGATATCATATCTCCAATCTCGATCACTATGACTGATATTTGGAAATTCTCTTCAGCATCGACTTTCATTTGAAGATTTGTCGCTATATAAGGACATTCTTGTACAAGAATCTAGGGGTATGCTTTGGAATATGCAATGGTCGGCAGAGAATCAACCATCGAATTTTGCGATCTTGGCACATGTTGATATTTAACATATTTAAAACCAGTAAAAACTTTATTTAACACCCTTCAGTATTCCTCCAACTGATCTTTCTTAGTTTCAGATGGTCATTGTGCCTCATGAATGATTAAATGTAAGTCACTCAACAAGTGGATTATTTTGGCACCACATATCTGAGTTAAACTTACACCTACTATAGTGGCTTCATATTATGCTTCATTGTTCGATACCTTAAAACTGAAACATATAGCTTGGTACATTTAATCCCCAAAGGGGGAAATCAAGAAAATTCCAGCCCCATATCCCATCACACTAGAACCACCATCTATTCGAATTATCCATTCTTTCTTAGGCTTGTTGACTTGATATTCCTCATAAGGTCTTTCTGAGTGGAACTCAACCAGGAAATCGGATACAACTTGAGCTTTGATTTCCATTCGGGATGCAAAGTTAATATCATAATCCCCTAATCCGATAAACCAATTAATCATTCGACCTGACATGTCTATTTTTATAACACATTTTTAAAAGGAAAAAACTTGAACTGTGATAGAATGTCCCTGCAACTAAGGCTTTATGTTTTTTGGCCGCTATTACGAAGGCTACAGCTAGCTTTTCCAACTTAAGCTATCTTCTCTCAGCATCCAATAAACTCTTACTGATTTAGTAAGTAGGGCACAGATTGTTGTCAACTTCTCAGACTAATACTGCACTCACACCATAATCTGATACTGCTAATTACATGTAGATTCTTTCTCTAAAAATAGGTTTGAATATATTTTTTGGTGAAGATAAATGTTGATCAATTTTGAGGAATGATTTATCACAATTTGAGGATAAATTGAAGTCTTTTTGCATTTCTTAGCACTTGGAAAACTTATGCGCGCTTATCCGATGATCTTGAAATAAACCTATTCAAAGATGTCAGTCTCTCAATTAACACCTGAACTTCTTTGGTGTTCCAAGGAGGATCCGTGGATAGTAAGGCATTCAACTGATCTTGGTCAGTTTGGATCATTTTCTCACTTATCATATAGCCTATAAATTTACCAGATCGGACATAAAATGTATATTTATCTAGATTCAATTTTAAGTTTATGGCTTCTAAATTAGAAAATGTTTCTTAGAGGTCAAGTATATGATCATCCTCCCTTGGGCTCTACACTATCATGTAATCAATATAAACTTCTACATTTATTCTGATCAGACTAACAAGGGTTTTATTGACTAATTACTAGTAAATGGCCCCAACATTCTTTAACCCAAAAAGAATTCCCTTGTAAAAATGAAGCCCTATGTTAGTAATGAATGTGGTTTGGTCCTGATCATTCAGATTAATCTGTATTTGATTGTACCCAACATAAGCATCCATAAAAGATAACAATTTATATTCTGAAATGGAACCCACCAGCTGATCTATTTGAGGCACATGAAATGGATATTTGGAGAATTCTCTGTTCAGATCTATAAAATCGATGCACATTCACCACTTGCCATTTTTCTTTTTAAGAAGCATCAGACTAGCAGTCCAAAGTGAATATTGGGATTCTCGAATGTGCCCCACCTTGGTTAGTCGATCCACTTCTTTAACTACGACTCCAGACTTTTCTTTAGAGAAAGCACTCATTCTTTAGACTACTTGACTTGCATCAGATCGTACGGATATTTTATGGTAAATGATATATGTCGGCACTCCGGTTACATCCTCATTGCACCCAGTAAGTATATGTAAATTTTTAGACAAGAAAGATAACAATCTTTCGTTCAATTGTGATGGAAGTTTGGTTCTGACATTCTTCCCTTTTGCCAGACTATGTATTTTGACCTCTTCTACTAGGATAACAGCACTAAGAGTCTCTCTTCGATCATCTATCTTGCTCGGATCCAAATATGAGTCTAGTAATTGTTATACTTTTTTAGTTATTATAGTTTCCAGTGATTTTAGAGCAACAGAGTTGACACAACATTCTTTGGCTACTTTCTGGCTACTTCGAACCACAACTACTTGACTTCCAACCACACATTGCAAACACTGGTGAAAGTTTAATGCTACTACATGCATCTTTGACAACCAAGATCTTCCAAATATTACGTTGTAGGAGGTCGGTCAATCTAATACTAGAGACAAAACCCTTACCATTTTCTTAAATGGTCTTTTGCCTAACAATGCTTCAGCTTTGAATTCTCCAAATACTTTGGTAGACTTGCTCGTAAACCCCACTATAATCTTGTTTGACCGTTGAATAAGAAAAGGACTTTTCATCTGTTTATAAGTGGATAGAAATAAAATATTTGTCGAGCTACCCGTGTCAACCAAAATTCTTCAGATTGTAGTTCCCTTAATAGATGTCCCTATTACCACAACATCCTCATGTGGGCCTGCAAACCCTTTCAAGTCGTTGTTATCAAATATTATAGAAGGAGTATGGCTCTGATACATGTGTGTAGATAGTTTTCCTTCCAATTGTGTAGTCAAACTGAACACGTGTCTTTTCCTAGAACAACTTGACGGTGATGTCATTGTATCTCCTCCGAAGATAATTAACGACTCAAAGAAACAACACAATTTGGACATTTTTTTAACAATTTATCTCACTATATTGATCTGATTCCGATATGGATCAGGATCCAAGTACTCTAAATCCACATTGAGTTGTTCAAAATTTACCATCGTACTATTTTATTTAGATACTTCCGTATTTTGCCTTCGGGCATTGGGTGATGCACCTTAAGCCCCACTTGTACTAGGTTGTGTCCTAGTCCCTGATTTCCTATTACCCCATTATGACTTCACAAAATTGGCCAATTTCTTATTTTTAATCAATGCTTGTATTTTTTATTTTATAGCAATACAATCTTTAGTGCCATACCTCACATCATTATGGTACCTACAAAACCTTGTATTTTGATTTTCTTTTGGAGTTTGGATAGGTGTCGGCCTTCAGAATTTTACAATATTTTTGGGCCTTTCATAGATTGTAGCTACATTTTCAGTTAGTTCTGTATAATAGTCAGGTTGGACCCATTTATTTACCCTTGACCCTGACTGTTGAGCCGGATTCGACCAAATTTTTCTGGGCTGATGAGAACCTTTCCCTGAGTCTCTAGGTCGATTATTGACTGTAACCTGCAACTGACTACTAGCTTGTGAGACAGAGGCTATGGGTGCAGACTTATACTGAGGAGGCTGCATCGATTTCTTTGTTTCTTCCACAATAACTTGCTTTTCGACATGGTTCAACAATCCACCCCGGGTGTAAGTTTTTTTCTGAGTTACCTAATTAGCCAAGTCTCCAACCAACAATATCTTCTAGAGTAAAGTTATGGCTACCTGTTCGCAACAATCAACCAATCCATTTTTATTAAACAAATGATGTGATCCTTTAGTGACTCATTTGGATATTGTGTACAATGAATTATTGTGTCACTGTCTCTTTGAGTTCTCTACTTTCCACAAACTATCTTCAGAATTCCATAAAAACATATTGAATTTTTTTTAATGACTTACAGGGAAAATCTATTATACCATTTCAAAGAACTACCCTTAAAAGTTTGGGAGAAAACTTTATACATAATAACTTACCATCATTATTAAAACTCATCATAAAATATTTAAATTGTTTGATATGATTATTAGAATTCTGACTCTCATCATACTTCTCCATCTTCGAACTGCAAAATGCCTGGGTAGATGTCCATATAGATTTTTTGAAGATAATGGTGACTGCCTCCAATTATGGTCGTGGCTGAACATGTGATCCTCGTCAGGAGTAGTAAAAACACTATGTTAGGATTGTACATCAAACTGATCACTTATCAAGTGATCTATGATATGGTTTGTTAATCTTTTAACTTTTCGTTGATAAAACTTCTTCTTCCCTTTGCCTTTTTTATCCATTTTATTTACTAAAAAATCTTGTTCACTTGACTTATCATGCTTTTTGGAATGTTTCTTAGCAATTTTTCGTTTCTTCTTTTTACGTCCATAATCACTACTCGAAGAGGAAGAAGAAACTTCTGAATCTGATTCTATTGTGGAGCCTTCAACCATATCGGATGTGCTTGTACAATGTTTAACTCTATATTCTTTTTTAAATTCTGAGTAGGATCTAGAAAATTGATTATCTGAACTTCACTTGAGATTATTATCTGGCTCATCAAGTTTGGGGTATTTTAGTGAATTTGTTTTGTCCAAATCGTTTTCAACCTGCCTTTGGGCTTTTAGTACCTTAATGTCTGCTCTGAGCTGATCACGCTCCTCAGGCATGAAGAGTCTTTCCTCAATATTGTGATTCACATATGATGTATTCACAAGCTCATCATTGCCTCTGATCCCCTTATTTTCAAGAGTATGATCTATCTACATGTCGAGTTTCATGTCTCAAAGAACTTTAAAGGTCTATTTGTGAACTAGGTTTTTAATACTGATATTCGGGTACCTTCCGCTCCCATTATGGTCGTCAATCTATTGATGATAAATATGGTTTGAGGGTATTTAAGGTATGTATTGGGATTTTAAGTTTAATTTTGAGTAAAGGATAGAGATAATGGAGGTGCTAGCTATTAAGTATGTATAGAGAAAATCAACCCACCCATTAAATGTTATTGTTTGGACTATTTATAGGATAATTAAGATCCATGGTCCAATCGGGTCAGGTCGTATGTATGGGTCAGTTTCATGAGTCCCCATGCCCATGAATATATATGAAGCTCGTACACAACTTAATCACTAAGAAACTAGCTTACTCAACATGTTTTTTTATTTTGAGTCTAAAATACCTGAGATAAATATGATCCTGGCCTCCAAAAAAATCCAATCGTATCATATCTAACGACTAACCCAATATGAGTATTTTTTATTATTTTTTACTTCAATATTTTTATTTTTATTTTTAAATATATATATCGATGAACAATGTTATCTAAAATGAGTGTTTAATTTTTGGGCATTGTTTATGTTTTATTTTTGGTGTGTTGACAATATGAGTTTCAATGTAATGATGTATAAATTTCATATATGTCATTTGTACTCTTATTTTCTTTCAAGTTTTCTTATGATTGAACCACTTAGTTCAAACAATATAACTCCATATTTTCATTCAATTCTGCGATTTCAATCCCAAATATATATACCATGTGCTATTGTTTCTTTTTTTTCACTCTTAATATTGGGGACAACATTCATTTTTTATTGTGCGATAAAATATTTGTGTAGCTGAGAAAATATCACAAATTTTAATGATCATTGAATATCATTTACAGTATAGTTTAGGACCTTAATATTAATTCTAATTAGTGAAGTGATTTATGGCAATAAAAATATATTAGTTCAGAATTTTATTTGATTAGGTATTATCTAGACGTTTTTAATTAATAAACTATTTTCATTGTGAAATTAATAGATTCAAATAAAAAATTCATTTTATTTAAAAAAATAAAATAGTTTTCATACATACATAAAACATTATACAAAGATTGCATAGATCTTTACTAAGTTATCTTATCTTCCTGAATGATCGAGATTTGCGTAAAAAAAATTATTTACGTTAGTTATTAGTTGTTTATATAGCTTATCTACTTTAGTTTTGTAGCATAATTAGTTTGAGTACTTAAATTTTTAGAGTTGCTTCATCTTCTGCATTAATACAAGAGAAGTATTTGATTTAAAATTCGCTACATAGATTAATTAAAAAATTGATATTGAACGAAATATTACACAAATAGAGAATGTTTGGGATAAGATATGTATCCTCAATTTAATATTGTTCATAAATCTCTGAATGATTTTGAGTTTTTATGAGAGTAAAACTTTTCATGATAGGATTTTAGATATATATATATATATTATTAGAATTTAACTATAAAGAATATATAAAGAAGATCTGGAAACCTAATCTCTGACCATTAGGGAAACATACAATGCAAATCCTTCAAATGGATTTCATTATATAATCCTAAAAAAGAACCTTTTATCTGAGTAGTTTGGATGACCTTGCCTAATTTACCTGAATATATGTACATAAGGATATTATTATCAACTGAACATCACTAACAGTATGGGTACCTTCAAAGAATATAGCAAAATTTAAGTGCTGCAAGGATTGGGTAGAAATTGATATTTCTAAGAAACTGATGTACAAAATATGGATACGATTTGGAAAAATGAGATTTTTGGTAGGATATAATATATGAAGCTATGCCTTCTTATTTCTCTAAATATATTCACTTAGGGAATAAGGCATCAGAATTTAAGAAACTAAATATACTCATAAATGTGAGAACCTAAGGAAAAACCAAGTACAAAGTATATCTTCATATACCACAATTAGATACAATATGGTCAAATTGGAATATGGATTCCTAAGATAAATCTATCATTATAAATGATTAAATATCTGAAGGAAATTCTAGCTCTCAGAGTGCATTAACTACTTCAAGGAATGTAAGTAATATGTCTGAACTGAAATCACAAAAAAGAGCTTTAACAGATGGAGGTACAAAAATCAAGGATCAATTAAACATTTTTCAACCCACAAAAATTAGCAAAAAAAGACTACTCAAAGAAATTAAGGAAAAAACAATAATTTAGTAACGAAAACCTTAATAAATATCAAATAGGTCAAGATTATGATGAGTTTCTTCCCGATATGGAGACAGCATCCCCTACTCGAAGGAACATAAGAATTCTTCCATCATCTCATACTTTAGGTACAATAGAATAAGAAAAAGATTACAAGAAAATCCTTAACATTAAATCTTAAAAGATAAAAGTAATCATTAAAATGCTCAATTCATACAAAGACTCTACAATTTAAAGCGTTAGAAAGACTCTCTAAACTGGAATGCTAAATGAGATCTAAAATACAAAAAAAACTTTGATATCAACCTAAGCCATACTCCTACTCAATTGAGAACTAATTAATTTCTTTAAAGCATAGATGTTAGATTCCTAAAGATAGATGATTGCTTAATACAATTCATGAAGCAAAACTCAACTAGTTTAGATATATCACAAACTGTTAAAGAATTACTTGAGGGTATCTGGTTATTTCGCTAAAGCTTTACCCATTTTAGCTTTACTAATTTCCAAGGATCCTTAAATCTTCATCTTCATCATTTGTAGAAAAGCCTTATCATATCTAGAATTCTCAACTAATCACAGAAAATGTATATATTATTACTAACATTTTCTTAAGCAGGTCCCACTACCTGACTATATTTTATTTGTAGAATAAAATAAATTGTAGAAAGAATAAATAATATAGATATATTATGAAAAGAATCATAAGAAGAATCAAAAGTTGAACTAGTCATTGTACATGTACACGAAGAACAAGAAGAGGTAGAAACGATGCTTAATCTGATTTTTTTGAAGAAGTGACTTACAAAGATCTTAACCGGATTCAAAAGAATAAACTTCAATTTGAAACCAGACCTTAAAGAATCATTCAAAAACAAAATGCATGTTATGATTAATGCTAAATAAGCTATGTTTCCATCGTAAATCGAGTTCTGATGCGGATCTCTATCATAAAGGTCAAGAAATATAACGTTTCATTACAAAATAATGGAAAAGAAAATGAAAAGCTGTATTGAAGAAGATGAAATTGTAAATTGGAATTTTGTTCTTGCACGACTTTAGATTTTATATTGCTCTAAACTTTTCAGTTCAAGAGCTAAAAATAGTTTCATGGTGAGCTATGTTTCTTGATTTGGGCCTTAGCAATTCTTAAGGCTTCTAACATTTATAGAGTTAATAAAATTTTATTTTAAATTAAAAATAATAATTTTATTTTGTTTATTTTTATGATTTTTAAATTTGTACAAATTATTATATCCAAAATAAACTTTTAAGGCTATATACTAATATGAATGGTATTAAAATTTGATAAACTGTTCGCATATCTTAATTTAAAATACATTATCAAAAATGAAAAATATAATTCAAAACATATAAAAAACAATATACATAAAATACATCACTTCAACTAAAATCAACAATTTCTTTTTCGGATTCTAAACTCACTTACAAAAATCACAAGAAACCAAAAAATATTTCTTCAGATTATAAACCTATTTGTAAAGTTGAAATTTAGCAACATGAGGCTCTTTTTTGAACTTTCAACCCATTTGCAAAAGCATAAGAAACCAACAAAAAAATTTTGAAATTCTAATCCGAATTGCAAACTTGAAGAGAACATTATAAAAATTTATTTTTAAAATACTTAACCCAATTACAAAAGGATAAAAAGACAAAAAAAAATGTTTTCTTGAGATTCTAAACTCACTTACAAAGTTGAAGACATGCATTATAAGGCTGGTTGTTTTTAGAATCTCAACCACTTGTAAAAGAATAAGAAACAAACAAAAAAATTTGAGATTCTAAACTCACTTGAAAAGTTGAAGACAAACATTATAAGACTGTTATTTTGGGAATTTCAACCCACTTGCAAAATCATAAGAAACAACCAAATATTTTTTGATATTCCAAACTCACTTGCTATTTTAAGACCAACATTAGACTCAATTCTTAAGATTTTAACTCATTGTCCATATTTATTTAACCGAACCCGAGAATTATACTTGTTCATCTTCACAAACATTATCTCAATATAAAAATATATTTAAATAAGTTCTCTCTACAAAATATTTCTCTCTAAATAACTCTATATAAATACTTTATCTTTATAAAGACTAAATGGATTAGTTTTCAACTTCTTTGAATCTACCAAACTAAAAACATGGAAACAATTCTATAGTTTTACAATATATTGGTAAACATTTCATATCCTTTGATGAAAAAATTGTATTTTATTAATATTTATATAATAAACAAAGGTTTTAGGGTGCGTAAACATTCAAAATGAAGCAAAAATGGTGGAATTTGTTAAAGAGCTTATATTGTTTGTTCAAAGAGGGTATACGGATGTCTTGGACGGAATGGCTTAAAAAATCACTTCCTCAAACACGTATGGATTCTGAAGCTAGGATGGGAATCAAATGATCTAATACTCAAGATTCAAATTTGATTTAAAAAAATTAGATGAGCATAATTACGCTTGTTCAACACCGTCAAAAACCTATCTTCATAGATTTCACAGAAATGTAACCACGATAGCTAGGCCACTTGGTCAACAATTTGATGATGCAAATATTGATTATTTCTAACAATAATCTCTGACTTAAACACAATGTGGTGGTTCAAGTTATGTAGGTTTACTAAAAACAATTTTTTAAATGCTCGATCTCATGAAAAAAAAAACTTAAATTCTAACGATGATGCATCATATTTCTATGAGTATCTTGAAAAAAAAAATCAAAATCAAAATCACGGGTTTCATTACTCTATGTCACTAAGGGATGACGGTAAGCTCCAACATGTATTTTGGATAGATTTAAATGGTACATCAGATTTAAGATTATTCCCTGATGTGGTAGCATTTGATACTACTTACCAAACAAATCAATATGAAATTATCAAGGTCAACCATGAGCATCAAATAATGAGTCTTGGATGTGCTCTTTTTGGAGATGAAACATAAGATTTATTTGAATCGTTGTTCAACGCAGGGCTGAGGTAATTTCCTGAAAACGTGATGCCCCCTAGAATATTCATTATTGATCAAGATTCTGCAATGATAAAAAAAAATTCCCAAAATTTATACCAAACATAATATATTGGTTTTGTATATGGCATATTTTGAACAAATGTTCGTCCAAAATTGGTTCGTTGATGTGGCAATAATTCAATAAATAATTCTTGTATTGTGTATACAATTCAAAAATCCTAAAGAATTTGAAAAGAAATGGATACAAGTTGTGGGACACAACAAGACATATACAAATAAATAGATGTGCCACTTGTGCGACATTCGTAATCACTGGATACCCGCATATATGAACTGTAAACAAATAGTTGATAATGTTTGTGTTTTTTATTAAAAAAATCAAAAACAAATAACATTATTTCTTGGGGTTTATCAAGTATTACGAGATAGCCATATGAAAAAAAAGGATATTAGAGACAGACCATAAATATATATTAACGGGATGCTGATTTTAAAACTTAATTTGGATATAGAAAAACAAATACAGTTAATATAAACAAACACAAGTTTGAAAATATTTCAAGATTAAGTATGTTAGATTATTGTATATAATATAACCCTGTTTAACAAAACACGTGATATGTCAACATATATCGCACATATAGGTGAAGGTGGAACGAACAAACGTATTTGAACACTTCAAAAAAATAATCCTACATGTTTTATAGTTTGTAATGTATAAAATTTGAATCTGAATTTATACGGTATCGCCTAGTATGTCCGAGCAGAGGAGAAAGGTAAGAATACATAAATAACTCCAAACCGAGCGATTGATTATATAAGCAGACGGTTAACTAAGGTTGTGCATAAAAATGACAAATATAACATAATTGAGGCCTCATAGAGAAATAATACATAGCAGAGTTATATCGTTGAGGGCTAGCCGAGAAGCAAAAAGGAGCCACCAAGGAAACCGATAGATGGAGAACAACGATAACTCGTACTACAAAAAGGAGCTCTGCTAAATAAATGCCTTGCTGAGGAAACAGAGCAAGAACCAACAACAAAGCGACATTCAGACATCTACCGAGTACATAGACAGATGATAGGCAGAGCGGACGAGATCGACCGAAGGCTGCCGTTAAAGACAGATAATTAAAGAAACTATTAAATGTTACATTGAACAAACTGGTCAACCGTGTTAATGCACAAAAACTGAAGTAATGACCGTAAAATTAGGACATTTATCATAAATATTAGTCTACCCACTTAATTAGTGGGAATGTGTATTAATTAGCTATTTATAGGATCAAGATGATGTATAAATAAGCTCTAAGGTCTGAGGAATTATATCTTTTTCCCTCTGATAAATAAAATTTATACTTGTTACAATATTTGTTATATTTTTCCTATAACAAATTAGTGGGCATTCCGAGCACGAATCTAGCATCTAAAACTATGGATATCTAACCATGGTAGTAACAAGGTCAGGGGTTAAAAGGGATGTTCATGAACCAGGCAAAATAACAGATCAACATAGAGCAGCGGTGAACCCACCAGGGGGACATGATCAATTCCCCATGCAGCAGTCATTGAAAAAGGTGTAGCACACAACACCCATTGAAGTAACACCTCAAATGGGACCGTTGGAAACCATGATTGGGCCGGAGTTAGCGTCACTTGCACTAGAAAATGTAGTGGGTCCAATTTTATAGGAAACGGTGGGTGAGGATCCAGTGGCCAAGACAATAATCCGACAACTTAGGTAACAACTTCAACACATATAGCAAGAGCAGCATAGAGTGGCCTGTGAACATGACACTAGAGAACAAGCTATGCATGCTACTATCGTCGGACTAAATGATGCAATCAACGCGCAAAAGACTAAAATTTACGGTACCAGACGTGTAAACCCTCTGTCGGGACCCGATGTTAGCCGTTCGAATTGTGGGGACCGTTTTTCCAAGCACGATGAGACAAGCAAATGAGAGGTTGAAGTTTGAGTGAAAAGATGCTCCAAGGATCACGAACCCATGCAGGCAGTAGAGCCCCGGGCCTCTAAGAAAGCTAAATGTGTCGAGGTCCTCTAGTACAATCAAGTGCAACTGAAGCTATCAACTTATATACTCAAAGAATCCCCATTCGTCGAAAACCCTTTGAAGCGCAACTCCTCAGAAAGTTGGATCCGTTTAGGATGGAAGCCTATAATAGCACGAGAGATCCAGAAACACACCTAGAACAATTCCACAATATAATGATGGCATTTAACACTGATGATACTATGCTTTATCGAGCTCTATCCATGACCCTCAAAGGTAATGCAATGGACTCGTTCGGTAGTTTACCTAAAGGATCGATTTATGATTTTACAGGGTTGTGGAGAGCCTTCAAGAAGAGGTTTGTATGCAACAAATAGCTCATACGTGAGCGCGACTCAATCATGAATGTTAGACGTTTTGTCCATTGTATGAATGGTTTACCGGGTGGATAACGTCAAGAAGAGAGACTCCCCGGAGAGACTTCTCTATGAGTGGAGCGAAGGGCAGTCTGACTGAGAAACGAAATGTGAGCGGCCTCGTAGGGATACTTTTCAACTAACTATATATCCTGATAATCCATCCAGGTGATTTACCCCGTTGAATGAGGCTATCTCAATAATCTACGATCTGATGAAGGGGAGAATTAGATATTTTCCTCCACGAGTGATGAGCAGTCCAGGCTTTAGAAGGTCCAATGAGTACTTTTCTCCTATCACAATGACCACGATCACGCGAATGACGAGTGCTGGTAGCTCAAGGAGGAGATCCAGAGGTTGATTGATAATAGGGAGCTTGTTTAATTTATCAAACGACAAGATTTTCATCGCCAACCCGAGCAAAGAGAGGAAACTCGCCAGATCAATGAGGAAAACCCCAACGAGGACAAAAGAGCAGACAAGGGCAAACAGCAGTGGTTATTCACCATTATGAAATAACATTTAGAAATAACTAGAAACATAGAGGGTCAGACAACAACGATCCAAGAACCTCGTTTATTCTAGATGAAGCACAACCCGAGGTGGCTAGCAACTTAGTATTGTATAGTCAATACTATACACCGTCGCTATGCACTATTGTCGGAGGAACTTCTAAGGTACCTCGTGCCATAAAGTCCAACAAATGGGCAACGGCCTATCATGAGGTATAGACAGTTGAGGCTTGTCCTATCACAAATATCAGGATTATTTTTCCGACCTCATGTTTAATGATGACGACTTGCGGGAGGTCACCGCATGAGGATGCTCTAATAGTGAACTTAGACATTGGGGGGTCATGGTAACCCGGGTCCTAGTAGATGGAGGGAGCTCAACCAATTTCAAGGCCAGCTATGACCACATGCATGAGGTCCCATCCTCCAAACCAACAGAGTGAACCTTGGTGAGGTACGAAGGTAAGGCCTCCCAGTGCGTGGGCGAAGTTAAGCTGATGGTCAAAGTCGGGTACGGGGCCACACAAAAAGAACTAAAAACATTGTTTATGATTTTCGACGCCCCCATCCCTTATCACGTGATCATCGGATGGCAATGGCTTAACAGAATGGATGTCACTCCTTGCACGTTTAGGCAATGCATAAAATACCCATTAGGAAATGCGTTCAAGATCATACGTGGAAGCCATAGGACTACCATAACATGTTACGCAGTCACAGTGGACTCGATAAAACCTTTATAATAACAATTAACAGGCGGGAAATGCATGAAAATGAAGGCCGAGCACCACCTGTGTTTGATCCTCTCGGTGATCCTAGGGATACAGAACAGCCCCGAGGAAAACCAAAAATATTGGATTAAAGAAACGGTAGTAGAAGGCCATACTCTGCGATTAGGGAGAAACTTGGATGTCTTCACCTAGGATGCTCGTAATGTATCAGGGGTAGACCCCTCTATTATCCAAGCCTATGTGGCAGAAGCGATGATAATTTTATCTTGAGAAAAAGAAGTTTATAAGTGCATAGGTGGATAAATTATCACGGCTCCAGCATATCTGTCGAGCTCGATATCCAGTTTGGGTGGCGAACCCAATGTTGGTTTTAAAGAAGGGCGACCAATGGAGAATGTGCTTTGATTTCACCAATCTAAATTAAGCTTGCCCCAAAGACACGTTTCCTTTACCGCGTATTGATCAATTGGTGGACTCGACTTCGGGTTGTGCGTACCTTTCTTTTATGGATGTATACTCCGTATATAATCAAATTAACCTTAGGCCATCTGAATAATAGCACGCGACATTTCAAACCGAGCGCGGGCTGTACTGTTACACCGTGATGCCATTCGGTTTAAAGAACGCAGGATCCACATATCAACGTTTGGTCAATCACATCTTCATAGACTATTTGGGTAAACACATAGAGGCATACATAGATGACATGATCGTTAAAACACACACAACCGGTAGTATGTGAGACTTTGTTCTTGTATTTATCCATTTCATTTTACTTGGTTAGTGCAATATTAATTAGGGAATCAGATGGCGTACAATGACCCATTTACTACACCACTAGAAATTTGGTAGACATTGAAACTCAGTACCTCAATCTGGAGAAACTCATGCTTGTCTTGGTGGTAGCAGCTTGAAATATATTCCCTTATTTTTAAAGACATATGATTGTAGTCCAAACCTCTTTCCCCTCAAATTTATGCTGCAAACCCGACGCATAGAGAAGACTGGCCAAATGGATTATTGAGTTATGAGAATACAACATCAAGTTTGATCCTCTCACTGCAATCAAAGATCAAGTTTTTTTTGGTTTCCTCATATAATTTTCTAGACCCCGCGAAGCACCCCTTCCAAATGTAATCTTGGTTGAACCCAAACAATTAGAATGGGTTATCGAAATAGATGAAGTCTCTAACGTATCTGGTGGAGGGGTGGTCATCATTCTTAAACCACTTACAAGAGAGGAGATTCTCCAAGCGATCCATTTTAATTTCCCAATAACCAACAACATAGCAGAATAAAAGGTCATCATTTGTGGAATAAATTTAGCACTTATATCTGGGGCTCGAATTCTCCGAATATGATCAGTCATCAATCAAGCGAACGGTACATAAAATGCTAAGAATCATGGTATTCATGGGTATTTGACAGCACTTAAGGAATTTGAATCCAAAGTTTCCATGGTGGCATACGATCAAGTGCCCTGCTTGCACAACTCTATCGTTGTACCGCCGACACCTTAGCCAAGACGGAAGTAATGGGCGAACATCCTCTCATACAAATACAAAAATTTCCAACTATATAAATTCTACATCAGAGCGACACGGTTTGTGTAGTCGGTCACACCAATGACTGGAGATAACCCTACCTTTTGTATCTCCAATATGGAACCCTACCAACTGAAAAAGAAGCCGCTTCAGCACTCCAACTAAAAGCAGCTGAATATTCTGTAATTGATGGCATCCTATACCAAAATATCACCACACAACCTCTATTCTGCTGTTTGGATTCTGCTGAGGCTACCTCGATTTTTCACGACCTACATTTCTAGAGTCGTCGGGCACATTACGGATATCGCAGCCTTATTCGACGTTTTTTATTAGCGGGTTATTAGTGGCCCAACTTAGTCGCTGACGCTGAAAACTCGTTCAATAATGCCAGCAGTTTCCAATGGTGTATATCTCCCGAGTGAGCGAATGCAAGCGGATGTTGTCCCTTGCCCTTTCGACAAATGAGGCATTGATTTAGTAGGGACACTTCCCATGGCGACCGGTAAACGATGGTTTTTAGTGGTTGAGGTGGATTATTTCACTAATTGGGTTGAGACCAAGGCTTTCTCCTGCACCCGAGCCCAAAAAACATGCGACTTCATTCATCATTAGATTTTAGCTTGATTTGGAATACCTCGCATCCTGATGACAGACAATGGTCCTCAGTTTAAAAATATGGTGGTCACTGCATTCTGCAAATGTTTTAGCATCAGTCAACAGTTTTCCACACCATACTCCCCACAAATAAAATGACAGGTCGAAGTCACAAACCTCACTATATTGTTAGGAATCAAAAACAAACTTGAAGGGGCCAAGGGCAAATGGCTGGACAAGCTGACCGAGGTTCTTTGGGCATATCGAACTACCTCGCGGACTATAACTGGAGAAACTTCTTTCGCCTTCGTCTATGGTTGTGAGGTTTTTTTCCTAGCATAGATTATTATCTCAAGTCACAAGATCAGTAAGCATAGAATTTATTAAAGAGCGGTGCCACCAAGTATGAGTCCGAGCAAATCACTATAAGAGCCTTATGCGAGGGCGTCTTAACGCTCGGCTAATGCCTTGTATCTTACAATTTGTAGATAAGATAATGAAGAAACGTTTTCAAGGCTAAGGAAATAAAGCACTTAGGAAGCTTGGACCAAATTGGGAAGGGCCTTACACAATCATCTCCAAGGGACACAGCGGATTTGTTTTGTTAATTTTCTTCATCCTTACAATATCGAACAAGTCAATGACCACGCCTACAGGGTACACACGTTTCCATGCTAAACCCATACCATATAGTCTATTAATATGAAAATGATACATGCCACGCCTACGGGCTACATAACGCGAACTGATCCAGTATCAAGCCCTTAATCGGGCCATGCAATAGGGTTGAAATGACCTCACCACGAATAAGCTAAGGAATACATCTCACTCATAGATACATAAAGTGAACTGATCTTGTATCAAGCCTTCGAACGGGCCACGCAATAGCGTCTAACTGACCTCATCGCGAATAAGCTAACTAATAGCTACGCAATTAGCTTAATTAATCTTGATATTTTAAGGATATGCTCCATACTTATAATAGATAAACACATGTCTCCATAACTAAAAAAACACGACGGTATCGATCTTAAACTGATACAAACAACGTTGATGTCATAGTGATGCGATTAGAATTAGAATTGTCTAATTTTCTGACAAACAACGCAAAAATAGATAGAGGTGGAATAAGTGACAATTACAAAAACAATCACCATAAAAATGGTAATCCAAAGAGTTTTCAAACATGCATTACTTCAGGCGTCAGGCACAAAGCTTGGGTCGTTAACCTTAACATCTTTTGATTGTTCAACACTTTGTTGCACCGCGTCTACTTGTTCTTTAGTAGTGATATTAATCCTCATACTTTCAATTTTCAATAGGATTAATTTATTGATCTTATATTTACGTTGAGACTGAGAGGTAATATCTACTTTGGAACTATATCAATACCATTGGATTTAGTGAGTAGTGCGCTAAAACCATGACGCAAATGAAGTCTGAACTAAGATCTTAGATCTTATGACCCAATTATAGGTATGGTACTAGAGATATAACCATCCATACAAAAATGTTAGTTATTTGGAGATAACAACATAATATGTGGAAACCTGATTTTGAATAACAATATTGATAATAAAATTATAGTTAATTAATTATGATATATGATGAAATAGTTAAAGTATTTTATTTTAGTTGTGTTTTATATATTTCTAAGTACTGATAGTATGTGTAACATCTGTAATTACATACGGATTCCATTGGTTTTTCTTAGAATTATGATTGAGACCGAGATGTAAATTATATTTCTAAAATGTATCAATACCACTTGGTTGAATGAGTAGTGCGCTACAACCATGATTCAGTGAAGTCTGAACTATGTTTTTAGAATTTATGACCTAATTGTAGAAGATATGGGACTATAGATACAACCAGTCATACAAGAAGGTTAGTGGACAGTGACTGAGAGATAAAAGCAACACTCAAAAAGAGAACCTCACTTTTATATATATATATATATATATATATATATATATATATATATATATATATATATATATATTTAAACTAAATTATTTTAATTTCTTAAACTTTATAGTAATATAATTTTACATATTCAATAAACCTATAATGTTTTATTCATATTCTTTAAATTGTTTTGTTTTTCTTTCTAATTATTGCAATCAAAACCTCAAATATGGATAATTTAGATCAACAATTTAAAATTTGTTTACTTAGTTTATTTCAATGTAATTAGTATATTTTTATATTAGATTGTATATTTGAAAAGACTATTTATTCCTTTATTCGAGTCTAAAAGTACTCATAAGATCAGTGTTAATCCATATCCTATAAAACAACATGTTCGTCAGAGACTCAGAACAATACTCAAACAACCATTTATTTGATTTCCTAGAGTTGTGTGGTACATGGAAGTACAACAATGTTCCAGTCGATGCAATACGTTTAAGATTATTCCCATTTTCTCTCAAGAGAAAAGCCAAGGCAGGGCTTGAATCACTACCTTCTAGTTGCATCACAAATTGAGACCAACTGGCTCAGTTGTTCTTATACAAGTACTTTCCGCCATTGAAGTCAGCAAAATTTTAGAATGATATCACTAACTACCCTCAATGAAACGTTGAGTTGTTATATGACTCATGTGAATGATATAAGAAGTTGTTGCACATATATCCTCTCCATGGGATTACAACATGGATGATAGTCGCCCCCAAGGGGGTAGCCGAGTTGGTTGAGTATGGCATTCTTATGACCAAAAGGTCATAAGTTCGAGTCCCTCTACATACGCTTTCTCGGCTGAGCCTGTCACCTTGTGTGGTTTATCTTCTGGCGTTGGTTTGCAGGCTATCGCGTCAGACTGAGGGTTTACCCTGTACGCACTCATTGCACTTTGAGTAGCGGTTGCGGGTTCCCTCCGGAAAACAAAACATGGATGATAGTCCAAACTTTCTATAATGGACTATTGAAAAATAGTAAGCTTATGATTGACGCTGCGAATAAAAGGGTATTAAATGAATAAGATGCTAGAGGAAGCATATCCATTATTGGAGTTGTTGTTTAGCAACAACTACACCTCTAAGGAAAAGAAGAAGTCTAGAATGTACTTAGTGGGGGAATAAACTTATTCTTCAAGCAAAACTTATTGTGTTGAAGCAACATGTGACTCAACTGAAAATAAATTCAGTAGATGTAAATTAAGTTGAAGTATACTATCCAACAAACATAAATCAATTTGCGACATCATACGATGCAATGTATTTAAGTAACTTTAACTATTGGCTTAAATCTTATTCTTCTAACAACTCTTACCAATTTTATTGTAAGAAGAATCTAAATTCTCTTGGAAAAACAATGATAATATGTGGAAACAAGAAGACTTCGACAAGTTGGAAAAGTAATCAAGCTTGGAGGATAATCAGAGCAAATTTGTAGAAGCCGTTAATAGAAATCGCTTTGAGAGGAATAAAAACAGTATGAAGAACCTGGAGGGTAAATAGGACATATACACTTTATAATGTCTTCAATTAACCAAGGAACTTGGCCTAACAATACTGAAAATAACCCAAAACAAGAATATACAATCGCACTAACAATAGGGAAATAAATTCGTCAAGGAACAGAGCAATTTGGTGATGAAAAAATAGAGGGTTGATGTGACCAATAAGCACATTGTGGGTGTTAGGGATATTGGAAGTGCTAGATTGTATGGTGGTGTATGGGATATGTTGGGAATAGTTCTGAAGTTATTAGTTTTGACTAGGGTTGAGGAGAAAATGAAGCTAAATAGGAGTCTGTGGATGGTGAACTAGGGTAATTAGGGGATTATATAGATGAGGGTCATGGATGTTTTTAGTTTATTTATTGAAGAACATATTGAAACATTTTTTAATGTTTGATGGGCTTAGGAGTGGGCTTCAAAAGGTTTATATGTGACGTTTGGGTTTGGATTGTTACAGGTGATGGGTGGGTTTGGTTACAAAGCTATATCAATCTGGGACGTGATGGACCTTAATAGATTGAAGAATAGTATGGTAACAGAAATTTTGGCAGATTGAAATAAAGAGGAATTACCTCTGGACACTTGCACGAAAGTAGGGAATATTTTCAGCGGCTTGATCGTGGAGATTAAACAGGAAATGGAAGTGATTATTTTAGATTGGAAGGTTTCATCGAGGATGAGAGTAGAAGTAAGGTGATAGTAATTTTGGAGGATCTTCTTCTTTGATGGTCGTAGGGGGCATGGTTTTTAAACCGACTAAGTGTTGATAGATACACGTTACTTCTAGTACATGTGAGTAGAAAAGCTGTTAAAAAGAGAATGTTTTCTAGGTTAAAGTTTTGTTTTCTTTCTTTATTGATTGATGTTACATTATTTTGTATTGTCTTTCATAGACTGTTAATTACAAGTGTGTAGGGCTGTCAGCGGTTCTCCGGAACCGAGAACCGGACCGGGACCGAATCGATAAGGACCGGACCGAGAACCGGACCGAACTTTAACGGTCCGGTTCGCGGTTCTATTCTAAAAACCGAAAACCGATAAGGAACCGAAACAAAAAACCGGTTAGGAACCGAACCGATAGAACCGATAAACCGATAGAACCGATAAGGAATCGAACCGATAAAACCGATAGGACCGAAGGAATCGATACGGAATCGAACCGATGAAACCGATATGACCGGTAGAACCGATAAGAAATCGGACCAATAAAACCGTTAAACCCGATTATTTATTATTATTATATATTCTTGTACCAAAATTAATAGTTAATTACTAATTTTTTTAAAAAAATGAAAGATCAACTTATAAACTTTAGTTTTTATATTATTTATCTTAATAAAAAAGTAATTAAAAATCAATTTTCAATTGATTTTATTTTTTTTAAGTGGACCGAACCGGACCGAAACGGGACCGGACCGAAATCGGACCAAACCGAAACCGGAACCGAACCAAACCGGACCGAACCGGACCGGACCGAACGAACCGAACCGAAAGTTTAGCGGTTCGGTCCGGTTCCAAAAATTAGAACCGAAAGCTTAGCGGTCCGGTCCGGTTCCTTCAAAACCCGGACCGAACCGGACCGATAACAGCCCTACAAGTGTGTATAGAATATTCTTTGTTGGTACACTTACAGTTAATTTGTATTTCAATAATTTATGTGTCTGTGAAATAAACTAGTAAAGGGCAAAACATCTCTGTGTGGGTCAAGCAGTCATTTAGGAAGTTGACCTTGCCAACGATCCTTTGGGCTATAACTAAAGATATGTATCAAGAAGGGTTGGCAAAACCCATTAGCTAGAACGACAACCATTGGCATCATTTAGAGTTGGGAAGAGTAAGCTTGTTGTGTGCACTTCGAACCCTAGTAGACTTACTCCTCACATTAGTTTCAGTAGCTTTCCGCCGATCATTGAAGTCGTCTCTAGTGTCAATCTTAGAGAGTGGTCGTTGAGGGCTCTTCACATCCCATGGAAAACGAAGGGGAAAAATATTGAGCCCGGGTTTATCATGAAGAAAGGAAAATTAAGTATGTGTTAAGGGTTTGATGAGGCATTCGGCGAGCTGGTTCTGAGATGGCACATAGCAAAATTGAAGAGAACCTTTAAGAACTTGAACTCGAACAAAGTGAACATCAAGTTCAATATGCTTGGTTGGAGTGTGGAATATTTGATTCGAGGCTAGGGAGCTTGCGTCAAGGTTATCACACTAAATTGCAGATGGTGGTGTGAAGGGAAGCTAGATTTCAGCTAGAAGAGAATGCAACCAAATAAGTTCTATAGATAAGTTAGCCAGAGCCTTGTATTCAGATTCTATTAAAAATCAACCAACTACATTCTACTTCTTAGAGGACCCTGAGATGAGAGAGTCACCAAGGTAGACACTGTACACCTCATCATTGTGTCTCTCATCTAGAGAAGTTGCTCAGTCCATATCAGAGAAGGCATGAAGTTTTATGTGATAGCAAGGCTTGATGTGGAGTCAAGCCAACTGGAGCCAGATAAGTATCTAAGTATTCTCTTTTAATATTACCAGTAAGTTGTGGTAGGGCTCTAGTGAAACTGGTTGAGCTTGTTCACAATAAATGCAATATCAGGGCATGTATGTGTTAAGGATTTCAGAACTCCTACCAGGTTTCTCTTTGGTGTAGGATCGACAAGAGGAATACCATAAGTACTGGAGAGGTGAACATCAGCATTCGTGGGAGTAGGACACGGTTTGGACATAAAGAGACCTTGAGAAACAAGTAAGTTCTTTATATACCGATGTTGTGTTAGGTACATACCAGTAGGGTCACAATGAATCTCTGTTCCAAGGAATAGATGGAATGGCCCCATGTACCCCTTATGATATTGATTGTACCCAAGGAATACACATTTGAAGGAGTGAAACTAAAATTTATAACATTGATATGGTCTCATGCAAGGGTAACAACCATAGTCAAAGGGTTTATGGCTAGATAGTTAGGTGTTTTGTGGTACAAGACCTCATAGGGGGACTACTAGACAAATTAGGTGTAGAAAGCCTGTTTATTAGGAAAATAACAGTTTTAAAAGCCTGAATCCAATATTTGTAAGGTAGACCAGTCTGAGCCAGAATAGTTAGACATGTTTTTACAAGGTGTATGTTTTCTCTCAGGGTTGTTGGCAAGACCTCCTCAGGGTAAATTCGTTTTATTTATGTAGAGAAAATAATGGCCTATACTCACTACCCCAATCACTTTGAATAATCTTGATATGTCTTTCAAACTGTTTCTCAAATAGAGTTGTAAAGGTTTTAAAGATGTTCAGAACTTGAATTTTATCTTTTATATGGTAAATCCAGGTAGACTTAGAGTGATCATCAATAAACATAACATAAAACTTATGGAATTCTATTGATAGAATATGGGATGAAACCCATATATCAGTGTGTATGAGGTCCAAAACATTGTAGGCATAAGAGTTGGAAATAGTATAAGGCAGGCTATGAGACTTGCCTAATTGGCAAGCCTCACAAAAACTCATTTCATTTCTTAGAGCATAATTTAGATTACATGATTCCAAGACAGTTTCCAGGGTATTATGAGATGGATGGCCAAACTTCCTATGTCATCCATCTTTTAAATAATTAGAGATTACACTAGACAAAATACTAGGGAAAAGAAAATTAACATTAAAGAGATTATCTTGATGAGTAGAGGATATGGCCTTACTTTCTTGTGACTTAGGGTAGCTATCCATCTTGTAGAGTCCATTATCAAATATCCCTCTGAGAATAATAGTCCATGTTCTATTGTTCTTCACAAAACAAAAACATTTGTGAAACTCAACAAACACATTATTGTTGTTAGTGAGTTGAAAAACATACAGTAGGTTCTTAGTAATCATAGGCACATGCAATGTGTTTTTGAATGAAATATGTTGTTTAAAAATAGAGTTTAGGCTAGATTGTCCAATGTGTCTTTTGTTACTTGAGTACTCGGATTTCTAGGTTATTAGACTACGATTGCCTGTGACAAGGTGACTAGCACCACTTTCAGTAAACCAAATACCATCTCATGTAGTGTCTTGAGAAATAAGGTAAGATCATTGCTCCTCTTTTATTCTAGGTTGTTCAGTTTGTGTATTCCCCATGACAGAAGGATCATCCTTGTCGAAACATACAGGGGCAGTATAGCCATACCTGTTGTATATCTGGAAGGTTAGTTTATTTTAAGAGAAACGATCTTATTTTCCTCTATAGTAGTTACTTCTTCCTCTAGGGTTGTTTGGATAGGTAGATCTCCTTCGGTAGCTCCTGTTTTGACCTATATAATGGCCATAGAAACTTCATTAATTGTTGTTGTTGCTTTGTTGTTTGATGTTTGTCTTATGAGTAAAATTTGCAGAGGCTAGGTTGAGGTTTGAGACTGAGTTTTGGAGATTCGTTAATTTCTCCGGCCATCTTTCAAAGGTGATCTAGCCAGTTCAAGGCTTCTTTTTCATCCAGTCTTACCACTATAGGGGTATACTCTGAGTCCAACCCACCAAGAATGTAGGTTATTAGGTTATCCATAGAAACTCCACAGCTAGCAAGAACTAGGTTGTCAGAGTTGGATTTCATCTGGCTTAAGTAGTTAGTCATAGTAGAGGTCCCTTTGCGAGTTCTTTGGAACTTTGATTTATAGTAAGTGACCCATTTCCTTGTCTATGAGCTAGACAACTTACGAGTAGCCTCCCATAAGTCTTTGGCAGTTTCTTCCGCCATTAGCTGAGTTGCTATTTCAGGGCTCATTGTGGAGTAAAGACAACCAAGAAGGAGTTGATCCTTCACAATCTAATCTTTATGTTCTGAGTTCTCATACATGTTGCAATCTGAGTTAGTGAGTAGTCGAGGAGAACATGGATTTTCCCCTGTTAGGAAGCCTCTTAGCTTGTTTCCTCTAACTATGGGTAACACCATGGTCTTCCATAAGATTTTATTTTTCATGGCGAGTCTGATTTTGTTGTTGTTGTTGTTTATTGTATGCAGGTGCAGGTTCTTGGTGGTGCCAGAGAAGCTACTGGGAAGCACAGACCCTAAGGAGTCACTAATCAATGATGAAGACTCAGCATTTGCCATTGAAGGCTTGGTGTCTCTGATACCAAGTAGAAAAGCTGCTAAAAGAGAGAATGTTTTCTAGGTTAAAATTTGTTTTCTTTCTTTATTGATTGATGTTACATTACATTGTACTGCCTTTTATAGGCTCTTAATTACAGGTGGGTATAGAATTTTCTTTATCGGTACACTTACAACTAATATGTAGAACCTTATCTTATATTTCAAAAATACATGTGTGTGTGTGTGTGTGAAATAGACTAGTAAATAGTGAAACATTTCCATGTGGGTCAAGCAGCGTTATACGAAGTTAGGTTTGCCAACGGGCCTTTGGGAAATAACTAAAGAGTTGTGCCAAAAGGGTTGGCAAGACCCATTAGCTCGAATGACAGCCTTTGACGTCGTTTAGAGTTGAGAAAGAGTAAGTCTGTTAGGTGTACTTCGAAACCTCGCAGACTTACTTCCCGCATTAGTTTTAATAGCTTGTCGCAAATCATTGAAGTCGTCTTTGGTGTCAATCTTGGAGAGTGATCTGTGAGGGTTCTTCACAAGGTGTTACCGTAATTGTGAGGAGAAAAATATTCACAATCTACTTGGGTAGATATTTTTTTCAGAGAGCGCATAAGCATGATTAAGCTTAAAATTTGGGGTATCCTCATCGACTTCCACAACATCACCATTGTTGCCCACCAGCATGTCATTATTCAATTGCATATTTGAATTATGGTGGTAGGAGTGTGTAAATTCCTCCAAAAAATGTCTTTCCTCGGAAAGGGCTTGTCTACACTGATAGTCTTAGGCTTGGGGATCTACCAGGGAGATGGGAAGGGCTGGTAGAGAGATGATGGAGGCTATGGAAGTTGCATTCATAACAACTGACAAGTAGATATGGTCTAACATACCTTCAAATGTCTTGGAAATAACAAAGGCGTTCATCATGGAGTATTCATTTGGAAGGTACGGAGAAACCATAAAAAGCAACTCGTCGGTCTACATGCTTATCAAGGAGGCTTAATGGCTACAGCAAGGTAAGGTGTCCTTCTTTCTAGAGATATGTGGTTTCCTGTTTTGGCTAAGGTTTTTCTTTGTAGAGTAGATGTCTTTACAAGTTTTGCAAAAGTAGGTTTGAAAAATATTTCTCACTCGTAATAACTTAGAGAGATTTTAGAAGGTTGATGTTTTCCTTTTTTTAAACTTATAAAATGATTTTTACTCGAACAGTGTGGTACTAAAAAAGACAATGAGAATTTAGATGAATATAATAACCTAGGTTACTAACAAAATTAATATAGAAATTTTTTAGAAATGATACAAAATTTTTATATTGCAAGTATTCATAAAAAAAAGGAAAGTAACTCATTGATATGCAATATATGCCTAGACTTGGGGGAAGGGCAATCGCCCTAAAAAAATAAAAATACTTCAAACCTGATAAAAAAAGAGTATAAATACTAGTTGAAGCAAACAGATAATGGTTGTGGTACGCTTTAAAAAAACAAAAACAATACGATGGTAAAACAATTTCGTAAATGGCCATGAACCCATTGAGGAGGATAAAATAAAATAAAAACTATTACTATTAAAAATATAACTTTTAAGGAATGTAAAACTTGTAAAAAATGTTCATCATCTTCAAATCCTAAAACTTAAAAATGAAGGATTAAGTTAAAATAGTTGTTGAAATAAATATAAAAAAAAATCAAAATCAAAATGTTTCATTGAATCTACAGAGAATACTCTCCCTCCGGACCGACTGTTCTTGCAATTTAATATGTATTGCATAGCAGGTATATGATGCATATAGTCTCCCAAATATAGAAAAGTATGAAAGATTTTGGTTGGGTGAGATTAAGATTGTTATTGGTCCGGCCTGGTTTGCGATTAGATTATTTTTGAATGAGACGGTAAAGTATCGGTTTTCTCGATCCATGTCGGTAATTGGACTGGACTTAAAATTTTCTCGATCCATGACGGTAATTGGACTGGGCTTAAAATTTGTCTCGTTAACTTCACGATAACACTATCAACCCAGTTTGGGATGTCTTCATCGGACCGATTCTGAACTGGTTATCAGATTTTGCAGTTCAATAACATAAGGATAAGTTATTAGACTATTAACTTCTCAATGACACTATCAGACCAGTTAGATGTAATATATTAAAACATACAAATATAAATCTAAAATACTAAATTATTAGAATAATAACTCATAAAGATCATTGATTGAGTAATAGTATAATATATTGTAAAATTAATAAATTATATTCTTCTAAAATCAATCTTGGTTTCTTTTATTATTTGCATATCTAAGTCATCCATCAATTTTAAGTTTTGTTTTGTATATACTAATATATAGTTTTTACGTATCTAAATTTATCTAGATCTATAATAGGATCGAATTAAAATTGGACTCATGGTTGTTCGATAATACTATTAGATCGGTTTCGAATAATTTTGGTGGACCTGTCCGGGATGGATGGATTAATGAATTCGCAAGTTTAATAATTATTCAATGTGAGGTTTATTTTTAAGGTTTTGAGAGAAAAAAAATCGTATCTTGTCGGATATTATATATTTCATTAAGGTATTCCGACTATTAAAAAAATAGATATGAAATGGTAAATAATAAAATTAGTTGGATCTTATTTAATAATATATAACATGGAGAGTAGGAAGTAAAAAATTTAAGTTGTTTATATATATAATTTATACAAAACTAACCATGCCTAAATAAAACTCTTCAAATATTATTGACTAATATCTATTGGTTAAAAAATAAATTGACATAAAATGAGTAAGGTAATGGATTCGCCTACTAAAAAATAGATTGTATATAGTTTTACTCCCAGAAGGGACGACAATAGGGCGTTTACGGGTTGGGTTTTAATATTTGAGTTCAAATCTGGTTTTATTCGGCTTGGGTTTTTTTTTTGTGAATTTGGACCCGTTTGATTATGTATGTGGGTAAATCCGATCCGATCCGATTTAGGGATATCAGTTTTAATATTTTTATATTTTTTATTTTAAATATGTTATACTATTTTATATATATATATATATATATATTATTTTTATTTTATATATAATATATTTATTTTTATATTTTTTTTATAAATTTTATAAATTTTATAATTTTGGACCCGAGCGAATCGGATGAATTAGAAATCTGAACTCGATCCTATCGGCTTGGAAATTATAATTTCTAGACTCGTATCTGATCCGTTCTATAGACCAGTCATCCAGTCACACAAAATTTGGCCGAATCGAACCGGACTGGAGACACGGGTATTACCATCTCTATTCCGAAGCTTAAACTGAATTTATCGAATATAAATATATAATAAAATAAAATAATATATGATATTTGCAATTGGAGTGAGTTGGTTTAATATCAAGTCGAAAATAATCTCAAATAAATTAAAAAGTAAAAACGATGTATATAGATAATATTGTTTAAAATATTAAAAATAATATATGGATATATTATTGATGATCATCAAAATTCAACTTAAGTTACGGATGATAACTCAATACTGGAAGGGTTTGATATTTTTTTATTCTAACCACCTATATATTGTATTTTAGCATTTATTGAACAATTATTCCGAATTAGTATTTAAATGGTTGATAAACCAATAAAGACCGGTCAGACTATTTACATTCTTATTAGCATGCACAAGTAAAAGAAAATTCGAACTTTTATTCTTTTAAAGCGTGTGACATAGGCCAATGCTTTTGACATAAATCGAATTACCTCTTGGTGTTTTCTAAGCGTTGCACACTTGAAAGTGTTGTTTATCAAAGTTTTGTTTTCATATGTGGATCTATTATATCTTTCATTATTTATACATTTAAAATATTTATGTCAGTCATCCTCTAATACATCTTTAAGAGTATTAAGACCCATTAAGTCTAATATATCTTAACTGAACTTCTACCATATTCGTCTTTGATTTGGTTATGTCTCGTTAAAACAATGTGTCTCACTAAATTGTTACATATCCACTTCTCTAATACTTGTCCTCCATACTTCTTTGAATCAAATTCACTCACCTTGCAAGTTAATTCAATTCATAGAATACACACGATCAACGATTAAAATTAATTCATATATTTAGGTATGGATACCAGTTAATGATATTATTTTGATTTTTTTTAATTTCTCATTTTATGCTCGCTTCATCTTTTTGATTTTCTTGAATCAATTGTTAAGTTGTTATTTTTGGTACATACAAATTTTAATTTTTTTTATAAAAGAGTATAAAAGGAACGGATATTAAGCGTTCATAAAGCCAAAATAAATATAGTAGTGGCTCGTTTTAGGACTTGTTCTTATGATCAAGAAACAAATTCTAAATTTTCTCTTTATATATATCACCAATCGAGAAGAAGAAGAAAAATGTATCAAAGAAGAAGAAATTATTCAAAGTTGATGTCCCACTCCATAAAATTTCTCTTACTCCTACTAAACTTGAATGTATGAATCTTTCAACTTTAGAATGTATAAATTGAACCGACGATGATATTCGTCGAGATGTCTTAGAGGTAACAAGATGAAATTTTGAATGAAATACAGATGAAGAGCATTATGGATCATCCATATTAGTATCTAACCAAAGATGATTATGTAAAGATCTTCATCTATTGGGTTATTACATGTGACGTAAAAGTTAGGTTTCTCATAAATTAGGAAAATACATTTGATGCTTGTCACGATAAGGTTGTTTTAATCAATTAAAATCTCGATCATGCGCGTTCCCTCTTTCTGCAGATCTTGTTAAATTAATTTTAGTTACAAATATATCCCTTAGCTGACTCGTGCTAAATTCTTAGAGTGTGCTCTTCTCGGCTATAATTTTATCAAGAAGTGTTTATCAACGTTTCTCGAAGAATTTTTTCTTTACCTTATTTTAAGGTTTTTATTTGAAAGATCAACTCATTCTCTACTTCCTGATAGAACAATTCAATAAGATCTTCACTCATATTCTCAATTATAATAAAGTATGGAAGGATAAATTTATTTTCGTCTGCGGAAACTAGGAGACCAAGTGTGGATGGGTAGATCCTCATCTCAGTCCAAATTGAGTTTCTAAACGTAAGTTTTTTCCTTCTCAATCCTCCTTTCTTATTTTATTTTTTTGTTTTATATGTTTGACTTTTGTTTGCAATTTTTTCCTTTTCATCCCATGTTGTAAGATGTCTTTTGATGGCAATAAGGAAAAACATACTTGCGGAAAGTATGTTTTCTTGGTGGAAGAAATATTGATGTGTCATGAGGATTATTAATTTTTGCTTCTCCAAAGAAAGATATTATGGAGAAATATTTTCAATCGAAGAAAGAGTTGGAGAAACCATCTCCCAAGAAAAAAGTATTAAAGTAGAAATAAACTGAAGAAAAGTGGTTGGGAAGCGTTCCAAAATAGTATTTTCACATTAAAACAAATGACTGAGGTCCATATAAAAGTATAAGATATTCCTTCAAAGGTTAAAGATGAGGCGTATGATACTTGCCAAGCAATTATTGTGAGCACTCTTGGTTTAGATAATAAATAAAGGTTGTGTCCTATTATTGTCGAGGAGAAGGCCAAAGACGAAGATGATATTATGCTCTTAAGTGGTAAAATACTTTAGCTATAGGTAATATTTCTCATAATATTATCAATAAAACTAAATCAAGTACTGAGTGTGAAGGTGTTATACATTTCCAAGTACATAGTTATATATGATGATCTAAGCGTGACAAACTTACTAATCATGTGTATCTTATCTCATGTTATGTCTAAAGGAGGTGTTATCACTGATAGACCTTTTGCATTGATATTCCATAGATTTGGTAAAGAAGTAGTGGTCAGGCTAAAGTCAATGTCGAAGCTTGATTTTTGAGGTTATGATATATAAGACAATATTCAAAGCTAAGACGCCCAACAAGGGATATTGTAATGAGTTCTTTTGCTTTTGATTTTGGAATAACAATGGCGAAAGGTATTTCTAAGGTTGCAAGGTCTTCATCTTCGGAACTGGCTTTCCTTGTTAATAATAAAACTTATGGTAAGTTTTCTAAGGAAGTTGACCTTTTAGTGGGTGAACCTAAAAAATTGGTGAATACTTCAGTTATGGAACAAGCTAACCTAAATTTTAATATGGAGATAATGTGGTTGTCACCATCGAATCTTGTATGAACATATTAGTGGCTTCCAAGCCTGCTAATATTATTGATGATGAAACTTTAAGAGTGATTAAAGCTACTTTTCCAGCATCTTTGTTATTATGGATGATTATTCCTCCATGTGTGTCAAAGATTCTTTACGAGTACCTTCCATCATAGATACAGATGGGATAGATATTATGGTTGTTGATCAAAATAGTGGTTTGTCCAACTTGGATACATCTTCAGCTTAGGTTCCACTTCAATACCTTTATTTTTCTCGTTAGACCAAATTATTGAGCTTTTACCTTATTTTTCTATGTTAGCCAGTCAGAGGAAACTTCCAATCCACCTCTCTCATGTAAACCTAGGTAAGAGGCACTTAAATTTTTGGTTTGAGGTCAGATAAAAAAATTGCTTTGTTCCATATATTATGTTGTAATATAACTGATTATATATTATGTAAACGTCACCTTATGTTTCAGTCTATTTTGGATGTTTCAACCATGAAAATCACATTTCTTAATTGAAGACCCTTCTTGTGATGATGATAAACTAGTTGAAGGAGACTTTATTGTAAAATCTTCTTTTGATGTCAAATTCAAGAGTGGAAATCACTTAAAGGCCAAGTTTGAAGCTTGTCGAGAGTGGAAATCACTTAAAGGCCGAGTTTGAAGCTTATCGAGAGAGGAAAGTTTGTTGAGCCTTGAGCTTTAGGTCAAATATGAAGAGCTGAAGAAAAACTATTTTGCATTTTCTCAATTGGATAGTCCATTGTTGCACACGACACTATCTCGTCTAGTTTCCAGTTCGAAAATAATTCTGAAGAATGTGAATTATGTACAACCTAAACTTATGTTTCCTATAAATAAAAATTGAATGGTTTCAAGTTTGAATTTATGCAGTTGAATAACTTTGGTCATCTGTTGACAAAGAACTTATTGATGCCACGGTTGAAGCCGATGTTGTAAAGTCAAAGCTACAAGAGAAATTGAATTCTTTAACAACAGAGTTTAACTCTGTTTGAGAACTTTTGATTATTGAGTGTTAGTATCGATTATAAGAGGTTAATTCACATCAAACTATAATGCTCGGTTATGCTCGTGAGGTTATTATGGATTCTCGCTCCCGATGAGTTTAATACTTTCACCAAGAATGGCCAAAGGATATAGAATGGATTGGAAAGTCTCTTTACTCTCGTCATTTATCTGATTAGACTAAAGGCATGGTTGATATTGTAGATCTTCTTAAAGAGATGGAGAATAAAAAGATGCAAGCTTTGGACGATGATTGGTGGCCCGAAAATGGTGAAAGGAATAGTGTTCAGAACAAATTTGTGGGACTAGAAATTTTCAAGCTATTGGAGTCATAACGAAAAATGTTAAAGGTACTAATGTCCAAATAATTGTTATGGACGTCGATGTTTTGCCAGTCGAAGATATCATTTCTTCTAAGCAGAATAAATAAACATAATTGTTTACCATTCTCTATTTTTTTAATGTTGAAAGCATTATGTTATACTTGTTGTACTAAGAATATTTTTTGTTTATGAGTACTCTTGTCTATAATGTTATGGCTGAGTCTTTGTACTTTTAATAAAACACTTAATGTCTTATACTTTTTTCTATTGGTTGATTAATCTTTATAGACCGATATTTTGTTAATAAACACTTATGTTCTTTACCTTGAGTTTTTTGAATTTTTCATGCATGTTTAAGGTACATGACTCTCTTTAGGTTTTTTTCTCATATTATTTTCATCTAAAGCTTGTTATTTTTATCTAAGGACTGATTTTGATCATCCAAGACTTATTGTCATCATAAATTTTCTAAAGACAAGTATTCTCGATGGAGCATTGTTTTGTTTGAATAACTATTATTGATCATCAGAGACTTGTGGTAGACTTTTATTAAGCCTTAGGTCCTTTTGTCGTTATATTTTTGTATGAAAATAAGAAACAAAATTAATTTTCAATGCCTCTTTAAAATCTTCTTCCACCACCGATGAAGGAAAAAATACATATACGTAGTTTAATAAATACGTTGTACAAGTAGAAATAAGGTATAAGAATTAGTCCTAAGGACTATGATAAATCTTTAACTTCTGTATATCTGAGTTGGTTTCATTTTAGCTTCGACCGTAAAGGAACCTTCCCAATTCGAAGCCAATTTTCAAAGTTTATTTTCTTTAATGTGAAGTAAAACTTTTCATATCACCTTATCTCATGGATCAAAATTTATAAACCGGAATTTAGAACTTTATGAATTCTTCATCAATGCCTTGTAATTATCTAACCAAAGATGTGCTTTGATTTTTCTTTCTCCAAATCCATCTAGCTCAGAGATTTTGTCTTGCGTTTTACTTGTTTTATCATATGTTGTAATCCCATGGAATGTCATACATATTTCGACTGACACTACTGTCTTCATCGCATATACCATGGTGAATGGTGTTTTTTCTGTTGCAAATTTAGGTGTTCTGTTTGACAATAATAATTCTTGTAGGAAATCTGGCCATGATCATGTTGTTGGTTCGAACATATTTATGATACCCTCTGTTATTATCATGTTGATCATTTTAACTCGATCATTGGCTTGAGGATGGAAAATATTTTCTTTATTTTCTTCTGAATACAGAAGCTTGTGACTTCTTCATTTTAGAATCATTTCTATTATTTGTGGTGATAACATTCCGAATTCATATATGTATTTTTAAGAAAGATAGTATTTTTTTTTTGTAATATTCATTAATGGTTTTTCTTCCATCCACTTTAAGAAGTAATTTATGACAACTAATATAAACTTTGTTCATCAATAAGCTAGTGGTAAATTTCCCACAATATCTAAACCACATATGCCGAATGAGATTGCTTCGATTATTGTCTCCAGTAGTACTGTTGAGACTTTGATAGAGTTTTCAAATCATTGGCATGTGTCATACTACTTAAATATTTTCTTTGTATCGTCCATTATCATTGGCCACTAGTAACGGTGAAGGAGTATCCTTCAGTAAATTTCTTTGTATCCATATTGAGTCTTTCTTCCTCTATAATATAATTCTTATATAATGGAGGTTGTTTCGTTTGTACCTAAACACTAAATTAATTTCTCAGTTATCCTTATCTTATAAAGTATATTCGAAGTCCAGACGAATCTTGTTGATTTTATCTTTATCTTTCGTGCTTCGATTTTATCTTTGGGAAGTAATATTTCTATCATATACTTTTTAAATTAAGTTCTCCAATCTTCTTTTTCCTCATCTTCTTGTATTATCATTACTTTTGCGGACGTGAATGTTGATAAGAAGAGGTTGGGTAACATAATAAACGTATTTCTTGAAGAATTAGTTTAGATGTCGAAGATGTACGTGTTAAAGATGCAAATGCATCAGTTGTTGACTTTTTTTCTCTCGACTCTCGAGACTTATTTGAATATCGTATGGATGAACTTGAGAAATTATTTGTCATAACACTTTCAAGTATTGAGTTATGTTATCTTTTTTTTCCTCGGATGGACTTAATGTTTGATGAATAAATAGCTAAGATTCTGTAAGGAGTTGTAGCCTCTTTGCTCTATAGATTTTTAACAGCTAAAATCTTACAATTAGAGCTTCATTATTGGATGTTGGAAGTCCGAACTTGATGAACTAATTTAGAATATACCATGTTGGAGATATAATATATACTTTAACTCTAGAGTCTTAATCATTTCTTCTTCCATCAATTTTGACTCTTCGAGCATCTTTGGATAATTTGGTCTCTCAAATTAAAATTCCATTAAAAAGTATTCCATTTCTTGGACTTTAATTGTTGTTCTCGGCTCAAAGTGGATATCATAATCCTTTAATTCTACTGTTAATTTGGTCAAGATTCCTAATACATTAGGTTTTTCCAACATATTTCTCAAAGGAAATAAAGTTCTAATTACACTAATATATTCTTGAAAATATGGTCTTATTATTTTAGTTACAACTACTAGTGTTAAAGCAAGTTTATCTAGTTGTAAATAACTATTTTCAACTAGTAATAAAGATTACTTACATAATACACTACTTTGGAATCCATTCTTTCCTCCATGATTAGTATTGCATTAACTGTGTAGTCTGAAAATAAAAGCTACAGATAGAAGGTTTATCATGGCCAAGTTTGGTTAGCACTTCAAGGGAAGCCAAAAAATTTCTTTATATTGTTGAACACTTCATCGCATTTTTTATTTCTTTCAAATTTTGGCTCTCCTTTCAGGATTTGGAAGAAGGGTTGACACTTATCTGAAGATCTGAACAAGAATTTTTTAAGTGTTGTTAGTCTTTAGGTTAGGATTTGGACTTATTTTGTATTCCTTGGTGGATTTATTGCTCCTAAATTGGAAAACTAAGTTTGATATGCTTCAGTTTCTCTTTAACTCACCATGTAGCCTAAGAATTTGTCGGACTGTATGCCAAATATGCACTTCTCTTGTTTCAACTTAAGATTTCCTCGTATGAGATTGGAAAATGTCTCGATTAAGTCAGCTAGGTGATCATCTTCATGAAGGTTTGTTACCAACATATCATCAATGTAGTCTTGTATGTTTTGGTCCAATTGATTTTCAAATATCTTGTTTACTAGCCTTTAATAGGTTGAACCAGCATTCTTCACTCTAAAGGGAATTATTTTGTAGCAATGTTAACCTCTCTCGATATGAAGGGTGTATGTTCTCGGTCCTCCTCCAACATCTAGATCAGATTGTATCCTACGAACGCATCCATAAAGAATGACATATTGTTTCCAAATATTGCATCTACGAGTTGGTCAATTCTCAGCAATGGAAATGGGTCTTTCAGAAGTGCTTTGTTTAAGTTTTTGGAGGCTATACACATCCTCCACTTGTTGTTCTTATTCTTGACCAAAAAATATTAGTTTTCTAGCATTCGATAATGGGACTCTCGTATGTGTCATGCATTATTAAAGTTATCTACTTCTTCAGCGATCACTTGTCTTTTGTTGGGAGTAAGATCTCATTTTTTTATGATAGGCCGAAAGTTATTATTAATACACAACTGGTTGCAGGTGACTTATACTGGGACTCATAGGCCTTAGGGCCTTCGGTCGAAGTAGTTGGTTTGGTCTAAAGGATAACAGATGAGGAAACTTTTACACTAACTAAGTGGTTACCTTCAGGACTTGACATGTTTAAGTGTAAATATTGGTCTAAAGTATCAATTACTGTGGTTAGATATTTTTTTCAACATAATCAGTTACTTCTCGTTACAACATAAATTATTATTTATGTTAGGAGTTTATTACATTTTTTTTTGGAGATAGATTGGTGCCAAGTATTATAAATAATGTTTTTTACTTTGAATAAGAAGATGGGACTTTGATGTGTGTGCAACAAATATTAACAGAAAAAAAATACTTGGTAGATTTATTTTTCGAGAAAACATAAAGAGTTATCTTAGAAGGTATTGTGTGAGCTTTAGATTTAGTAGTTTTCGTAAACAATGGTTTTTTATTAACTTAATCTTATATAATATTATTATTTTTGAACACTTAATGAAATAACATGGTCGTGGCTCAAAGTTGACGGAGGAAAATTGTCGAACCACTATCAGATCTTGTGTGTTATACTTTCTCTTACGCTGTTATTAGCTTTATATATTTTAGTAGAATTATTGCGTGTATAATGATATAGTTCTTAGAAATATAGTTTTAAGACCTAAATTGATTGAATATAACTTTTTCAAGCGTCATAATGGTATCAAGCTCGGGTTATGAATCAATTCTTGAAAGTGATATGAGATTGATGAAGTTCGAGGTACGGAGTTTTAACAAGAAATAAATCTGGCGACAATAAATACAAGAAGTTTTGGTTCAATAGAAGATGTTTCTAGCCCTAATAAGGGAGACTAAGATGCTTGAAAAATATTTTAGACTGCAAAGCAATAAATTATTTAAACTCCATACAGCATGATCATTTTGTACATGAGTAATATGTTGAAGCGGGTCTCAAAATAAAATTCAACAACTAAAGTCTAGAATCAATTAGAAAGCCTATACATGACAAATAGAATCTATTTGAAGGTGAAGTTCTTTGATTTGAAGATTCATGAGGATAAGAATCTTGATAAGACCTTGATTACATATCCAAAATAGTGATAGATTTGGAAAACATTGGTGAGGAAATCATTGGTGAAGATCAGGCAATGATCTTGTTGAACTCATTACCTTCTATATATTGGAATTGAAGGATACCATCTGATACAACAAGAAAAAAATATCTACGAATGAGTTGTTACCTATAATAAGCTCCAATGTGTTGGAACTCATGTAGTGTTGAAGGGTTGGGAGTTTGGAAAGTAATAATAAAGCTTTGAACATTATATAGAGGTCATGGAGAAAATATACTAACAAGGTCGGAGGAAAATATAGATCGAAGTCAGCAAAAAAGTTTGATAAGTCTAAGATTCAATGTCATTATTGCAAACTTGGGTCATTTCAGGAAAGAATATCTCGAACGACTAAGGAAGCGAGGTGATTGTAGATCATGTCAGAGGATGTTTATGTTTCGTTTGAATGATATGACTCTACAAAGGTTTTGTTACACTCTTCATGTGAATGGCAGAGGGAGTGGATTCTTGATTTTGGATGTTCATTCTATTTGAGTCCACATAGTGACTGGTTTCACTCATTTGAAGAGAACAATGTAGGGATTGTGTTACTTGGAAGTAACAAGGCTTTTAATATAGTTGGAACTGGATATTTGAAGATCTGCATGTATGATAGTGGTGATCATATTCTAAAAAATATGAGGTATGTTCCCCATCTGAGAAATATAATTTCCCTTGGCATGTTGGACAACTTAGCTTGTTTAATCAAAGTTTAGAATGTTACATTAAAATTGTTAGAGGTGCCATGACTACAATCAAGGGAAAATGTCCAATGGCATTTATTTCTGATCGAGTACACCGTTATAGGCACAATAACTAACTTATTTGAATTACCAATATATGGTCAATCCTATAGCATATGAGGGTGGTACATGTGAGTGAGAAGGGATTTTTGGAGTTACAAAAGCAATGGGTGTTTAGAAAACACAAACTGACTAGCTTGGAATGGTGTCAATCTTGTGTGTAAGGAAAAAGTAGCATAGTCAAGTTTGTAAGATCCGAACATACAACAATCAAAACCCTTGACTACATTTATGTGGATCTCTAGAGGCATGCCAGGGTTCAGTCTCAGGAAGGTAATATATTATTTATGTCAGTTATTGATGATTACTCAAGGAAAATATATATTTATTTTTTGAAGTCGAAATGATAAGATTTTTATAAATTCAAGAAATGAAAGATCATAATTGACAAACATATTAAAAAAAGTAAATAAGTTCAAGATAAATTATGGTCTTAAATTCTGTGCAAATGACTTTACTCATTATTATAAAGCTGCAAGGATAGCTCAACATAGAACTGTACAAGATACTCCACAACAATAAAGGCATAGCTCAAATGATGAACATAACCCTTCTTGAGAGGAATGAGTTGCATGTTAGTGAATTCTAAGCTCTCGAAACATTTTTAGGTTGAATCAGTAATGATTTCATGTTACCTCACAAACAAATGTCTATATAATAAGATTGGCTTAAAGACTTCATATTAAATATGGTATAGAAATCCTTCAGATTATTCAAATTTGAGAGTATTTAGTTGTGTTGCATATGTACACATCACACATGACATACTACAACCAAGAATCTAAAGTGATTATTAATTGGGTATTTGGAATACGTCAAGGGTTAAAAGTTATAGTGACTCGAAGTAGATTATACGAAGTGTCTGATCATCATAGATGTAATACTCAACGCCAATGGATGTGTTGGTTTGGATAGTATAATAACTGACTCCCAACCTTACGGAAGTGACATACTTGAGATTAAGGTGGAGTCACTTGGATTAGATCCTGCTTGTGTCTTAAGGGGCTATGAGCCATCAAACACACCGTCATAAGAAGTGTGTATGAATTTGGAAGGTAGACCAAGTCAACATGTTTACCATATAACAAGAGACAAGGCCAAAATATTCATCTGAGCTCCTCAAAGGTTCAGGTATGTGTAACTGCCAACTTTTGCATTGGTTGCGGCATATGACATTATTCACTCTGAGCTCGAGAATTTCATGTAAGAAATGGAAGGTGAGGATAAAACAAATTGGATTGTTTATATGAATGAGGAAATGAATTCGCTTTGTAAGAACAACACATGAGATGCGGTAGAAAAACCTGAAGATTAAAGACTGGTTGATTGCAAGTGCATTTTCAAAATAAATGAATAAATTCCTGAGGTGAAAGTGGCCAAGTACAAGGCATGCTAATTTTTAGAGCGTTCACTCATCAGGAGAGTGTGGATTATAATGATATTTTCTCTTCTGTAGTGAAACATAGTTCATTCAGGATCCTAGTTGCAATGATCGCCAAGTTTGACATGGAGTTGGACCAGATGGATAACATGACATCTTTCCTACATGGGACCATTGAGGAAACCATATACATGAAGTGGGCTAAATGGTTTTTTAAACAAGAAAATGAGCGACCATGTATATCTCTTGAATAAAGCATTATACAGTCTGAAGGAATCTGTAAACATTGGTATAAGATTTTTTGATGATTTTGGTAAATAATGGTTATGGAGCAAACAATCATGACAATTTTATGTATGTGAATTTTTTTTGTTCTACCAATATATATATAGTTTTATGTAGATGATATGTTGATTTATAGCAAAGACAATGCATAAATTAAATTCTTGCAGAAGATGTTAAGGATCACATTTGAGATAAAGGACCTGCACTCAACCAATAAGATTCTTGGGATGAAGATAACTTGAGATATAATAATCAGAACTTTGTTTCTGTCAGAATCTGAGGAAGGTGTTTGATAGGTTTGGTATGACATATGGAAAACCGGTCACTTGTCCTATTGATCAATACTTCAAACTAACATCTTTAAGGTTGATGTCGAAGACATGAAGATTTAGAAAATAGAAGATATTCTTTATTCTAATTTTATGGAAGGTATAACGCATGTCATGGTATATAGTATACCTAATTTGGCTTATGTTTCGAGCTTGGTGAGTAGATTCATTTGAACCCTTCTCGGGAACATTAACGTAATGTTAAGTGGTTTTGAGGTACATCAAGAGATTTACAAGTATGAGACTGATGTATGCAGAGGTTGCATTGGGACTGGAAGGTGTTGAAGGTTTTGTTGATTTTGATTATGCTTGTTGTCTAGACACCAGGAAATGTTTTACTTGATATGTGTTTGTGTTGTTAAGTACTGATGTAAGCTGGAAAGGTATTATTCAACACATAATGACATTTTCCCATACAAAAGCTGAATATATATATATTATTGTAACTAAAGCTATTGAAGAGGCTATATAGTTGAGGGAAATGTTAAGGGAGCTTAAGGTTTAGCTGGAAATTATGATGGTGCACTATAATAACCAACGTCCAATACATTTGCCAAGGAATCATGTGTTTTATGAACAGACTAAGCAGATTTATGTTAAAATTTCTTTTGTAAGAATTATTCCTGAAAGAGGAGAGATTATGTTGGAAACAGATCATATAGGTAATAACCCAAATTATATGTTCACTAAACCGGTGAAAATAAACAAGCTCAAGCACTATTTAGACTTTGTTCATATTTGAACCATCCGAGGCCCTTGTAGAGAGCATCAAAAGCTGCAATTGTATTTTATTTTGAAGTCAAAACAAAGGTGGAGAATCTTGAAACTATGGTTCTAACTTGGTGGCAAATCATCATTGATTGAATGCATCGTTTTTATCAGCTTATGTGTCTTCGAAGCATCGACGGTATATGCATAGGTATCGCTGATGTACCGGTTGTTTCGGTTAACAGTATATGTATCTTTTATTATTCTTCTTTTTATTCGTGATTTATTTATCTTCAAATCTTTGGCTTTAATTTTTTTTAGTTGCAACTTCCATTTGCAATTTTAGCTCATTTTTGTTCTTTTTTCTTCTCACTCAACTAATAAATAAATAAATAAATAAGATAAGTTCACGATAACCACCTGATAAAGATTAAAACTACCAATAACCACTGTAATTTTGAAGTTTATAAATAAAAAAACTTCCAACAATATCTTTGAACACACAAAACACGTACACTCTTAAAAATTAGTTATTGTTAACCTTCAAAACACTATATCTTTCGAAACCTAAATCAAAATAATATATTCTAAATACACATACACTTCTATTTTTTAAAGACGAACAAAACGAAATCGATGAGTGATTTTTTTGGTGAATTATTTTGTTGTTTTCTGTTTTCGCAACTAAACTACACGTATTTTCGCACCCGAAATACAATCTAAACATTTATTTAAAAAAAAACTTTTTTCACTATAAAAATGCAGATATTTTCAAAACTAAAAAAAATTTGTTGTTTCACACTCAAATTAACACTTATTCTCACAAAACCAAGTTGTATTTATTTACACAATCAGATTTGTTTTGCAACCAAAAGTCTTATTTTATGCAATCATTTTCTTCTTATTTTCACAATATTTTTGCAGGTAATTACGCAATTGGACCATAGTTGTCAAACACACTAATAATATTAATTTATTCATTTAAATTAAATAAAAAATTATAATTTATTCTTCAAAGATCAATTTTTTAAAAAAAATTCAGTTAATTCTCCATCTTTAATTTTTTATTCCCTTTATTCTTGATTTATTTACCTTCAAGTCTTTGGCTTTAATCATCTTCTACAACTATAGTTATTAATTCAATTTTAGCTTTTTCTTTTCTTTTTCCTCTTACTTCACTAATAAATCAAAAATAACCAAATGAGAGTATTTTATTCATACTTTGTTAAAACTAACACTACATTAGTATAAAAATAATATAAAATCAAGGATAGATATAATTTAATCAAATTAATCAACAATTATTTATTTGTTGGTCCCGAGCAAAAAATAGAATATCTCAATTAAAAGTATAATCAGATGGCATTTTCCTAGAGTATAAATCAGGACCGAATTTCTTAATTTCAAAAAATGTTCACGAAACAAATTATTCTCAACCACATGTTATAGATAAAAATTTGAAAAAGGTTAAAAAACCCAATTTTATGGAAAAATAAATAAATAAAACTTCATTATATACTATTTACTTGAATATTTTTGTTACATATTTCATTAAAAAACCAAAATAATGTCACTTTTTTTAACACTTGTCAATTGTATTTTTATTATATATATATATAATCCATTTTTATGTGACAATTAATGAATCTCAAACTAGTTAACTTAAGTCATTAGGTAATAAGGTACCCTCACTGATATATAAACTTAGAAAATTAATGATATATATACATATATTTATATATATGACTTGTGCAATGTCTAATTAAGTTGTCTAACTAATATACTTAACGAGCTTTAGATCAATGACATCTCTTACAATTTGTTAGGAGCATTAGGTGATGAATCATTGCTAAGGATTTATTAACTCATACTAATCAGGCTATAAAACTAGACAAACAACATCTGACAATTAACATAAATCTCTTTAGTTTGTACGCAAATTCCAACAAGTTAGAAAGAGACCATATCACTCAATAAATATTTAGATTCCCTTTATTCATTTAATTATATACAGTTTTGTATTTTAATTTTTTTTCTATAATGACAATTATTTTTTTCCAGAAAATATTATTATATCAGTAAATTAATTTCCATGTAAAAAATATAAACAAAGTAAATTTGGAATATGATTTATTTTAATAAATTCTAGACACACTCAAATCTAAAAACCTAATCAAATAAAATATAAACATGCAGTTGTTAACTTTTTTAACTTAACAATTAGTTCACAATTATTAAGGTCTTAAAATAAACAATAAACAATATTAATTGATCAAAAAATAAAACTTTTGTGATATTTTTTATTCAACAATTTTCTTACTACCCCACACTTTAAATTTAATATTGTCATCAATATTAAGAACATAAAAAAATTAAGTAAGGAACAATAGTAGTTTATTAATATATTTTGGATTAAAATCGTAGAGCTGAATAAAAAACCATAGCTAAATTGTTAAAGCTAGTTGGTTCCACTACAATATAAGTTTTAAAAGAAGAAAAAAAACTCATAAATTAGGCACTAAAGTATCAAAAATATAACTAGGAAATTAAACAGAATAGTACAAAAATATAAACCAATACTTAAAACGACAAAATAAAATAAAATAAAAAATAAAATAAAATTATAATAAAGTTACATTGAGTTAAATCTCAATCAACACTTAGTTTAAAGTCAGTAGCTCGATCTTTTGGGTTTCTCATTAAAGAAATTGAAGATTAGTTGGAACCGGATGGTGATAAACTACTCTCTCACATTAATATGGGTTCAACTGATCTCTATTCTTATGACATAACCTTTTCAGTGGAATTCAATGTCCTAATACAATTTCATTTTATACCCTGAAAGGACATTTTCCCAATTGAGACCATGATTAGTGTCTAGAGCTCGCTCTTTCTTTGTGGTTGGATTTAGCCATTTTTTATAATTGGTTAGCGAATTGTAAACTTCCTACATTAAAATCTTAATGTGATGTCTCACTTTTCTTCGTTATCATCAAACCTATGGATTCTTTGAGTTTTCTTAGCATCATTAACAATTCTTATTTGAATAACTCGAAGAGATGTTAGTAATATGAGCACAATTGTTAGGTTCATTCAAATAGATATTTAGGGAACATGAGGGTGGTTGTTTTGACTTTAACTTAGATTTTTTAGCTTTTTCCGTTTTGCTTTTTAACTTGAGAGTCTAAACATTCCTAAATTGAAATGGTAAATTAAAATTCATAACCTCTTTATTTTCAATCCATTTTCATCTAATAAACCATGCAATATTGAATTTTCTAAAATAAGATGAGGAAATATTTTATATATGCATTTATTGTTAGACCCGTTAAAGAGAGCTGAAGAAATTTTCAAATGTGAAAAGAAAATGAAGATGGCGATAATGATTTAGCAGTGAAGATGATACAAGTGTTAGACTCATTAAAGAGAGCTACAGAAGTTTCTGAATTTGAAAAGACAATGAAATAATTTCGTGAGTCATAAATTACTCATTAAGGACTGTAGCGTTTTTTATCTTCTTCTTTGTGTTAAAGTCTCTACACAAACAATATTTTTATGTGTGAATGTATCAAAACGGAAGATTCAGTAAGTCTTTCTAATAAAATCGATTTGCACTAGGTCCGGAGAAGTAATTATAGTTTGCTGAACTCCGTTAACAATTGTGTGTTTTGTTTCACTTTTTTTTGTTCCTTTTTTCTTTGATCTGATTGTAGGAAAATTATGTATTTTCCCAAAACCTTTTTGTAGCTCAACAATTTATCAGTAAAATAGTGTATTCTCTAAAAAACTGGTATCAGATCTACAATTTGTTAGTGATCAAAACGAGGTCATATTTGACTGGAAACAATGGCTACAAACGAAGAAAATGTGAGACTCGAAAATTTTGATGGTGTAGATTTTGGGTTGCGGAAGATGCAGATTGAAGATCATATGTACCAGAAAAAGCTATATCAACCCCTCTCAAAGAAGAAACCAGAGAGTATGAATGATAAAAATGGACCATTTTTGATAGATAAGCTCTTTGAATAATTTGATTGACGATACCCTGCAATGTTGCTTTCAACATCGTAAAGGAAACAACCACATCGTATCTTATGAAGGCTTTCTCCAGTATGTATGAGAAGCCATTGGCATAAATTTTATTTAATGAGGCGCTTATTCAATTTTTGATTGATGGAAGGCACGTCGGTAGCTCAACACCTCAATGAACTCAATAGAATCACAACCCATTTGAGTTCAGTTGAAATTAAATTTGATGAAGAAGTATGAGCATTGATACTCTTGTCTTCATTATTAGATAGTTGGAATGTTACTGTGATAGTGGTGAGTAGCTCGTTGGGAAGTAATAAGTTGAAATTTGATGATGTTCGTGACCTAGTTCTAAGTGAAGAGATTCGAAAGATAAAATCAGATGAGTCATCAATTTCTCAGTCTTACATACAGAGTTGAGAGGAAGAAATTTAACCAGAGGATATGAACGCGGTAAATTGAACTACCGAAGAAAATTAAGAGACTGGAGGTCCAAGTCTAGGAATCCTAAAAATTCCCAAGGGTTGAGAAATATCAAGTGTTCGAAGTGTGGGAATACCAGGCACTATCAATTCCAGTGCATGAGCGAGCCAAAGGACCAGGAGATGATGCGTTAAAATTCTCATTAGAAAGCAAGGAAGAGTCTTGTGTTTTATATTCAGGAGCATCGTTCCATGCTACTTCGAAGAAATAATTCGAGTGGTATGCACCTGCTAACCTTGGAAATGTATATCTTGGTGATGATCAATCTTTTGATATTATTGGTAAAGGTATTGGGAAGATTAAGTCAAATGAGTATGTCTGGGAACTGAAAGATGTTAAGCATATCTCAGATCTAAGAAGAAAATTAATCTAAGTAGGACAGTTGGCTAAAGAAGGCTACACTACGGTCTTCCATGCTGTCAAATGGAAGATTTCAAAGGGATTAATGACGGTTTCTCGCGGAAATAATAGTGGTACTATTTACAAGATAGCAGAGACGAGTTGTTCGATTGCAATAGCAGCAAGAAACGACAATACAAATGTGTGGCACCAGAGGCTTGGCCACATGAGTGAAAATGGTGTGAAAATTATATACTCGAAGGGAAAGCTTCCACGTCTTAAGCCAATCTGTATAGACATGTGCAAAGATTGCATACTTGGAAAACTGAAAAAGGTTAGTTTTCAGACGTGTGACAGAACCCCAAATAAAGAAAGGTTGGAGTTTGTTCACTCTAACGTTTGAGGGCCAGCAACTGTTTCATCTATATATGGGAAACATTACTTCGTGACCTTTCTCAATGATCATTCTCGAAAGATATGGTTTTATTTTCTAAAGCATAAATCTGAAGTGTTTGATGTTTTTAGGAGATGAAAATCTATGGTTGAGAATAAGACATGTCTGGAGATTAAAAAATTGAGACCAAATAATGGTGGTGAATATGAGGACACCATATTCAAGAATTGTTTTCTATGAGCACGAGATCATGATGAAGAAAACCATACTATGTACGCCTCAGCACAATGGTATTGCCAAACGTATGAACAGAACGTTGCGGAAAGATCCATAAGCATTCGTATATAGTATGGTTTACTGAAGCAGTTTTGGGTAGAAATAGTCAACATATCGGCTTACCTAGTTAACCGAGACACATCGGTTCCCTTAGAACATAGAATACCCGAAGAGGTATGGAGTGGTAAGGATATAACATTATCACATCTAAATTTTTTTGGTTGTGAAGTATATGTTCATATAAGTGATCAAGGCAGGAACAAGCTTGATCCCAAATCAAAGAAATGTTTCATGATCGACTATGGCGGAGATGAGTTCTGTTAGCGTGTTTGGATTGAGGAAAACAAGAAGATGATACGAAACAGAGATGTAGTCTTCAATGAAACATTGATGTAAGAAGACAGATATAAAATCGAAGCAAATGATTCAAAGTCGTACAGATCAATATTTGGAGATATCGAGGAAGTCCCAAATAGTTAAGAAATAGAACTGGTCGGATTAACCCCTTAGTAAAAAGAGTCAGCTGGCCAGACTGATCGGTAGCAGTCTGACACCCTACAACCGACCGAGGTAGTTCATATTTTGAGAAGATATTCCTGACCCCATGTTCCCAACATGTGATACTTGAACTATTTGTTACTGACCGATGAATGAGAGCCTGAATGCTATGATGAAGCTTGTTCGACCAGTGATGCTAGCAAGTAGGAGCTTACCATGAAAAATAAGATGGAGTATTTAATCTCAAATGAGATATGGGAACTAGTTGAGTTACCCATGGGTAAGAAGGAACTTCATAACAAATGGATGTATCGGGTGAAAGATGAGCATGATGGCCGTAAGAGATACAAAGTCCGACTAGTTGTCAAAAGGTTCTAGCAAAATGAAAGAATTGATTACACCGATATTTTTGCTTTATCTGTGAAACTCAATAATATTATATCACTATCAAGTATTGTTGCCATTGAAGACCTTTATCTTGAACAGTTAGGCGTGAAGACTACATTTCTTCATGGAGACTTGGATGAGGAGATATACATGTATCAATCAGAATGTTTCTTAAAAGAAAGGAAAGAAAACATGGTATGAAACTTCAAGAAAAGTTTGTATGGTCTAAAGCAAGCTCCAAAACAGTGGTACAAGAAATTTGACGGTTTTATGTACAAATAGAATATCCATAAGTGTAATACTAACCACTGTTGCTATTTTAAGAGATGTAAGTCCAGTTATATCATTTTGCTACTTTATATTGATGATATGATAATATAAAGTTCAGATATAGATGACATTGAAAGATTGAAGCATCAAATATAAAAATAATTTGACATGAAGGACTTGGGTCCGATGAAAAAAATCCTTGGAATGCAAACCACAAGAGATAAGCATAGAAAAGTTTTACATTTATCTCAGTCAGAGTACATCGATTGCGTTTTGCAGAGATTTTACATTGGTGATGCAAAGCCAGTTAGTACACCATTGGTAGGTCACTTTCGTTTATCCAAAGATTAATCCCCTCAGACTAAAGTAGAGATACATTTTATAGCTAAGGTTCCTTATGCCTCAGCTATTGGTAGTTTGATGTATGAAATGGTCTGTACGAGACCAGACATTAGTCACACAGTGGGAGTTATGAGCAGGTTTATGTCAAATCCAGGGAAAACTCATTAGGAAGTTGTAAAGTGGATTCTGAGGTACCTACTATGCACCATAGAAAAGTGTTTGTACTTTGGTAAGGGTGAGTTAAAGGTACAAGGCTATGTAAATGCAGATTTTGGAGGTGAACTGATCACGAGAATAAAACCACTAGTTATATATTTATTGTTGGAACTACAACAGCTAATTAGATGTTAAAGTTACAGAATATTTTCACTATATCGACCGAAGCCAGTAAAAAGATGATATGGCTTTAAGGTTTGTTAACCGAGTTGGGATTCAAACAGAAGAAGAACGTTTTGCATAGTGATATTCAGAGTGCAATTCAGTTGGCGAAGAATTCAACACTTCATTCGAGAACCAAACATATCAGTCTTCGTTATCATTTCATCAGATTTTTATTAGAAGATGAGGTGCTGATACTGGAAAATATCCAAGGATTAAAGAATCCAGCAGATATATTGACAAAGACAATGGTCATTGAAAAACTGAAGTTGTGTTTAACTTCAGTTGGTCTACAAGAGTAACAAAACCAGATGATTTGTTGCATGGGTCAAGGTGTGAAGACAGGTTGAAACTAGTCTTCAAGTGGGAGATTGTTAGACCTATTAAAGAGAGCTGAAGAAGTTTTTAAATTTGAAAAGACAGTGAAGTTGGCAATGATGATAGGTTAGTGAAGATGATGCAAGTGTTAGACTCATTAAAGAGAGCTGGAGAAATTTTTGAATTTGAAAAGATAGTGAAATAATTTAGTGAGTCATAAATTACTCATTAAGGACAATCGTTTTTATCTTCTTATTTGTGTTAAAGTCTACAAAGTATTTTTTGCGAATGTCTCAAAAATAGCAGAGTCATTGAGTCTTTCTAATAAAATCGATCTGCAGCAAGTTTAGAGACGTATGCATAGTTTGCTGAATTCCATTAACAATTTGTGTGTTTTATTTTACTTTTATTTTTATGTTTCTTTTTTCTTTTGATCTAATGGCATGAAAATTATGTATTTTTTCAAAACCCTTTTTTTACCTCAACCTAGTTTAGAAGCGATTTGCCAAGAAAATAGTATATTTTCCCAACATGTATCACTTGGGGCCTCTCCCATATCAATCAAACAAGCATTGGCATCCTTAGGAAGTTTTAAAGCATCTAATATGCTAAACTTTACTTGCTCATACCATACTCAAAAACTTAATTTCCCAACATCAACATCAACAATAGGTCTAACAGTAGCTAGAAAATGTCTCCCTAAAATGAGTGGTACAAATTTATCCTCATCCATATCTAAAATAATGAAATCTACAAGAAATATAAACTTGTTAACCTTTATCAATACATCTTCTATTGTACATGTTAGACATGCAAGAGATCTTTCAGCTAAGCTAGTTTGAAGAGAAAAAGTTGTAACCTTTATCCCTTACACCCCTAGTTTCATATAGATAGAGAAAGATATTAAATGTATACTAGCATCTAAGTCATATAAAAATTAATAAAATACTAAATTACCGATTATATAAGGAATAGTAAAATGCCTTGGAGGTTGTAGCTTAGATGGTAATTTATTATAAATTAACGCACTGTATTTAGTTTTCAATATAATTGTCTTGAAGTTCCTGAATTTCTTTTTTTGGGAAATAATGTCTTTGAGAAACTTCCCATATCTCGGCATATGCTCTACCAAATATGTAAAATGTATATTAATTTCTAAGTTACAGGAAAATTTCAATAAATTTAGAATTGTGTTTCTTCTTTCGGTTTGGGTAGGGAATTCGGGGTGCATATTTCGAGACCATAGAATGGTTTTGGGATTCAATTTGGGCTTGGTCGTGATCTATATTAATAAGTTTATATTTGTAGTGGTTAATGGGAGCCTTGTCGCAATCAAGAAGCTTAGTAAAATCTTTGTTGTGTCCACTATATTCTCTTTACAATCAGTAGAGTCACTTTCAGATACCATCTCTTTGCTCGATCAATATCTTATTTGTCAGGATCAAGGTATGTTTTGCCACATTCTGAGTATATTATGTTAGATACTGTTTGTTTTGTCATGTCTAGACGATGATATTTCGCGATCAAATCCCTTAATATCATACATCACCTCCTTGATGCAATCATATAAATTGTTGTCACAATAAGAAGTTTTTCAAGGAAAATCTTAGATTTTGCCTACGACCTACTTGACAATTATTAATATAATAAGGTTTACGCCTTATTGGAAATTAATTACATACATGGCGTATTCCGATTCCATAAACTGAATTGTGATGGAGGATGGTAAGCATTGACGCTTGGTACCACAATACAATTCATTTTAAATTAGTTCATTTGTTGCTCAAGGGCTGATATATTCACTTGAAGGACAATATCATTACTAACTGAGTACATCCCAGCATTCTTTTTAGATTCATGGTTGTTTCTTGAAAATAACTCTAGTAGTCGGTACATTTCCTTTGGCATTTGTTTGGTTAATGAACCTTCGCTTGAAATGCCAATCACTAACTTGTTTTTTCTCAGCAGCCCATTATAAAAGGTTTAGACTATCAGCCAGGTTGGGATCCTATAGTAAGGATATCTACGTAACAATTCTTTGTATATTTTCCATGAGTCACTCATATGTTCATCGTTTTACTAAACAAAGGTTGAAATATCATTGCAAAATTTTGCAAATCTCACGGGTGGAAAATATTTCACCGTAAACAATTGAGCTAGCTGCTTCCAAATTGTTATACAATATGGCCATAAAGATTTTAATATGCTTTAATTTTCCCTTTGAGAGAAATGAAAGATATAGAGTTTTATTGCATCAGTTGAGACATTATTATATTGGCATGTACCGCACATCTCTAAGAAACTAGCAAGATGCATGTTGGGGCATTGTTCTGGATTTTCGGTGAACATTTGGTTATTTTGGATCATAATAACTAACATTGGCTTGATCTCAAAATGCGGAGCAGTTAACTCTGGTCTCATTATACTGGGGTGAAACCCTACTGAATATGGATTTACAAAATCACTTATCTTTCTTGTATCATGACTTGTTTGTGAATCTTGTTCATTCATCTCTATTTTCTTCTCCTTCTTCACAAGGTTCTTTCGATCTCCTGATAAAAAAGAAGGAGGCTATTTTCAACTATTGTAAAAAAACATTACACAAAATATATCAACCAATAAATCTAAGCAAAATTAGATATTATCCCTGAAAAGGGCGCCAAAAACTTGATAAGAAAATCGCAAACATATGGTTTTTGTTTGTAGTTTTGATCGATTATTTTAACTCAGCATATCGAACCATGGAAAAATCTAAATTTAATTTAGATGTAATTTTTAAAAACATGCTCACTAAAAAAACGTAAAGATTAATTTTGTGATCAGTATGGATAAATATCATTTGATCACATCTCATTGTTGAACTATTGAACGTGGTGCTTTGAATCTCATTTACCGTAGTACTTATCCATCTTGTGACTGTCAAATAATGATGGTATAATTTTATATAAGATCTGTGGGGCTAATGAGGGCTTTTCATCAGACTATGAGTCCTCATCTTTATAAAAGTCATATGAGTTATTCATGAATGGGTATGTGTGTTGAAACCCCGATCTTTCTATTTTTCTCTTAACGGAGTTTTATCTTACCTCAACATAGTTGACTGATACCTTGGGAATTGATGGTTTGCTTAAGCCTGGTTTTGTCCTTGTGCATTCGGTTGGATGTATCATGATGGATACCGTGGATAAATTTTGAGTCCAACTTTGATAAGGAGGTACACCGTTCGACTGATGTTTGATGTCCATGTCCAATATTCAGTTGATAACCTGATTGTGACCCAAGATTGTTCTGAGGCATCCATAGTTGAGAAGCTAGGAATTTTTCTTGATTTGGGGGAAATACCTGGTGATAGCTTGAGTATACTAGAATTCTAACCGAATTTCAGGGAACTGTGGGTACCCCGCTGAGGTAGCCGGTATCCCGATTTCATTATAGTGTGTAATAGTGCTCTAATGTTCATAAATTAGGGAATTTATGGCTTCTTTTTCTCCTCATTATGCTCCAGCCGAGCTTCCCTATCATTCTCATTCCTTAAAGTAAGATTTTCCGTGCATTTTCTCACCTAGAGTTGAGTAATTCAAATTTTACTTCTTGTCCAACCCGTGAGAAGTGGGATAGGATAGAGAAGATTGGCAAATTTTTGAAGGTGTTCAATAATATTACTTGTGTTTTTCCTGAAGCAAGTATCCTACATCGAATTGTTATTTCCCTTTGGTTTTATGGCACATTTAACTTTGAAAGAAGAGTTAAGAAGTGAAGACGAGCACATAAGAAATATGGCTCATCATATGTGGGAAAAGTTTAGGAAATATTGGTATGATTTTAGTCTAATTATGGCTATTGTCATCATATTAGATCCTTGTTACAAACTTCAGTTTGTGGAGTTCTCTTACCGTAAAATATATAGTGATGATGGTTATGAACGTGAGTTTGACAAGGTTAAAAACAAGTTATATTCTTTATTTGATGGGTATGCGAGCAAGACTTCTATTGAAGATCCTTCATCTTCGGATAATATGGGAAGTACTTGATTACCATAGATGGGTGGACTAGTAGATAACTTCATGAAGATATGTTTTTATACGTAATATGTTATTGTTATTTGTAATTATAAAGTTTATATAATAACAACCATATTTGAAGAACATTAATCTATTATATAATATTAACTTCATTTGTTTAAATATATATATATATATATATATATATATATATATATATATTATTGTGTTTGTGCATGAGTTTGATGATTTCAAAAGTGATGCATGTAGTGGTTTATATATTTAGATGCAGGAAATGTGAAGGGAGATAATGTTTTTGATATCCTAGCATATTGGAAAATAAACCAATATAAATATCTGGAACCCGCTACCATGGCTCGTGATGTGTTGTCCATTCCTATATTTACGGTTGCATCATAGTCGACATTCATTATTGGGGGTCGAGTTCTTGACCAAATTTGTAGTTCACTTAAACCGGATACGACGAGGCATTAATTTGTACGAGGGATTGGTTATTTAGAGAAAAATGTAAGATATCTAAATTCTAGAATTTAAATATTTAACAGTTTATATCTGTTTTATATGATTTCAATATAAATTGTTTGATAATATCTTCTAGCTTTGCAAGAAGAGAAGATGAAAAACTCAGGGTGGATTGTTTGAGTTTCGATTTGGATCTTAACATGGATGATGGTTCAATTAGTTTATTTCGTTTAAGATAATTGATTATATAATTGTATAAATATGTTATCAATTATAATATATATATATATATATATATATATATATATATATATATATATATATATATTTGAGATTTAACTTTAATTTTACTTTATTTCTGTATGATCTTCAAATTGATAAAATCAACAAAGTTCGTATTTTTTTATTTAAACATTTTTTGTTTAAGATAAAATTTGTGTAATGTAATGTTTTTTAATATTTTGTACGATTGGAATTTAATATTATCTATATTTCATATTACACATTATCTATATTATGTATTTATGTTAGTTTTTTAGTTTTCATATTTTCGTGTCTAACAGGTCGTGTTCGTGTTGAACATGTGTATCTGGTTCGTGTTTTGGGTTTCTTTAACAGGTTGGGTTCATGTTTCGGGTTTGTTCCAAAATTCGTGTCAAAAGGTCGGGTTAGTGTCAAACAGGTGTTTCGTGATACAATTTCGTGTCAAACAGGTCGGGTTTTGGTCCAACAGGTATTTAACATGTCAGGTTTGTGTCTTTCAACCTGACACGAATTTCGGGTTTGTGTCACATGTACTAAAATTTCGGGGTGGTCAAACGCAACACGAATACGACCCAAAACCCGAAATTGACAGCCCTAGGTGTGAGTCCATTGATTATCCATTTTCGATAAAGTTACTCATTGTGCGTATTCACTATCCAATTTCGATACATTTAGTCCATTGATTATCAATTATAGATAAACTCGGTCCATTGACTATCGTTTTTCAGTATAATCAGTCTCCCAAACACATGCGGATGACTAAGTTTATCAAAATAGATTGTCAATATACTTCCACTAAATACTTTTTAATCGATGGACATCCCGTCACTAAAGTGGATAGTACAAAAATTCACACCGTACATATTAGTCGACAAATTACATGTCAACTATTTACATGTCAACTATTTACTGTTAAAAAACTATTTTATATGTTGACCTATGTTTGATTAAATCTACAAAACTGATTATGAACCGAACCGATAAAACCGTAAACGGATAGAATCGATACGGAAGCGAACCAATAAAATTGATAAACTGGTAAAAGCGAAAGAGAATCGAACCAATAAAACCATTAGAAATAATTATTTTATTATTATTTATTAATTATACATTATATTTTCAAAACTAATAATTATTTACTTAAAAAAATTAAATCAAAGATTAACTTCTAAACTTTAGTTTTTATATATTGAATTATAATTTTTTTTTTAAATAGATGAAACCCGACCAAACCAAAACAAATTTGACCCGAATAAAAAATAGACCGAACCGAAACTGTAACTTAACTGTGGCCGAATCAAATATAATCATACTGAAATTTTAACTGTCCAATCCGATCGTAAAAACTAAAATCGACGATCTGAACTTAAATAAAAAAACTTTACCATTCAATCCGATACAAACCGATAAATTTAACGATAAACCGATAAATTTAACGATTATGTTCCCACCATTATATTGGAACCGAACCGATAATTAGCTTTTGCCATAAACTATAAGACGAACATGGAGCACTATAGTCTTTTCCCGTACAAGTATGATCGAATAATGAAAACAAGTTATCCATACAAACTACACGTCAACTGTTGGGTCCCACTGGTCACAAACTAGAAGCGCTTTTGAAAACTTGACCACAGAAACAATTTGTGGCTCACATTTGATAATGAGAATAGAAGCCACTTGCAGCCCTAGACAGATGGACAAATGAATAAAGACATATATTTTTTTAATATAAGGTTGTACCATAACTAGCCACTAAGAGATCGACACTTGGCAAAATCTAAGTAATCAAGAAAAGAGATTAAATTCGGTGAAAAAGAATATATAGAGCAAAAAGTACTAGTGGCTGAGATTGCTCCTTGGTTTAGTCAATTGGTTCGAACTCCAACCTTATTACTTCTTCACTTCCTCTTCTGCTTTCTTCCCTCCATTTCCAATTAGAGTAACTAAATCAGACAGATTTTCTATTGAATATTTGTTGAAGAAGGAGCTATATTGATGGACACCTCCTCGGGAGAAGACTTAGTTATTAAGGTAATTTGGAACCTTTTGGTCTTGTTGTGTAGTTTCTGTTCTTGAGTAAACAATTGTTGAATCAATGTGTTTTGTTATGACTCTTATGTTTGATTGTAGTCGAGAAAACCGTATACGATAACAAAACAACGCGAGCGGTGGACTGAGGAGGAGCATGATAGATTCCTCGAAGCCTTGAAGCTCTATGGAAGAGCTTGGCAGCGGATTGAAGGTCTATGCTCTTAAATTTCTAATTTTTTCTACTTTATTTAGTCTTACAGACTTGCAAAGGTGAACTGTGGCTGTGAATTACTTATATGGAGTTGTGTTTAAACAAATCGGCTTTCACTTGAAATTTCCATTCAAATACTCAGATTTTGGTATTGTATCTTAATTGGATATATCTCCCTTCCCTTTTCCCCGTGTTCTTTTTGGTGGGATGCAGAACATATTGGAACAAAGACTGCCGTGCAGATCAGAAGCCACGCGCAGAAATTTTTCTCAAAGGTCAAAAAATACTTTTATTGCATTAACACTTTCTCCGCTTTGTTCTGCATCTTACATTATAGCTCTGCTTGAGCTACTCGTCCTTTCACTCTCGTTTTCTGCCTTTATTGAGGGCTGTTGTCTAAGAAACCTTAAGTTTTAAGAGTCCTTGTGTATCTATTCATAATGCATTTGGTTCAAAAATTCCATCAGTTCTTTACATGATTTTTATTAATGTAATAAGTATGTCGTAGAAGTATATTACCTGCCTTCTTTAATGTATATGGTTACTCCATGTCCCGTTCTATTTCTTAGTCAAGCTCAAACTTGAAACAGCCTGTTTTAGAAAGAGGGGCTGGTTTGACCAAGCAGCCTATTGATTACTTGGGTAAACCACCTCTTTCTGATATTATGAATACACGTTATTACCTGCGGTGACGTTACTGTGCATATGTTGTGTGGAAATATATAAGATAGTCGATGTGCCATTATATTATAAACGTTTATGTAAGATAAAAGATGATTCAGTTCAAGAATATAGGAATCCATCAGTTCAGAGGCTGCTTTCTAAATATCAAATGGCATTTTGTTAGGTGGTATAGGTCTGTCTCTCAAATATCTTTGTTTAGAGTCCAGAGCCATATAAATCCAAAGATGTTATTTAGATTTTTACGATCTTTATGGACATATTTTAGTCGATATTCTCCAGACATCAAAATTCGAAAATTCATAGCTTCAATTTGTATCTATGCTTATAGTTAGCTGCCACTGATGTCTTGGAAGTGTTATTTTCTGATCAGTTGGAGAAAGAGGCCAATGCTAAAGGTGTTCCGATAGAGCAGGCTGTGGACATAGACATTCCACCTCCACGCCCTAAAAGGAAACCCAGCAACCCTTACCCACGAAAGACAGGCACTGCTGCTCCTATATCAAAGGTGGAAGTAAAAGATAGAAAACGTATGGCATCTGTTTCCTCTCTGTGTTCTCAACAAGGGCTGGAATTAGAGAAAGAACCACTTGCCGAGGTGAGTTTCTCTGTTTTATCAAAAACAAGGACATTGAAAATTATTATTGCGGAATCAAAGACAATGCTCGTGTGCTGAATTGGTTCTCTATCTTTAGACTTGAACCAACGTAGTTTAGGAAATACGGTGGAAGCGTAATTAAAAAACTTATAATCCTTCATTGCCATTTGAGTTTTGTTTGGCTTGGTACTTACTATGGAAAACTTTTACTACCCCCAGAATGTATAACATAGTATGTTGTTTACAGTAGAACTCAAGAGTATATGTAATAAATCTGTGTTTCCCATGTCTTCTAAAAGGTTCATAGAGACGGAAAACCATCAAGCGCGAGAGACAACCTAGATGACAATTTCCCAGAGGCTACTAACCACGGTCATGAAGCTCGTTCTTCCTCTATATCCTCAGTGGATAAGAATTGTACACCAGCCAAAAAGTTGGCCAGTAATTCTTGCACTATTAGGGAGTGTGCACCTTCTGTGGTAAAGGTAATACTTAATAAACCTAGAAGTCCGCCTTGTCTCTACTGAACTTATGTTAAAATTTAATATAATGGATCCCAAACAGGCAATTCAAAATAATGAGAAGCATAAAAAATCTGGCCATTTGGGTGATGATTTAATTCCAAGTGTCGAGAACGATGGTTTAGTTGAGGAATTGCCTCCAGATGATATGCAAGGCGCACACAGCTATCCAAGGCACATACCGGTACACGTTCTCAACGGGAGCACCAAAAATGGTATTCAGACTCCTCTAAATGCTTCTCTTCAAGAATCCACACTTCAATCGTCAGAAGTAATTCATGAACAATCCAATATGTCTGAAAACTTCAAGGCTCCCACTGCAATGGGGGGACATCAAAATAATGTTCCAAAATCCTCTGACCAATCTTTTCCTCACTTTCATCCAATCTTTACCCACACTAACCATATTCAAGATCATTGTAAAACCTTCCCCATGGCCTCCTCTATTTACAATCTTATCATCTCCGCTTTGCTACAGAATCCCGCGGCCCATGCTGCAGCAAGCTTTGCCGCTTCTTTTTGGCCCAATGGAAATGTGGCATCTTCTGTTGAGCTTCCTGCAGAAGGAGGTTTCCCGTCTGAGAAAGTGAACACGGCTCCAGATATGGCTGCTATTGCTGCTGCGACTATAGCAGCCGCAGCATCCTGGTGGGCTGCTCATGGACTGCTTCCTTTATGTCCTCCTTTTCCTGCTGCATTTACCAATCCGCATCTGTTAACAGAAGATTCTGTCGAAAAAGAAGGAACCAATCTTAATACTGAACAAAAAGCTACCGAGACTGCTGCTCTAACTGAACTCGAGGAGTCGATGAAAATGAAAAACCAAAAACAAGTTGACCGTTCCTCTTGTGGTTCAAATACAGGTTCCAGTTGTGAAGAGACAGACGCATTCGAAAAGCATGAGGAAGGGACAGAGGACGTTCAAGAAGATGACGTGAATTGTCCTGTTCTTGACTCTAGTTTTCGACGTCCTAAAAGCAACAACTACATGAATGATTCCTGGAAGGAGGTCTCCGAAGGGGTACTTAACCTCTTCTTATTAAATCAGGATTCTTCAATCATTTCAATTGTCTTAACTTTTTACAATCTTGCTTCTAGGTCCATAGATATAATGTTTATCGTGTTCTTGCACTCCAGGGTCGAGTTGCTTTCAGAGCTCTATTCTCTAGGGAAAGATTGCCACAAAGCTTTTCACCTTCACTTGCGTTGAAAAGCAACGAGGATCACAAAGACAAGCAAAACACAAATGAATCGACTTTGGATCTCAACAGGAACATAGGAGGCTCTTTGTCTGACAACCATCAAGCTGACAACGGAGAAGCATTGCTGACACTTGGACTTGGACAAGGAAGTTTCCAGCATCGACGAACAGGATTCAAACCTTACAAAAGATGTTCGGTGGAAGCAAATGAAACTAGAGAGGTCAACTCCGGCCAAGCTGAAGAGGACAGCCGGAAGAGGATTCGATTAGAGCGGGAAGTTTTAAACAAACCCTTTGATAATTGGATGCAGTTGAACAAAGAAAACTTTGTTACTGCATTCCGCCTTTGACTATTTTGCACATCTAGTATACATTCCTTATTTTCATATCCTTTTTTTATGTATTGTATATTGACTTCTTTTCTTTGTATCATGCAAAAGAACTCATTAGAATTACACGCACAAGCCTTTAGCTACCCTTTTTAATTTATATATATGTATTCAAGACTCTTCTTGTTTTCATAATGATAACAAAAGCATGTTGCTTGTCTTCGTTCCTAGCTGTAGAAGTAACTTTTAAATTCGGGAAATTGCAAGGGGAATACTAGTAGAACTGTGCTAGAAATATAACATCTTTTGGCATGTGTAGGTTTCACGGAAATATAAAAAACATTACTTCGTTTAAAATCCGAAGAATTCTAAGCAGGACTGTATTTACATATTGGAAGCCAAAGAATAGATAATAATAGTAGCACAAACCCCATTTAAAAATATAGGTTTGCTTTGCGACGATTGCTAGATATTATATGTACGCGATCCGTAGATTTCAGCCATCATATAGAAGGCTACTAGTTCCAGATCAAACCAGGTAGAAGAGAAATCTGTTAATTAAACGCGAGACTGGCGAGACTGGAAATTAACAATGTAGCTTTGGATTCGTTTCTTGTTGTCAGGGGTTAAAAAAAAGGGAGGGTTTAATGGCAGAGTTGTTGCTTCGCCAACAACGAAGGAAAGCAGAAACATGGCTTTGGAGTATAATGCTGTTGCACTGCCCTTGTTATTCATGTATTCATCTACCTGCAAAGAGGCCATGTTTGCTCTCAGAATAGTTCTGTAGAATTCCAGAATATAGAAAGTCAGAATAAAAAAACAAGTTTACTTACCGCACCATTTTTGCCCAAAGACAGTGCCTGTTGATATATTATTTCCATAGCATCAGGCATTTCCGAAGCAGCTGCAAGATTGTCCCATACATTAAAACCAAATCCACAATTTTCTTTTTCTTTTTTCTTTTCCAAAAAACTAAAGGCTGGTTTGTGAAAAAGTTTTCTATTTTAATTTTCAATTTTTTTCTAAAGAAACATAGAAAACATATTGGGTCAATAAAATATATATATATATAACAAGAAAAATATATTTTTTATAACATTATTAATTTATCATGTTATATGAAATAAATCAACTTCTGGTGAGAACATAATCTGAACTTTCTAGTCTAAATTTACTATATTGCATTAAACACGTAAATTTGGCCTTTCCATTTTTCTAGAAAACAATTGTCATTTTTTAACAACCAAACTAAGTTTTCATATCAGCTTTCTTTTTCGAGTAAAAATGAAAACAGATCCCAATACAGCCAATTATTTAGAACATCATTTAGTTTCTTTTTATGGATAAACATCATGTAGTTTCAATATAAACGAAAATGTACTTTTAGTGCCATTTCGAGTTCTCTCTTGTACAGTGAAAAGCAAGTACAAAACTGAAGATCGAGTTAGTGACTAACCATCCATGTTCTTCAGATGATATGACAACTCATCTGCACGATCTAAAGCAGCGAGAAAGCCTTTCTCTGCCCAGATGCAAACAGATGAAGTTGCAGTAAAATCGATATTTTCTGGAGAATCTTGTTTGACCGACATGTCTCTGGGTTCTTCCCTTGTACAAGTCTTCCAGGAGCTGCAAATTTCAAGAGCTTTCTTCCATACAGCTAACACAACAAGCTCCACAGAAAATGATTCTCGAACTTTTCCTGCATTGTACTGCAAATAACAGCAATCATTAAATGACTCTAACTATTCGTTCATGCCAAGTATCCTTAGATCTATATAAATGAATTCAAGATTTATGAATTTAATTGAACATCTGATTCGATCAATGAAACATCAAAATATAAGAAGTAATTTGATTATCAATAAGAAAAAAAAGTTACTTTATCTTCTGCTAGTTCGGCAAGTGCCTGCACATACTGATGCAAGAGTTCAAGTCTAGTCGAAGGATGTATTATAGTGAGATTTTGAACTTCCTTTAATATATATGATTCAGATGATTCTTCTTGGGGACCTGATATATCAAGTTGTGCGTTCCCACTGACCGAAGCCACCCCCTTGCATGTTTCCAAAGGGTTTGCTACAATTGTTTTTGGTGGATACTGTGAAAGCTTGTTCTCTTGCAAGGACATCTCGTAATAATCCGAGAAACTCTCCCCTGAAGCAAAGTGGGGATTCACAAGAACATATTCTCTCTCAATCAACTCCATAGAATCTATCACTGTATAGATAAGGCATGTGTTAGCTGAAGTGCAATTCTTTTAGCTTATAAATAATAGTTCAATTTAAAAAACAAACCTCCACGTTGGTTTGATGAAGATTGGCCATCACCCGCATTCCCTGTTTTGCCAATGGAGATATTGGGCATCAAGTCATGAATCATTATACCTTTGGATGAAGTACTTTGACTTTTCTTATATGACATGATTGTTACATGAGCCGATGGACAGGTTGATGTTAGATTTTTGGTAGAAGAGTTGGATTGATGACCAAAATGCAATTGCCTATTATCCAAGGTAGATAAATTAGAATGGTTGATCTCAGATCTCTTTTGTGAAGGTGGATGTCCCTGCATATCATCCATTGGATGCCTACAACAGATGATGTGTTTAGTTAAATATAATAAGCTTTAAGATCTAAAAGCACAAAACTGAAACGATTTTTGTTCACTGCGCCTATAAAGGTACAAAACTCATACGAGTGGACCTTGAAATGTTACCTTAGCTCCTGCAGGAACTTGTGATTGAAGAACTCCTTAAACGTCAGGCGTTCAACTGCAAAAAAAAAAAATTGGATTTACATTACAAAAAACATTATACGAAAGTAAAGCTTCCTATCCTATATTAGGATCAAAGGTAAGATATCATAAGCTGAGTAGTGGGCTCGTCCAAGCTTCAGGTCCGGTAGTGGCTAGTGGGTTGATACTCCAGCTGCTAGCCAGCTCACTAGACTACGGATATCATAACTTGAGTCTTATTAACGAAAAAAGACTATAATTTAGGAATATTACTTGGATTTCGACGTAAAAGACTCCTGCAAAGATCCATGCAATCATGATTTAGTTCGTTAGAAGCCCCTTCTGGGAATTTCAGCTCTCCACACCTTAGAATATTCTGGAAAAGCTGCATACACCAAAAATTCAGAATTAAGTTACTCTCACATTTGAACATTAAAGTTTCGACATTATTAGGCGTTATTACATGGACATAAATGGAAGCTTTTTGGTGTTTGAATTTATACATATTCATACCTGTATTTGGTTGTTGCCATTATATGGTGGTCTGCCGGTCACGAGTTGAAACAAGATTGCACCAACACTCCATAAATCAGCCTACAATACCATTGAATTTATAGTATTACACCAACCAATGAAAGACAATATTCCAATGTATATTTTTGCTCATATAATTACTTTCAGTCTTCACCTTTGCGTCATACTTTTGATTTAGAATAATTTCTGGCGCCATGTACAAGGGAGAACCACAAAGTGTATCAGCTAAGTCTTGCGGTGTCAGCGACCTGGATATAGGATTATACCGCACAGGACCAAACATGAAATCAAATCACTTTTCTCAGTTCTTAACTTCAAAACTTTGGCAAAGAGCACTGTGACCGATTAAAAAATCTCTACACTGACACAGGTTCAGTAAGAGTAAACTTTCATCATTTTATAAACCAAGGGATTCACTATGATCAACAAGTAAAATGTAGTCAAAATTTATATGGAACATAGGAAACCATTTTTGCATCGAGGAGTAAACTAAGCGAACATTAAAAAATGAAACCACCTTATTTATTTTATTTTTCAACAAGAAAAGGTATGAGATAAATTGGTTTTATTTTAATTCACCTCTTTGTTTATTAAGCTTGTAGTACTAATTATCTGCATATTTTTCTTGACAACCAAGAACAAAAACACATTTTCTTTGATACAAATATAGCAAGGCATAATCAAAAGCTTCTGTTGTTGAAGAGGTCTGGCAACATATCATGGACAGGCTCTAACTAACCAGGTGTGAAACGGTATATGAAAATAATAGATATATATACACTTAGAAGATTGATTATATATCAAACTGCTTGATACACAAATAATGTTATGCATATACTTATAGCATAAGGATAGCTGATAAAAAGATGGAAGAAAGAAACTATATACCTTGCAAAACCAAAATCTCCTATTTTTAGGAGAGGACTCAGTTCATTAGTTGATAGGAGTAAGTTCTGCAGGTTCAGAATACAAGAAGGCAGCCGTATAAGTTAAGCTATAAACTGACCCAAATAACATCCTAAACCAAAAGTCACACATATATATATATATATGATTATTGTATTGGTGAAGCTTAAGAGCATTCTAACGCAATACACGGACACACACCTGCGGTTTTAGATCGCGATGAATAAGATGTTTTTCTTGAAGCACCTGCAAACCAGCAGCTGCATATTACATAAACACAATCAAACTAAAAACCAGATTTATAAGGTGAAAAACATAGTCAGCCCTAAATTGGAAAACTAAGGTGATCATGCTTTAGAAGTACTCTTCTTTATATATATCATCAAGGAACTTGAGTAATTAATTATCAACCAAGCCTTAAGAAGAGACTAACAACATAGAGTATATTCAATGAACAATATTTATTTTTTCAATAAATGAGAATCACCTACCTACTACTACTACCAGACAATTATAAGAAACACATTAACCCAGACATTAACTATGACATTAACAAAATTTATTACCTAATTGCTTCAAAAAATGCCTTGCCACGGTCTCTGTTACTTTTCCATGACGATAGATATACGAAGCAAGATCACCACCACTACAGTACTCCAATACAAGATATATCTTATCCTCAGTCTGCTTAAACCCAGGAAAAAGTGTTTAACATTATATCATTAAAAGAAAGAAGGTAAAAATCGAGGAGCGAAGGGTAAAGATTGCTAAAATTAACCTCGATAGAGTGGAAAAGTCGAATGATGTTAGGATGATTAATAGTACTGAGAATCGAAATTTCTTTTAATAAACTGTCGCTAATTTTAGGGCTAAGAGGTTTCTTATCAATCTCTTTCACCGCGACTTCTAAACCAGAGTGCCGGTGGGTCGCTCGCCAAACAACCGCAAACGAACCCGAGCCGATTTTCGGACCCAGTAAGTAATCACCCACTAATCGGGGCTGATGCCGGCCACGGGAATCCATATGGGTAAATTCGAAAGGTGGGGTTTTCTGGGTTTTAGTTTCGTCGGAAAGGGTGTCAGTCGATTCTGATGTCTTCTTTGGATTTCATTGTTGATTATGGTTGCGATTATGATTAAGAAAAAATAATCTCTTTTCTTCTTCCTTTTGTTCGTGCTGGTAGTTGGATGATAAGCGTAATTTTTGTGGGGAAACGACGCGGATGGTAGAGTGAAAAAAGCAACCACTTACTTCGTAGATGGTATAAATCTTTCTGCAGAATCTTTCTTTTTATTGCAAACTATTTGTCAAATAGATATATTTGTTGACATTTTTCTAAAGTTATTTAAGTGAGACGGTAAATCACGTGTTAATTAAAAATAAAATAAATATATTTATCGAAATTCGAATGGTAAATTAAATTAAATTTAAAATATATTAATTAATTATTTAAAAATGGATAAAAAAAGTTTTTTATTAAAAAAATATTTTATTCTTATTGTTTTTTTTTTAAAGGAGGATAATATCGTAATATTTCTTTTTTCCAATTTTGTTATTTTTAAGGTAATACAAATATAGCAGATGTATCCTAAAAAACTGTATAAAATTGAACTTTCTTTTTCTTTACTATCTTTCTTGATAAATTATTTTCTCATCTTGATAATCTATATTTATTTGTTTAGGCGGTTTCTTAATCAGCATTTTTTTTTTTGCTCACCAAAAAAAACTAATAAATTATATTTACCTAAATTATAAAATGTTATAATTTAATCTATATTTACCTAAATTATCAGTTAGCTATTTGGATGGTCTCAGAGAACCAAGACTGTTTATTTTAGCAATGAATCCTTCAATTGCCGATAAACTTAGGTTCAACCAGCACGAAGAAAAAGACTGATATAGACCTTCCCAGTGGCTCCTTCTCTGCCGCACCAGATCGACTGGACAAAGATAGGGATAGAGACCGACACAGAGACCGTCGCTATCGAGATCGGGATAGAGATTCTGATCGGAGAAATCGCGAGCGAGAGCGGGAAGAGGAGGCAAAGTCTCGTGAGCGGGAAGAGGAGGCAAAGTCTCGTGAGCGGACTCGGGTTGAAAAAGTGGCGAGGCGAGAACGAGAGAAGGAGCTAGAAGCGATCAAAGAGCAGTACCTAGGAGCTAGGAGCTAAAAAACCTAAGAAGAGAGTTATTCGGCCGAGTGAGAAGTTCGGTTTTTCCTTCGATTGGGAAAACACCGAAGACACCTCGAGGGATATGAATTCGCTTTACCAAAACCCTCACGAGGCTCAGTTTTTGTTCGGGCGCGGATTGCGTGCAGGAGTAGATCGAAGGGAGCAGAAGAAGCTAGCTGCCAAGCACGAGAAAGAGTTACGCGATGAAATTTGTAAGAAGAATGGGGTCGATCAGAAGCCTGAGGAGGTCGTTGCACAAAAGTTGAAAGAAGAAGCTGCTGAGGTATATGATTCTTTCAATATGAGAGCTGATACACATTGGAGTGAAAAGAAGCTTGAAGAGATGACACAGAGAGAAATTAGCCTGGAAGGATTTAGAACCAAGAGATACAATGTTCTTGTGGCCACCAACGTTGCTGGGCGTGGGATTGATATACCTGATGTGGCTCAGGTTATCAACTTCGACATGCCTACCGATACCGACATAGAAATGTACTGCCACCGTATAGGTAGAACAGGTCGTGCTGGCAAGAGTGGTGTGGCTACCACATTTTTAACTCTTCAAGACTCTAATGTCTATTATGATCTTAAGCAAATGCTAATTCAGAGTAACAGTCCCGTGCCAACTGAGCTTGCGAAACACGAAGCTTCAAAATTCAAGCCCGGAAATGTTCCTGATAGACCTCCCAGGCGCAATGACTGCGTTTTGGCCAATTGAGCAAAAAGGTATTCTGAAATCTTGTGGAACTATATTCATCTCTTTAGGTATGATCTAAATCTGATTTTGAATATTTCAGGTCTCTCAAGTGTAACGGATAAAACAAATAGTTTTTCTAATCATATTGCTTTTCATTGTCGAACAATAAATTGTCAATTAAATAGCTTTCTTATAAAAAAAATAAGAATATCTAACGAAACCACATAATCATTTATCTTTTATTTGTACTTTTTATATATTTTTTTTTAGTGTTGGTTAATAAATGTAAAAAAAAAATTAAATAACAATAAATTTTAATATTATTATTTCTAAAAAAATATAATATAACAAAATCAAATTGTAATATTTTAAAAATATTTTAAAAATACATAGAAAAAAAATCAAGTTTGTTATAAAAAAATACATAGAAATAAAATCAAAATTTTAAATAAAAAATATATATAAATTAAATTAAATTGTAAGATAAAAAATATATAAAAATCAAATCAAATTTGTATCAAATATAATTTATAATTTTAAAAATATATATATTTTATTAAAAAATAAAATAAAAATTAATATATATCTTTTAACAAACATATTTTTATACAAATTCAAAAATAAAATCAATTATTTTATACAAATAAATCTTAATATTCAAAAATAAAATCAATTATTTTATACAAATAAATCTTAATATATTACTAACTAACAAATTTTTGAAAAACTACAAAAAGATGTTATTTAAAAAATATGATTAAAGTAAAATCAAATATGATAACCACAAGATAAATAAATGCCATTTATCTTTCCTGACTCTCACCGATGTGTAATACAAATTTAAGTATCATTAAAATGGATGTTATACAAACTTAGGCTTTGAACAGTGAGTCGTGCTTCGACTATCGCGCTTGGTGGCAGATAGTCCATGGACTTTCAAATGTCCGTTGGCAGTCCCTGGACTATCGTGTTTGGATAAAGTTAGTCCAGAGGATCCTCTGATCCACCAGATGCTGCCACCTGTCCACATACTCTCCAGTTTTGTGTGTCACCAGTAGTCCCTTGATTTTAGGTCAAACTCCAAACTTAGTCCACGACATTAAATGACCCTCATACCCCTTTAATTTCCAGCTTGGCATATTTAATTAAATCAGTTTACCCATGTGGCATTATTTAGCCTACGTGAAATATTTTTCCCAAATTCATTTATAACATTTATCAATCGGTGCGTTCATTTTATGTTTTAATTAATTGAATTTAATTTATTAAAATAATTAAACCAAATCTAAACCCTCTCCCTCTGCACTCTCCACTCTCCCTTGTTCAAAGCCTCAAATCTCCAAATCAAACTCTAAACCCTATTTTCTTCACCGGCCCGACCGCCTCGCAAGTTCCGTACGATAAGCCCGACCGATTATATAACGTTTGATATAACCCGCACATTCCTTCAGAATCGTTTTCCATGGACTTAGATTGTTGGTATCTGCTGCAAATTTCCAGCTACTACACTGCAGTCCAACTTTATTGAATTTCTTAATCTGGGTATTTATGTTTTCAGCAGATTCGACCACTAAAGGTCCGTTGGAAAGACGGGGATCCAATGTTTCGTGAGAAAATGCAATCGAGAAAATTGAAAACAGGCAGAAAAACCTTATAGGACTCATAACTTTATGGGGTTTTAGAAAAGAAAAGAAAAAGTCCTTTTCCCGAAAAGGAATCGATTTAGATATGGATATAAGAAATCGAAATCGATTTCGAATAAAGATAAACAACAACAAAAATGATTTATCGAGAAAGCTTGAAAGTGTTTGTGGATAAAGAATAAAAGAGAAGAAGAGAACCCAGATCGTATTTGGATAATTTAATTTTATATGATTTTGAATGCACCTTCAAGTTTTGAACCAAAAAAAAAAATATATATTTTTTTTTTCAACCGAGGGAACAAATTTCTCTCTAAAATCAAAATAACCATGTCCTCCTTGTTACAATGAAATGGAGTTCATAAAACAACCCTAATCCTTCTGATTGTTTAAAACTCCTTGAATGAAAGAATAAACTGCTAGAACTCACCCATTCTCATCTCTACAGAAGAAGAAAAATAAAAGACTCTCTAGGGTTCGGAGATTGATCGAAGATTTAGGGTTTGGAGAAACCCAAAATTGGAGAAATTCGCCGGCGGTTCAAGACCACAATCATTCTCACCGCCGTCTTCTTCGATCAAACACATCCTCTCGGCAATCACAGACTGAAAATTGGAGGTGGGAATTGGATTGTGAAGAAGATGCGGATAAAGAACGAAAGTGGTTTTAGGGATTTATATACCGGAAAAGGCTGTTTTTGATTTGTATGGAAGATTTTGATATCTGCTCCCAAAAAATATATTAATTTAACTTAATTAAATTAAAAAATTGACACATAGGAGGTGCCACGTATTTAAATTTGCCATCTCACCTACAACTATGCCAACAAGGGTTTTGGTCAAAGGGAAAAAAAGTAACTAAAGTCAAGGGACTACTGGTCATACAAAAAACTGGGGAGTATGTGGACAGGTGGCAGCATCCGGTGGATCAGAGGATCCTCTGGACTAACTTTATCCAAACGCGATAGTCCACGGACTGCCAACGGACATTTGAAAGTCCAGGGACTATCTGCCACCAAACGCGATAGTCGAGGGACGACTCACTGTTCAAAGCCTACAAACTTAAATGAATGACAATGTTGAACTGATCCGATCTGGTTTAATTGGATTTGGTTTAATCTGATCAGGTTTGTTCGATCCAAACTTATTATGAACCAGATATGGATGTGAAAATGATAATTCGTAAGTGGGTCGGGTCGGATATACATTTTTAGTTTATCCATCCAGATTCGGTGGCATAAAAATATAAACTATATATAAAATAATAATAATAATAATAATATATATAAAAAATTACTAATTTTAAAAAACGATTTTTTAATAATGTATAAAAGCAAGCAATGACACATTTGGAATCGACAGTTCAAAATTTTCTTGATGATTTTGACAATGAATATGATGATGAAAACATTGTGATAAGTGGTGGTGATGATTGATGATACTTGTGAAAACTAGAAAAAGTTACAAAAAGTTTTTTTTGCTTTAATGTTTATTCCACACTATTTTTTAAGACATGTTTTAGATTGTTTGTTTTGTTAAATATTTATATTTGTTTATTTGAATAATATTTAATTGTTTATTCAGTTATGTATGTTTTTGTTTTATTTGATTGCAAAAAATCTATATTTATGTTTGTTTATTTGAGTAATATTTAATTATTTAATTTGGTTGAAAAAACAAATATTCTTTAGTCGTGGAAATACGTGCAAATATATATGGAAATAAGAATAAAATTATTGCGAAAATATAACTTTGGTTGCTAAATAAGTCTGATTGTGTAAAAAGCATATACAAAATTCTTTTTATGAAAATAAATGTTAATTGGTTGTGAAACAAGTAACCTTTTTGTAGTTGCGAAAATATGTGTACTATTGCAGTAAAAAAACACCTTTTAATTGAAAAAATTGAGTTACAAATTACGTACAAATGTGATTCGAAACTACGAAGAAAATAGTTGCGGACATAAGATTTTGGTTGCTGAATAAGTTTGATTGTGTGAAAAAAAACAAAATACAAACATGTTTTGTAAAAAATAAGTGTTAATTAGGCTTGTAACAACTAACTTTTGTAGTTGTAAAAATATATACATTTTTGTAGTAAACAATATTTTTCTTAAAAAATTAAGTTACAGAATTGCGTGTAATTTTGTTACGAAATAAGTTTAATTTTTTGTTGTTGTTTTGGTCACGTAAATTCAATTGTTGTTTAGTTGCAAAATTATGAACAATTTGGTTACGAATTTGGCCTTAAAAAATCTCAAACATCACTTGTGGATTTTGTTTTGTATATATATATATATTGAAAAAATAATAAGTTAGAGTTTGAAAGATATGGAGTTTTGAATAGACAAACATAAAAGTTGGTGAAAGCAATAAAAATTCATTGAAGTATGATGCTTAGTTAAAAAAAACCCTCCCACGCCATCGGGGGGAAGAGTGCATTTATGAATTGCATAACATGGTGATAAAACTTTAAATGACTTATATTCCAAGGATTCTTGAGGACCTAACCATCTGCATCAGCATGACGATAAGCTATGTGGTGTCCCTTAGAAATGATGGTGTAGGTACCCTCCCAATTAGGGCCTAACTTTCCAGTATCCTTATCTTCTAAACCTTGGAAAACCTTTTTCATAATAGATTCACCCACTTGTAGAACTTGTGGCCTTAGGCGAGAATTGAAACGACCTCTTATCAGACTTCGATAATGCTCCGTTTGCACATGTGCTTGATCACGAAGTTCTTTTATAAGGTCTACATTAACGAATCGGTTGGTATTATTAGTGGCTTCGGTATAATTAACGATCATATGACTTGGTATAATGACCTATGCATGCACTAGTTGTAGTCCGCAGGGTAGTTCAGTAGGGCCATAGTACTTCACTTAGTTTGTCTGGCCATTTACCTGCGGGTAGTAATGGGTGAAGAAGTGTTGGTCGATGCCATAACGTTTGCAGAATGTCGTGATAACAAAGTTTTAGAATTGGGGGTAATTATATGTCATCAATATTCGAGGGATGCCAAGAGATATGTTCTGAGGATGAACAAATTCAAAAATTTCTTGGGCTCGAGTGCGGAAGAGAGTTTTTTCCTCCACCCATTTAGTGAAGTAATCCACTGCGACAACTAATAAAACGCCTCATGGTTTCCATCAGCAGTGGGCCACCAAGTCAATGCCCCATTTATCAATAGGGCAATGTATTTTAGTAGAGTGCATTGGCTCGTTTGGAAGGTGACCGATGTTAGAAATGTTTTGACATGGGTAGCACTGCTACCTAATTGGTTCGGCATCGTTGGCCAACTCGGTCCAATAATTTCATGCTAAAAGAAAATTCCTAATAAGGATGCGGTAGCCACAGTGTGCCCCAACATCACCAGCATGTAAGTCATGTAGAACTGTGGTACCTTCTTCTTAACTTAGGTATCAAAGCAACGGGCATGTCGCACTCTTTCTGGAAAGGATATCGTCTATGATATAATACTTAGTTGCGTATAGCTATAGTGTCTGAGCAGCGGTCTTATCAGTGAGGAACGTGCCAAATCGGAGGTAAAGCAAATAATATTGCCTCAAATCGGGTGTTGCCTCGATCGTGCAGATGGTGTTGGGTAGACTAAAAGTTTTAATAGTTGGTAGTTGTTGTAGGATGATAAGCGTATGCTCTCCGAAAGCGGTTATTTTAGCCAATGCATCGGCAACGGATTTTTCGGAACGGGGCACCTAATCATAAAAGACTTGGTTAAACTTAGACTCATACTCTCTCAGGACCGTCAGATAGTTGCGAGTCTTCTCTTTTTTTGGCATCAAAGGTACCGTTGGTTTGGTTCACAACCAGCTTTGAATCGGATTGGATCTTAAGTATCTGAGCCCCACATATTAAGGCTAGTTGCGTGCCTCAAAGAACCGCCTCGTATTCAGCCGCATTGTATGTTACCAGGAAGTTGAAATGGATAGCTTCGCAAATTTCTTCATCTTATGGTAACCTTAGGACGATGTCGGCACCGCCTCTTGACGTGCTCGAGGTTTCATCAGTTTCAATAATACATTCCATATTCGTGTGATCAGGTGAGGGTTCGACTAAATAAGAATCGTCACGGGACGTGAAGAATTTTATGAGGAAATCTGCGATGGCCTGCCCTTTGATCGCGGTGTGAGGTTCAAACTTGATATCATACTCCCCCAATTCAATTCTATACTTAGTTAGGCGGTCAGAAGCATCTGGTTTTTGTAATACAATTTTAAGGGGGAAAGAAGTGCAGACAATGATATTATGCCCCTAGAAGTAAAGGCCCATCTTGCGAGCAACAATTACCAGGCCTAATGCCAACTTTTGCATGTTAAAATAATGGTTCTCTGCATTGACGTGGGTTTTACTAGTGTAATATATCGGGCTGACCTGCCACAGGGGCTCACAATATTTCTGGCGATATGAGATAGTTCTTTAGTGCTTTAAAAGCCTTGTTAAAGTATTTGCTCCATGCAAATTTTATGGTACCTCAGAGCACTTCAAGGAAAGGGTGTCTCTTTTCTGAGGCCCTTGATATGAAGCAGGATAGTGTAGTGTGGTGTCCCGATATGCATTGGAACTCTTTGATATTCTTTGGAGGTGTCATCTGGATAACGACTTATTTCTAGGTAGTTTCTGCTTCTATTCCCCTTTTGATGACTACATAGTCGAGGAATTTACCGATGCAGACCGCGAAAGAACTTTTGACCGGTTTGAGCTTTAGTTTGAACTGACGTAAGATGTCGAACATATGTTGTAGAATTTACAATTATTTGTCGATCGTATCAGTTTTAACGATTATATCATCAGTATATGCTTCCATATCGTGTCCCAATTGGTCTTTAAAGGTACGATTCATAAGGCGTTGGTAGGTAGAGTCTACATTCTTTTAGCTGAAAGGCATTACGGTGTAGCAGTAAAGCACTCGCTCAGTTTGGAACGTCGTATGCTCCTCGTCTGTTGGGTGCATAAAAATCTGATTGTACCCCGAGTACGTATTTATAAATGATAGAAATTCACAATTGGAGGTTGAGTCTACTAATTGGTTAATACGAGGCAGTGCGAAGGCATCTTTGGAGCATTCCTGATTCAAGTCTGTGAAGTCAACCGATAGATCATCCTCGTGCGGGGTAACGACCACACGCAGGTCATCATCATTAAAGGTAAGATCAGCTACAGTTAAACCAATCCATGTCATTACCTTTAAGAGTCATGGATAGGGCTCTGCAAAGCATTACATCATCCAGGTTGAACGCCATCATCATGTTCCAGAATTGTTCCAAGTGTCTTTCTGGATCCCTTGTGCCATTGTACGCTTCTATTCTGAATGGTTCGAACTTTCTGGGGAGCTAAGCTTCGAGGATTTTTTTTACGAATAGAGATATCTTAAGGACATACACATATTTTTTGGCAGACTTTATCATATTATAGGTTGTCATTCTCTCGAGCCCTCTTTGGGGCGTCTGGTTGCACGTCTATGTGCGGTTCCTGCTCTTTAGACTGTTTTTTACCGCTACCTTCGCCTTCACCCTTATCCTTACTCACATTTGTAATCACTTTTATGTTAATTATTTTGACTAGTACCCATAAGATAGATAAAAAATACAAGACGATAGATAACAATAATATTGTTGATATGAAGAATGTAAAATGACTAAAATTATGGTTATAATACCATTTTTGAAGTGGTTATATGAACACTATAATAGTTTGAACAATATTATAAACCAACAATATGAGAAAATAATAGACTGTAATGAACTATATACAATCTTGTATGATAATTTAAAAAGGTTTGTAGTAAAAACTAAAAAACATCGAGCTGCATGCCCGTGAAGAAAAAATAATTAATTGTATAAATACATTTTACATGAGTATTTTTTATCATAGTATGATACAAATACATTTTTCATTAAAACATATATAATTTAACTTGATACTTTAACATGTAAATTTTTTTTATCATTTATATTAAGAAGGACATATCAGATATCTCGTTGTATTATGCTGTATGCTACGTGACTCTTTTTGGGAGATATCACTTCACTAAATTATTGTTTCATTATTCTTTGAAGATTTTTACTATCTCAATATCAGTATTATTCGATTTGTATCATTGAGGTTGATATTGAAAACAACATAGCATTCATTGTAAATGAGGTTGTTCTCTTTAACGGATAAGTGAAAAGTAATAATGGTCACGATTTTATTTATGCTCGTGGAATGTGGATATAAATGATATTATTTATTCATTATATGATCTTTTTCATTTGCCAATACTTGGATATCATCTCATCATGATTTTTATTTTCATGTAAAAGTATTTTGATGGCGAGTTGGGAATCTAATTTAAGATCTAGCTTATTTTACTTTAATGGAAAATATGTCTCGAAGTTAGTGTCTATTGATTTGTATTTTATTTTATTGTTTGTCGTGTAAAATTTGATTTTTATAATAAGGAAAATCTCATCCAATTTATGTGAGATGTTTTATATATTGTGTGTTTTTAGAGCCTCGATCAACATTTCTCTGTCACAATCATGTATGGTGAAAAAAAAAACAAAAATTGCCAAATTTTGGATTTTAATGGCTAAATTAAGCTCAAAGTGATTTTTTTTCCAAGATCCATTGCTTATCTCATTAGGTGACATGAAGTCTAATCTTACATAGTGGTTTTGAAAGTAAGATGACTATCTAATTCTCTTAGAGATAGGGTTGTATCATTTTTTTAATATAACCAATGCAAGGGCCAACATTTTAGTTTAGTTTCACATGTTTTTGCATATTTCAATATTTTACTCATATAAATTATCACTAATGTAGATAAATTTAATACTTATTGTATGATCATAAATGGTCAGGTAGAGGTTGAAGGTTTCTTGTGAGACTCGCTTTGAGACTTTTTTAGTCGATGACTTATATGACTTAAGTTGTTAGAAAACGACCTTATATTCTTGTGCATATTGGAATTATTTAGATCCCCAAAGCATTTTAAAAAATAATAAATATTTGTTTTAAACTTTAGACACAAACAATTAATTGTTGCAATCTTCACATTGAGGCGGTATATTTTGCATATTTACTTAAGCAAAGTAATCTTTTGCAAAAAAATTATTTTGTTATGGTTGGTTTTGATATCGTGTTGGTGGATAAAGTCGTTGAATTTTTCAAATTTATATTGAATGAATAAAAATATAGATTTAATTTAAATTTCTAACTGTGGATAACTTGATTTTGTTATCAAAATACGTGATGAGTGTGTTGTGTTTTAGTAAGTTAACTAGTATATCATCAATGTATATTTTAAAATTTAAAGTGATTTGACTATAAAACATCATGTTTACCAGTTATTTATAGGTTTTATTTGTGTTTTTTTCCAATCGGTACTGGATTATAACAATAAAATTCGTTTTTAGTATTGAAGATAAAATTAGCCCGGCAGATCTGATATAAAACTAAACATCGATAAAAGATAATAATTTATTCCAAGGATGAGTTAACTAACTTATTGATACAGGGATATCGAGAACGGGTACGGGGTAGACTTTGTTAAGAAAAATAAAATTGATACATATCATTAATTTGTTATTTTATTCTTTATCAATGTCAAGTTTGTTACGTATAGAAGATAAATACTTTCAAGAATATGTCTAACCTTCAATTATCGGTTGATTCCCTCTTTGATGACTTTGACTCATTTAAGGGCAAAGTTTTAGTAACAATGTTCTATTAGCTTTGCATTTCTATTTAATTATCAGTTTATGAGTGATTATTTTGGGGTTAACATTGATGATGATGGAAATTTTCCACGCAAACAGTGCAACAAAGAAAGTTACTATAATATTTTTGTTATTTGCGTAGTGTTGCTCATACTTCCACAAATTTTATATATGTAATGCTAAGATTAATTTTATTAGTTTTTTAATCGGTTCAACTAATCATGTCACTTATCAAATATTATCTATGTAGTCTTGATCTTACTCGAGTTTCTCGATATGTATTTGATATGTCGAGTTAACTGTTGTGGTATAACAATTTTATCTTTGGCGATGATCTCCCTAAAATTTGACTAGTTTCCCTTTCATGGAGTAGTTCATATGATCTATAAAAATATGTAAGCATTATAAAGTTATGCAAACATGGTTTGCCAAAGATACCATTGTAAGCCAAAAAATATGATAATGACAATAATTTATCCTTGGACGAGAAAATCTTGTGCAGTGACCAATTTTCATATCAATAATTATTTGTCCAATGGGATTGATCTATTTTTTTTCTTGAGAATTTCACCGCTAATTTTTTTGTTTGGTGGATGATCAATTCATCATAATTTAACTACGTTGTTGGTAGTCTTGAAAATTACATTAATCGACGATATTATATCAATTAAGACACATATGTCATTGTGCCTTTAAATATTATCAAAATTACAAAAAGCGTCATTTTGTAGCTTTTGGATGTCGTATAGCTCATTTTTTTTAAATGTCACTATGTTTTATAAGGGACTGCCAGTATTCTCCTAAAGTCTCATTTGGTCACGAATTATTAGTTATTTCTGTGATATTTATCTTCTTTGTAACGTTGAAATTTCAATCATAAAAAGATATGCCATGGAGTACATATATTTTCCTCACTAAACACTTCTATACACCATTTGGTCACTCTTAAGTTATAGCTTTTATGTAATTTTATAGCTCACCTAGATTGATTAGTCTTAATGTCTTAATTTTCAAATAAAAACAAATACTCATTTGATGTCTATAATCGTTATAAAATTTATAAAACTTTGTTTAATCTAATTGACATGAAATTATTATAAGTTATTATTTAAAATCGATGAAGTTAAAGTATGTTTATTAAATATAAAATGATATACGTAATTATAGATGTCTATTGCACTAAAAATTATGTCCGTGATACTTGCTAAAACATCGTTGGTCTCTTTTCCATTATGTCAGTGGTCGTTTATTAGTAAAGGTTCTCGAGTTGTAGTAGATTGGCTGAATCTATGACTTTAATGCTACACTTGATCAAATACTAGTGATATTCTATGAATAAGATCATATTTCTAAATATTATTTACTTTTGTTATAAACTATAATAAATTATTTTTTTTAAATAATTAAATATTTTTTATTTAAATAATTAAAAATAAATATAAAAATTAGATATGTGTTTTTTGAATTTTTATTTTTTAAAAATATTTGACGTATTATTTAGTGAGGCGAATTTGGATTAAGTGGATTCTAATGTTGATTTATGGTTTGATCTCTATTTATAGAGTTACAAATATCTTAAATATGAAGTAGATAATATCTCAATTAATGGGAGATAGTATTGTTTTTTAACTAACACATCTTTAATGATTTGAATACATATTATTAACTATAATCTTAGGAATAAGAGGAATAAGTATTTATTTAATAACATATTTAACCGAGTCTTTATTATATTCAAATAGTAGCTCAATGAGCCTTTCTAGACTGGGTGTCATTTCCAGTAACATTCTTCTCTTATCATTATTTAGATAATTTTGTTGTCCTCTTGGTTGTAATACAAGGACTATAAGAATATATTGATGACCCATATGGGCCGCCGAATGAGCCTCGATTCCGTTTGGACGCATTAGAGCACATGTTGGTGAGATAGATTGACTCCTTAAATACTTCTCATTTTTATTTTCACTATAGTGTTCTGAGGTTAAGGTCTGACTTATTTGTCTATTATGACAACGAAAAAAATGTCTCTCACTCATTATTGAGGGTACTTGATCAAAATTGTCTTTATTATCATGACGTTGGTCTGGAAGGGTAACTTGCATTGCTCGGTGAAGTTCTAATAATGATCTCGCAGTATAGAGTTTATGACCTCATCTCCTTCATCTTTATTATTATCTTTTGATCGTGGGACCTTAGATCTTAGGTGCGAAATAAGAGTGGTTATAATGGTCTCCAAAACTTTGAAATGGTTAGCATGTTCCTCCTTTACTAACGGATGGACGTGCATGGTTAGGGTGGTTGTAGCGGCCGGAGGAGGTGGTGGTCCATTGGGAATCTCTAGATGTATTAAGTGGTTGGATTCCACGTATGAGTTTTCTATTAGATGTTTTTTGTTCTTTTCTATCGATTTTTTTTAAAATTAACAGGATACCAATCAATTTCCACAGACGACGTCAATTTGGTGAGGCACATATGAAATACGTGGATTCGAATGTTGACTTAAGGTTCTGCATAGTTGTAGAAAAATAAAGTAGAAGAACAATAAAATTAGTATCCAATCATTTTATTATTTGGTCTCTATTTATAAAGTTGCAAATATCTCAAATATAAAATGTATATAATAACTCATTTAATGTGAGATATTATTTATCCTTAAGTAACGATATATTTACAATTTTAAATACACATCTTTGACTATAAACATAAGACATATATAACTATTTAATACTATATATGATTAAGTCTTTATTATCTTTAAATAATAGCCCAATATGTCTTTCTAAATCGGGTTATAGCATACATATTTATATTTCTGTTATTAGTAGCTCATATAGTCATTGTAAGAGCATCAAGAGAGGTGTAGAATTTTGAAATACTTTTTCATTGGCCCTGACATTCGATGTCTTTGTGAAACCGTCGAGGTTGAATTATTTTATTATATTTGAAGCTGGAAGTTCCTGTCCAATTGAGTTTCTGTTTAACAAACTACTGAACCAATTTTGGCTGGACTTGTAACATCCTTGAGGTATGTTTGCCTTATACTCGCCTCATTAAAAACCATTTGTCATCTTAAACCTTAGTCGAGAACCAAAAGCTTTATTTTTTCGAAAGAAAAATAATATAAGTATATATAGTGTTTCAATTGTCTTTGAATTACGAGTAGTTGGTGAACTCATAAGCATGATGTTTTTTTATTTAAAATTGGTAAGAAATTCAAGGAAATTTATTTTGATATCTTATGTTTTCGAAAGCTTTCAATTTTGATGCTCTGAATTTTTGCTACTTCTTTTTGTTTTGATATTCTTTCACAGTTTAAGTTTTTCCCTTTTCAATATCACCCTTAATTTTTATTTTACAAAGTTTTTTACTTATCTCTTCATTTATCCCAATAATGGCAAGAAATAGATATTTGAAATCGACTATTCATAGAGATAGTGATCAGTCTGATAGCCAGAATCAAAGCACTAGTGCCCATTTGGGACTCTTTTTCCCAATAAATAAAAAAATAATGCTTCTCGGGATTATCAGTGAAATTCCTCTAAATCAGTTGTTGTTGATGTTACTCCCTAACAATAGTGTATCCAAGTACTGCACTTCCTCTGACAATATTTAAGATCATGAGTTAATCTATTCTTGTTGTTCAATTTGGTTGTTTTTCTATCTCTGTTCCAATCGAGTTGAAATAGCGTTTGATGTCTATATATGAGGAATTTGATGAGTAATACCGAGACTTTGAGTCCAATCGAGCATATATACCTTTATATCAATGAAGAAAATTATAGTAGGAAAAAATGAGGTATTCCTTCCAATGTTTAAGTTTGGTTTCCCATACCTATGGGACTTTTTTATATGCTCATTCCTCATTGTATGAATTTATACTTTGTCACTTCTATATTTGAAATGGTTCTTCGACTCCTTTTCATCCAAGATGTACTAATTATTTTTTAAAAGAATGGTATTTTCCCAAGTCAACTTCTTTTTAATGTTTGGAGAACTCTGATGGGTGTTATCATTTTGTCTCATCATTTTTTTAAATAGTTCACCGTACGGAATTTTAGGCAATGAAAAAAAGGTGTTCTAGGAAGGGTACTCTTTTTTTTACGTTACCATAAGGCAAACAACATGTTTATGAATTGGTTCTCATTAGACTTTGAAGACACTGAATACTCTTTAATTTTATGCAGCATCATATCAAACTCTTCTAATCAATGGAACTATCCTACCTATTTAATGACTTGAAAAAATAGAAATCACTTATTTGATGATCAAGATATAAAATTATTGAGAGAAAATAACCTCTTCGCAAGTATTTGAACTTATTTAATTGGTAAATAGTGGCTTCATTGATGCTAATGAGGTGAGTTAGGATGTGTGTACTTTTATAAATTTATCATTTACTAAGTACTCTAAAATATTTTTGATCAGATGTAATGAAACATATTTATCCAGATCTAACTTTCTATTTACCCATTGAAAGTTTACAAATATCTTTATAATGTAAGACAAATTATTACCACCGCAACTTTTTTTACCAACATATCATCAATTTAAACCTCCATATTTTGATCGAGTTGTTGAGAAAATATTTTACGTACCAACCTCTCGTTCACATATTTTTTAATTAAACGATATAACTTCATACCGATACAACCCTATTTTTGTAACAAATATCACATTTTTTGGTCACCCATATGTGTATATACATAAATTAGAGTATGTTGTTGTCTTAAGTAGCGTCAACCATGGTATTTAGAAGATGCCAATTGAACATGTTTTGTTTAAATCTATCAATATACATACGTCACTAATCAATTTTCTTTCAAACGGGTACCAGGTTTATTATAAAGACAAATAATGAACATTTATGATGTGTTTGGCCATGCTCAATCAATTGACATATTACCCGGTTTCTTTTTATTTTAGTTTTGAAGAACACTTGACGATTTTCTTTATAAATTAGAGTTCGACTTTTTCAAATTTTATTGGATTTTGAGTGAAATAGATATGAGGCTCCTATTCAACAACGGAGTCATTGAGTATTGATAATCAGCTTCACCTCCTTAAGAACTGGCTGGTTACCAGTTTTCTTAACAATATCAAAGATGAGGTATCCATCAAAACAACAGATTTGAGATCATCACGGGTCTGCATCATTCCAAACGTATCCTCAATACTCAAAATAAATGAAAAATGTACCTACAAATGAAGAAAGAAACAAATAAACTTTGATTATGAGTTTCCAACAATATCCAACTCAAATGAAAAAATAGTGTTTTAGCAAAGAATACAAGACATTATTCATGTAAATATTCTAAAAGTAACAAGATGTATGAAGAGGCTACCAAACATTCAAGAAAAGAATCAATAGTTATCCACTCTGGTATACATAAAAAAGACCATGTATTTGTTCAATTCTCCTCACAAGTCAAAAACATGTTACTAGCTTTTTCTTCCCCAACTCTAATAGGAAAGTTGTTCAAAGGTATACCTAAGCTCATCTATATACATAAGTTCCTAGATTCTTTAAAATTCACAGGTGAGGTTAATGTTTCTAATTGGGATGTTAGACACATTTTGATTGCATTTATACTACATGAATACTTGTGTAAGCTCTAGAATAAAAACATGTTTTCCATTAGAGAATTTTCCATGATATTGCTAAAATGGCACCTTAATTTAATCTTAAACATTAATGTTCAACTGAACATGTGTGGATTAAACTATCTAATCTATTAAAGTACCTATATAATGAAAATATTGTTACTAATATATTATCCTCTTTAGATAAAACCATTAAGATTTGGATCCATGATAGACATAAGGCAAAATATAATTGTTGTTGTGCTTGGATTGAATTAGACATCACTAAAATACTGCTATATTTAAACCTGGGTTGGTTTCGGGGATAACGATGACTACTGGTTGGATGTTCAATTAAAAGATATACCTACATATCACCATTTAGGACACAAAGCCCATGAATGCAAGAAACTACAAAATAAAGATAAGACAAATCAAGATACCGAGTAAAGAATGTCCACTAATCCTAACACTTATGATCAAAATAAAAAATGGATTCAGAAAATTAAATTAATAGTGATCAATGAAAAGATCCCTACTAATGGAAATAGCCCTATCATGACAAACGTATAAATCCATACATCAAGAAAATATAATGTTGCTCAAAATAAAATATCTACAAAAGAACAATATAACAAGATTGATCAGGTCTTCAAGGTATATTAATAAGAACGTCAATCTCAATGATAAAAAAATTGAAAATCTACAGTGATTGAGGATAACGAGGTCATTAAGGAAGCTGAAATTATTGAAGTTATTCAACATCTTGAAAAATGCATCAACATATCTAACTTTTCTAATTATAGAAACTTAGACTTTAGACCTCAAACACCTAAACATAATTACATATTTAGTTTTCCATCATCCCTTACATTTAGTAAATCAGAAATTGATCAAGAATTTAAGGAAGTTTTATAAAGGAAACTTAAATAAGGAAAAGGCAGAAGGAATAAAGGCTCAATTTTTATAAAATATCTACAAACTAAAGGGTCCAACAGATTTTCTTCAAGAAATTTCGAAGGACCATCAAGATCCTTAACTTGCACATTAGGGGAATAGGAAATAATCCTAAAAAAAAGGTTGAAATCAATCAAAAATAAGGAAAAATATTGACGTAAATGTCTTACAAGAGCATTTAATAAATGAAGAATATTTAGAGACAAGTGCTAGATATATGGGATTCACTAACTGCACTGCAAACACAAATAACAATATGACTCATGGGAATGAAAAATTCAAGCTTGATATTATCAATAACCACCAGTAGTTTTACAGGACTCTATAAGACATTCATTTGTGGATATATACTTCCATGTCACAATAGTGTATGCCAAATGTGCTAAAAACCTGAGACTTGACCTTTGGAGTAACCTTAGAGCTCTAGCAAACAACTATATTGAATGAATTGTGATGGGTGATTTCAATGTTATCACCTCAACTCATGAGTAATTGTCTTGTTCAACTATCTATGTAAAAGGTATAATAGAAATTTAATTACATAATTAGGGACTATATGATTGAGGATGCTAGATATTCAGGCACTAGATACACTTGGTCCAACAACAATAAGTGGAAGAGGCTGGATATATTGATCTATAACACTACATGGATTGACTATTTATCTAATACAAAGGTTTATCACATGGCTAGAACATGTTCTTAACAGACCCATATATGCATAACAATCTTTTAGATAAACAACTATATTAAGGCCCATTTAAGTTCCAAATCATGTGGACACATCATCATGAGTTCTTGCATATTATTAAGCAAAGTTGGAACCAAGAAAGGTCCTCCAATGTATGTTTTTAGGAAAACTAGAAGATACTAAAAGAAGCTTTAAAGAATTAGAATATAGACAGTTTTGCAAAATATATTTGATGATGCTCTTAATGTAGAGAAAATTGTAAAATCTTGTGAAATTAACTATGAAACTTCTTAAAACACTGAGGACAAGATTGAATTATCAAAATCTAAAGAAAATTATCACCAATTACTTGATAATAAAGAGGTCTACTAGCAACAAAAAAGTTATACTAACTGCATTAAAGACGAAGATAGGAACATTACCACCTATCAAAACTATGTAAAGAAAAGAAGAAGGAAAAACATGATTATAAGGATTCTTGAGGATCATAAATGGATCACTTATCAAGACCATCTTGGCCATTCTGCTGAGTTATATTTTAAATCTATCCTAAATAAAGTTTCAAAGAACAATGATGTTGATGAAGTAATGGGCATCAACTTTAATATGATAACGAGTATTCATTCCGAAAATGAAGTTCATGAAGTGATTACAAACCTAAACCCTATAAGTTCTTCTGGTTTAGATGTCTTTAATAGCATTTTCTTTCAAGCCTATTGGAGTATTATTAAAACAAAACCTATGTGCTGCCACAAAAACTTTTATCATTTGTCAAGTTATACCTCATGGTATTATGGGAACACTTATTTGCCTCATCCTTAATAATAATGACCCCGGAGCATGGAAGAACTACATACCTATCAGCCTTTGCACCATATTTATTAGAATTATTTATAAAATTTCGAATAATAGGCTCGCTAAACTTCTTCCTAAAATAATCTCTGATGTCTAATGTGGTTTTTTTATGGCCGTGACATCAATAAGTAGACTCAGGGTGGAAATGGTTAATCTAAAGTGAAGAGAAATATTAGATAGAAGGATAATTTATCCCCTAGACTTTTCATAATACCATATGAATATTTTATAAGAGGTTTGAGAACTATGTTTGAAGACGATAGAGACATGATATACAAAATATTGAGTCATATTGTTATTTCATACCTTGCATTTGCTGATGACCGAGTCATATTTACTAATGGTCTTCCTACAACTAAAGACAAGCTTGGAAAATTCATTCAACATTACCAAGATCTTTCTGGACAATCTATAAATCAAGACAAAACCAAAATTAATACCTCCTCAAAAGTAGATCAGTCTAGACATACAACACTGGAAAGCTTAACATGCTTTTCTTCTGGAACTCTCTCAACAATCTATCTTGGTATTCCTACAAACACAAACAACAAATCCTACAATTATGATACTTTTCTAACAAAGATCAGAGATGAGATTAAAGATTGAAGCACTTATATTTTAATGGCATGATGGTTTTGATTCAAACAGTCTTAATGTTTAAATAATTGAAAAAATAAAATGAAGGTGAAATACTCTAATAATGGAGAGTTCTTTCTTGAACTCTAAGAAAGCACCCATTTCTCCATGTTATCAGTTCTTCTTTTTTATATCCTTTCTTTGGATGCAAACTCACCTGAAAAATCATGGAATTTCTAACAATCCAAGAGACGACAAGAAAAATCAACAAGAACAACGATTTGCATAATGAAAATAGAGAATGAATGTTTAATGCCAACAAGATTACTGACTTGGCATATGTTGAGGTTGTAAAAAAAACAAATCAGAACCAGGAAAAGTTTGATTTTGAACCAGAAAGTATAGTTGAAAAACAAAATCATATCTCGATCCAATACAACAATGAGATTCAAGATCAGTTGAAACAACAATCAAAATATACAATTGTGGGAAAAATCTGAACAAGAACTAAATTAAATCTGTTATAATAAATCTGGATGATAACAATACTCCTACTGGATAAGTTATGAATGATGGAAATCAAAGAATCATGAGAGCCTAGGACACTGAATTTTCAAATAAAGAAGGTTTCATAACTCATGAACAAGGAGAAATCATAGAGGCAATTCAGACTTTAGATTACAGATACATTATCGCCACAACATTGGACTATGAATATATTGATTCAAAAAACTCATCCCCAAAACCTACCAACATTAGCAGCTTCTAGAATTCTACACTAAGAAGTAACAGAAGCATGGACCTCATTACTAGTTCACCAGAATTTAACAGAGATGAACAAGACAACAGCTTCAGAGAAATATTTGACAAGAAGATCAAGGAAGCGAGTGGAAAAAAGAAAACCAAGAACAAGATCATCAAGGCACTTCAATTCACAGGAAAAAGTAAATCTAAATCCTCTCTTATTAATAATGATTAATATGCTTAATTGGACTATAAGAGGCATAAGAAATAAGTCTTCAATCAGAATGCTTAATTACTTTATTAAGAAAAATAATGTTAAATTTGTTGTTGTTCAAGAAAATTCGATTAGTAATGACAACATTGCTAAAAAAACTTGGCTTCAACAATTTCAAATATAACATGTCTAATAAAATCTGGCTCTTTTGGCATGAGGATATTACTGTTAATATCATAATTGATTACAACCAATGCATGCATTCTGAAATTAGCTACTTATCTTACAATCAATGCTTTTTACTAATTGTGGTATACGCTAAATGCCAAAGAATCAATATGATTGATCTCTGGAATACTTTGAAATATATTTCGGCTACTAATTTAGAATGGATGATCTGTGGAGACTTTAATGTTGTTGCTATTATTGATGAGCAACTTGGCCGTTCTACCTTCTGTCATAACAGCACTAACAATTTCAATAAGATTATCAGTGATTGTAGGATAGAGAATGTTGGATTTGCTGGATTTAAGTACACATGGTCCAACAAATCCAAATGGAAGTGATTGGACGGGGTATTCATCAACAATAAATGATCTGAGTTTTTGGTAATACTAAAGTTGTTCATAAAGATAGAACTTGTTCTGATCACATGCTTTTGCTCATTTCTATTTATAAAGATAATCCTAGTACTAAGAATTTTTTTAAATTTCTGGACATGTGGTCTCTTGACAATAAGTTTCTTCCATTTGTTGAAAGAAATTGGAATCATAAGATTTAAGGAGATCATTTATTTAGATTTTGGCATAAATTGAAAAGGCTTAAGAATGGTTTAATTTACAGGAACCAATCATACTTTGGTAATATCTTTAATAAGGTGCAGGCTCTTGAAGATAAAGTCCAAATGCTGGAACTCAAGCATCAATATCATAAGAACACTAACATTAGAACTCAACTCTCTAAAGCTAATGCTCTACTTATTCAAGCTCGGAAAATAGAAGAAACCTACTAGATGCAAAAATGTTATGCTAACTGGGTTGTAGATGGAGACTAAAACAAAAATTTATTCCATTGTTATGTCAAAAGAAAAATAAAAAATAATTGCATCAATGGAGTTAAAGATGGGAATACCTGGATCACTGACAAGAATACTAGTGGGCTCTCTGCAGTTGAATTCTTCAAGGATGATTTAACTGATTATCCTTACAGTAACAAGAATAATGACCAGAACAAAATGATGGACTCTATCTTCAAGAACATCCCCTCTTTAATTACTAATGAAGAGAATCAAGAGCTAATTTTGCTACCAAGTGAAGGTAAAATCTGGAATATTATCAACAACTTGAATCCATCAAGTGATGCAGGTTTGGATAGTTACAATAAATATTTTTATAAAACATGTTGGAAAATGATTAAAACTGACCTCACCAATGTTATGCAATATTTCATGCTTGGTAATAGATTCACTAAATGAATCTTAGTTACGTGTATATGTTTGATTCCTAAGTCTGGAAATCCCTCCAAATGGAAGGATTTTATACCGATCAACATTTGCTATATGTTAAGCAGAATCATGTCAAAGATTGTAAACAACAAAATTGCTAAAACCCTTCCTAAAATCATTTCTAACAACCAAGGTGGCTTTCTTCCTGGGAACTGCATTCAAGAGAACATCCTCACTGCTAAGGAACTTATATTTGATCTAAACATAAAAGTCAAGGATAAGAACATTCTATTCTAGCTTGATATGTCAAAAGCTTTTGACAAAATGACTCACTGTTTTATTCTTAAAGGTCTTAGCAAATTTGGATTCTCTAACAAGTTCATATGCCTCAATAAAAATATGATCACTTATTTTAATGTCTATATGCTAATAAATGGTGCGTCCATTAGTTATTTCAAAACTTTGAAAGGGTTGAGGCAATGAGATGCAATCTCCCCTAGCTTTTTGATCATTGAAGAAGAAGTATTATTAAGGGGTTTGGAAAATCTATTTGAATCTAACAAAACTATGTGCTATAAAAACAAAAGTACTCTAGATATCAATAGTTTAGCCTTTGCGGATGATATACTCTTGTTCACTAATATAAAAGATTCTACTTTAGACTATCTCATTAATTTTCTTCAGAACTATCAAGCTATATCAGGTTAGGTGATCAATCCAGAAAAAACAAAAATAATTACTTTACCAGGGATGAATTCTCTAAAGATCAACATTATGACAAACAAGACTGGTTTTATTTCAAGCTCTTTGCCAACTGAATATTTAGGAGTCACAATTAGCACTAACAATAAAACCAGTAACTACAACAATCTCCTTTGCAAAATCAACAACATGATTAAAGACTGGAAATCAGTGCATCTATCATTTACAGGGAGGTTATTTCTAATCACTACTGTCCTTATGAGTATTACTTTTTACTGGATGCAAAGTAATCTCCTTCTTAAAGATGTTCTTCATAAAATAGAAAATATTTTTAATAGATTTATGCGGGGTTCATATAGTATGGAGCACAAAATCCACTGGTGCAAATGGAGTTCTGTCTACAAAACTTTCAAGGAAAGAGGATTGAACATCAGAAAATTATCTGACATTAAAGACTCAATTTCTTGTAAGATGTGGGCCAATTTTAGAAACAACAAAACTATATGGTCCAATCTAATACATAACATATACTGTAAAGACTTACATCCTTTGCAGATTTCTTTCTCCAAGCCAGGATCTATGATTTGGAAAAGGATAGTCAATATTAAAAGCAATGTTGAGCCTCATGTAGGCTGGAAACTGGGTTCATGTATCATGGATTTTCTGGCTAGATAACTGGTCCAATTACCAGCCTCTTCTAACTCTAGATGATAAAGTTAACAACAGTTGGTTCAAGGCTGAAAACGTTAGCAAATACTGGTATAATAACTTTTGGCATCTAAATGGCTTAACTGATTTTTTATCTCTAAATTATTTAGACAGAATTAAAACCTAATAAAGATGATATTATGATTTAGAATCTCTTAAAAAGTGGCAAATTTACTCTTAAAGAAATTTGGGATCACATCAGTTTTCACCATAATGAATATAATTTATTTTAAAAAAAAATGGAACTCCTTAACTCTCATAAAGTATTCATTCTTACATTGGAAGCTAATCCAAAATTTCATCCTTATTGATACTATTATGTAGAAGAAACATATATCGATTGCATTTAAGTGTAAATTCTGTATGAATATTGAGTCTCCTAACCATTTATTTGTCTCCTGTGAGTTTGTTTGGTCTATATGGATATAGTGTGCAGATATTTTCAACCTCAAAATCTACAACTACATGACAATCACCCACATTACCAGAACCTGGCTTTGGTCTACCAACAAGGACATACATGTTAGGAACATTATTCCTTCTATTATTCTTGGAGTAATCTGGAAATCCAGAAACATTGCTAAGATTAAAGATATTACTGTATCTCATAAAAAGGTTATTGTTGAGATATATAATATATTAACTAGCATGGATCATCATAATAACCTCAAAGCTAAGCACTGGAATAAAGACCGTAATGTTATTATAACTCTTGGTTTCTTTGATCACACTCTTGACAGAGGAAACATGCCAATTTATTTCAAATGGAATCATCCTTCTAAGGGTAGACTCAAATTAAATACAGATGCTTCATGCCTTCCAAGTGGTGAAACTAGTGGTGTTATTGTCATGAGAGACAGTAATGGTAGTTTAATCTATGGTTCTGGTTTCTTATATGGCAAGCTCAGTCCACTTATGACTAAAGCCAAAGCATTACTCGATGGACTTCTCATATGTAAATCTAGAGGCTGGAACAAGATTGATATTGAAACTGATTCTCTTATCCTTGTAAACTTTCTCGGTAGTGGTAAATTTCCTTGGGCTCTTGACTTTGTTCTTAATTTCATCAGAAGATTAATTTCTCCTTCAATGGTTTTAACTCACATCTTAAGAGACCAGAACCAAGTAGCCGATTGGCTTGCTCGCTGGACTCTGAAGTGTAAGATGACACTTGAAATTAATATCAATCAAATCTCAGTTAACTTCAAAGTTATCCTTATTATTGAAAGTCTCGGGTTTGGTTATATTACCAGTAATTAGTATTTTCATCCCTTACCTAACGTTGTTTTCTAGCAGGTGATATCCAAACTATAAATCTATAGGTATATGTATATTTTAACTACGAAGGAAATGTACTTGAAGGATTCGTAGCTATGTTCAGCATCTTCTTCAACTGCTAGCAATGCTTTTTTATGTTTCTGAGCTCTAATAAATTGATGTATTTTAGCTCTTAGAGCTCTGTCATTGATGTTTCAGATGAGAATTAAGAGAAGCATTTCACGAATGAATCTATCATTTCCTTAGACTATTAGAAAATCTTCTGCCTTTTCAGATATAGCTAAGAAAGTTCGAAATTTTATGCTTCAAAAATTCAGGAAAGAGAATAGGAATATTGAATGAAAAAATTTAAATTTCATTTTAGCGTCTATATGGTTTTGGCGCCTTTATGTAAACAACACAATTCTATTATTAATATCTAATCATTTTGCTTAAAAATAGTCTTAATGGTTCCCCCCACATACTAGATCCAATGTTGCATTCTCCCAAAGACTGTTATTAATAGAATATAAATATTTTTTAATAGCTTCCTTTGTGGTTCAACAAAAGAAGTGAACATTATTATATGGACTCATTGGCCTAACATTTGGAGGCCATATGAAGATTGTAGTCTGCATTAAGAGAATTCAAGATCTTCAGGATTCATTTTCTTATAAACTCTGGTATAGGTTCACTAATAACAAGTCCATATGGCCCAAATACACCTATACTATCTATTACAAACAGCTTTGCCCCTTACAGGTTCATTACTCCAAGAATCATTCTCAAAATTGGAAAAGACTAATAAATATTGGCGATTATGCTGAGAATCATATCTACTGGAAATTAGGTTAATGAGAAATATATTTCTAGATAGATTAATAGTGCTATAACTCTCCCTTTATAACTCTATTTAATAATGTGAATAATAGCTTGTATACTAAATAAAAAGTTAGTTCTTACTAGGTCACAATTGGATGGAACCTGAACAAGCTTAAAAGTAATAGTATTCCTTCAAATATCCAGTTTATTCTGATGAGTTCAAATATTTGAGTTACTATGTCATGGCTTAATCCGATGGGCAATTCGGACCACACCACAATAATAAAATTCTGAACAAGACAAATGTATTAAATGTTGACTAAGTTAGTTGCTAATCACTTCAAACCATATTACTAATGGATCCTTAAACTTGACCCGACTTCATGATTCGACCCAATAAGCCCATGGGTTAGTAATTAAGTATAAATACCTCAACCACTTTCATTAATGAGGGTAATCAAAATTTATTACTAGTAGACAACTTAATTATCTCTCTACTCACCACTCTAAACATTAAATTCCACAAAACATCCAAAACACTTTACGAGATTACCCTCAGATAGAAATAAACCACACCAAATTAGCGAACACAATGGGAGCACGACGTTGCCTGAATTTTACATTCAAAACCAGAAAGCAAAGAAGTTCATATGGATCCAAATGGACAGAAAGTTCCACCTCCAGAGATAGAAGGTGCAAGAGAAAACAATGAATATACTATCGAGGAGTGAGACAAACTGAGGGCTGAAATAGAGGCGTTGAGAGCAATAAAACAAGCAGAAAAGAGAATTAAGGAGAAATCTGGAGCGTTAGTACTTCACCACACTGACAATCCTAAAGACAATAAGAAATCTTTGAAGACTCATCTCAGCTAAAAAAAGACACACCGATCTAAGCATGTTGAGAGTTCTGCATTTGAGTCCTCCAGTAGCTCGTCAAATGAGGCAGAACTTGAAGAATCACTATCTTCAAATAGTGATGAAGGAAGATATAAAAATAAAATGAAGTTAACTAAAAAGTATTCAAGAAAGAGGGACAGACATGACAGGCTCAAGAAACACTAGGGTAAGAGGTCAGCTCACAAGCATATTGATCAGTTGCTGATTGATCCCTTTGCTTTTCAGTCTGAACCAGGTATTTTTGCAACCATTAATGAAGATATCATTTTGAGTCGCAACAAGAATTGGAGGCAATCGCCTTTCTCCGTAAAGATACTCTCCAGACATCTTCCTAACAGATTTGATAGCTCTAAGATGGAGAAATACGATGGGAGTCGAGATCTAGACAACCATCTGGAAAAAATTAAGAACTTTATGATGAATTTTGACAACGATGACAAGCTTTTGTGTAGGGATTTCTCCCAAACTTTCACAGGGAGTGCCTTTAAATGGTATAACAGTCTCCCTCAAGGATGTATAAGAAATATTGATACTTTCTGGGTTGCCTTCCGGAGGCAATTTGTTAGAAGTAAGGAACTGAAGGGTAATGGGGACACCATTATCCATTGTGCTTAGAAACCGAATAGTCCCTGAAAGAGTACATAAATTGTGTTGTGAATACAAAGAATGGGCTAGAAGATTTCTTTGAACAAGTTGCAATTGCTTCCCTTAGGCAAGGTCTAAATCCTTGGAATTTAGCCGATTCTGGGAATCGGAAGAAGGTTATGACCTAGGGTGGTTCCCTGAATCAAGTGGGAAAACAGATCAATGTAGAAGAGACCAAGAAAACAAGAGTACGCCGTGAAGTGAGATCTACCACTACAACATCAACTCCTTCAGCTACTAACCAATTCAGTTATAGGGCAAATGATATCGGACAGGGGTCTAACCGGTCAAGGCAAAATCAATCCAACCAAACTCACAGCCAACAAACCAGAAGTAAGAGGGGGCCCTGGGTTCAGCCTTAGTGGTTCACTGAGTTGGGGGAGAGTGTGGCTACAATTTATGACAAGACTAAGAATGAGGTGCATTTTAGAAAACCGGCAGCGTTACAGTCCCCCAGAGAAAACCAGAGCATTCGTTTTTGTCAATATCACAATGACACAGGCCATGATACACGGGATTGCATAGTATTAAAACAGGAGGTCCAGAACCTCATTGAGAGGGGAAAGTTGGGGGCGTACGTTAAAAAGCAAAGTGAAAACAGACCGGATAATGCACAAAACAATACTCCATGGACAAATCTTTCGAACAATTCTGAGACATCTACACAAGAGGGTGCAATGGTGATTGTTGAAAGATTTGATGTAGACTCTGAGTATCTGGATCCAAATCCAAGTCGAAATCAGGTGGAGGTGATAACAGACGAAACTAAGACAGTTTCTAGACTGATCATCTTCTTTGAACCATTAACTATTTTTGGAGGAGATACAATGACTGCACCTTCCTCTTCATCAAGGAAGAGGCATGTTTACAATTTGGCCACCCAGTAGGATGGTGGGATGTCCACCTATCAGTGTCAATCCCCATCCCCATTTATAGTTTGTGATGAGGATGACCCGAGGGACATTGCAGGGCCTCATGAAGATGTAGTGGTAATAGGAGCTTCAATAGGGGAAAATGATATACGTCAAATTTTGATTGATACGGGTAGTTCGGAAAACATCTTCTTCTTAAGCTCCTACAAGAAAATGAGAAACCCTTCGGTTATACAACGTTCGAACAAAACCATTGTAGGTTTCACATGAAGTTCTGCAGATGTCATCGGGGAGTTCGAAGAGGATGTATTGTTGGGCAAGGGGCTCTTTAAGAAAATAGTGAGAGTGTTGTTTGTTGTGGTGGATTTCCCAACATCGTACAATGCAATTTTTTGGAGGTCTTAGCTATCTAGAATGCATGTTGTCGCATCTAAGGTCCACCAATGCTCGAAATATGTTGTTCAGGGACAAGTAGGTGTTGTCTAGACAATCAAAAGATAGCCATGGAATGTTATGCAACAACCCTTGCCCCTAAAACTCTAGGTGCAATCAGAATTAACAAAGATTAGTAGCTACTGGAGCCTTCTGCTGAGGATAATGAAATTGATGATCCCAGTGAGGCTCCTAGTGTTATAATACCGATTGAGGAGGTTGAAACTCACTCTCTTGCAGAGGGCAAGCATGTTAAGATTGGTTCTGAGCTAGCACCAGAACTGAAGCACCAGAATTGAAGCACCGGTTGTTATCCTTTTTAACGAATAATCAACATGTTTTTACATGGTGCAATGGTGATGTTACCGGAGTGCCAACAAATATCATTTCACACAAGTTGTCAATCCGGAGTGATATTGCACCAGTTGTACAAAAAATGAGGTCTTTTTCTAAGGAAAAAGTAGATGTGATTGTCCACGAAGTTGATCGGTTAACCAAGATGGGTCACATTAAATAATCTCAGTACTCTTTATGGACTACCAACCCTGTGTTAGTCAAGAAAAATAATGGCAAGTGGCGTATGTGCATTGATTTTACTGACCTCAATAGAGCATGCCCTAAGAATCTTTATCTCGTTCCTCGGATAGATCAGTTAGTGGATTCTACATCTGGAAACAAACTGTTGTCCTTCATGGATGGCTTCTTAGGGTACAACCGGATACAAGTAGATTCGAAGGATCAAGACCCCGCTACTTTTATTAATTGATAGAAGTCTTCGTTGTTATAAGGTTATGTCGTTCAGATGGAAAAATGTTGGGCTACTTATTAGAGGCTGGTGAATAAATCTTTTGTTAATCCAATTGGCAGGAACATTGAGGTGTACATAGATGATATGATGGTTAAAATTTTGGAGGAATATTCACACATATCTGACCTTCAAGAGATATTCTTCAATTTAAAAGCTCTGAATTTAAAATAACCCTGAGAAGTGTGTATTAGGGGTCCGATCTGGAAAATTCTTGGGCTACATAATAAGTGAAAAGGTAATTCAGCCTGATCCAGATCAACTTAATGCCTTACTAGCAGTGGAACCTCCTCAGAATGTTAAAGAAGTTCAAAGGCTGACAGGACAATTGGTTGTGTTAAACAGATTTATCTCAAGATCACCAGACAAATGCGCTCCATTCTTCCAAGTGTTGAGAAATTCTAAAGACTTCAATTAGCCTCCATAGCGTGAACATGCTTTTATTGAAATAAAGAAAAATTTATCCTCACTCAAAACTCTTTTTAAACCTCTTCGGGGGGAGGGAAGTTCTATGTGTATTTAGTTGTATTAGAATATGCAATAAGTGTTGTACTAGCGATGGAGGTGGACAATTACCCTCGTCCGGTGTATTACATCAGTAAGAGTCTATTGGATGCTGAAAGAAGATACTTGAGATTGGAAAAGTGGGTATTGGCTTTAGTAACTGCAGCCATAAAAATGAGACCCTACTTCCAAGCTCATTCCATTGTTGTCCGAACCTCTTTCTCTTTGAAGAACGTTCTTCAAAAAGCTAATGTATCAAGAAGAATGATCAGTAAAATTGGGTGATTATGATATTGACTTTGCCCCTTGCACAACGATTAAAGCCCAGCCAGTGGCTGACTTCTTCATAGAATTTCATGCTGATAGATCTTCCGGACATGAATGAGGAAATTGTTCTAATAAAGAATGGGTAGTTCAAACTGATTGTGGATCAACTACCATGGGATATGGAGTTGGCATTTTCTTAACTTCTCCATATGGTGACAAGATGTATCAGGCCATATGTTTTGGGCTCAGAGCTTCCAACAATCAGTCTGAATATGAAGCAACCATAGCTGATCTTAAGTTGGCTCTCCTATGTGGGGCTAAGAGAGCCTGGTTAATGAGTGATTTTCAGTTTTTCATTCACCATGCTTAGGGGAAATCTGAAGCAAATAAAGAACAATTGGTCAATTATTTACTTATGTTGGAAGAAGTTTCCGCAAACTTTAAAAATATTTGTTATGAGCATATTCCTAGATCGGTAAACATTCTGGCTGACTCTTTGGAAACTATAGCCTACTCTGAATCCTACCCATGGATTCTTGTACAAGAATGTTCATTTGTACAGACAGATCGGGATAAAGAGGGTGAAGAAAATATGAACATACTTGTTATTCAACCTAAAGATTGGAGATATGCTCTTCTTCAGTACATCTCCGATGGAGTTTTACCTCTAGATAAAGATGTGGAAAAAATATCAAGTACAAGGCTCACGGTTTCTTAATACTAAGAAAGGTTCTTTACAAAAAAGTCTTTCAGCGGACCTCTCCTACGTTTTTTAAGGTTCGAAGAATCCCAAGTTGTATTATCTAAACTACATGATGGGGAAGGTTCTACACAGTGTGGCTATAGGGCCTTGACCTGAAGAGTCTTATTAGCATGATACTACTGGCCAACCATAATGGCAGATGCTAAAGAATTGGTGAAAAAATGTAATCATTGTCAAAAATATGGGAATGAAATTCATATGCCAGCAGTTGCTATGGAGTCCATATCTCTAAGTGGATAGAGGCAGCTCCTTTGGCTGGAACCACTTCGAAGACAATTATTAAATTTATCTTATTTAACATATGTTGTAGGTTTGGGGTTCCCCAGAAGATTAATACAGACAATGGACCAAAGTTTGATAATAAAGACATGGAAGCCTTCTATACCTCTAGAGGAATTCCGCATTTATTTTCTTCTCATTTCCACCCTCAAGAAAATGGTCAGGTTGAGGTTGCAAATCAAACTATCTTATCCAGATTAAAGAAGAATTTAGAAGGAGCTGCAGGAAAGTGGCCAAGTTATGTACAAGAATTATTGTGGGCCTATCAAACTACTTCTCGAGCTGCCACATAAGAGTCTCATTTTACTTTGGTATATGGGATGGATGCGGTTACTCCCATGGAAGCTACTTTACCATCACACAGAGTCTAAAACTATTCTGAACAGGCTAATGATGTAGCAGTTAAGAATCAGTTAGACTTGATAGAAGAGAAAATGGTTAAAGCACATCTAAGAACAACACACTACCAAGGCTTGATGAGGAGCAGATTTGCTTCCAAAGTTAAAAGAGGTATTTTCAAGCAGGGGATAAAGTTTTAAGAAAATCCTTTTTACACACCAAGGAAAATAAATTCGATAAGCTGGCCCCGAACTCGGAAGGCCCTTATGTAGTCCGTGAAAAGTTTAAACCAGGAACATACAGGCTCCAAGAGAAATAAGAGAGAGCTCTAAAACACCCATGTAATGTTGAGCATCTCAGATTATACTTAGAATAAAACTCTTTTGTAAATAATTTACTTTTTAAATATCAATGTAAATATTATGGCATATTCTTTCCTACCCTGGTGGCGTGAGGAGGTTTTAATGAGGTGTCCGGGTTTTCAATAATATATGATGCCTTCTTCAAAAGTCTGGTGCAATTTTGTTTCAATTCAGATATTAAATGCTTATTCAACACCCTGGCTCTCAAGTTTTCTTGAGTTGATCAGATATGGTTAGCACTTGATCACATTTTATTAAACACATGTGGTCGGAAATGTTGGGTACTTTTGTTCAAATACATCTTAAATATTGAAGGCTATTTAAACATTGGCCATAAAAGATTTAAAAAAAATTAAACAAAAGGAAAAGTGATAATTAGAATCTGAGTGGACTCAAACCGATCACTGGTACAAAAAATGCCTTGGCCATCCAAAGACTTTATAGTCTTTCAAAACAAAAAATACATAATAAAACCTTAGGGCTTGTTTCCTTCCTATTTTTTTTTACCACCATCGTTTTAGGACTTTTGAGTTCAGCACTTGAATTCTCACCCACCTCTTCATCATCAGAGTCTATCCCACTAGAGTAGTTGTACTTATCCCCATCAGCTATTGTATGGAAATAGAGATCTTCATAGTCCACATATTTCCACAAAGAACCAAGGGTCCTCTTAGGAAAATTCTCATAGAACAGTAGGACCATATCGAACTTGATTTCATCATCCCTCTTCTCCAGAGAATCCACTATTCTATTAGCATACTTCTTTATGCCTGCAACTATGGCTTGAGCTTGTTGGCATTCTAGAGCCTCTTTCTCTTTGGTCTTCTCCTGGACAGTATTCTCCAACTTAGCTTTGTCATCGGATAAAGTCTGGATAATACTGTCCTTAGTTTTCAATTGCTCCTTCAAAGTTGTGATATCTTTTGAAGTAGAAGTCTCCCGGTTGGAGTATTTGGTTTGAACCTCTTTGTTGGCCGCTTATGACTTGAGTAGTTTGGCAGCTAAATCTTCTTTCTCCTTCTTCAATAAATCTATGCTTTGCTGAGCACTGAAAAGATCATTAGAAAAGTTTTGCTTGTCTATGGTTAGGGAATTGATGGTACTAGTTTGATCCCTTACTTGTCTCTCCCGATCAAACACTAGTCAGATATAGCCCAAGAGGGCATGAATAAAAGTATCTTGCTCACCGGATATCACATAATTCTCGTCATTATGAGTCACCACGTTGGAAGATCTTGGAGGACGGTAAGGCCCCGCGAAGTCATATTTTTCTAAATCATTGATATATAATATTAATGTTTTGAAAGGCATCAAGATCTACCTCATCGTTACCATCACCATAAACTTGTTCGGAATGGATATTGGTTGGAATTTCCTCCTGCAAGGTAGGATCAGTAGGAGCTGGAGGAGGGACTTTATGAGGACGAAGGATTATCTCTGCTCCTAGAGTAACTTTCTTCTTTTTGGCAGCTTTCTCATCACTGCTGGCCTTACGCTTCTTGTCCTTCTTTGGAGGCTTTTGTGGGTTGTTTGACCCGCTAGCTTCCTTCACAATCACTTCTACTACTTCCAGTAAAGCAGTAGTAATACCTCCTTGGTTCTCCGAACCGGTCCCTTTAGTAGTCGTTTGAGGTGGGTCTATTGTGACTTTCTTCTTTTTCTTGTTTTTCATCTTACTGGGGGCTTTGGCCTTGGAAGACAGGTAAAGTTTGTCATCTTTGGTCTGGTACTGTTTAGAATAACATCTGCAGGGGGTGGGGTAGTTAGCTCTTCCCATGAGAGGTCTATTCTCCCTGTGGTGTTCCACATATGAGACATCACAAAGTTTCCCGATGTGAAACAGTTGTGAAAAGCATTGCCCCACTTCACCAAGGCCCAACCATTCAACTTGGCACAAGTATCCTGACATGCCTCCAAATAATCTGAAACTCCTTCAGAAGCACTAAAAAAAAGTATGAGTCAGTTCGGATTAAAAACTTAACACTTTAAAGATAAAATAAGAAGTAAGAGAAACTCATCAGTGGTCTTCCAGCGGCTTGTCAATTGGCTTGGGTTTGAGTCAGCCTTGATCTTCTTGTCATTCTCCCAAGCCCCACTAATAAATAAGAACTGCATCCTCCATGATTTTTCAGACTCCAGAAGATCGTCCACTACCTTATAATGATTCTCCATGTTGTAATGGTAGAAGGGGATCTGATGGTTTTTACACAAGCTTGCCACAACATCAAACTGTTCCATCGGTAGTGGAATCTTAGACAGCCTGGATGCCATGATACAGGCCAATAGAGTATACCAAGCGTTAGGGCTCAGCTGGATCGGGCACAACTTAATCAGATGGAAGTATCTGACTATCTCTGGATCCAGAGGAAACCAGAGTCCCCAATTCAACATTTTTGTGTAAACTACCATTTCATTTAGCTTGCAGTCCATCGGGGTTTATGGGGTGATCAAAATTCTTACTTTCACAGACTATGGAATTCCCCACTTAGTGTGAATCTGACCCAGCTTGGCAGTGTGGGTATACACGTAGGCTATGTTTTGAAGGGCCAACAAATACTTCATGGTGACCTTCTTAAAACATGGTCTCAGTCTACCCTCTAGACTCTCCGGAAGCGCATCCGGATAAGACATACCCACCTTGGTCTTGCCCTTCTGATCTGCACTGGTATCTTCAGTTTAACCATAAGCCTCAAAATGGGCTTTTTCTATACTGTCCTTCATAGTTTCTTCCATCACTGAAGAAGGCTGTTCGGATGGCTTTACAGATGGTTGTTCCAAATGGCTTTGCAGTTGACAGTTAGTTTAGTCTAGTTTCTTCTAGGGTTTGTTGCCCGGATGCTTTAGCCTATGGTACAAGTTTTATTGCCTCCAAAATAGAGGGTTTTGAATACGTGAGGTGGATTTTGAATTGGATTAATGCGTGACTCGGTGCAGAGTTAACTTATCTGGAAATTTTTCTGTGTCTGACCCCATTGCAATAAAAGGCGAAGGCTTTCTTAGACTGGATACAACTTTCTCCTTAGGTAAAGGATTTTGGGACTTCTGAACAGAAGACCCGGATGGAAGAGGTGAAAGGTTTACTATAAATGGCAATTTTCTAACCTTGGAAGGTTTTGAACAAGATGAACCTTGATCTACATTCAATTTTGGTTGATTACTTCTTTCGTCAGGTGAAACAGGGAGACCAGCAACAATGCGTTCGTCTCTTGTAACTTTTTGTGCTCTCTCTAACTCAGATAAGTTCAATCAACCTCATTTTACGAAGGCATTTCTGGATGTGAACATATATGATTCAAGAAAATTTTTGAAGATGAAGCAAGATTTCTCTCACGAGGATCATTTATGATTTTTGAAGACAATGAAACGGTAAGAAGGTTTATATATAACAGTGAAAAATGGCAGTTACCTAGGAGAAGGTAAATCGATTTTAGGCAATGGTTAAAAGCTGCAATGTGTGAAAGCTAAAGCCTAGGTAACTTTCGAGCCTAGTGGGTACGAGAATCTAGGATAAAAACGGCCGAGAGGTCGAACCAAAGCCTGAAATATGTCCCACGATTCAAGATTTTTTTTTAGAATTCTGAATTGAGAAATCAGTTCCACCGAACTTCAAACATGGTCACTTTTGAAGAAAACATTTTACAGTTCGAACAAAACAACAGATCAGAGAATATTGGTGTTGATTTTTTAGAGTTAGCTCTTCCAAAGATGCTTTGCAAGACCTAAAGGGGCTACTGATGAGTTCATATATTTGAGTTATTATGTCATGACTTAATCTGATAGGAAATTCGGACCATGCCACTATAATAAAATTCTGAATAGGACAAATGTATTAAATGTTGACTAAGCTAGATGTTAGTTACTTCAAAAGAGATTACTAATGGGTCCTTAAACTTGACCCAACTTCATGTCCGACCCAATAAGCCTATGGGTCAGTAATTAAGTATAAATACCCCAACCACTTTCATTAATGAGGGTAATCAAAATTTATTACTAGTAGACAACTTAATTATCTCTATACTGACCATTCTAAACATTAAATTCCACAAAACACCCAAAACACTTTACGAGATTACCCTCATACAGAAATAAACCACACCATATTCAAGAAACCTCCATCAAAGAGAAAGAGGAGGATATTATAACATGGACTCCAACTAAGGATGGAACCTTCAGAAGTAAAGAAACATGGGAAAATATTAGAAGGAAAAGAAACAAATTAAATTTGTTTAAAAGAATTAGAAACTCAAACCCCTAAAAAATGTTGCATACTTCTTTAGAGGATTCTAAACTCTTCGATTTCAGTAGACTATGTCCTTAAGAAAAGGAAATCCATATTGTATCTAAGTGTCAGTTCTGTAACAACTCAGAATTCATAAACCACCTATTTGTATATTGTAAAGCTACTTGGGAAATCTGGGTTTATTTCTCAAACTTTTCAACATTAGAATAGATCGATATATGACCATTACGCTTTTAGTTGGAAACTATTTTTGGTCTTCTAGTAAATATGTTCATGCTAAAATTATATTATCTATAATAATTTGTTGGGCTCTTTTGAGGGTAATAAATCATGCTAAGCTTAAACTAAATACTTATGGATCATGCTTGAGTAATGGTGAGACTAGTGGTGCTGCTTTAATAAGGGATAGTCATGGTGATATAACTACTGGTTTTGGCAGAGTCTATGTCAAGCTTACGCCTTTTTAGCTGAAGCAAGACCTTTGATTGATAGTAAACATTTGCAAGAGTTTAGGCATTGATAACGTAGATATAGAAACTAATTCTCTAGCTCTAGATGAACTCATTACTAAAGGCAATACCCCCCGGAACCTTGAACTTTTAGTCAAGTGTTGTAGGAATCTGATAACCTCAAATATGGCGTTTGTAACACATATATAGAGACCAAAACAAGGTTGTAGGAATCTGTTAACCTCAAATATGGCGTTTGTAACACATATATAGAGACCAAAACAAGGTTGTCATTTGGCCAGACAAACGGAAACCTTGTTTTGGTCTTTATATATCCATGAAGTTCATAATGAAACTTGATTTCAATCTAAACCAAGATCTTAATCATCTTAGGGCTATCACTCTTCTAGAAAGCATAAAATTATGATACATACAATTAGAAGATTGATATTCTATTGCTATTTTTAACTTCTCTAATTCTCGTTCTCTTATTATTATCACCTCTAACAATCCCTACCAGGTTCTACATGACTACAAAGTTTTGTAAAATGTTTGTTTGCATGTGTCCACATAATAAGTTTTGGCCGATAGATCATGAAAATGGGAGGAACTGATAGAATCATCTAAAAGTTGATTCGACGAAGGAGATAAAGCAAATATTATTCTCAGTTTTAAGTTAAAAGGTTTTACCAGGAAGAAAAACCCCAAATTGTGAAGCTCAAATCCTCTCTTTTTCTAGCAAATTCTTGGGTCATAATCATAATAGATATATATTTTACTAGCTTTTCTGTAAGTTGGAAACCATATTCATGAAACAAATCAAAAAAATTTGCATTTTATACAAGCTGGAAATTTGGAAGAAAGATTGCTCAAATTTACTTCATGGTAGGTCGAAGACCACTCCCTAGTGGAAATCACAATAAAAACACATTAGCATTCTACCTGAATTGAAGATGAATCTGTTTCGTTCTATAATACTATTGACTAGCTTGTTCAAATCATACTAGAACTTTTGACCGTACACTCAAAATATATTTCGACAGTTCTTTTGTCAGTTTTATACGTGTCTAAAATAACACTATTAAAAGTTATGAAAATAAATAACTTCAACTCTTATTAATAAAGTTCTTTTTATTATATAAAATTTTGTTGGTATCTTAATATATTATACACATAAATATATTATCAATTTATCAAAATATATTTTGTGATCATTTAAAAATTATATTATTATTAATGAGATATGTCTGAGAAATTTTAAATATTTATTAAATTAAATCATTTTAATCATTTATTAGATTATACATTTTTATTAATAAATAAAAGTGTAAAATTCATAAAAAAAAATATATATAATAATTTAATATTTTTTTAGGAGTTACACTCTCAGACTGGGAGTATAGAGACTCAAACTTATGCTCGTGGATCACAAAAATGTGTTATTCCACCAACTCGACTATCCATCACTTATAAAAATAATTTAATTATTTATCAAAATATATAAATATATAAATAATAGTGATAAATTTTAAATGGTGACATAAAATAAAAAAATAAATTCTATTAGAAATTATTCATACATTTACCTTGATTGGATGGATCTCATAGCTGCATTGCACCCAACACTTTTTTTACAATTATATCGAAATACGTAAATAATTCGACATTGAAAATAGGAAGCATGCACCTTGGATATGGAACCAAAGTATGCATATTTCAAGAATTAGTCCGGTAACTCCAAACCTACCGACAATGAGCTCCAAAACCATGCAAATTTGAGAACTAGACATAAAATTATAATTTTACATTCCATTTTTTATATATAAAAAATGGACATAAATCAATCAAATTAAATAGTTATATGTTGTTTACATTTGGCAAACATGAACGCGAGAGAGGAATTATATAATGTCTTAACGTTTTTGGAATCTGGATAGTTTAATGTAACTCTATAGGGTTTGAGTCTATTTTGAATTTACATTTGTTCCATTATTTATATATGTTATTTTTTTTAAGCTTTTGGAATTTCCACCATTATTTAAAGACGTTATTACTTATTAGTTATTTTTTAACTATAACATTAGTTTGATTTGTGTCTTTCGGTTAAGGGCACGATTTATTAAGATTATATTCATGAATATGTTAGTGAATAAAATAAATAGGATTCACGGGTAATCTTAACTAGGTTGAGAGATAATTTATTACATTTGAATCAATGAAATACAATTTTAGATAAAATTTAGTTTAACAAAATTTGAAGATAATCATAGTAAACATTAAATTTGAAATTTATATAGGTTTGAAAATTTAAAAAATTGTCTATAAATACAATAAATGGTATATATATATATATATATATATTTTAATTATTTGTTTAAAGTTAAGTGAATTTTCACTTTTAGTTTATTCACTATTTTTATTATTTTATATATATATTACTCAGCCGAGAAAGGTAGAGGAATTCGAACTCATGACCTTTGGTCACAAGCATACCATACTCAACCAACTCGGCTACCCCTTGGGGGCATTATTTTATATATTTGTTTTTTGTTATTTGTGTTTTTATTTTCACTATTATTTTCTATTAACCTATTATTATTTTTACTATTTTTATCGCTTATATCCACGGTTTTACTAACTAACTCTCAACATTACTTACCACCTTGGCAACTTGTCTAGACAAGTTTGAAACTTTTGCACTAAAATTTTATCCTAGTTTCAGTCATTTGTTTCAGTACGACCGAAATTTTTCGACCGAATAAAACCAACTCATAAACGCAACACTAATTGGCACCATTTGTAAAAGACATAAGTCTTTGTAGGAGTAAGTTCGTCAAAGCCTCTCTAACCACACTCACCTTACCAGATATTTGTAGATACAAAACTAATGTTCATTTCTTCGATGAGATCATACCAATACATGTAGCAGAGGACCATACAATCTCTACTATTGACATACACAAACAACCAAATGAGTTGAAGCGACCTAATCTGAAAGAGTTATGACCATCTATTATCTAGTAATGAACGTGCGCCAGACACCTACAGACCTTATTATATGTCATTTATCACCCCGAGAATGAACAAAAACATTTAGAAGGGAAACGATGTAACCTTCTCCATGCTCATGCATTGCTATAAACCATGTTCAAAGAGCGATCACACATTCCACCTCTGTTATGTCGAACATTCAAGATCAAAGACATCCAAATAACACCCTAATGGAAAGTTTACTAGCAAGTCGAGAAGGAACGACTCGGGTCATGATTATTTTTTATATAGTTAAAACAACTTAACTCTTTTTTATAACCAGAGAAAAAAATGCACACGTATGAGCCCCATCTAATACGACACCTGAAGGAAAATGACCAAAATCATTCAAGAGTTCCACCAATACAAGATCTATAAATACGATAGAAATAAAGATCTTGAGCACCATATCGAGTAATTAAAAATGAGATGCTTGGCTTCAAAGGAGATGACATGCTTAGTTTTGTGCATTTTTATGATATTTTAGAGAAAATGTTACGACCATGTTCAACCATCTCCCGCCGAACGTCATCCATAACTTTGATATGCTATATGCATCATTCAAAATCAAATTTATTGATAGAAAAATCATCAAGAGAGATGGTGACGACATCATCCAGTACAAGTATGAGACATGTGAAAGCCTTTGAGACTACACAAAGGTTCAACTAAACCAAGAACGACATGGAAGTATACTACAAGCCTCCGTCTACATAATATATATGCAAGGGATATTGTAAGGGCTCTTGGCATAGAGTATTATGAAAAAAGAACCTTTGAACTTTGGTGATTTATTGGCCAAGATAGAAGAGAAGATAAAAGTCAACGAGATGCGTATAAAGTGATGAGGGGTCTAGAACCTTTACCTACTCAACCATCCATGAACAAATTTCACCCAATCTCTTATGGTGGATCTTATCCAGACTTCCGCAAAGTCAAAACAACATATTCAAAACTCTAATACAAAGACAGGAAAAACAACACCAATATAAGGTTGGAGCAGAGCAACGAAAGGTCCTTCAAAAAATGACTAGATGGTCTAATTTTTGACATGATAAAAAACATAGTCATATTCCATAAACCCGGGAAGATATAGACCTCCAAAAAGAAGCGAGACGAGAGAAAATACTCCAAGGATTATATCATATGATATTTTATCTGCAATTACCATGCATATAAAAAGGAGGTGCATAACCTCATTGATGAGGGAAAGTTGGAGATTCTTAAAAGAGGTGCCATGGCTGAGCCAAAACCAGTCACAACCGAGCCTTTAAAACTAACAAGACTTGAACCACAATAGGTTGCATCCATCAGCAAACCTCTCAACGCCATCAAAGTATTAAATATCATGGAAATGTTTAACAAATACATCCACCCGATCTAAACTGATAGTATCTATTTATAATAATAAATAGTAATATTTTATCATACATTACTTAACCATTTTGAAAGATAAATATAAAGGATAACATTCACGGAATCATGACATCATATAAAGATTTTTTTATTATTTTCATGTATAGCACATAGATAAATGTTCGAATACTTATAGTGGATACTGGTATTAGTCCAATGTTTTATTCTGCTTATCATCTTTATTTTTCTCCAATTTAGCCTCATATCTTCATGTTCGACCATCAACAATTCATCAAATTTTTAAGAACATCATTATCTTGTTGCAGAGCCTCATCGTGACAAAGAATGTTACTTAGAAGAGCCAAAACATGGGTATCCCATGGATTCCTTAAACTTCTTGCGAGACTCAATTGAGTTAGCTGCAATATCTTCTACAAACGGGCATGAGCCTCATCTAATAAAGCAAGCTTCAAAAAATATCTTATACACTCTTAATATGAACAAACAGTTTCTTTTCCACTTCACAACCTTTGTTTTTATTTTGCGGATGCTTTCAAGTAGCTCGACCACCATTCTTAACAAAGACTGAAAGTATAAACCATAAATTTTATCATTTGAGGCCTTCTGCATTGGACACTAGATATAAATATGCAGTAAAGTCAAAAGTAAAACCAAATTAACAAAAGACAATTAAAACAAAAAGTAAAGATACTAACACCAATGTCGAGCAGACAAAATTATCAAAAACATATGCCATTCACTCAATATGAAGAGGCCCATCTTATGGATTAGTTTTTGTCTCATATATCTGATCATCGATCATTTCCTCAGCATCTACTACCCCAACCAATGCTATTAGATATGTTGCTTCAATGTGTAAGCATCATGGTCACTGTATTTATAGGGGTACGATTGGTTACTGTTAGAGATATAAGGCCTAGGCCCATTAGCCCATATAGTTTATCTATATAATAGCTTTATACTCTATCTTATACACTACTCTATGGTGCTATTAGGATCTTCTAAAGATGCAGCAGCAGTAAACTGTGGGGGACGGAATGGAGGACGAAATTGTTGTTTTTCTCTCAGTTGTGGGCATTGTGATTTCCAATGGTTCTTACTTTTACAAAAAGCGCACTCATCAAATGAAACTCTTGCTCCATTGGGTGTAAATCTAGACTGATTTGAAGCAGAAGATCGTTGGTTTGGAACAACAAAAACACTACCCTCTGGAATGGACCCGCAGATTCTATAATATTTTAAACAATTTCTTGCTTCTAATCCTGCTGCTATGTCTACGCCAATATCTCACACATGATCAACGTACTCAGAAAGTGATGAAAGTGATTAGGATAGGCCGTAGATTGGGAGAGCTATATTTCTTGAATTAGTTAAAAAAATTGATCGGAAATTAGATTTGAGATTAGATTTGTTTGGGTATTTGGCATTGAGATTTCGTGTGGATTTCGTTTTGGTGTTTAGATGTCGTTCTTCGTTTAAAGATTTAGTTTAGCTTCTTTTGAAGTTGTTTGGATTCGTTTTGGATTCGTTTGGATTTGTTTGGCTTGGTTTGGCTTGCTTTGGATTCGTTTGGATTTGTTTAGCTTTGTTTTGGATTTGTTTGGCTTTGTTTGGATTTGTTTGGCTTCGTTTGGTGTTTAGATTTAGATTGGAGTTTGAAGATTGGAGGTTGAAGATTGGAGTTTGGAGATTAGAGATTGGAGTTTGGAGAAATGATTTCAATTTTGGCATTTTGTTTTGATTTTATTTTTTATTTTGTGTAACAAACTCTTAATGCAAGAATAAGCATTGCAAGTTTGAGATAGGGTGTTAGAGATATAAGGCCTAGCCCCATTAGCCCATATAGTTTATCTATATAATAACTTTATACTCTATGTAATACACTACTTTCTAATAATGAGAAACCCAAGTCGTTTTCCTCTTTCTTTATTTTGTTCCTTTGTTAACAGTTATAATCTTATCAACCTTAGTTATCAGGTTGAAGCAAACATTCGTATTATGCCACCGGCTCTGGCGTTTTCTTATACACGATATTCCTGTTATTTATCAACTTCTTCAACTTCGACCTTTTGATAGAATCTTATGACGACTACTTTTCTTTCTCAAACTCTATTTCATTTTGGGTTGCATATCTCTACTATTGGAGATGGTGACTATAGTCGATGCTTTGCAGGATGAGGCTCTGTCTAGATTTTTTTTTGGGCTCGACAACTTTCTTTGGTGTCTTTTGTGCCCCGCTACATGATTTGGTTGGCGCATTTTTTTTAAAACATCCACTTGGTTTAAACTAAAATAGAATCCAAGTTTTAGAAATTACTCTCGGTTCAACAAAATGTGAAGTTTTTTTCCCCTACTATAAAAAAAGAAATCATTAAAGATGGTGTAGTCTTCACACCATAACTAAGATACCTTAAATTGGAAAAACAATTATGTAAGAGGGAATTCAACATTCAACATAAAATTACATCAATATCTTGATATTATAAAATACATAACTAGCTAGAAGATAAAATTAGAGGAAGAAAAGCTTATTTTGGTGTGACCAATGCCAAGACACCAGCATCTTGTCAAGAGTTTTGACTATTTCAAAGTTCATATATAGTGAATATGAAATAACTCTTCCATAAATTATCATATTTTGAGAGATCAATGATGATTTTGTGGCGGTTGTGCAACTTAAAGTAAAAACATTTACTTGCCATTATGATGTTAGTCCCGCGAGAAAATCTATTATGTTAAACCCCTCATCAATCGAGATGTTACTATCTATGCAATCAACAGACTCCATATGTTTGACATCATCTAACTCGGATACATCATGGTGATTTAAAATAATTTTCCAACCTCCAATAGCCATACCATCATAATGGTCGATATATCTCAATTTGCCCAAAGTTTCAACAAAGCCCCGGGTTTATAATATCCATATTTTTTCATTAATTATCTGTTTTATGATTAACAATGGCAAATTCATATGGTTATTTTCCATAAAGGAAGTATTGTGCTTCTCATAACCTGAAGCCCTGCGGTCTTAGGATCAAAAAAATTGGCAACATCAACATTTTTCGCCACAAACTACATACCAGGTGATAAAAAATTCAATCTTGCCAAGTAAACTTCAAAGATCATAACATTATTCGTCAAATCACAAAGTATTATTCCTAGAGTTTTAGCTAATTTTTATTTACGAATAAGTTTATAAGTCAAAGATTAAATAAAGAATAATAATAGATGAAAATACAGTGAAAAAGCTTTCGATATATTGTAAATACAGGATTTTCGATAAAAGTGTAAAATGAAGGGTGAAAAATCCTATTTAAACAAAATGGAAGTCCATTTCAACCGTTGATTTAATTAACCAACGAATATCCCATATTTTTCTTAAAAATGAATATGTGATATGCACTCGTCTCCGATGGTCATGATCATCAAAGCCAAAATGATTACTGGTTTGGTTTATTTTTTGGGCTGGGGATAGTTTTGTAAAGTGTTTTAGTAAGTTTGGGGTATTTTGTGTTCAGTGTGAGGAGTATTGAGATAATTAACCTGCCTGCTTGTATTAAATTTTGATTACCCTTATTAATGAGAGTGGTTGGGGTATTTATACTTTTAATTAATAACTCATGGGTTTAGCGGGTCAAGTTGTGAAACCGGGTCGAGTTTAAGGACCCATTAGTTTTTAATTAGATTAGCAAATAGCTTAGTCAAAAAGTGTTCACATTTTTCCAGTTCATATCTTATAGTGGGGTGATATGGTCCAAATTACCCATGTCTGAATTAATTGGTAAGTTGTGACTGTAATATCCGAACTCATCAGTAGCCCCTTTTTCTAAGCCTTGCAAAGTATCTTTGGAAGGGTTAAAAAATCTACCAAGTCAATATTAATTACGTCTAATCTGCTTGTCCGAACTGAGAAGCTTACTTTCAACACTAATCCAGTTCGAATTTTATCAGGACTGATTTATTTTCCCAGAGTTCTAAGAGTTTTCTCTTGAATCGTGGGACACGTGTCAGTATTTGGTTTGACCTACCAGCCATTACTTTTCCTATATCGGCGCACCCACTAGGTCTAGAAAGTTACCTAGTTTTCGATTTTTCACACATTTGCGCAGCCCTTAATCACTGCAAAAAAAACCCATTTCAACTTCTCCTTGGTAACTGTTGTTTTTCACTATTATATATATATATATACCTTTTTACTATTCCATTGTCTTCCACACTCAAAGCTTCCTAGAGAGAAATTCATCTTCACCTTCAAATGTTTCTTGAGAGATTATATGTTCACAGCCAGAAACGCTTTAGTTAAAGGTGGTTGGTTGAATTTGTCAGAGCTAGAGAGAACAAGGAAGGTAGAGAGAGAATTGTATCGCCATCTGTCTCCCCATTTCTCCAGGTGAGAAAATCCGTAGACAAATCAGGACGCCGATCAAGGGTCATCTTCCTCCAAAAACCCTAGACTCAAACAACTCTTATTTAAACCAAATCGTTCACCCCTTCCTTCCGGTTCTTCTGTTCAAGAGTCTTAACACCCTGTTTTCAAGTAAAACGTTGTTTCAAGCATCAGAAAACCTTCACCGTTTATAGCTATGGGCTCTGACACTAGAAAAGTCACCGGAGAAGATAACCCCTTGCCGGACAACTCGTCAGACCAAAACCCAATCCACACCATCAATGTCAAAACCCTCTAGATCAGAGGTAGCTAAAGCAGCTCCGCATGCCAAGGCCTCGATCAAAACCTCTATCAGACACTAGGCCTTCAGAGCAACACGCGCTCAACCACCCGAACAGCTTTCAATACAGGATAGTGAATAACCTTTCTCAAAGGCAACTGACAAACCTTCTATAATGATGGAGGAGATTATGGAAGACAGCATCGAAGAAGCCCCTTTTGAGATAGAGGCATCAGGTCAAACGGGAGATGCTGCTTCTGATAAGAAAGGTAAGAGTAAGGTAAAAGTTTTTATGACTCATCCGGACTTGCTTCCGGAGTGCTTAGAGGGTAAGGTAGGCTATTACTTTAAACATGTGAGTGTCAAATACTTGTTGGCTTTGCAAAACATCAACTATATCTACACCCATATTGCTGATTTGGGCTGAAGCCGAACTAAATAGGGTTTTCCAGAGTCTGTAAAGGTAAGGATACCGATTACTCCGGAAACCCACATGGACTGCAAACTGAATGAGGTTGTAGTGTACACCGAAGTGCTAAACTAGGGACTCCGGTTCCCTCTAGACCCAGAAATTCTTAAGTACTTTCATTTAGTCAAAGTCTGTCCCAGCCAGTTAAGACCCAATGTCTGGTGCACACTCCTTGCATGTATCATGACATCTAGGTTGTCAAAGATCCCTCTTCCTATGGAGCAGTTTGCTGCTGTAGCAAGATTGTGCAAGAACCATCAGATTCCATTCTACCACTATAACATGAGGAATGAATTTAACGTTGTAGACGACCTGTTAGAGTCCAAAAAAACTTGGAGGACACAGTTCTTATTTGTTAGTGGAACATGGGAAAATGGTAGGAAGATTAAATGTTACACAAACCCTAGCTTGCTGACTAGTAGGTGGAAAAGCACTGGTAATTTTCTTTCTTCTCCTTGTCCTACAAGTTTCTCTTCTTAAACTATAAGATTTCTTATTCAGACTAGTTTTTTACTTCTCTTTAGTTCTACCGAAGGAGTTCACCAGCCATTTGGAAGAAGGTAAAAAGATGATAAAGTGCATTTCATGTCACTTATTACGCTTCCATTATTCTTAAAATCGTCGCGTTAACAAGTTTTCATTGTGTTTCACCGTGTTTTTCATTCCTTCTCGTAGGTATAGCAATATGCAGACAGTATAAACATTTTTGGGAAAAGAATGCTTATAATGTTTTTAATAATTTATAATTTTGTATGTTTTATTCCCTTTTAACATTTTTATGGCTAGATTGACTATTGTTTATGTTCGTAACCTTCATTTTATTTCAGTAAAAATGCATGCATATAAGTGACAGCAGTCCTAAGAGATTTCGATAAGAACTGTTCATTATTTCGATTACGATCCAATGATTTTAATATTTCATTTTATTTGGCCGCGGGTAAATTGTGATAAGATTAATAAGTTTGGGGTTGAAATTGAAGAAACTAAAAATTTAATGTACTCGAGGGCAAGTTTTGAAAGCGTTGGTGGGCCTATCATACAAGATCTTACTTCTCACGTGAGCCCCATCACTCTTTCTATGTTTACAATCACTCATTACGCCGGAAAAAAATAACAGAAGATAAAAAGAAAAAAAAGCCTAGTAGAAAGGGAATGGGTTGGTTTTAGGATTTTTTTTATTAGAATAAACAAGAATATAAAAAGAGACGGAGAGAAGGAGGGTAGGAGACGACGGACTTGGTTTACGGCAGAATACAAAACGAGGAAGAAAAGAGGCATTGACGACTACTGGTTGTGTGGAGCAGAACGGACGAACGAGAAGCAAAAATGCAATTGGCTTCTTTTTTTCGATCCCGCAGAAGATATAAAACAAAGAATAAAAAAACGGAATTGGCTTCTTGGGTTTTATCCGGCAGAACGGAACGAGAAAGTAGGTGACGCTGCTTTTAGTTTTTTCGGCAGCGGTAACATACAACCAGACGACAGGAGGCATGCAGTTGCTTCGGTGGTTTTTTAGAGGCAGCAGGTGACATCTACTGTCGTTTTCGATCGGCAGTTCAGGTAACCTCTACTGTGTTTTCGATCGGTAGTTTATGTATTGCTCGAGATAGGTGACAGCTACTTCTTTTTTGTTGTTTGTCGATCGGTAGTTTACGGATTGTTTCTGTTGGGTGATACTTGGTGGTTATTGTTCGATTTGACATTCTCTAAACGCTTATTCATCTATATACATTCATCTTAAATCTATGTTAACTTTTGAGCCCATGATGATGATTCGTTCGATTATGAACTAACCGTTGTCATGGAACTCTAACGGATTTGTTTGAATAATACTCATGGTTTGATTGCTTGATTGATTTGTGAGATACATTTATCGGTTACCTAGTATGGTTGTGCTTGTCGTTAGATGCATCACGAACATCTAGTTTATTAATCTTTATTGAATGCGAAAGTGGATTTAAGGGTTTAGAACTTGCGATGCTAGCATAGGTTCTTGAATGATCCGTATTGTGATTGTTCATGATTCGTAATATGTCACTAACCATATCATATTACCATATGTAATCGAAATAGATAACTTGTGTTTAAAACCAATTGTACCTCAATTCGTATAGACATATCAGATTGTCATGCAAGCGGTGTCTGCTTAGATGCTATCTCGTTTGTGGTTGTTTAAGTGGTTTGGTCTATGTGTATTGAAAGGTAGCGTATACTGATTTTGTGTTATCTGATTAGTAACCGTTGTTTTCATACATATTGATTAAGTATCTTAATACTCTGAGTAAAATAAACAATGAAGTTAGGGTTCCATGTTTCCTCTCGCATAAGTAAACTCGTTAGTTAATTTGCTTAGTTATATTCATTCACCCATACTTTATTACTCGTTCAAGCATTAGTCTAATAATCATACGTTGTTGCATAAGTAAATTCTTGTCATATACACCTGGTCTTTGTGGGAACGATCTTACTTACTTATTACTTGCTACTATTTGACCACGTATAGTTGTCGGGGACTCAGTGTTATTTGACAGTTTTATTGCTTATCATTAGGGGTCGTTATAAAACTACTGACTTGATTCGGTTACTTGCTTTTCGTGTGTTTTCTTGTGCTTCAGGTACTTGAGCGTGTATGCAAAAACGGTCTCAAACTAGAGCACTAGTACAAAAGAAGCTTGAAACAAGCCAAGGAACAGAGACTAGTCTTAGATTCTGATACTAATTCTACAATGGGAGATTCAGCTCCAAAAGCACTCATGGAGTACTCTCAACCAAAGATCATGGATATTCAGTCTAGCATTATCAGACCCAATATTGCTGCGAATAATTTTGAGATTAAACCCGACACTATTCAGATGATGCAGAATTCTTGTCAGTTTGGGGGAGCTTCATCTGAGGATCCTAATATGCACATTATGACTTTCTTTGAAATCTGTGATACTTTCAAGTTCAACGGTGTTTCAGATGATGCCATAAGACTGATACTCTTCCCATTTTCTTTGAGGGACAAAGCTAAGAGCTGGTTACACTATTTACCAGCAGGCTCTATCACTACTTGAGATATACTTGCGTAGAAATTCTTCTCAAAATTCTTTCTTATGGCAAGAATAGTCGCCATGAGGAATGCTATTACTCACTTTTCTCAGTCATATGGTGAATCTTTAAGTGAATCCTGGGAGCGTTACAAGGAGATGCTCAGAAAATGTCCTCATCATGGGATGCCTGATTGGTTAGTAATAAATTGCTTCTACAATGGTTTGGGTGCGCAAACAAGGCCCATGGTCGATGCTGCATCTGGGGGAGCCTTATTAACGAAAAGCTATGAGGAGGCTCACGAGCTCCTTGAGATGATGGCTGCTAATGAATTCCAGAACCCTTCTTAGAGACAGTCACAACATAAAGTAGTTGGTATTCTTAACGTAGACACTGCCACTGCTTTAGCAACTCAGCTTGAAGCTCTAAACATGAAGGTAGATTCTTTGACTAAACTAGGGGTACCTCAGGTAGCTAGTGTATGCGAGATTTGTGCTGGAGGAAATAACACTCAACAATTCCCAATCTCTACTGAGTCAGTGCATTTTGTGAGTAACTTTCAAAGGCAGAACCAACAACCAATCTCAAACACTTATCAACCAAACAACATAAATCATCCGAACTTTAGTTGGAGCAATAATCAACAAGGTAATCAGCATTATGGTGCTAAACCATACGCTCCTCCTGGACTTCAGCAACAAGGTCAACAACATCAATCTCAACAGTATGCCCCAAGACAACCTCAGAATCAACATCTTGGCCCTCCTCAACATTCTGTGAGAGACTCTGAATTCAAAGAGATGAAACTAATGATTAAAAGTGTGATGGTATCTCACAAGACCTTAGAAAATCATATTGGGCAGATGGCCAGTAACATGATCGTTAGACCTCAAGGAGTTCTTCCTAGCGACACAGAGCATAATTCAGGTAAACGGGACGACAAGGAGCAATGCTAAGCTATCACCTTGAGATCAGGAAATGTTGCCGAGAACCCCACAGTTGAACAAAAGGCTGAATCTTCTCAAACTCAGCCCTCATCTGAAGTTAATTCTGACCAAGATCAGCCACCTAAAAATCCATCTCAGTCAGTTGTTGAGCCTACGATCTACCCTCCTCCACCTTTTCCGCAAAGGTTGCAGAAACATAAGATAGATACTCAGTTTGGGAGATTTTTGGAGGTATTCAAGAAGCTACACATCAACATACCCTTTGCTGAAGCATTAGAGCAAATGCCTAGTTATGCCAAGTTCATAAAGGGAATTCTTTCAAAAATAGCTAAAGCTTGGTGATTTTAAGACAGTGGCGCTCACTGAGGAATGCAGTGTGATCTTACAACAAAGATTTCCTCCCAAGCTTAAAGATCCAGGAAGCTTCACCATTCTTTGTTCGATCGGCAATTTATATTTCAGCAAATATTTATTTGACTTGGGAGCAAGCATCAATATGATGCCCCTATCTGTGTTTGAGAAACTTAGGCTACCTGAGCCAAAACCGACTAACATCTCTTTGCAACTGGATGATCGCTCTATCACATATCCTTGTGGTATTGTACAAGATGTCTTAGTAAAGGTAGATAAGCTCATCTTTTCGGCTATTTTGTTTTCTTGGATTTCGAAGAGGAAAAAAACATCCCTATAATCATGGGAAGACCATTCTTGGCTACGGGAAAAAGTTTGATTGATGTCCAGAAAGGGGAGCTCACTATGAGAGTGACTTTCAACGTTTTCAAGGCTATGAAATCTCCAACAAAGGATGAAGAATGTTTCAGGTTGGATATGGTCGATTCTTTGCACAGTAATGAGTTGGATCGGTTTCCGAGTTCAGATGTTCTGGGCAGAATTCTACTTGGTGAATCTGACTTCAAAGACGAAGAAATATCCGAATGTGTTCAACTACTACAGGCATCACGTATCAAAAGAGGCTCAATATTACATATGAGTCGCTTGGATTGGGTGATCTTAAGGATTCTCAGGAAAGACTTAAACCTTCTCTAGAAGAAGCTCCTAAACTTGAACTCAAACTACTACCAGATCATCGCAGGTATGCTTTCTTAGAAGAGTCATCTACATTACCTGTTATTATTGCATCTAACCTTTCAGGTAGTAAGGAATAAAAGCTATTGAGAGTTCTGAGGAAGTTCAAATCAGCTATTGGTTGGACCATACCAGATATTAATGGAATCAATCCCTCTTACAGCATGCATAAGATTCTGCTCGAAGAAGGGAGCAAACCATCTTTCGAGCATCAAAGGAGGCTAAATCCTATCATGAAAAAGGTGGTGAAGAAAGAAGTTATGAAGTTGCTAGATGCAGGCATTATCTGTCCTATCTTAGACAGTCTGTGGGTAAGCCCGGTGCAATGTGTACCAAAGAAGGGAGGAATGACAGTAATAACAAATGAAAAGAATGAACTCATCCCCACTCGGACAGTCACTGGATGGAGAATTTGCATGGATTACCGTAAATTGAATAATGCCACTAGAAAGGATCACTTTCCCTTGCCATTCATTGATCAGATGTTGGATAGGTTGGTGGGCCATGAGTAAAACTGTATGCTCGATGGATATTCAGGCTACAATCAGATTTGTATAGCTCGGGAGGATCAGGAAAATACCACATTCACATGCCCTTTTGGTACCTTTGCTTTTCAACGTGACTCGTTCAAACTTTGCAATGCACCCGCTACTTTTCAAAGGTGCATGATGGCTATTTTCTCTAATATGGTTGGTGATATTATGGAGGTGTTCATGGATGATTTACAGTCTTTAGGAAATCATACGATGACTGTCTATCTAATCTAGGTAGAGTACTTGAGAGATGTGTGGCAACAAACCTCATTCCTAATTGGGAAAAATGTCACTTCATGGTGCAAGAAGGTATTATCCTTGGACACAAGGTGTCTAAGAGGCGTTTAGAAGTGGACAAGGCCAAGCTTGAAACGATCAAAAAGCTTCCTCCCCGTGTCTCAATAAAAGGAATTTATAGTTTTCTTTGTCATGCTGGATCCTATAGACATTTTATTTGGGACTTCTCAAAGATCACCAAACCACTTTGTAGTCTACTTGAAAATGATGTTCCCTTTCGATTTATTGAAGAGTGTTTTGTTGCTTTTGAGCTCTTGAAGAAAAAGTTGACTTCAACCCATATTATCACTACGCCTAACTGGGAAGAGCCATTTCAGATGATGTGTGATGCTAGTGATTTTGTTGTGGGAGTCGTTCTTGGTCAAAGGAAGCTGAAGGTGTTTCACGTGGTTTACTATGCTAGTAAAACCCTCAATGATGCACAACGAAACTACACCGTTACTGAAAAAGAGCTTTTGGCTGTTGTCTATGGATTTGAGAAGTTCAGATCCTACTTGCTTAGTGCTAAGGTCACGATTTTCATGGATCATTCGGCTATCAAGTACATGTTATCTAAAAAGGATGCCAAGCCTCGCTTAATTCGATGGGTACTCTTGCTTCAGGAATTCGAGTTGGAAATTAAAGATAGAAAGGGGGCCGAAAACCAGGTAGCTGACCATCTCTCATGTTTTGAGCAAGATGAGAAAGACGGGAGATAGAATTATTATCAATGAATTCTTTCCAGATGAGCAGTTGTTCCTAATCCAAGGAGAAGTGCCATGGTTTGCTTATTTTGTTAACTATCTGGTTAGCAATGTGATTCTTTTAGATTTTACTTAGGCTCAATGGAAGAAATTCTTGCATGACGTGAAATGGTATCTTTGGGATGAGCCATTCTTGTTTAAACAGTGTGCTGATAATATGATCCGATGTTGCATCCCTTACAGTGAGATTGGGAAAGTTTTACATGATTGTCACTCTACGGTTTATGGAGGACATTATGCTGGGGATAAGACAGCTACTCGGGTTCTTCAAGCAGGTTTCTACTGGCCTACCTTGTTTAAGGATTCTCATCTATACGTTCGTAGATGCGATCGATGCCAAAGGGTTGGTAATATTTCTAGGTGAAATGAGATGCCCCTTAATATGCTTCTTGAGGTTGAGGTATTCGATGTGCGGGGAATAGATTTCATGGGACCATTTGTGTCCTCCTGAAACAATCTATACATACTCTTAGCTGTGGATTACGTATCTAAGTGGGTTGAGGTGAAAGCTCTCCTAACTAACGATGATAATGACGTGCTCAATTTCCTTCGTAAGCAAATCTTCACTCGCTTCGGAACTCCTCGTGCTATAATCAGTGATAAAGGGACTCACTTTTTCAATCGTAAGTTTACAGCCTTGTTGGCTAAATATGGTGTTTCCCATCGCGTTGCTACCGCTTAACACCCTCAAACTAATCTTCAAGCTGAAGTCTCGAATCGAGAAATCAAGCGAATCTTGGAAAAAATGGTGAATCCTTCGAGGAAACATTGGTCTCTGAAGTTAGATGAAGCGGTATGTGCATACCAAACGGCTTACAAAACTTCACTTGGGATGTCACCATTTCAGTTAGTATATGGTAAGGCTTGTCATCTTCCAACAGAACTCGAGCATAAGACATTTTGGGCTTTAAAGAAGTTGAATTTCAACATTCAAGCAGATGGTGAGAAGCGTTTGCTTCAATTGAATGAACTTGATGAGTTTCGGTCTCAAGCCTATGAGAACTCGAAGATGTATAAGGAAAAAGTTAAGAAATGACATGATATGAAGCTTCTACATAAAGATTTTGAGCCGGGTTAACTGGTTCTTCTTTTCAACTCTCGTCTAAAGCTTTTCCCTTTGAAGCTCAAGTCAAGATGGTCTGGACCTTTTAAAGTCAAGACAGTATATCCACATGGAGCAATTGAAATCTATGAGGAATCACCAGACAAAGCATTCAAATTCAATGGTCAACGACTCAAGCATTACTATGGAGATATGGAGAACCGTGAGGCATTCATCATCAGCCTCGTCACTATATGATTCTGAGTGGTATCATCGAGATATCGACATTAAACAAGCGCTTCATGGGAGACAACCCACTGGGAAACAATAATCAACACTGTTGGACGAGTAGGGGAGTGTTTCTTGTACCTTTTAATTTCTTGTAGTTGCATTCATCATAGTAGTTATTCATAATAGACAGTGTATCGTCATGTTAGTCATGCTTATTTGCATATTCATGCCATGATCTTATAGACTGTGTTTAGGATCGAGTTAGTCTATTAGCATAACATTTTGTTCATGCATTTTGCATCTTTGATCCCTTGAGTTGTTGTTTCTACTTAAGTAGCCAATGATGAAAATTGTTTGGAATGACAGTAGGAATAAAATTAGGTTGCTTGTAAGTTAGCTTGCTTGATGTAGAAGCACAATTAATACACGTAGACTCATTGATTGTATTTATGCTATTATGGACAAACTTGAGTATTGTTATACATAATCCTGGCTTAGGTTCAGAATCATACCTTAATCCTTTATTAGATCATGGATTGCAAAAATATAAGTTTGGGGGAGTTGAAAGATATATATGCGTATTATTCAGTTAGGTGTCAAAGGCTAGTAGCCGCTCGTTGACGTGCGTCCTCTCACTAGTGGTTGCGTATTACGAGTAGTCTAAGGGTAGATTGAGATGGAGCGAAACGCACTCATTCCCAATCGATTTAAAAAAAGGAAGAAAAAGAAAAAGAAAAGGAAAGATGAAAAAGAAAAGGAAAAATTGGCTAGGATGAGCTCTTTGGTACTCGAGTTATTAAGTTCTAGGGGACTTTGTGCCTAGTGACCTAAGAATTTTCCGGTCTGGGATCCGTTAACCTAAAGCTCGCTACATGGACACCATTGTATAAGTCTTTTGGGGACCTCGTCCATTGCACGGTCAAATAAGCCTTTGTGTGTCTGTATATAGAATAAAGCATAATAAATCTTTGACAACCCCGGGGAAATATGGATGTGCATCTTGACTATGGAGAATCTAGGTTATATTTCGTTTATAAACTTGCGATTATTATGATAAGAATGAGTAAGGCCCATTAACTTGTACTAAAAACATGTCGATTGAGTTTGAGCACACACGCACGCTTCTACGCTTGTATTGCTAGCATTTGAGTACCTAGTTATTTCGCATTCTGAGGTCATTACATTCGTTGAGGCATTTATGCTGAATTAGTTACGGTTACTCGTTCGGGATCATTGCATTCTTGCAAATTTCGTTGCATTCATGCACCAATTGTTAGATCTGTTTTGCATTGCTTGAGGGCAAGCAACGGTTTAAGTTTGGGGGTTTGATAAGTGCATTTCATGTCATTTATTACGCTTCCATTAATCTTAAAATCGTCGCCGGTTAACAAGTTTTCGTTGTGTTTCAACGTGTTTTTCATTCATTCTCGTAGGTATAACAATCTGCAGACAGTATAAACATTTTTGGGAAAATGATGCTCATAATGTTCTTAATAATTTATAATTTTGTATGTTTTATTCCCCTTTAACATTTTTATGGCTAGATTGACTATTGTTTATGTTCGTAACCTTCATTTTATTTCAGTATAAAGGCATGCATATAAGTGACAGCAATCCTGAGAGATTTCGATAAGAACTGTTCATTATTTCGATTACGATCCAATGATTTTAATATTTCATTTTATTTGGTCGCCGGTAAATTGTGATAATATTAATAAATTTGGGGTTGAAATTGAAGAAACTGGAAATTTAATGTACTCAAGGGCAAGTTTTGAAAGAGTTGGTGGGCCTATCACATAAGATCTTACTTCTCACGCGAGCCCCATCACTCTTTCTATGTTTACAATCATTCATTACGCTGGAAAAAAAGAACAGAAGATAAAAATAAAAAAAGCCCAGTAGAAAGGGAATGAGGTGGTTTTAGGGTTTTTCGATTATAATAAACAAGAATATAAAAAAAAGACGGAGATAAGGAAGGTAGGGGACGACAGACTTGGTTTACGGCAGAATACAAAACGAGGAAGAAAAGAGGCAATTGACGACTACTGGTTGTGTGGAGCAGAACATACGAACCAGAAGTAAAAACGCAATTGGCTTCTTTTTTTTGATCCCGCAGAAGATATAAAACAAAGAAGAAAAAAACGGAATTGGCTTCTTGGGTTTTATCCGGCAGAACGGAACGAGAAAGCAGGTGACGCTGCTTTTAGTTTTTTTGGCAGTGGCAACATACAACCAGACGGCAGGAGGCAGGCAGTTGTTTCAGTGGGTTTCGAGAGGCAGTAGGTGACAGCTACTGTCGTTTTCGATCGGCAGTTGAGGTAACGACTACGGTGTTTTCGATCGGTAGTTTATGTATTGCCCGAGACAGGTGACAGCTACTTCTTTTTTGTTGTTTGTCGATCGGTAGTTTACGGATTGTTTCTGTTGGGTGATACTTGGTGGTTATTGTTCGATTTGACATTCTCTAAACGCTTATTCATCTATGTACATTCATCTTAAATCTATGTTAACTTTTGAGCCCATGATGATGATTCGTTCGATTATGAACTAATCGTTGTCATGGAACTCTTAACAGATTTGTTTGAATAATACTCATGGTTTGATTGCTTGATTGATTTGTGAGATACATTTATCGGTTACTTAGTATGGTTGCGCTTATCGTTAGATGCGTCGTGAACATCTAGTTTGTTAATCTTTAATGAATGCGAAAGTGGATTTAAGGGTTTAGAACTTGCGATGCTAGCATAGGTTCTTGAATGATTCTTATTGTGATTGTTCATGATTCGTAATATGTCACTAACCATATCATATTACCCTATGTAATCAAAATAGATAATTTGTGCTTAAAACCAATTGTACCTCAATTTGTATAGACATATAGGATTATCATGCAAGCGGTGTCTGCTTAGTTGCTATCTCGTTTGTGGTTGTTTAAGTGGTTTGGTCTACGTGTATTGAAAGGTAGCGTACACTGATTTCATGATATCTGATTAGTAACCGTTGTTATCATACATATTTATTAAGTATCTTAATACTCTGAGTAAAATAAACAATGAAATTAGGGTTCCATGTTTCCTCTCGCATAAGTAAACGCGTTAGATAATCTCACCTGTGGAACACCATAGGCCGGAGAGACCTTTCATGGGAAGAGCTAATCACCCTTCCTCCTCCTGATGTGATTCTTAAAAGGACAGAAGCCAAATATGCCAAACTATTCTTACCTTCCAGGCTAAGGCTCCCAACAAAATGAAGAACAAAAAGAAGAAGGTTGCAACAGAGTTGGCTCAAACAGCTACAAAAGAGACTGGTTTGGGGAATTAGAGGGCAGTGATATAGCTCTGCTCAAAGCAGTAGAAGTTGAAACAATGAGGGAAAATAGAGGGTCAAAGAACCTACCAAAGCCTCCTAAAAAGGACAGAAAATGTAGGGCCAGCAGTGATGAGAAAGCTGCCAAGAAGAAGAAGGTCATCTTCGGGGAAGAAATAATCCTTCGTCCTTCAGAAATCCAACCACCACCAGCCCTTGCCGACCCTACTTTGCAAGAGGAGATCCCAACAGAACTTCAGTACAGAGAGATTGTTGGTGGAGGGAATGATGAAGTGAACCTCAGTGCTCTTCAAGACATTGGTTTGTACTTCAATGATTTTGAGAAAGATGATTTTGTAGGTCCTTATCGTCCCTCCAGTTCCTCCAACATGGTGACCTACAATGGGAAATCATTCTCCGTATCCGGAGAGCAAGATTTCTTGAGCCACGCCCTCCTCGGTTATATCCGGTCAGTACTTGATCGGGAAACACAGGTGAAAAGTCAAACCAACCTTATCAACTCCCTCACTTCTGACAAACAATCTCTATCAAGCAGTCTCTTAAGCTCTCAGCAAAGTATAGAGGTACTCAAGAAGGAGAAGAAGGATTTGGAAACTAAGCTAGCCGCATCGGAAGTAGCTAAAACTGAGCTCCAAACTAAGTACTCTGACTTAGAAACTTCTTCCTCACAAAACCTCACAACGTTGAAGGAGGAGTTTAAGACTAATGATGGTGCCATTCAAAACCTAACCAACAAAAATATTAAGTTAGAATGCATTGTTTCAGAGATGACCAATGAAAAGGAGGTCCTGAAGAGTCAACAAGAGCAGGCTATCAAAGCAGGTATTGACGAGTATGACAATTGAGTAATAGACTCCTTAGAGAAAAGAGATGATGAGATTAAGTCTGACATAGTGTTGTTGTTCCATGAGACCTTCCCTAAGAGAACCATTGCTCCCTTATGGAAGTATGTAGAGTATGAGGACATCCCATTCCATACTCTAACAGCTGGTGACAAGCGCAACTACTCGAGTGGAATAGTAACTATAACCGATGATAAAGAAGGAACAGGTGAGAGTTCAAGTGCCGAACTCAAAAGTCCTAAAAAAAGTGATGGTCGTGTTGAAGGAACGTCCGAAGGGAACAAACCCTAAAGTTTTAACATGTATTATTTTTTGTCTTTTTGAACAATCAAACTCTTTGGATAACCAAGGAAAATTTTGTATTACTATTCGGTTGAAGTCCGAATAATTCCTTTGAACATCCAAAGTCCTTGGATGACCAATGTATGTTTTGTATTACTGTTCGGTTTAAGTCTGAATAGGTTTAATTTATCAAAATTTCTTTTTGTTTAATACATTTCCTTAAATTTTGCATGACTAATGTTTAAGTAGCCCCTAGCATTTCAGAAGTATTGAAGTGAGAGTGTTTATTATCTCTGATGACATGTATTTAATAGTCCTAACCAACCATCAAGTTTATCCGATCCACTAAAGATCTAAGGCATTGAACAAGTGATTTATACTTGAATTGAATTTGTAGTAAAATCACTCCGAATGTTTTAAGAAAGCATTATATATTATTGAAGAAAATACCGGACACCTCATTAAACCCTCTCTGCGCCACCAGGATAGGAAAAAGTATGCCCCATAATATTTACATTGGTATTTAACAAGTAAATATTTACAAAATTTTTTTACTCTAAATATAACCTCAGATGTTCAATATTCCATGGGTGCTTCAAAACTCTCCCTTTTTTGTCTTGAAGTCTATATGTCCCAGGTTTGAGCTTTTCACATACCTAATAGGGCCTTCCTAGTTTGGAGCCAACTTACCGAACTGTTTCTCCTTGGTATGTAAGAAAACTTTTCTTAACATCTTATCTTCTGGTTGAAAATCTCTTCTTTTGACCTTAGAGGCAAATCTGCTCCTCATCAAACCTTGGTAGTGAGTTGTTCTTAAGTGTGATTGAACCCTTCTTTCTTCTATTAAGTCCAACTGATTCCTAATTGCTATCTCATTAGCTTGTTCGGAATAGTTATGGACTTTGTACGATGGTAAGGTAGCTTCTATGGGGGTAATTGCATCCATCCCATACACCAAGGCAAAAGGAGACTCTTGTGTAGCAGCCCGATGAGTAGTTCGGTAGGCCCACAACACTTCTTGTAAATAGCTTGGCCACTTCCCCGCAGCACCTTCTAAATTATTTTTTAACCTAAACAAAATGGCCATGTTGGCAACTTCAACCTGGCCGTTTGCTTGTGGATGGAAAGGAGAAGGAAAAAAATGCTGAATACCTCTAGAAGCACAAAAATTCTCCATATCTTTGTTATCAAACTGTGGCCCATTGTCTGTAGTAATATTTTAAGGGACCCCAAAGCAGCATATATTGGATAAGATAAATTTAATGACGGCCTTCGAAGTGGTCCCTGCCTCTATCCATTTTGAGAAGTAATCAATAGCAACTATAATAGTTTTGCGCCCCTCGGATGCCATAGGTAGAGGTCCCACTAAGTCCATCCCCCATTTGGAAAAATGTATTGGCTCATAAATAGACTCCATAGGTACTGCTGGCACATGAATTTCATTCTCATACCTTTGACATGGATCATATTTCTTCACCATTTCTTCACTATTTCTTTCGTATTTCCATTATGGATGGCCAATAGTATCCAGCTAATAGGACTCTCCGGGTTAGTGCCCTGTACCCACAATGTGTTGAGCCCTCCCCATCATGCAGTTCAGACAAAACGACTTGGGATTCTTCAAACCCTAAACAACGTAGGGGAGGTCTGCTAAAAGATTTCTTATAAAGAACTCCCCTTATCATAAAAAACCACGTTCTTTGTGTTGAATCTTTCTTGCTATGGCTTTGTCTGAAGGCAAAACCCCATCAGAAAATATATTGAAGGAGGGTATATCTCCAGTCTTTAGGCTGAATCACATGTATGCTTATACTTTCCCCATCTTCTTTGTTTTGACTTGGTTGTATGGACGGGCATTCTTGTATGTGAATCCAAGGGTAGGACTCAGAATATGTTATAGTTGTTAAAGAGTCTGCCAGTGTATTCTCCAATCTAGGAATATGCTCATAACAAACACTTTTGAAGTTTGCTGCTACTTTTTTCAAGACGAGCAAGTGCTTGATCAGTTGCTCCTTCTTGGACTCAGACTGACCTTGAGCATGATGGATGAGCAGTTGAGAATCACTCATCAACCGAACTCTCTAAGCCCCACACATGAGAGCAAATTTAAGACCAGCTATAACTGCTTCATATTCGGACTCATTGTTAGAGGCACTGAACCCAAAGCATATAACTTGATACATCTTATCACCATATGGAGAGGTTAAGAAAATTCCAGCTCCACAATCCATTGTGCTTGATTCACCATCAGTCCGGACCCTCTTTCTTGGTTTTGTCTTCTGAAGTTTGTTTAGAGTTCCTGTCCGTATGGAATTCTACTAAGAAATCAGCCACCGACTGGGCTTTAATAGTCGTCCGGGGGGGGGGGGGAAATCAATGTCGTAATCGCCCAATTCTACTGACCACTTGGTCATCCTTATTGATATATCTTCCTTTTGAAGAATATTTTTTAGGTGGAAATATGTCCGGAAAATGATGGAATGAGATTGAAAATACGGCCTCATCTTTCTTGATGCAATTACTAAGGCAAGTGCCAACTTTTTCAACTTTGCATACCTCTTCTCAGCATCTAATACACTTTTGCTGATGTAGTATACTGGACGAGGATAATTTTCCACTTCTCTTACCAGAACTGCACTTATAGCACATTCTGACACAACCAAGTATACATAGAGCATTTCTCCTTGAACGAGTTTGAATAGAGTCTTTGGTGAGGATAAATGTTTTTTTATCTCAATGAAGGCCTGGTTAGATTGTGGAGACCAATTGAAGTCTTTAGTATTCTTCAAGATTTGAAAAAATGGAGCACATTTGTCCGAGGACCTTGAAAGAAACCTGTTCAAGGCAGCCAATCTTCCGGTGAGCCTTTGGACCTCTTTAACATTTGAGGAGGATCCATTTCCAATAGTGCACTAAAATGATCCAGATCGGGTTGAATACCTTTTTCACATATTATATAACCTAAAAGCTTTCCAGATTGGAGCCCAAACACACATTTCTCTAGATTTAATTTCAAATTCACAGTTTCCAAATTAACAAATGTTTCTTGAAGATCAATTATGTGTAAATCCTCCTCCATGATTTTAGCCACCATGTCATCTATATATACTTCCATATTTCTACCAATATGATTAGAGAATGTTTTGTTCACCAACCTCTAATAAGTAGTCCCAACATTTTTTAACCCAAAGGGCATCACCTTGTAGCAATGGAGACCTCTGTATGTTATGAAGGTAGTATGATCTTGATCCTTCGGATCCAAATGTATATGGTTGTACCCGGAGAAATCATCCATAAAGGACAATAACTTGTTTCCAGACGTAGAGTCTACTAATTGGTCTATCCGGGGGACATGATAGAGATCTTTTGGGAAATCTTTGTTAAGATCAGTGAAATTAATGCACATACGCTATTTTCCGTTCTTATTCTTGACTAACACCAGATTGACAGTCCATAAAGGATATTGGGATTCCTTTATGTGTCCCATCTTGGTAAGCCGATCAACCTCTTGAACTATCACATCCGCTTTTTCCTTAGAAAAAGATTTTTTTTTGTACAACAAGTGCAACATCACTCGAGATGGACAACTTGTGTGAAATAACGCTTGTGGGTACTCCGATTACATCAATATTGCACCAAGAAAACATATACTTATTGTTCAGCAAAAAAGTCAACAACTTATTTTTTAATTCTGGTGCCATATTGGAACCACTCTTGATATTCTTACCCTTTGCAAGGGAGTGAGTTTCAAATTCTTCAATGGGTATTATAACACCGGGAGCCTCTCTGGGGTCATCAATCTCACTTTCCCCAGTAGAAGGCTCTAGTAACTGCTAATCTTCATTAATCCAAACTGCCCCCAGAGTCTTCAAAGCAAAAGTTGTTGCATAACACTCTCTTGCTATCTTTTGACTACTTCAGACAACACCTACTTGTCCTTGAACTGCATACTTTAGACACTGATGGGCTATCGAGGCCACAACATGCATTCTGGAAAGCCAAGACCTCCCAAAATAGCGTTGTATGATGTGGGGCAGTCTACCATACCCTCACCATTTTTTTAAAAGGCTCTTTGCCCAACAACACTTCTTCTTAAAATTCACCAATTACATCCGCAGAGCTCCCTGTGAAACCCACAATAGTTTTGTTTGAGTGTTGAATAACGATTGGATTCATCATCTGTTTGTAGGAGCTTAAGAAGAGGATGTTTGCTGAATTGCATGTATCTATCAAAATCTGGTGTATATCATTGCCTCCAATAGATGCTCCTATAACTACCGCATCGTCATGAGGCCCAAAAATATTCCTCAAATCATCCTCATCAAAAACTATGAATGGGAAAGGGGTTTGGAACTGATGGGAAGACATCCCCCTTCCAATTGAGTGGCCAAACTGTGGACATGCCTCTTCTTTGATGAAGGGCTGAGTGTTGTCACAGTATCTCCTCTAAAGATGCTTAGTGATTCAAAGAAACTGATCAGTCCGGACATCGTCCTGGTTTATTCTGTTATGACTCCCAACTTATTCTGAGTGGGATCAGGATCCTGGTACTCAGAATCAACATCGAATCTTTCAAGAATCACCATTGCCTCTTCTTGAACAGATGTTCCAAGATTGTTTGTAGGGCCTGTCTGAGGAGCATTGTCAGGCTTGTTTCCACTTCTTCTTTTGACATAAGCTCCCAGTTTTCTTCTTTCAATAAGGTTCTGCACTTCCTGTTTTAATACTATGCAGTCTTGAATGTTATGACCTATATCATTATGATATTGGCAAAAACAAGTATTTCGACTTTCTCTGGGAGGTTGCTGGTTTTCGAAAATGGACTTCCTCCTTAGTCTTATCATAGATTATGGCTACATTCTCCTTTAACTATGCAAACCACTCCGGCTGAACCCAAGTACCTCTTTTACCTCTTGACTGTTGGTTCTGGGCTTGATTCTGGTTAAATTGAGTTTGTTTAGTCCGGTTGGATCCTTGTCAGGTCTCCTTAGCCTTGTAGTCGGACTGGTTCGCGGATGGAGGAGCTGTTGTGATGGACCTCACTTGACGGTGCACCCTGATTTTCTTTGTTTCTTCCACATTAATTTGTTTTCCCGTTTGATTTAACAGAATATTCCAAGTCATAGCTTTTTTCCTGGCTACAGAATTAGCCAGGTTCCTAGGATTCAACCCTTGTCTGAGAGAAGCAATTGCCACCTGCTCGAAGCAATGTGCTAATCCGTTCTTTGTATTCACGAATCGACTTATATAGTCCTTTTGAAGACTCGTTTGGTTCTTGGGTACAATGGATAATGGTATCCCCATAACCCTTCACCTCTTTACTTCCAACGAATTTCCTTCGGAAGGCAACCCAAAATGTATCAAAGTTTCTAATACACCCCTGAGGTAAGATATTATACCATTTAAGAGCACTTATCATAAAATTTTGGGAGAAGGCTCTGCACAAGAGTTTGTCATCATCATCAAATTCATCATGAAGTTCTTGAATTGCTCTAGATGGTTGTCCGGATCTTGACTTCCATCGTACTTTTCCATTTTGGAGTTGTCAAATCTTTTGGGTAGGTTTCCGAACAATATTTTTGCAGAAAAAGATGACTGCCTCCAGTTCTTATCACGACTAAAGACGATATCTTCGGTAGGTGTTGGAAAAATACATAGTTCGGTCTGAAAGGCAAACGGATCTATCAACAACTGATCAGCATGCTTGTGGGATGGCCCTTTGCCCAAATGTCTTTTAAGCCTACCATGCCTATCCCTCTTTTTTTAATACTTTTTGATTAACTTCATCTTTTTTCTGGATCTTCCTTCATCACTGCTTGATAACAAATATTCCTCAAGCTCAACCTCTTTCGAAGAGCTACTGGAGGACTCAGACTCTGAACTTTCAATAGGCTTAGACCGATGTGTCTTCTTAGAGCTGAGATGAGTCTTTTTTGGACTAAGATGAGTCTTTAGTGATTGATCATTCTCCCCAGGATTTTCAGTATGGTGAATAGTTGACGCCCTTGATTTCTCCCTGATACATTTCTCTGCTTGTTTTATGGCCCTTAGTGCTTCTATCTCTTCTCTCAATTGATTTCGCTCCTCAACGGTGTATTCCTTGTTCTCCCTGACTGTTTCCACCACAGGAGGTGGAGTACCTTGCTCGTTCGGAACCATCCAAACTGGTTTTCTTACTGATTTCGAATGTAAAATTCAGGCATGTTCGTGCTCCCACTGTGGTCGCTAATTTGGTTTGGTTTATTTTTGGGTTAGAAATAGTTTTGTAAAGTGTTTTAGTAAGTTTGGGGTATTTTATGTTTAGTATGAGGAGTAGTGAGATAATTAAGCAGCCTGTTTGTATTAAATGTTTATCACCCCCAATAATGAGAGTAGTTGAGGTATTTATACTTTTAATTAATAACCCATGGGCTTACTGGGTCAAATTGTGAAACCGGGTCGAGTTTAAGGACCCATTAGTTTTTAAGTAGATTAGCAAATAAATTAGTCAAAAGGTGTTCATATTTGTCCAATTCAGATTTTATAGTGGGGTAATATGATCTGAATTACCACTGTCCGGATTAATTGGTAAGCTGTGACTGTAATATCCGAACTCATCAATTACATCGTGTATTTTCAAAGTAATGATGGTTGCCTACGCAAATGTGACACATGTTGCATTCAAATCTTTAGTGCATGACAATCCTACTTTTAACCTTCATCATTACTTCCTTCACTCAAACATTTGGCTTCTTTATGTTGTCTCGGACATCAAAAGGTTCAGTCATCAAAAAGTTGTTATGGCTAGTCATTAGTTCTTTGTATTTCAAACAACTTGACCAATTATAATCTTGGCATGACTATTCATACTTTGATCTTCATACAGTTATGTTGTTTCACATTTCGGCTTCGCTATGATGGGAAACAACAAATCAAATTCTGAAAGATACGATCAACTTTTTAATTCTTCTTTATACTTCAAAATGACTAATGAGGACTACATCAATACTAAGCTACGTTGGAAGAAAAGAAATAAATTTTTTGTAAATATAATACCGGTTGTGAATCTTGCCTTCGAGATAACTAGCTAACCATAAATAATTTTAAAATGATACTCTTTGTAAACAAATTTCGTAAAAAAATTCATCAACAGAGATTTTTGTCGCAAATATTTTAACGAAACAAGTATGAAGACATCAAACTTTAAAACTCTCACATGTCCATCCATAATTGGCTATCGACATAGACAATTCATGTTACGCAGCCAACTGAAGCAAGATTCAATTAGGAAGTTCAACCATGAGTCTTAACGATCTGAAATCAATAATAACTGAACCACGGGATAAACATACAAAGATATAATTCTCCCTCGAATTTCTCATATAGACTAGAAGGGATAATGATAATTTTATTCATATAAGGGCTTAGCATATTAGGTATGAGCATATTAAATAAGACTTTAGGCATAATGTAAAAATCTACGAATATATGCATTAGGCCAAACTGTTTATTTAGTAGATTTTATGTTGAATACCAAGCTAACAATAACTTAGTCATTAAGCCGAAGCTTATAAATCCTCAATACCCAATGAGTTGTCTATAAATACAATGTGTACGTTTATTATTAAATGTCCTATTTTTTAAAAAAACAATTACATCTCATAGCTTATTACTTACTCATGACTTTTGCATTTCCTACCATTTTGACACATGTTACTATTATTTTTATATTTTTTTTTTCAAAAGTTACGATCACTTGTGTCCATTATTTTACTAACTTTAAATATTTTTTCATTATTTTTTACTAACTTTGACACTCCAACACTATAACTTAACCTCAATTAAATCTATTTATTAATTTTATTTACTTTTTATTTTTTTTCACTTGATATTGATAGTAAATATACCTATTATTTATGAGAAATAATTTTTAAAATTTGATGTAAAAATATATTTAATTTTTTATTTATTTTAATATATATATATATATATATATATATATATATATATATATATATATTTATCTATGCAGTTATTGTTTAGATATAATTATTTTTTAATAACTCTAATATAGAATAATCAGATTAATTATACATTATTTATTAAAATAAATTAAATGGTAAAATATAATCTTTTAATATAACCAAATATATCGAATAGTTGGGATGTTTTAAAAGTTTATTACTCCTATCTCGTTAAACTATTTATAATAGAATTATCAAGAATGTAAACTAATATAACAATCTAAAAGGCTTTTATTCTATGAACTCTTCAAATCAATCTCGAAATGGAACACTCAAAATACGAATATGTCCGATAGCAAATCACAAAATCAAACAATCTAGCTAAACTGATAATTAGAAAAAAAAAAACTCATACTTGAAAAATTAAACTTTCTATATAACATTGGTATTTTGAAAACACAGCGTCCAAAAAGTGCCTACTGTATCCAATTTTGGAGACCAATCGTCTCCGCTTTCACCGATTTCTAAATTTTATAAAATCTATAAACTTCATCAAATCCATAATCCATACCGCACTCGACACCTGGCGCTCTCGGTCTATATCACTCCGGGTTACCCGCCACGTGTCACAATGGTCTCATCGGGAAAGAGTAAATCTTTACTACTTATTTCAGAAAAAATCCCTTTACTTCCCAAATCTTTATGTTTCTGTTTGAAATTTAAAGTTTTCTCAAATTAGCGCTCCAAATTTATTTTAGATATTATTCACGCTAAACTATAAAGGATTATGCTCAGCATTAAATTTTATTTTTTTTACTAATGATTATCTCAGTTTCATAAATAGTAATGGGTATTAATGGTTATTGAGATTAGAAAAATTTGAAGACACTATTACCTTCATGTTTATTATAGTAGTCACTTTTTTTTTATATTCGTTAATATGGTAATATATATATTTTTTATTCAATATTTTCATTAAAAACATAGTAGTTAATCTATAAACAAGTTTTCAAAATATTTTAAATTTCAATTTAGAATTAAATGTTGTTTTTTCACGCTTTTAATCAATACACTATAATTTTAAATTCAGATTTTAATTTCATTTTTTTAAAGTTAAATATGCAGTTTAATTTTCAATTTTTCTAACTAATTAATTGTATAACTAATTTAATTTTCAATTTATTTAAAAAGTGAAAAGTTTATTAATTACGATTTTTATTTATAATTTTTCTAAGCAAGTAGGTTCTTTTTTTATTACAAACCATTAGTTATACAAAATAAATAAAAATCTATTTCCAGATTATATAAAATCATAAATAAAAATAATATGATTAAATTAATTAGCTACATAATTATTTTTGTAATATATTTCAATATTTTGATATAAAAGATGACCGTTAAAATATACTTTTAATAATTACGAAATTATTTTTGTCCCAATTAAATTATTAATTCAAAAAATTAGTAATCTAATGCAAGAATATGCTATTTAATACTTAACAAATAAAATAAAAAATTAATTAATTAAATAATCAATAGTTTTGAATTACCATAACTCTACAATATTAACATTTGTTTTGTTTCTACGATAACAAAAATTAACTTAAATAACATATATTAATAATTAATTTATTATTGATCCGTTTAAAAAAATCATAAAATTATATTTCTATAATATTTGACGTGGAAATTAACAGTTATGTAGGTAGGAGGATAGTTTTGTCATTATAAAAATTAAACTATTGCTATTATTACCATTCCTGACATTTAGGTAAAAGTATACTAAAAAACTACTATTTAATGCTTGCTAAACCCAAATATAAATATAAGTTTTTTTTTTATGTTTGGTTAAATTCGTAAAGTAATTATTTATGTTTATTTTTCTTAATTGAGTTGCCAAATAGTATTTTAGTTTTTTTAATAGATTTATGAGTATTAAAAATAAAATTTTGTTTTAAATATTCGGAACCCTTTTAATGCAATGAAAAGCAAATTATATAATAACTATGGTGAAAGATAAAAATAACGATTCAATACAAAAATAACCCATACAATATTTCCTTAATGAAAATTTAATGTAAACAAATAAATTATATTCAACTTTTAATCTATTAAATAGGTTTTTTTTTTCTTAACGAGTAAATAAGGATATTTTTTTTATCATCTCCACGTGATAACCGAGTTGGTTTAATCATGAATCGAATCATTTTGCATAGGTTTTTTTGAAAAGTTGGAAGGCGAAATGTGCTATTTGAATTATCACTTAACATTTTATAAACAATGAATTAGAAAAAACTTAAACATGTAAAGTTAAAAGACGTCAGGATTGTTTAGTAACGAAAATAAACAAAATGGACTAGCCTGATAAAAATGCAAAATGCGAGGGACTAGTGGGCGATGTTTACCATACGCAATGAAATTTAACTAGACTCTTTTCTCTTTTGAGACATTTTCATCTCTTTCTCTTTTGATACTTTTTCACCACCAAATACTCCACAAACTAAAGAGTGAAGAAAGCACCAGCATAAATAATTTCTCAACACAATGTGTATCAATCTTCTCTTAATCTTACTCTTCTTCTTTCATCTTTTAGTTTCTCTGTCGCTTCAAGATTGCAACCAAACATGTGGTAACTTCACCATTCCATTTCCATTCTATCTAAACACAACACTATGTAATTCTTCTCTCTCACTCTCACCTTCTTTCCAACTTTCCTGCACAAACTCATCAACCCTTCATCTAAAACTCAACCACCAATCTTACAAAATCCTTGATTTCCTCGAAAACGATGGTTTACTAGTCGACTTCCCCGACTCGACCTCGTGCAGACAATACAACGACCTAAACTCCTTCAGGTTCGCATCCAATGAGTTCTTTGCGGTTTCGGTCGACAATATTATAGGTATTGTTAGGATATATGTGAATTTAAATGTATGTATGTCTTATGAATTAATCATGAGAACCACGACGTGTCGATAATATTTTAAGAGTTTCTAACAGGACTATATGACTGCGAGGATTCAACGTTGTGTAAAGCAGCATGCGAGACAAATGATCTACCGGATTGTAATGGTGCGACACCAGAAGAGTCATCGGGACTTGGTTGTTGCTATCCGTTGAGTGATGATAGTGTGTGGAGATTGAGAGATGGGTTTGATGTGTTTTCGAGGTTTGGGTGTAGAGGGTTTTCGTCTTGGGTTGTGTCTCGTGGGAGTAATAGAGGGAAACGTGGGGTTAAGTTAGAATGGGGAGTTCCAAGAAATGTGTCTACAGATGTTTGTGATGATAATGCAAATGTTGTTAATGCTACTGCTGTGGTAGATGGTATTAGGTGTTCGTGTCAAGATGGCTTTGCTGGTGATGGATTTCGACACGGAGGTGGTTGCCTAAAATGTAAGTAAATTTTAGTTTTTTTTTATTTTTTGTGGCACAAATTACTAATCCGAGCGTTATAAGTTTTTGGTTTTAATAGATTGCTTTAAGGATGGAGGAGAAGCTTATGGAGAAGATTGCTACAACAAAAAACATACCGATAGAAAGCTTATTATTCTAACCGGTGAGCTTTTCATTAGAAAACAAGATAACAGATTGCACATAGAAAAATTAGCTATGTTAGTATAAATATGGACTAAAAGTCATGATTGGTCGCCAAAATTGGTCAATCATTGATGTTGCATGTGTATCAAAACCGTAATTTTTGCTGGTATTTTTGCAGTAAGCACATATGAAAAGTGACCACAGATGCAACAACAATGACATATAAAGATAACACCCATAACTATTTTGAGACAATTGACCAACTCTGATGACTAATTATGTTTTTAGCCTATAAATATATAGCTATAATAGAATGCGAAAGATAACAAGTTTATTCTAACATGTATGACTTATAGGTATTCTTGCTCCAGCTTTCATCATTGTCTCAATACTATCACTCTTTTGTCTCCTAAGAAAGCCTGTGAAACAAGCCACAGTCAACACGGACCAACCCCGGTTCCGTAGCACAATCTCATTCCGAAAAGCTTGCAGGACACGTTTATTCACATACCAAGAGCTAGAAGAAGCCACGAGAGGATTCATAGACACCCAAAAGCTAGTACAAGATAACAAAAACATCACCGTTTTTGCCGGTATCCTACACGACAGTTCACACATAGCTGTCCAGAAAATACAATGTGAAAATGAACAAGACCTTATCGAGGTACTAACACGAATCGAGCATTTATCATCCGTTTCGCATAGGAATCTTTCTCGAATCATAGGATGTTGTATTGACTCAGGTTACACCCCTTTGGTTGTATATGAGTATCCTGCAAATGGTACACTAGAAGAACATTTAAGACAAAGTAGAGACCAAAAATTTGGTCTTGATTGGTATAAAAGACTAAGAATTGTGACTGAAACAGCTTGCGTTTTAGGGTTCTTGAACTTTGATATTTTCCCTCCCATTCTCCACCTTGATGTTAGGTCTAGCCACATTCTTCTAGATGAAGAATTCTCAGTTAAACTAGGAGGGTTTGGATTTCTCACCTCTAGTAGTAATATTTTAGACAAGTCCAGAAACGATGTGTACGATTTTGCTGTCTTGCTTCTTGAAATAGTTACGGGATCAAGAACGTCGGATCTACCAACAACAGCTTTGCAAAAAATTAAAACTGGGAATCTTGAAGAAGTAGTCGACCCATCTCTTTATTACCACGAGCAACCACCTTTTCGTAGAGAGCAGATTGATATAGTTGCCGATATCGCGACAAGGTGTTTGTTATTTGGTGGAGATGGAAAAATGGGGATGAATGATGTGGCGAAGGAGCTTGTGCATGTAATGAAGCAAAGTATTGATGGTGGTAGCAAGAGAGGACCGGCGTTGGACGAAACTTTTTCCAATTCGAGTCTTCTTCAGATGATCTCAATGTCTCCTGATTCGATTTATGTGCCATGATTACAAATTTTGTTTGTTGATATTGTTATGTTTTGAAATTCGTCCCTGTAATTTTGATGCGTGTACATGAAGGAAGCTGGGAAGTTTGTTTTGACTGTGGTTTAATTTTATTATGTCTATCATTTTGAAATTGTATACAACTAGATGTATTTATGTTTCTAGTAAACTCCTCGTGTTCTGCTTTTGTTATTAGTTCTGCTGACAAGTTTGTGTTAGTATTAAAGTTGAAATTATGTTGTAATTGAGACTACTTGGCAAAGTGTCAAGTATATTTAGTAGCTCGAGTCTGTTATTTGATTGCCATTGGAGGCGTACTACAAAAAATGGTTTTCTTCGTTTCCTATAGTTGAGTCTCCTGATTTTCATATTTAAAAAAAGTTAAAGATACTGGATTATATTTCGTTTAATATTTGTTTTTTTATATCACGATTTTGTAGCATTTTATATTTATTTTATATTTTTCTTTCAATTATTTGTATAAATCACTTTTGTTATATTTTTTAATAATAAATATTCAATTTTTACCATTCATTCAAAAAAAAGAATATTGAAAATAAGAGTTCACACCTACGTCGATATCTGAATCACTCTTAAAGTAGATTTGGTGATCATCTATCCTAACATATCCTACTTCTTTTAAACTAAAAATATTATATAATATAGTAAGAAATGATTTTAACTAATGTAAGGTCTTTTGGGAGTGTACCAAAAGTAAAACCACGCGAATCTTAAAACTCAAAGTGGACAATATCACACTAGTGAGTGAGATTCGATCCATAGTTGTACAGTTAAGCGCTAACAACCATTATTGTGAGACATGGATTGGACAAGGAAAGACCTTGAACAGTAAGTTGCTTATATATTAATGTTGCATGAGATACATACTCATGGGGTCTCGATGAACCTCTATTCCAAGGAATAAATGGAGTGGCATCATGTCTTGAAGTGCAAACATTCTGTTTAACTTATGAACGAAGTTGTGTAAACAATTTTCGGTTTTTTTTACATAAAATAGAACAAGGAGCAATCTGCTTATGAAATCTGAAACCTTTAGCCCAATAGAGTACTGAGTTTAAAACACCAAGCTCTTGGAGCTTATTTAAGCCCATACAGGGCTTTGTGAATTTTCCACACATGTGTAGGATTCGCAAACCTCTTGAAACCTTATGGCATAGTCATGTAGACATCCCTAGTTAGTAACCCATTCAAAAAAGCATTGATAATATCAAGTTGCCTAACATCCCAATTCTTTGAGACATCAATAGCCAAGACCGGTGTGACTGTGGATGATTTAATAATTGTGATAAAGGTCTCAGATAAGTCAATGTCAGGGGTTTGATGAAACCCATTGTCAACCAAACTGGCCTTATAACATTGAATAAAACCATCCAAATTGTGTTTAAGCTTGTAAACCCACTTGCAGCCTACAACATTTTTCATAAGATAATTGTACTCTTTGTGTATAGTTTGAACCCAATTCAACCATAAAGAAGTCGATAGTGGTGGTAGCATAAATATAGGGAGTTTTAGTCTTTAGAGTGCCATATTTTGCTCTAGTTTTCATTGAATACTTGATTTATTGTGTGTGATTGATTGGTGAATTGTGTGGGTTGCATAATGGTAGGTGTATTACAAGGGTGGTTTGACTGTTAGGATTGTTTACAAGTAACATAGGATTGTGTGTGTGTGTGTGCGTAAGTTGGTTTGAACTGTTTGTTTGTATGGTAGGATCTTGAGTATTTGGTTATTGACTGTATGTATGTGTGTGTTATTTTGAAGTATCTACATGTAGTATAACATTTTGTGACTGTATTTCCTGATTTGAGTGGCTTGATTGGAACTTAAACTAATGAGTTTGAGGTTGTTTATTAAGAAAGCCATGTTGGTCTACTTGAATTGTAGGAGTCATAAGTTGTTGGTGGTCATGACACAAAGAAGTCAACAAATCAGCATGAAAATCTCAGACAAGCCTTATAGATTGAGTCACACCACAAATCACTAGTCTCTCATGGACGTTAGGAAGCCATAAATTAATAGGATAAACACATGGATGCTTAACTTGTTAAGTATTTAAAAAACCTTTTAAAAATAGGAATTCATTTTCATTGAAACCCATATTTTTTAGATATAAGCCCTCATTGTAGATCTCAAATAATTGTAACCTTTACGAGACTGATTGTAACCTATGAAGATACATCTAAAAGAGTGGAACTGAAACTTATGAGACTGATAGGGTCTAAAAAATGGAGAACGAGTGCAACTATTTTTTTAAGGCTAAGTAATTAGGTGTCTTGTGCTAGAGAACCTCGTAGGTAAGTTATTTGATAACTAACAGTCTCAAAAGCCTCAAACTAGTACCTATAAAGTATATTAGCTTGTGCCAATAGGGTCAGCCCTGTTTCAACTAAGTGTTTGTGTTTTCTCTCAGCCTTTCTCATAGTATCTAATCATTCTAGGGATATACTAAGGGAGGATCCTCAAACATCAGTATGAATAAAATTTAAAACATTGTTATCATGAGAACTAAAAATAGGGAATGGAAAACTATGAGACTTGCCCATCTGGTAAGCATCACAAAAACGAATTTCATTCTCTTATAACATAAGTTAAATTAAAATCTTCTAAAATACTAGAAAGATTACTACGGGATACATGGCCAAGTTTTCCATATCATCCATCCTTTAGGGAATTAAAAAGATTATTAGATAAGACCTTAAGATAGCTTGACTCAATATGAAACAAACTGGCTTAAACTTTAAGATGTTGTAACTTGAAAGCTAATAACTTGGAGTTGTCTTTCATCCAGTATGAGCCATTCTTAGATATCCTTTTGAGAATAATACTTCATGTTACCTTATCGTTCACATAGCAAAAACTTTTATGAAACTCAATAAACAAATGATTTTTGTTACTAATAAGGGAATATATTGATGGAACAACATCTACCCTCGTTAAAAGTAGATAAATTTATCAATGTCAAAGTTATAATGTAGGAGACGTTATGATTAAAGACATTGAGGAAATTGTCGGTAAAATATTAGTGAAAGACTTCATTAACGATATCGGTAAAATGACAAAATATTATAACAAGATGAATGAAAAAAAATATATCAAGTAGTGAATGTTGACACCAAATGAAGTCTGATTGAAGATGCAAATTGCGTAGAGATATTGTATATATATTGAAGGAAAATTGAATAGATTACTAGAATTCTCATGGTAGTTAGGGGATAAAATATGAATTTTATATGTTTTTTGTAATACATGGTTGACATGTGTAATTAAAATACTCATGTCATTCATCCTTATAATTCAGGGATAAATATGTTTATAAATAGGAAGTTCAATGATTGTAAGAGTGGTTGATTGATAAAATTACTCTCGATTATTTTTAGTTTTATCTCTTTGACATTATATTAAGGAAGGAAACTCGATCATTACTTAGTGAGTTTAAAAACATATAATATTCATTTATTAATCTTAGAAGAGTATTAATTGATGCATGAAGTTCCGCTTACATACTTTACAAATCAAGCTATAATTGAATGATTGATGTTTTACCGTTTAAGAAATATGAAAGAATATTTTTAGGTTTTGTTGAAACATCACATAATTGTGTGGGAGAGATTGGGTTAGATGTAGCCGTTTGGGAAAGAAGAATTTGAAAAGGTTGCCAATACACTATTTATGATAGTGGAAGCTCTAAGTTCATATAATAGAATTATAGGAAGGCCTTAGTTGTATAAAATAGAAGCATTACGTCATGTTTTCATTAGTGTGTGAAATATATAGTTAACAGACAAATATGAATAATTCGAGGTAACCAACAGTTATTGCGTAGAACATTTAATTTTATTTTTATAACATTTTTTATATTTTAATTTTTATATCTTTAATTTTTTTTTATAATATGATTAAAACTCTCATGTAGAACACTTATTGTGTTTCCTAATCCGTTAATACATTTAAGACCGATCTGGTAAATCCGAGATCGGTTTTAGATAATTTATAAAGCGAGTTAGAAACTAAAATTCTAGACCGACTATTTTACCGGTTTGGACCGGTCTGCATGGTAACAAGTCTGGTAAGAACGATATATAATTATTGTGTGATATATAGTTAACGGACGAATATGAATAATTCGAGGAAACCAAAAAATGTCTAATAGTTTTATTCCTTATTTTTAGCAACAGAAAATGTAATAATTTCACAACATCAAGATTTATTGCCCGACATGGTTATTGAAGAATATCACGAAGCTGCTATAATGCTAAAAGAGGGTGAATTTAATTATCCACACCAAGTGTTAAATAAAACTGAAGTGTTAGAGAAAACAAAAGATTATGAATTAATTGATGGTGAAGTTGTAAATATCTAAAGAGATATTGAAAAAGAGTTTATGAAGAAGTTTCATGGATTCTTATTTAGAATATAATCGAATTAATATGCATCCAAATTATGAAGAAAGTACTGTCATAGAGCAACATAGCAGAGACTTATTAATCAATTTTTTTACTAAACAATTGGGTAGAAATTTGGAAGTTTATATAGATGATATGATAATAGAGAGAAGTGAGGTAAATGAGCATATATGAACATTATGTGAAAGCTTCGGGAATTTAAGAAAATACAATCTTAAATTGAATCATTTGAAATGTTATTTTGGGGTAAAGTCGGGAAAGTTTTTTGGTTTTATGATAAACAATAATAAAATTAAAGATGATCCTAATAAACTAAAGGCATTAATGTCTTCTGCTAAAATCAATCAAAGAAGTACAAAAGCTGATGGGAAGATTAACTGCTTTGTCAAGATTTATTTCAAAGGCATGATATAAAACACATTGTGTTTTGATGTTTTAATATTAGCTAAATTATTTGCTTATAATGATGATTATATAAAATAATTTAATGATTTAAAACCATATTTGAGTTAACCTAAATTTTCAACAACACTTAAAGAAGAAAAGCTTTTTTTTTATATGTGACAATATCCAAATCCACTTTTAATGCGGTATTAGTAAAAGAATATGATGGAATTTAGAAGCCAATTTATTATGTAAGTAAGACATTAGTTGATGCAGAAACCAAATACTAAAATTTAAAAAAGTTAGTTATTGGATTAGTTGTTTTTGCAAGAAGAATGCAGTCGTATTTTCAAGCTCATGCCATTATTGTTAGAACTTATTTCATGTTAAAAAGTATTTTAGAAAAATAAATGTTTTCAAGAGACACATCTGCACGTTATGAATATCGGTTTTCTCTTCGAATGACTCAACTCACCTACACTTTCAGCCGACGTTAAGTTGTTGGTAGAAAACTTTGATCCTTGTCCATATTTTTCTTATACAAGTCCTATTCATCGGTAAGGCAATATAATCAAATCTTGCTCATGTCAATTTGATATATGGGGATTTGACTTAGTAGGGCTATTATCATTGATGATGGGAAGAAGATAATTTTTAATAATGGTTGTTGATTATTTCACAAAGTGGATGGAAGTAAAAACATTAACAAGAATAGGATCCCAAAAAGTTTGTGAAGTTTTACTATATTGTATTTTAAGTCGTTATGAAACTCCAAGGGTGTTAATGATGGATAACGTACCTCAGTTTAAAATGATATAGTGACAATATTTTGCATAAAATATGAGATACAACAACATTTTTCTACTTTGTATCATCCACGAGAAAATAAGTAACTAGACGTTACAAATAGAACCATTTTACATTGTATAAAAACAAAGTAAGAATTGGCTAACGAAAAAGTGACCAGATTTTCTAAATGAAGTTATATGAGGATAGAGAACAAATCTTAAAGTTGCGATAAGTAAATCATGATTGGTATGGGTTTTGGGATAAAAGGAGTCATTCCGACAAAATTTATGATTTCTAGTCATAGGGAAAAATTCTATTCATCAGAATATAACGATATGAAGAAGTATTTTAATGTTGATTTGATAGAGGAACGACACAATCAATCTCAAGTTAGAGCAGTGCGTTATAGAAATTTGATGTAAAATTTTTATAACGAAAAGTTAAAAGTCATGAGTTTTCAGGATGGAAATTTGGTGTTAAGAAAAGTATTTCAAAGAACAAGGGATAAAATAGCCAGGAAGTTGGCTCCAAATTAGGATGAACCTTTTCGGGTAGTTTCTAAATAACATAAATTAGATTTAGATTGATGGATATGTAAGGAAATTCATTGAAATATCCTTTGAACATTCATCATTTGAAGTTGTATAGAAATAAAGTATAGGTTGGTAATTGTAATTTACTGACAGAATTGTAAAGCACATTAACAATTAGTTTTATTGAAATATATTTTCTAATAATTATTTTGAATAAAATTTGGTATATGTTAAACAATATAATAATATTTATAATTAATAAGCGAACATAGCTATAAGCTAGACCTTGCTGAAAAATGCGTAAGAGGTCACACATTCAATGAAAGTGAATATGACTATAAATCAAGTCTAACTGAAAAGTGTAAGAGGAAACTCTATGCCTATAAATACTAGATTGTAAAAGGCCTTAAGACGCGATTATGATTATAATCCAAGCACAACTAATTGAAATATAACAACCACGCACCAAAATTAAAGCGAATATAACTATAAGTTAAGTCCAACTAAAAAGTATAAGAGTCTACGCTAAGTTATAAGTGAATGGTAGGTGAAAATAGAGATGCTTAATCTAATGAGAAAATAGTTTACTATCATTTAAAAAAACATAAGAGTTGATATAAAAAATAAAAAAATATATAAGACAAACAATAATAACATAATCATAGAGAAGAACATGAAATATAAAGATAATAATTGGAGTTCATAGCAAATACAAAAAATACAAGATAAATGTAAGAACCATATGGTACCCGACAAACCTTATTAGCATTTTATATTTCAAAAGGAATTCACTCAAAATAAGCAAAGTGGATATTACGTGGAGTGTGAAGAGAGAATTGTTTTTTATGGTAGTATTGCCGAAATTCATTTTGTGTTTAGTAGGCTTCGACATATCGATTTTAAAATGAACGGTTAATTTATTTTGAAGTAAGAAAGATGTTGTCACACGTGGCGTGATAAATAGCGTGATATTTTTCAGGAAGTTCTTTAAAATATGGTCCCATTAAAATTGTATTATGAACAATGTAATTAAGTATTCTTCTCAATATCGTTTCACGTCACTTTTCTACTAATTATTTAGCCTGGTTGAGAACTTGTTGAGTTAAGTTTTTCTTGACTTCTTAGACATTAATATCTTTGGCTTTATTAGAATTTAAACTTCAATCTCAAGATTCTCGATTTCTTATTTCGAAGATGTCTTTGACGATTAAAGATTTAAAATTTGATCATTTTTCAATTTCAACTCATTATTAAGCCGTTATTTTTGTGTGCTAACCATTCATTCTCAGTATTTTTCAATTCGTTGATGATTTTCTCATGTTCATAAATTTCATTTTGTAACTCTAGTTATCGTCGATAGATTGAATAAAACGGATCGAAATAGTGTTCAAAAATTTCATTTAATTAGGAATAGATTGTTTGTCCACAGAGAGTACAGAATTGAACAAGCTCTATAACAATATAAACAAAAGTAAAAAAATTAACATTCTAACAAATATTAGGGAGCTAAAAATAAATAAAATCTTTTACTTCCCTATGAAGTTTCTTCAGCGATACAAAAGATCAATATTTGAGAGGCTTGAAGAGTAGTTGCTAGGATATTGAGTGACAAAACGCCAAGTAAATGTTAGAAGATCTATTAACAATGAATCATCTGTAATTAATTTGATGAAACTAATTTTTTATTAATTATAAAAATAAAATTTATGAAGTTTGAAAATAAGTGGATTTCTTGGATCAATATACACAATTATTGTAGTTGATTGACTAGTAGACATATTGGAAATGAGAGTTTTTTTGTTAGAGTTTAGTTTTCAGTGACCTTTTATTTTTTTTCTCATTTCGTTTTTTTATGGATTGGTTATTGAAGGAGCACAACGGTTTTTTGAAGGTTTGTTTGTCAATGTTGGTATTTTTAAGTTTCACTTGCTTTTCAAATTCTTCTTCTTCATTCAGTTATTTTACACCATGCTTTTAGATGTTAAGATCCAAACTCTAGTCACTTTCATCTCCAAGGAGATTAATTATATCGTCGTTGAATTATCATCAACATATGTGTTGGTATTAGCATCAATGATTTAATAAACATAAGAAAGATAGTAACATTTTATTGGCCAAAATAAAAAGTATAACAAGTTGTATTTAGTAAAAATATTATGGAATTTATCTTTCAAAAGAGGTTGTGCAAGCATTGCAAGGTCGTTGAGATAATTGCAATGTGTATTAGTATTTTTTTCTCAATCTCTAACAATTACTTAACTTCTGAAAAATATTTAAAACAAATTATAGGTGTAAGAGAAATTATAAGATTAAAAAATAATAACTATAAAAAATATACATAGAACCGCACATTTGTTATACTTCGAATCTCATGTTTGTCGTACTTGGAATAACATCACGTTTGACACCCAGTTTTCTATGTTCGAGAAAACTAAAGAATCAGTGCAAGAAAATAATGTGTGGCTTGATTGATATTTCAACAGTCAAAGACATAGTGAGATACACGAGAAACATTTGATTTTACCTGATTAGAAAACGAATACAACACATATCATTGAGGTTTATGAATACCACAAAGTCCTTAAGATACAAAGGGCAGAAGAACAAATAAATCCAGACATATGGTATTTACCATTTTTATAGTTCTCTTATAGACTGAATGTAAGTTCAAGTGAACTGATGGCGCTACCTTACGAAAAGAGGCCTGAACATCAAGGTAAAATATAAGAGTGTTGCATTGTAACGGTAAACTTTAAGGTAGACTCGCATGTCAGTTAAGTTGAACTAGACTAGCATGATTATTTATACTATAAACGCATTTTAGTAGTTTCGTATGGTGTTTATATTTTAGTAAGATTGTAACATTGAGTTGTACTTGGTTAGGAAATAATTCGTTGAATCCAGCAGCAAAAGTGTTAATTGTAAAAGGGGCAAATAAAATAAACCCATTAGTGTATTTATTATTTATTAGACAGCAATATGTTAAAGAAGTAAAATGTAAAAGACTAGCAATTAAATATACAAGGATTACTTGGGACATAAATGAGGACCACTTTCCCCACTATATAAGGGAGCCCCTTTATTCATGGGTATGTGGACATTCTTTAATACTTTCTCTTTCTACTTTATCTCTCTACATTCTTAGCATTAGTTACATGAAGCACTAGATCCAAGATTCCCCCTTTCTTTTCACTATTTGACTCATCATTGGCGCTGTCTGTGGGAACACGTGATACCTGAAAGGCATTTGTTTCTTCGAAATCACGACTTTATTTCAACAATGAATGACGAGATGAGTGGGGAAGGGGTCAGGAGAGTGATGACCGGAGCTATTTCGCTGTCCGAAGGCGAAGGCCCCCTGACCATGATCACTATGCACATGGTCGGGACAAGAGATCGACTCTTATCATGACAAGGAGACAATTGATGGAGAATATCGGAAAGCTGAATGCTGAGAACGAGAGGGCCCTAAATGAGAAAAGAGCTCGTGAAGGAAAAGGGAAAGAGCCGATGATCGACAGCTGTGAAGAAGGCTCCCCGGGAGAGGGTCACCATAACGACGCCCGACCTGGTCATGGTAATCAGGAGTCTCAGCCGGATAGGGAGCGAGAAGGAAAGACAAAGCGGTATTCGAAAGATGATCGAGGCTGCTCCACTAATTTCCCTTCAGACGATTCCTCGGGTAGAAAATACCGGCGCAGGGTAAGACGAAATAAACTCGCAAGAAAAAGCAAATCCCGGCGCAAGTATAGAGCACCTAAGTTTAAGAAAGACAGCACCGAAAAAAGAACACCAAATTCTCACGAAAAAGAAGAAATGCTGACAGCAAGTAGAGAGGAATGGGTAGTTCTGCCCCAGGTCCAGTGGCAACCGTCAGTTAACCAGACGCACGGGTACAGAGTCAGTAGCCAGTTCATCAACCCGAGAAATAAAGGATTATATGGAATTCCCATTGAGGGAGTCGGCGGCGGCGCCTTCGGTTTTGGGCTGAATTGGAGAGCATCGCCACTGTCAGATGAGATACTGTTGAGATATCTCCCGAAGAGATTTTATATATCTAAACTAGAAAAATATGATGGAAAAAAGATCCAGACAACCATTTGGAAGCATTTAAGAACTTCATGTTGAGTTTCGATAACGACGACAAGTTGTTGTGCCGAGCCTTTTCAATGACCTTCAAGGACCGGACGTCTAAGTGGTACAACCGGTTACCACAGGGTTGCATAAAGAATTTTGGGATGTTTTGGATGATGTTCCGACAGCAATTCGTGGGAAGCAAAAGCTTCCGAGCTAATGGAGCCAACTGCAAACAAAGGCTAGGAGAGAGCCTCATGGATTATATGCGGCCCTTTATTGATGCAAAGACCGAGCTTGACCACTGCAAGGAGAATGTGGCTTTGATAGGATACCGTTTAAGGCTGCTCCCGGGACCGATGAAACAAGAGGTCACAAAGAAGCAGGCTTTTACCTTTTCCGCCCTTTTAGCTCAAGTGGAAAAGCAGATATAGATTGAGGAAACCGAGGCTTCTGAATTAGCAGCGCAGATCCAGCAGAGCGCACAGGCGTCGGTACCAAAAAATAGGGAACTCAATCTTGCTACGTCCCGCATGCTCAACCAATCAGCACGATACCACCAGCTCAGCCCATTCCGGTGGTTGCACGATCCATTTCCAATCAGGTGGTTGCACGACCCATTTCCAATAAATGGATCCGACCTGCCTACTTTGCTGACTTAACTGAGTGCGTATCTACTATCTACGAAAAAACTAAAAAGAGCAGGATTTACCGAAGGCCCTTTCCTATCCCAACGCCCCGGGAAAACAGAAATAATCGATACTGCAGATACCATGAGGATGTGGGGCACGATACCAAGGACTTCATTTCTCTCATAAAGGAAATACAGATGCTGATAGAAAACAGAAAACTACTTGAGTATATAAAGAAGAAAGCACAACAGGGTGCGGCTTCAAAAGAAATCGTGACCGTACAGATGAAAAAGTTGTGGAAGACCGAAGGAAGGTAAGCAGCCTCTGTCAATACTTTGAATCCTTGACTATCTTTGGAGGTGACTCTATGACAGGGATCACCCATTTTTCCTGGAAACGACATATCGTGAACTTGGCGACTCAGTTGGAGGCTCGGACGTCTCCCCATGTGCGGGAAACCCATCGCAAATCTTATATTTTGACGACGATGACATGAGGGACATAGCCACCCCCCACGAAGACCCAGTCGTTATCGGGGTAGCCATTGCGGGAGAGGTAGTCCGCCGCATCATCGTCGACACCGGAAGTTAGGCAAACATAATTTTCGCGTCTACGTTTGCTCAGTTTAAGAAACCCCCAATGATTATGAGGTTGGATCAGACTATTGTGGGATTTACAGGTTCGGCCGCAGTTGTAATAGGAGAATTCGAGGGCGTTGTTCAGCTCGGCTGCGGGCCCTTCAAGAAAGAAGTCACTATTCCATTTGTTGTGGTAGATGCGCCAGCTTCTCATAACGCAATTTTTGGAAGATCATGGCTGTCGGGGATGCATGCGGTGACATCCACTATTCATCCATGCTTAAAGTACGTTATCGGTAACAATGTGGGGGTAGTAAGAAGCAACCAGAAAGTAGTGAGGGAATGCTACCGGGCAGCTTTAGCGCCAAAGGGCGATCAGGAAATGGAGCAAGTTCGGGACTAGCAGTTAAGGGGACTTCTATTATGTTCGTAACCTATGGACGATCCTAGGGAAGCTCCCAGTTTTTTGACTACCCACGAGGATTGCGAGAGATACCAGTTTACTGAAGGGAAAATCTTGCAAATCGGAACTAATTTGTCGTCAGTTTTCAAGGAAAAATTGATTTTACTACTACAAGAGAATTTGCATTTGTTCGCTTGGTGCTCGTAGGACGTAACCGGAGTCCCAGAAGACCTGATAATTCACGATTTGGCTATTAACAGAAATGTCTGACCCATCTCGCAAAAACGTCGGGCTTTCTCACCAGAAAAAGCGGAAATTATTCTAAGAGAAGTCGAACGAATGCTCAACTTCGGTCATATCAAGGAGTCGAGCTACCCACTATGGACATCCAATCCCGGTTTGGTCAAAAATAAAAATGGCAAGTGGAGGATGTGCGTAGATTTCACCGACCTTAACTGGGCATGCCCCAAAGACCCATGCCCGATGCCAAGAATCGACCAATTGGTTGATTCAACGTCGGGGAACAAACTACTCTCTTTTATGGACGCATATGCAGGATATAACCAGATCAAGTTAAATTCGGCAGACCAAGAAAGCACGACGTTAATCACCGGGCGGGGTGACATTTGGATTAAAAATGCAGGAGTGACAAGGCGTTTGAGAATCAGATCGGGAGAAACATGGAAGTCTATATAGACGACATGCTCGTGAAAAGCGAGACTGACGATGACCACCTTGCTGATTTGAAAGAAACGTTCGAAAGTCTAAGGGACATAAACCTTAAACTGAACCCGGAGAAATTTTCTTTTGGAGTACGGTCGGAAAAGTTCCTAGGATTCCTCGTTAGCGAAAGAGGAATCGAAGCAAACCCGATCCAGCTGCAAGCTCTAGCAAGCATGACCCCGCCAAGGAATATCAAGGAAGTCCAGATATTAACCGGACGCCTAACGGCTCTAAATCAGTTCATATCTCGCTCATCTGACAAGTGTGCTCCCTTTTTTCAGGTTCTGAGAAATGCAAAGTCTTTCGATTGGACACCGGCTTGTGATGAGGCCTTCTTGGAAATAAAAAATTATTATCATCCTCGAATATCTTAACCAAACCTCTGAAATGGAAGTTCTTTTTCTCTCTGTGGCAGTTTTTGATTTTGCAGTGAGTGCAGCTTTGGTTAAAGCGGTATATTTTGTGAGCAAAAGCTTGTTAGATGCGGAGACGAGGTATTTGAAACTGGAGAAGATGGCATTAGCTTTGGTGACCGCGACACGAAAAATGCGGCCGTACTTCGAGGCCCACTCGATTATCGTTCGAACATCGTTTCCACTCAAATATGTACTCCAGCGTCCAGACATGTCGGGACGAATGTCCAAATGGTTGGTCGAACTAGGTGATTTGGATATCAATTTTGAGCCAATGACGACCATTAAGGGTCAGACCTTGGCTGATTTTTTAGTCGAATTTCATTCCAACCGACCAGAAAAAGTAGAATCGCCCGAGGAAGACAAGCAAGTTGAATGGATTGTCAGAACTGATGGAGGGTCGAACGTTAGTGGTTGCGGTGCGGGTGTACATATAACCACCCTTACGGGCATAATGATACACCAGGCGATCCGATTTGGTTTTACCACGTCTAACAATGAAGCTGAGTACGAGGCTGCTTTAGCTGGTTTGAGATTAGCACAGGTGTTTGGAGCCAGGAATATACATTAGTGATTCTCAGCTGCTAATAAACAAAGCCTTAGGAGTGTCAGAAGCTATGAAAGAGCATCTTGTTCTGTACTTAGCAGCGTTGCGTGTGTTAGCTGCGGCGTTTGCCAAAGTAACATATGAATATGTCCCCATGACTGAAAACGCGATTGCAGATTCCTTTGCATCAGCATCCTGCTCAAGCAGTTACCCCTGGGTGACAATGCAAGAAAACCCTTCAATTATCAAAAGGACAGAGCTGAGAAATCGACCAGAGATCGTCTGTCAGATATCTTCGGTAACCTTGTCGGATTGGAGAAGTGACATCAGAGGTTTTCTGGCAGAAGGATCGTTACCGGATAATAGTGCGTCGGTCAGGAAAGTGTGAAATAAGGCTCGGGGGTACATTCTTTTGGGAGAAATATTGTACAAGAAATCTTTTAGCAGGCTTTTACTGAGATATCTGGGGACGAATGAATCACAGATAATCGTGTCCGAACTGCATGATGGTTAGGGCTCCGCTCATTGCGGCTACAAAGCACTAATAAGGAGAATTTTTCTTGTCGGCTTTTATTGGCCAACAATAACTGCTGATGCTCAAGATATAGTAACAACATGCGACACCTGTCAAAGATTCGCGAACGCAATCCATATGCCTGTAGTCTCTCGAGAATCAATATCGGAAGGCCTCCCTTTTGACCGGTGGGGAATCGACCTAGTAGGACCATTACCGATGGCATCCGGCGCAAGACAAATGATAATGGTGGCAGTGGATTACTTTTTGAAATGGGTAGAAGCCGAGCCACGATCACGAACAAAGACTAAAGATACCATCAAGTTCATTTGGTCAAACATCTGCTGCAGATTTGGGTTTCCACTAAGACTCACGATGGATAATGGACCACAGTTTGATAGCAACGAGATGAAATCCTTTTGTTCGACCCACATGATCAGGCAATGTTTTTCGACTCCTTTCCACCCTCAGGAAAATGGGAAAGTCGAGGTCACAAACCGGACTATTATAGACAGACTAAAAAAGAACCTGGAAGGAAAAGCCGGCAAATGGACATATTATCTATAGGAAGTACTATGGGCCTACCCCACCACTCCCCGAACGGCGATTCAAGAATCGCCCTACGCCCTGGTCTATGGGATGGATGCCGTCACCCCCGTGGAATCAATTTTCCCATCTTTCAGGATCGGAAGCTATGATGAAAACAGAAACGGGGATGACAGACGACTAGCTCTTGATTTACTAGAGGAAAAACGGAGCCGAGCTCCGCTGAATTCCCTACATTATCAGACCTTAATGAGGAGCCGATACGCGTCGAAATACACCGATGAGAGTTCAAAGTCGGGGACAAAGTTTTGAGAAGAGTTTTTCTGCACACCAAGGACAAAAGCCTTGACAAACTCGCCCCAAATTGGGAAGGCCCATATCGGGTAGTGGAAAGAATCAAGAGTGGGATGTATCGATCACAAGACAATCACAGACGTTTGTTAAGGATCCTTTGGAATATTGAACATCTGAAGATGTATTTGGATTAATTTATTTAAATTTCCTTGTAATTATTCTCATTTATGTAAAAACTCTTGGTCGGGGACGCACTCTTTCCTACTTTGGTTGCGCGAGGAGGTTTTAATGAGGAATCCATGGCAACCGATATTTTTAAGTTACTCTTTTTGCCTTCAAAAATTCGAAAGACAGTGTCAAAGGGAAATCTATCAGCTGACGAGCTGATGGATAACTTTTGACGATCTCAATTTATTTACAGAGCCTTAATTGGTTTTTCAGTTTTCAACTGATCCGCATTTATTCCCGACCCCAAGGGGAAATTTTCAATTAAATATTGATCTATAGAACCTTAAGTGGTTTTTCAGTTTTCAACTGATCCATATTTATTCCCGACCCTAAGGGGAAACTTTCAATTAAATATTGATCTACAGAGCTTTAATTGATTTTTCAGTTTTCAACTGATCTACGCTTATTCCCGACCCCAAAGGAAAACTTTAAATTAAACATTGATCTACATAAGCTTTTAGGGGAATAATTTCAAAGACAACGAGTAAACCTTAATGAAAGTTAAGAATTTTCGGATCAATTACAAAATAAGAAGGGTTCATTCACCCAACTGGTTACAAAACAGAACAAAAAAAAACATCGAAACTTGGAAAAATAAAAGAAATTTTAGACGTCTTCATTATCAGGGTCAGTCTCTGTGGCATCTGATTCTTCATCTTCATAGACTACTCCGGACGGGCGGTCTGCTTCGGGAACATCTAACCACATTGACCCAAGAGAAAGGTCGGGGAACCGATTATGCAGGCTTAAGATATAAGAAACTTTAACTTCGGCGGCTTCTTTCTCCATCCACTTTTCACACTTCGCAGCGAAAAGGCCATTTGCGGCTCGGAGGTTAGTAATTTCCTTTGTCTTCTTTGCTACGAAGTGACAGAAAAAGCACCTCTGGAATTTCGCTGCAACCAACTACCGAGTTTGGTCATCACGGTCCTTTTTGACCTGTGCCAGAGCTTTCTCAGCTTTTAACACTCTTTCCAGGAGTTTTTTTCCTGCGTCTCCAGTTTTAAGTTCATTCTCCATCTCGGTTATTTTCTCCTCAGCATCCGTCAACTTTTGATTTAGCTCTCTCGCGCGTCTCTCCTTTATAGCCAGCGACACAATCATACTATACAAGGACAATGATAGCACATCATTGGCCCGTAAAGCGAAAGTGTGTGGACTCTCAGGAACTGACAGAACAGGCAGTTTTGTGCCACTTGATGAGGCTCCATCAGCTTTCGTTACTTTAGAACGGCCGAACTTTTTTCCCCTGACCTCATCATTATCAGGAATCACGATGGCTGTGGAATTCTCGGCCGACGCAGCTCCAGAAGCAATAATGTCCCCACCTTTAACTCCCTCATATTGCTCAAAAAGAGCCGGAATGGTCGCGTTTTCTGCAAGCGTGGGAGCATCGGCAGTTCCGACCTCTGTTTTCTTCTTCACACGCTTCAGTTTTTTGGCTTCTTAACCATGAGCCGCTGACTTCTTTCTTTTCTTCTTTACCTCATTGGGGAAGTTGACCTCCTTAGCCTCGACAGCAACTGCTGTTTCATGTCTAGCAGCACCAGCCTCCACCTTTTCTGCGTTCTTCGGCTCCGCACCTTCATTAGATTTTGAGCGTTTGCTAGGCGCTTTGTTGCGTTTGAGAAGGAATAGATGTGCGTCGGGTGCATCTATTTTAGCAACCAAATCCACTAAGCTAGGTAGTTGGCGCAGTTGCTCCAACGTAAGTGGTTCCTTAGAGCAACGCCAAAGGTTGCTCATTATGAGGTTGATGTTCTTAAAGCACCGATGGAATGCCCGACCCCAATTCTTCCGAGCAAAGTCCTTCAGAATTTGGAAGGTTATTTTGGCATCCTCGAAATAATTCTTCTCCAACCCTTGAATATACTCCTTGGAAACTGAACAAAGGATCAGTTAATGTAAAAAAAATAAAAAAAAAATTACCATCAGGAACCCACGTCCGCAGCAATCGCCTCGGGTTCTCTTTGGTATATGGACGACCATTCTCCCAGCAACCACTAATGAAGACGAAGCAGTGCTTCAAAGACTTGTCACCCTCGAGAAAGTCATTCACAATCTTCCAAGTGTTTGCCGAAGAGGAATAGAAGAAAGGTAGTTTGGGCGATTTTGAAAGCCCAGACATAGCAACGTATTCCTCCATCGGCATAACGCGGCCCGACAATTGAGAGGCCATGATGCAAGACATCAGTGTGTAACATGCGTTGGGAGTCAGTTGCGAGGGGCAGATACCGAGGATTTCGAAATATTGAGCGATCTCGAGATTTAGAGGAAACCTGAGACCCCAATTAAAAAGCTTTGTAAAAACGACGATCTCCCGAGATTTTATAGGAAGAGGCGTTTCCCCAGGGACGGGAAACCGTACTTTTACACACTCCGGGATTCCCCACCGGATCAGAAGCTCCGACTATTCCGTAGCAGAGAAGTACATATACTTGCCCTCAAAAAGGGCGATGACGTTGTCCCGACACAAAGATCGGTGGTAAGTGGTTGTTATCACAACCTCTATCTCCGGAGGAAGAGGCTCTTCAGAAGGAGCGGCGACACCCCCGCTTACAGAAATGACACATTTCCCCGCTTCGTTCTCCCTTACGGGACTATTCCCCGAGCCAACCAATTTGGTCGCCTCTGGCTCATTGATAGCGTTAGTTGGTACAGCCTCGGTACAAATAGGATTGACTTCCTCTCGAAATTGGGAACCAGCCGCTTTTGGGTCAACCAGTTGGGAAGAAGGTTTTACGAAACTGGAACTACTACCGGTGTAGACATGATTTGATCCACTTTCTTGCAACTTACGCATACGTTCCATTTCCAGCGTCTGACACTTGAAATCCCTTCGAGCAATGCCCAAAGGAGTAGCAGCGGTATTGATACACGTACGAAACCCAACGATGGTAGGGGTTAATTACACCAATTCGGGTGAGATGCCTCCCACCGACGAAAAAGAGGTGTTGGAGTCTCCCATTGTAAGGAATCTAGGTTTACTGTGGCGCTCGGGAAGAAGATGAGAGGGTAAGTTACCAAGTGCGTTTACCGACGAGGGCGTCGGGTGATCGGGTGGGTTGACAGGGGAATTCGGGGAAGAACTGCTGGAAGGGATGACGATCGCTTCGGGGATTGGAGCAACAGCTGGCTCTGGCACAACGAACGATTCTGCAGGCACGAGAGTTGGCAAGATAGGATCGTGGGGAAGAGGCACGGGTGTGAAGGGCTTTTTATCGGAATCTCAAATCAGTCCAGCGACTCGGTATTTGTCGGCTCGGTCACTGATGCTAGCCCAATCAATAAATCCAAACACGGGCTCCGATTTCTTTTTCGGTTTCGGTTATGCTTCGGGTTTTTCTTTTTTATAAACAGTGGCTTCTCTCTCTAGAATGTCTAAGAGGGACTCTCTCTCTAGGATTTCTCTGAGGGAGCGAGTTGTGATAAGGGAAGAAGTATTTATAGGCAACGTTATGCCTTAACCGTTTCACGCGTGGGGAAGTCCAAAGGAAAAAGAGCTGCGGAAAATCGAAGAGTCTCCTAGAGAGATGTGCAGATGTCCACGCTTCGAATAAAGGAACGACACGTGTAAGCCAAAACCGACTATGTACGAAGTAGGTAATCATCAGGCTAGCTCCATAGGCATGCGCTGGCGCCAGAACTCGAGTGTTCTTTGTATAAGCTCCACGTGTCCACTAACGCGAAGAACTAAAGCAAACAACTCTCCAAGCAGGCCTAACGACCCGGTTGAGCACATGACAAGTTTACCAGCTATATTTTTAATAAGCCCATCACCGCAGATCGGGAAATGAGGGACAACATTAATCACCTCTCAAGACATTAAGAGACATGAAGCGGTCGGTTCCGCTGTGGCAAATGGGTCGGGCGATTAGGCAATATAACCCTTCCCGAAGCTTTAGGAGACGTGATCCCAAGGCACTTGGCCAAAACGCCCGCAAAGTCCTGAGCCCGAGGTAATTTTTGATAGTGGCCGTTTCCTTGATTTACTCATGAGTCTTCATTCTCGACGCTCTTGAAGACTCCAACAACAAAAATGTTAATTGTAAAAGGGGCAAATAAAATAAACTCACTAATGTATTTATTATTTATTAGAGAACAATATGTTAAAGAAGTAGAATGTAAAGAACTAGTAATTAAATATACAAGGACTAATTGGGACATAAATGAGGACCACTTTCTCCACTATATAAGGGAGCCCCTCTATTCCTGGGTAGGTGGACATTCTTTAATACTTTCTCTTTCTACTTTATCTCTCTACGTTCTTAGGATTAGTCACATCAAGTACTAGATCCAAGATTCCCCATTTCATATCATTATTTTACTCATCAATACTAATCTCACATGTTGTGTTATATGCCTCCCACTTGTCATTTGGTAGATTATCATTTCTTGGATTTATCAGACGCTTAAATAAAACAATTGAAAAGTACCATCCCAAGGTTTCAAAGGTTCTTACAATTGTAAAATCAATGCGATACAAATATTTTCTCATGCAATGGTAAGTATAACTAAAATTAGTTATCGATTATGATAACAAAACTGTATGTAATCCTTTGTCTTAATACACAAAATACTGGCCGAAAATGAAGATCTCTAAAAAATTGTTGACGAAGTATTTGAAATTATGCCATCCGACATGTATTATACGTTCCTTCTAGTAGCAAACATAAAGAAATATACAATGAACCACTGGACATCGGTGATCATTGACATGGAAAATGGAATGATAACAAACTATAACCCACTAACACCTAACAGTAAATACGCAACAGACTACACAAAGAAAATTGCTAAGCCATTTGTAAGTATTTAAAGTCACGAATGATTGTTATTTGATATTGGTCTTACATATAAGCTTCAAACTACTCTAAACTTTTGTTAACATGTGGCCTACTGAATAAAAAAAATACCTTTTGTAAAGAAGAGATATAAAGTAAAAATGCTAGAGATATCAAACAACAAAAACCTCACAACCTCGACTACCACGTTTTTGTTTTTGAATACGCCAAAGACATTATCCAAAAAAAATTGTAGCGAAAACATTACAGTGAATATATGTGCCCAAATATGAGAGCTCAAGTGTTTTATTACTTCCTATATGATATCAACATAAACATTCGATGGCAGCTCTCTTGATAGAGTTTTTGCAGATGTGATATATTTTGTAATGTGACATATTTTGTAAGTAATTAATGTTGTAAGTAAAAACATAATAGTGAGTAACCCTAAACTCGCATGGTCATTAACCTTACACTTGCAGTATTGATTAACACTAAACACGTTTAATGAGTAACAATACATGAATAACACGGTGGCAATGCCTATAATCGCATGGTATATTATAAAACTACTCACAAGTTCATATAACTACAGTTTATTGTTAGGTTACTACTCAAAAACTCACATGGTTAATATATATATGAACTCGCAAGATTAGAAAAACAAAAACATTGCGCGTTTACTATACCGGGAAATTCATGATTAGATAAACAAGAACATCACACATTCACTATACCGGGAAACGCATGGTTAGATAAACAAGAGCTCGCATGTTTGAATAAACTTGAAATCGAATAAGTAACTGGTCTCAACTCTTTATAAAAAAAATACAAAGAGCATTGCATGGTAATTATTACAGAAGAAATCATAACCTTCCAACCAATTTTTCATATCAATATTTAAGCATTTTAACAATTTCCATTGGCTAAGTTATTGCTTGATTTGACAGAAGTAGATATTTAACCATACCTAAAGAAATAACTACAAATACATATCAATATTGTGTTAAAGTTTATTCCTATAAAAAAGATAAACAAGATCCACTAAGTTTTATACATAAACTCTTTAAAGTCACAAACTCATAACCTCTTCATATTAAAAACCCATGGCCTATTTCTCTTCATCTGACGAATCATATGGCTACCCATCCTCTTCAGATGATGGATTTTCTGACTCTTTGGAGAACTTCTCCGAGTACAAACATACAAAAATCTTCGAGTACTCATTTGAGTCTTCGAGAAACGAGTTTATATTTTCCTTTCATGCTGCATATTACTCACCAGACTCCGGTTTGTTTTCCGAAAATGAGTCAGACCCCAATGATCTTCTAAAAAAAATGGAAGAGAAGCCATATAGAGGATAATGAGGAGGATGAGGATGAATAAGTTAGAGACATCGAGTAAGAAGAAGTTAGAGACACTGAGGAAGAAGAAGAAGAAGAAGAAGAAGAATAGAGTGAAGATGAGGAGGATGATGTATGATGGATGAAAATAAAGAAGAGCCTGACTCAGAAGACTCTTATTCTGATGTTTGATTGTTTTTTTTGGATATTTTTATTGTTTTATCATGTTCTAAACCGACTAACCCTAAACTATCTAATTATTTTTTATTAGGATTGAAAGTATGAACACTATTAAAGCTGTTTTTTTATTCTAGGAAAATTATAATGTTTATTTCACTCATATAACAAGGTTTATGATCTCATCTCAGTTTGTTTTTCATGTTAATATGTCTGTTATAGCTAAGTTTAAGTATAATATGGTCTAATATACAATAAATATACAAGAGAACATGCATAATAAACAAGAAAGAGCATTTTTAATATACTTAAAATCCCATGTTCTATTATATGATAAATCACAAGTTTGATATACTGAACTATCATTGTTAAATAAACAAGAACTCGCATGGTTCAACATACGAAAAAATATCATGCTTAATATTGAAGAACTTGCATGTTTGGTGTAAAATAATAAACAAGAATATATCATGTTTAATATACCTGAAATCGTATGGTCTATTATACGACAAGTCACATGTTAATATATTGAATCTAGCATGGTGAAATATACAAGAACTCGCATGGTTCATTATATATAGAAATATAATGTTTAATAAACAATAACTCGCATGTTAGGCGTATTATATACAAATATCGTATGTTTGATAAACTAAAGAATCGTATGATGTTAGACTGTAAAACTGTTTCGAATATTTTCAATCTTGGTATTGTATCTAAGTAGAAAAGAATATTTTGCAGTCATGAAATTAAAAATAAAAAACATGGGAAACAAATATTATTAATATTTAAAATAGTTCATCACAAGTCCTTTTATTATGACATGACTTCGAACAACGGCCATACTTCAACTGCTTGGTTGTTATTTCTCCTCTAGATGGAATATACTTCTTGTTAGGCGTTCCAGCTCGTCTTTTCATGTTGGGAGGAAACATTTCAGGCTCGGAAAAATCACTAGATCTTGATCGTTCACCAAAATTGGTTAATCCAGTATGTTAATGAGTAAGTTGACCAATAATTACTAGAGTGAAGAATGGCTCAATTAATGTCATAAATCTTGTTGAGTCGAATGTATTACAGCAAAAGCATGAGAACATGGAAAATAATATTGTTTCTAACACCACAATAACACTTAAAATCCAACATATTAACAACCATAACAGGATTTAAAAATTTTCAAATATGGTTGTCGAAAACTTATGGACTAGCCAAGTACGACATAGTTCAACATTTTGCTTAAACTTATTTTCATACTCATGGAATAATTTAGTACTCCATCTCAGCCATCTTAATAACATTGTGAAATTTCATTTATAAATAAGACTCTAATTTGATCAATTAATTCAAGAAGAGATAGACTACATAGTTTTTAATCTGATTGTTACAATGATTCAGCCATAATACCATATCATTTCCTTTTAACGAATGCTTCATCATATTTGTCCCGGGATAAATTATCAAGAAATTTATTATCTTAGATTTAAACTTCTATCACTATTATTCAGAGTATACCTGAACTTCTGAAAAATATGGAAAATAGAGTAGGCATGATATTAGTTTGGATAAAAAAGAGAAACAATATTAATGATACCGAAATGATTGTTCGAAATAAAAGTGATTTGAATCTCCAAAAAAATGAGGTTTTAAACTCACCAAAAACCATAGCCAATTGTCAGCGTCTTCATAACCAATAAGATCAAATGTAATATGAAATATATCTGCAAAACAAAATAAATAAATTGGTTTTATATGTCCCACATGGTGTTTATTTCACTAGAATTGTATCGTAAATATGACTAGAAATAACATGTTTAATACGTATGAAATCACATGGTCTATTTTGACAAGTCTTAGGTTTAGTATACCTAAAACTATCATAGTTAAATATACAAAAACTCACATGGTTCAGTATAGAAGCAAATATCATGTTTACTATTCAAGAACTTGCATGTTTAATATACCAAAACTAGCATGGTTTTAAATATAAAAACTTGCATGGTTAAATATATAAATAAATAACATGTTTAATATACAAGAACTTGCATCATCATCAACACTAGAATCACGATCATTAACATGAGAATTCATTATGATTATAACTAAACTCGCAACTAATCAAATTATAAGAAACACATGAAACTAATTGTTGTTACCATCATTTGCTACGCAGATAGCACTACACCCATATGTTTGTCGATTAAAAATGTTCCATCGATAAATAAAAGCAAACGACATGAATGAAAACCTTGACAACAGAAACCGAATGCTATGCAACAACACTTGAATAAATTTCCAGCACCATATTCCAAATGGCAGTTGATAGTAATATCACGAATCTTTAATCGTTTGAATTATCCCTTGAGTAAACTAAAAGAACTAGAAATATCTCTGAAAACTCCCCTCATTGCTTTCTCTGAAGTATTCCGTTATGGTAAGAGATATTCAAACCATAACCCTGTTTAACAAAAGATTGGATATTTTTTTATATCTGAATGACATGTCCTAATATAATCATGAATTTCTCTAGCAATCAAATCCAATGTCAAATATCTATGATATTGTTTGGAAAAAACGGGACTGCAAGTATGTTGTTCAACAAAATCCTTAATGATCATGAGTCGGTGGTGGAATCAACTGATGCATAAAATATCCATTACGTCCAGTTGATACTTTATTTTCACAATCAACAGTTATTTTACTTATTATATTATGTATGTATTTGAAATAAATATCACGCTCTAAAGATAACCTTAGAGCTACAACACCTTGATAAAATACTCCATACTAGACTCGCATGGTTAATGTACACATGAATAATATCTCCACATGCATAAATCTCGCATCTTCTTCCCGTCAACTCGCATCCTGAACAAACACGTGTCTGGAAACTCTAAAATCCATTGCAGATATATTTCACACCCTAAACAAATATAATAACTAAATTAAATACATTATACAATAAGTTTATAACTTATTATAAAAGGAAAACACATGAAACGTACTATTATGCAACATGTTTCTAAAAACTGAACAAAACACAACATGCTCAACTTTGATACTCCGATGACTAAAATTAAACATGTTTTTAATAATGATAAATAACAGAATAATGACCTGAAAAAGCTCGTACGATACTCTGTTGATTCTGGTTGTATACTCAGATAAAACAATCCAAAACACTGAAATTCTGAAAAGCTTGTACGATGACTGATAAGACCAATTTCTAAGTCAATGGACTGACTCTGATGATATCTACAGACACTCGGAGTAGAAAAATGTATGAGATTGTAGTAGGATAAAATCTAGTATCAAAGAAAGAGAGAGACAACTACCCAAAATTCAAATGTTTAAAATGTCAAATAAGAAGAAAATGCATCTTCTAAAAAAATATACTTATATAGTTGAGGGTATTTAGGTTATTATAATAATAAAAAATTGATATTAAACAAAGGTTGTTTAAAAAAATAAATATTAAATTAACATAAATGATAGATTGAATAGTAAATGAAAATATAGTTTGGTTTTAAATATTTAATATTTTTTAGATAATATATAACTTTTAAATATATAAAAAACATAAAATACAATCGAACACTAATATATTATAGGTAATTGCTAAAACAATAAGCCAAAACTACTCCACGAAGTTGCCTGTTTCTGATTTTCAATATTTACAAAATTGCCACTAACCAAAAAACCCTTAGAAGTCAAATTAATTACAACTCATGCCATTGAAGACTCCAAAATACTCCATGAAGTTGCAAACACAATTTCAAACATCAACCTTAATTCATCTTCTTCAAACTACTAAAAATAGAAACTTAACAACCAACAAAACCCATTTTCTCAAAAACTTTAAAAACTTTATAACATGGCTGGAAAATAGTCGGAACCACTTCCCATGCAGACCAGCATGGTCACCGAGGAGGTACATTGCATTTCCCTCACTCATTTTTGCAAAAAAATACCTTTTTGTAAAAAACTTGTTTTTGCGGTTCTTCGCCACCCTGTGGCGTGGTCGACATTGCGTACGCCAATTTAAAGGCGTATAATAGCCTTGCCACGCCGTTTTTTGGTGTGGGACACTTGCAGACGCCACACGTGTGGCGTATGATGGGTGCTCTACGCCAGCCAATGGCGCGGTGCTGCTGTTCTGCGCCTTTACATTGGCGGAATGGGCTTAACTTATCCGGAATACTGGTTTAATTGGTTTATCTACTTTTTACATATTGCACGAGGTGACCCAGTGCGATATTTCGCTTGTTTCGGACTACACTCACCATTTCACCACTCACGACGAGTACAACTCAGACTCGATGACTGAGTGGGTAAAAAGTACAGGGAAGTCGGGTTTTTTTTATAGATGTAGCATCCAAAGAGGTAGGGAAAAGATGGAGAACACCGAGAGTAGATTATCGGTCCGAACAATCCGGAATTTTTAAGTCGGCCGTTAAAGAGTGCGACCGTAAGCGTAAGGCTACCGGTAGCAAAAAAATAAATTGCCCTTTTCATTTGGTAGGAAATCCGATAAAATAAGACGATAAGTGGGTTCTTAATGTCCTTTTCGGGATGCACAACCACGAACTGATTAAGTATGCCGAAGGTCATTTGCAATGGTCCAAGTTAAAACGGAAAGAAAAAGAGCTCGTTGATCTTTTGATGGTGAACGGTACTAGTCTGCGACAAATATTTGGAGCTTTGAAAAAGGCCGATCCGGAGAATGCTTCAAATATCCGTCACGTTTACAATCACCGTCAAAGAACGAGGATGGTTGAAAACGGTGGTCGATCTCAAATGCAATGCTTGTTAGTTAAATTACAATTGCACAAGTACAAGTATTGGGTATGAACGGGCAATGACGACTCTAACGTCATAACCGATTTGTTTTTCGCACATACGCTTAGTATTGATTTACTATGGACCTTCCCACGCTTGCTAATCATAGATATCACGTATAAATTTATTCGTTACGGGATGCCTTTGTTCGAAGTAGTCGGGGTAACATCGACTAACAAAATGTTTTGCATTGGTTTCACGTTTATGGTGAGTGAAAAACAAGACAAGTACGAACGGTCATTTGGATGCTTGAAAATGCTAATGGAGGAGAATGATTGTGAATTACCTTGTGTTATCGTTACGGACCGTGAACTAGCCTTGATGAATAGCATCGACAAAATATTTCCTAGCGCTAGTCACATGTTATGTGAGTGGCATATCAATAAAAATGTTAGCGGGAGAACGAAAAAAAATGTTTCAAGACGGGAAGGTGGTTAACAATTTTTTGGCGGCTTGGAACGACGTTGTTTCATCCAATACCATTGAGGTGATGAACGAGAGGTTGGCTAAGATGCGGTCGGTGTTCAAAGACCAAGATAAGGCGGTGGATTATGTGGTTGACTCGTGGATTACGCTTTATAAAGAGAGGTTTGTTCACGCTTATACTAACAAAATCATGTATTTCGATAATCACACCTCTAATAGGGCGGAAAGCTCGCATGCTACATTGAAAAAATATGTCGGTTCTAGCCGATTGGATTTCGATGGGTTTTGGGATAAAGTACATGGCTTGTTAGCGATGCAACATTCGAGCATTAAAAAATCGATGAAGCTTAGCAAGTGTCGTCTAATTCACAAATTTCAAGATTTTAAACCGTTCAAATTTTTACGGGGGTACGTATCACCTATTGCATTGGCGATAGTATACAATAATTATGTTGATAAAAGCGGCGGTGAAAAATCTTCGTGCGTTTTCACCAATCGTACAATCCATGGTTTTCCGCGTTCCTACGAACTTGAGGCAATCCGAAGAATGGACGGTCATGTACCTACTCGGATTATAGACGAGCATTGGAATAGACTAGATATCCTTCCTCGAGTTAAACTCACCGGCGAAAAAGAGGTGAAATTTAATTTTGCAGAACTAAATGCTAAACTTGAAGAATTTGATGTTTCCAGACCTAGTCATTGGCTAAAACAAATTCAACAAATTTTGGATCCGTCGACGACACTCCTTTGCGAACCCCTCGAGAAGGTTAAAACATGCGGTAGAACTCCCAGACGTGTCGGAAGCCGTGGTTGTGGACGGGGTCGGGGTCGCGTTAAAGGTAGCAAACTCCAACGTGATTATTCTACGAAAAGGGATCCTTCGTATCATAAATACGTCGAACAATAAATGTTCGAGTCCCACGATAGTGCCAAAACTCCACGAATGGTAACACCCGCCGATAGTATGGCAACCCCGGTCGACACTTTTGGTAGCACCGCAAGAACGGTCGTCTCATATATTCTTAGTAATTCCGGAGCAAAACCGCAAAAAAACAGGTTTCATGCGTTGGTTTAGGCACTCCGGATGCATCGAACAACATTATCGCTATACCGTCATTCTCGGCTAAACCATTCCCAGCGAGATTACCAAATGTCCCGGACTCGAGATTTTCAAAAGACATACTATGCGTCCTTTCTAGGCTGGCCTGTAGGTGGGGGAGGATGGCATCGTCCGCGGAAAGCGGAAGCAGAAGCAGAACTCGATCCGGACGCATGCGGTCTGGAAACTATAGGCACCTCATCCATTGAAACTGCTAAATTGGCAGGTAAAACGGGCTTAGAATCTTTCCGCGCTCTACTCCGCTTCTTTATTCTCTTCGTCCGCGAGCCATCCGCAGACTGTGGGGCATCACCATGATCCATTACCTGAAATGAAAAATGTACGAAATGTCAAGGTTGGTCGGAAACACAAATTGTCATGCCCGAGGCGTTTTTAGAGAAATAATAACACAAACGCAGTCAACACACAACAAACAACAAGAATAAACCGGTCCCGAGTGATTCCGGTGACCGGAGCGGCCAGCGCCATCACTGTCGCGTGGGTATAAATGTGTACGCCAAAATGTTAGCGTAAGCCCTTGCACTCACGCCACAGTAATGGCGTGGATATGTCAACCTACGCCACTCGTGTAGCGTGGGCAAGCAACCCACACGACATGATGGGGTAGGGATAGTGTTCTTTGTCCCCGTGTGACGAAAAACACGATGGCGTAAGGATAGTGTTTTTCACCCCCTTGTGGCAAAGAACAATATGGCAGAAAAGTAAGGGTAAGGTTTGTTTCTAATTTTTATTTACATAGATTTATTTAGTTTAAATTTTAGGAGTAGTTTTTTTAGTTTAAATTTTAGGTTTAGTTTTAAATTTTATTGTTTTTTTAGAGACAAGATAAAGAGAAAAGTAGAGAATTGGATTTTCTTTTGAAGTTATGGCAACTTCGCGGAGTAAATTTAACTCTTTATAATATTTTGTAAGGATAAAATTGTCAAACAAAATAACTTCGCGGAGTAGTTTTTAGAAAAAAATAAAAATGATCTTGCGGAATAATTTCAACCGTATTTTTAACAATTCCCTGTATTATATTATAAAAAAACACAACCGGTCGCTAGTTTTAGTTTTTAATTTAAGTTTAAACCTAATAATGATATTGTTAATTCATTGAAACTATATTTACATTTAAAATAATAGAGAAATAGTCTAAATTCATTTCTGGTTTCATATAATTCATGATTGAATGAATTGAAAATAAAAAAAATACGAGGTAGCTTCCACGATTCGGTCAGCTATTTCCTTTATGAGAAACGAAACGTGCAGTTACATGCATGGACTAAAAAAGAAAATTCCTAGAATGTGAACGAACCAAGACGTAGACTTTGAACGTGCAAGCAACTGGCACAAACGTAAATCGCAGCTGTTTTATCATCGGATCGCAAAATCTTATTTTAATTTATAGATTGGATAAATCTTTTTTAAATGTAAGTATGAACCAATAACTCGTGTAGTAACTACTACCACGTAAAGTTGATTCAAATGTGACTCAGATTTAAGAATATTCTCTGCAAATTGGAATAAAAGTAATTTCTTATGATTGTACAGTTTAATATGGTTATTAACTTATTATGCATGAATGAGCTCATGTGTATCTATAGCAATTGTTTGACAAGTTAATCTAGTACGTACTACAATTTTTCTTTTCTTTTTTACATAGTACTTAATTACTCCTTCTATCCCAAAATATATGTCGTTTTAAGATTATGCACGGGTTTTAAGGAAGGTCATAATTACACATTTTTTTTCATAAAAAATAGAAAAAAGAAAGAGTCTAATTGGTATATGATTATAAATAATATTAAAATTTGCATTGGTAAATGAGAACGACATGTATTGTGGGACAAAAAATATTTCCTAGAACGACAAGTATTTTGGGACGGAGGTAGAATTACGAAGAAAAATTGATTAAGTTGATTTTGGCGCTCCAACAAGTTCCTAAGCATTTGATGAAATTTGAGATACTTTCTCTGAAATTTATAACATCCATTAATATTTTAACTATTTTTGTTGTAAACTTCCAAATGTTAGATCATTTTATATTTAAAATAAAAAATTATAATCGATAATATTTGATTATTTGTAATTTAAACCGTTAATCACCAAAATATCAATAAATCTATGAGCATTTATTATAATAAAAGGAATTTAACTACCTTTTAGTTTGGTTATCATATGCTAAAGATTCATTTGTTTTATAATTATAGATTTTATTGATTAATTTAATAATTTTATGACAATTAATGATAAAATACTAAAGATTTTTTCAATGTAAATATACGTTAATGGACGTAACAATAACGATGTTGTCGTCACCAATACATTATTTGGATCTTGGTCTTTTAAAAGATAAGTGACGTGAGACATAGATACTAAATATGGAGTTTTGTGATCTACCTTATCTTTTTAACAAAGAGTGATTGAGTTTTTTGTATTTTTAAAGTCTTTAAGCAACCTATTTGTTTTATAAATAATGTATGTATCTTGTGGATGCAGGATTTTTTTCACAATCTGAACCATGTTAAAGTTATTTTGTATGTTTGGTTTTATTTTACGCTTCTTTTTATTTGTTGTTAATCTTGAGCATGGTAAATTGTTCTTCTCAAAATAATCAGTTCCCTAGGTTATTTTTTTGGATGAACGAATTTTCCCAACAAGCGATGTGCTAAGCGTGCAACAAAAATAGAAGGAGTAGATCGATCTCTCATTTGAAGACGAGAGAACTAATCTTACTTGGAAACCGAAAGTCAGAAAGATGAGTTCTGTGAAGCGTTTAGCTTAGAAAAAATCAACGAATAAAATGACTTTAACCTCTGAATAATTAACGTTAACGCTTACATGATACTTATAGGATTGTTTGTTACTACTAATGATAATTCTACACAGGTTGATGTTGTGGTTTTATTCAAAGCTCATAATACCTGCATACTAAGCTTGAAAGATGAAGTACTATGAGAAGTATCTGAAGAGCCTATAAAGTTGGTGATATGGATCAGCTAAATCAGATTAACCTGAAGAAGTCCTTGGTGAACATATTATATCTGAAGATATAGCTTTACACGTTGTCTATGATAGTAGCACAAAAATCTGAAGTCACGTAGATGATTAGCCATAATCATACTTGAATTGTATACAGTTGGTGTGAAGGTAGAGGAAAAAGACCAATAAATCTTCATTTTAAGTATCTGCAAAAGGAGTATGAACACTCCGTAGATACCATGCTCTCCAATAAAGAACCATTTATGATGGCCGAAGTCAAGAGCGTATTGAACTCAAAAGATATTTAGAGGAATATTGAATTTAAAAGTAACTCGGAAGGTCACATACTAGATGTGAGGGGTCTGTCACGAAAAAAGTGATTCAAACAATACGAGAGGATTTTCTTGGTCAAAGTCTAAAGGAGTCGGGATATGTTCAAAATTAATTTGTTGGGTATGTAAGAAGAAATGGTATATTAGTAGGAACTTTCCAGAGAAAGTACAATGAAACAGTTATCAGAAGATCAAAGTCAAATATATTGCAATGGTGTTTGATGATTGTGATTAGGTTGATGGTTTAATGAAATCATATTTTTATAGGTACGCATATAAATGGTTGTTGGATTTGGGTGTGTCATTTGAAATGACTTCTAATAAGTATTGGTTTAGAATACCTAATGAGGGAAATGTCATCCTAGACAATAAAAAATGCTATGATGTCAAAGGGATTTGAATGGTACGACTCGATTTCTCTAAAAGACATAAGAGAATGATTAACAACGTAAGGTATGTACCTGAAGTTAAACATAATTTTTTTTCTATTAGACTGTTAGATGATGAAAGGTTTAACTATAGGGTTGGAGATGGAAAACTTAGGGTCTTATAAGGCTCCCTTGTTGTTATGAAAGCTAATACGACTAGTTGTATGCTAGTTCTTGAGAGCTCTAGAGTAGTAGAGGGTGTGTCTAGTATGATGAAGGATTCTACCAGGTTATGGCATCATCGAATGGGGTGTTTAAGTGAAAATAGACTTGGTAAACTAAGCAAATATGGTTGTTAGATAATGTCACAATTCAGAAACTAAGCTTTTGTGAATATTGTGTATTGGGTAGGAGAATGTGGGTGAATTTCATGCCCAATAACCAAACAACCAATAGAGTACTTGATTATGTTTATTCAACATTTTGGTGTCAGCACGGGAACCTACTATAGGTGATGCAAGGTACTTTATCTCGTTGATAGATTTATATTTCAATAAAGTATGGGTAATACTTTTGAAGATCAAGGATGAAGCATTTGGTGCCTTTGTGAACTGGAAGAATTTGACAGAGAATCAAATAAGAAAAGTGTTGAAGAATTTTCAGACTATAATGGCTCGGAATACGTGAATAATAAGTTCAATAGATATCGTAAAAATCTTGGCATTGCTAGACACTAAATTGTAAGTAGGACTTCATAATAGAACAATCTTGCCGAGAGAATTAACTGAACCTCCGCTGGAATGAGTTAGGTGCATGCTACATACAATTGGAATGGGTTAAAGGTTTTGGGGAGAAGTCGTGACAAGAAATGCATATATAATTAATATTGATCCATCTACGATGCTTAAGTTTCTTTATTAATTAGATTTCATATCAATTGAATCTTCTATATTAATTAAGTGTCCTGTTAATTTGGATTTTCTATTTATGAGGTTTCCTATATTAAGATATTATTACTTTATTACATCTATTGATTAATATGATTAAAAATAGAGCGTCTGATGAAGAATTATGGTTTTTCCTAAACCTATAAATATAAGAAGATACACAATGAAAAGGTGTGATGTAACGAGTGACGTGAGAAACATATTTTCTAAGTGATAAAAAACTCTAGGTATTTTAAGAAAGAAATAAGATGACAAATAAACATTGAATACATAGTTTTGAATCACATTATTATTTGTAATAAAGAGTGATTGAGCCATTTGTGTTTGAGAATCTTTATGTAATATACTTGTTTAATAAAAGAGTGTTCGTTTCTCGCTGATGTATGATAATTTCCACAATCTACACACATTAAATCTGTCTTACTTGCTTTTATTTTATGCTTGTATTTATTTTTTTATCTATATGGTTGAACTTAGTTGAGCTTTTGTTTATCCATATGCTTGAACTTAGTTGAGCTCTTGTATACTCTATGTTTAACAAACATAAATTGTATATCTATATGCTTGAACTTAGTTGAGCTTTTGTTACTGTTTATATATTAATTTGCATATTTCTTATCACAATACATTAGGGGATTTTTTATCATTTCTAAAAAGACAAGATTGCGGGACCACAATGTTTGGTTTAAGGTCTCAAATCATGCAACGCGTTACACTATCATAGTGGATGATACAACTAGTTTTTTTTTCAAATATAAAATTGTACCTCAAACTAATAGAACTATGTTGCCCAAATTTTTCATAATGTGTACGTACGACTTACCAAAATTTGCGTCTGAATATCAAATGATTTCCAGATTATGTGACTTTATATATGTTAACATGTATTATTTTGTTTGTTGTTAATACAGTAAAATCTTTGGTCTGTCCCGAGATTACTTATATACGTTTCAAATAAGCCGGTAACAAATAAAATATATGGATTTGTACAAACTTAAGTATACATCATATTGCGACTTTCGAAGTATATAGAATTTTTTTATATTTCTTTAATTTCAATTTTTATCTCTATACAGTAGCTTAGACTTAATTTGTCTTCTTTTGCAATATGAGTATTTGAGGGTTTGCTATCTGTCATTCCATAATGTGTTATTTGTAATTCCACAATGTTATAACATACTTTATTTATATGTATTTTATGATAATCCTAAGATTCCACATGATCTCGGTGAATGTGGATTCCTAATACAAAAAGTTGCATCACCAAAATATTTATATCTATTTTTTCTTATAAAACTATCTTTTTAGTATGTAATCATTCTTTATTTTTGTGGCCATTAATATGTTATCAACATACAATAATATAATTATGAACGTAATCCTACTGAACCTTTGATACACACATTCCTCAACCGAGTTGGTCTCAAAACCAAAGGAGACAATTACTTCAAGATATCTATGGTACCACTGTCGAGAAGCCTATTTAAGCTCACATAAGGATTTCTTAAGTTTGTATAACATTGACTTTGAATTAAGAGCTAAACATTTCTTTGGCTACACTAGATAGATCGTTTCCTCAATGTCGTCATTAATAAAAATGTTCTTAATATCTATTTAATGAAACTTTAGGTCAGAATATGCAACTAGTATCATGATTGTCCTAACAGAATCATTCGCGAAAACTGGAGAGAATGTATATTTAAGGTAAATCCATTCACGTAGAGTACAATATGTTTCCACAAGTCGTTCTTTGTCTATTCAAAATACCCTTGTAATATTATTTGGCTTTGTAAATCCATCTACGACCAATCACATTATTTTATTTTATTAATGGAACAAGCTCTCAAACCTCGTTATCTTGCATTGACTTATACTATTATTTCATATTGTCGATTCAAAACTGAGAATTATAATTTTTCATGGTTTCACGAAAACACAAAGGGTCATATACCATTACCCCATAAGAATATTCATGTTATTTAATACACGTTATGTGATATAAATATATAATTTTCTTTATATATCTACCAAACCTTCTTAATGGTACCAAATCTTCAGTTTACACTTCTTGAAAATGTAGATCTTGATCTTCTTAGATAATTTAATTTTCTTCTCTATGCGGAAGATAAATATCATTTATAGTATTTTCATGTTCTAGCTGGAATGAAATGAATAGTGTTGAAACCATAATATATGATACATGAGTATCAATTCATCAATAATGATCACTACGATCTCATATGTTAGCTTCATCAATTTTTCAGCATGGATTACTTAGTGCGATATGTTAGCTTTATGAACCAAACTTAACATCCTTAAAGGATTTTGGTGTTCCCGACTCAAATATAATCTTAATGAAAGGTCATAAAAGTTAAAGCCCTTTAATTTTTCAGAATATCCAATGAAATAACAAATAACCGTCTTACGGTCTAATTTATTTTGATTCAATCTATAAGGCTTCACTTCAAATGGACATCCCGGAACATATATATGCTTTAAGCTAGGCTTTCACCCAGTTCAAAGTTCATGTAGGGTCTTGATAGTTGATTTTGTATGGACTATACTAAGAATATGTGTAACACTTTTAATGGCCTCACCCAATAATTATAGTGGTAGAATTTAATGACTAGTCAACTCATCATCATATCCTTAAGTTTACGGGTTTGTTTCTCAAATACATCTTCTATGTTGGGAAAACCCAAATTTTTATATTGATGAGCTATACATAAATCCTCTAGGTACTTTTCAAGTAATTCGTGACATTATTCAACAAAACTGTTACATATGTAATAATATTCACCATTACGATCAGATCTGACGCACTTAATGCTCTTACCAAGTAGTTTGACTTTGTTTCTAAGAGTTATGGACTTGTCTTAGGGCTTCTGATATATAATGAATATGGTGTAGATAAATGTGCTAAGAAATTTTATCTATAAATGATATAAAAAATCGATACGTGTTCTATAACTCCTTCGATAACATTCAACATATATCGGTATGTATCAACTCTAAGATTCTTTTTCCTTTCTATGTACCTAAATGTTTTCACTTTGGTATATTTTTCCTTGATACATTCAAAGCAAACACCAAAGTCTGAACAATCAATAGAATTTAATAAAACTTTAACAACAAACTTTTATATTATTTCCTTAGAAATATGACCTAACTATTTGTGCCAAAGATTTCCTAAATTTTTAATCTTATAATTCAGTTTATTGGATACTTATGTGTTCATTAATTCTTTGTGATGCTTAATAATATTTAATAAATACAAATTATTATTTATTTTTAAATACCATAACTTATAACATCATGTAAAGAAATAATCATTTAACTATTTAAAAAAAATTGATTACTTAAAGTTACTTATAGGAAAACGATCAATTTTTTTTTCTATCATATTTCAAATACAAAAAGCGTTCACCAGAAAGAAACAACTTAAAATAAAAGTAATACAAACTAAACATGGATTTCTCTTTATTTAATAAATAGATCTTTCACCATTGTCGAGGCTTCATTTTGACTTCTTATCGTACCCTAAATAGAAAAACACACATGGGTAATAACAATCATATCAACCCATCATATATTTCTTGAAGTTGAAAATAAACTTGCTTCCAAACATATTAGAGTTGTGAGATTACCTTTATCTTTCACATAAGTTTTGTATTATTCACACTCTATTTTGAGATATTTTTTCCTCTTATAAAATAAACATCGACATGCAGTAGGTAATTCGTTATGTTTATTTCCCCCTGCAATGTAAGCCTTATCAAATTCCCTACTACAATTTCGTCGGGAAGGTCAATATTAAGTTTTTTAAAATCTGAGATGATAATTGACATCCCAAAAACATGGTGCCCTATTTTCTTTTTAATATGAAATTTCACAGTGGAGAACTACATCAACAACACTTAATCTTCACCTTAGTAATCCTGACAAAACCTTTCTCAACGTTTTTTTGAGAAACTCGATTGCATGGGTAATCTCTGCTGGTGACAACCCCACATGATGCCAAAAAAATTCATGTTTCATAATTATCAAACACAACCAGTTTTAGTTTCCCCACGACCCAAATTCTTTCTTTTTTAGAAGAATTATTTTAACTGAGGGAAATGACGACTTAGTCCTTAATGTTAGGTAAAAACTATGACATTTCAAAATACAATTTCATATCCCATTTTTATTGGAAAAACTCTAAAATTGTAGGTCTATTGTCTAATGCATTAAAGATATTGACAATTATATATTAATATATATAAAAATACAACATATAAACATTACATTCATTGATATATAAAACTTTAAATAATACTTAAATATAGATACAACATGTAAAATATAACCTTGAATCGCTAATAAGATATTATGTTATGAGAAAAAATATTAACATAGACTTGTATGAGTTTGAGAAATGGTTGATCTAATTTTAATCGACTTAATTTGGAAGACCCACCAACATATATTATTGCGGTGTGATATACTATGCTAGGCTTCCATATTTTGATGAAATACTTAATGACCAATTCACACTAGATATTCTTGTGTTCATGATTATTATACCAAATATGGGTCAATTTACTTAATGGATGTTAATGCTTGCAATAACATCAATCATAAAACTTCTAAAACCATAAGTAAATCAATTCAACAACGGGAACTAGTGTGGTATTGTATGTTGGTTACATGACCTACTTACCAAAGTTAAGATGACCTTAATTGTAAAATACACATTATATATAAACATAAAATAACCATATAAACACACTTGAGCCCCAAGATAACATATGGTCCAGTTCTGAAGGAATACCCTGAAGATGTGCATGCAATGCAATCCTATAATGACGTTTTTTTGATGGAGCAAATAGTATTGTTCCCATAATAAACATCAAGGTCTTTTTATACTTCCTTGTTTATTAAGCAAATTTGACTGAATGTGCCACGACTATGCTCGTTTCATCGTGACAACCCGATCTCAAATCGAGTCAAAAGCTCTAAATTTCATCCGAAATCATATTTAAATGATAAAACACATAATTTTAACATGTGTTTCCTAAAAAAAATCAAGCAATCATGTGTATAAATCTATCATTAAGTAAACATAGAATCACACGTTATGTTTAATTCAATAACAAAATTATAACATTAATCTAAAAGGGGTTACACTGATACTAATTCTTAGAGTTCATATCGTATGAATCCTAAGTCCACACATGAACATATGATCCCTAAGAGCATGAAGTCTTCCTTAAATGAAAAATAAGAAACTTACATAAATAAATAGATATTTTGTTTTTTTTAATTTACTCATGATTCACTATATATTCTATTAATGATACGATGTATGTTCAATTTTTAAGTGAAGATAACAAATAAAATTTGTATATTTTTTATGTCTATGAGCTTTTTATTACCAATAACAACAGAATTATTGGCTTAGTGACATGAAATAATTGTTCACTATATTCCCTTTATATAAGATTTACAACTATAGTTTTAACTTAATCCTAATTGCAATCCCATTTCCTAATTTTGTTATGTTATCAAATATCATAAACTTGATTATTTGCGTTTTTAAAAATTAGTCCATAAAATTTATATAGTTTAAAATTAAATATTAACATTCCAATTCTAATATGATACAAATTTTAAAGATATTTATTCGAGAAAATAATCTAATATTGAGGAAGAATAAACTTGATTCATTAATAGTCAAACAATAAATATTTATTTTTCCAGTCCAATAATCTTAATATCTTCAAAATTTGGGCGCCTTCAGAAATCAATATTCATTTTTTTACTTAAGAAGTAGTTAAAATTATTTATGAAGAACAAACTCAACTTCTTCAATAAATTTATGCACACTAATCCAACTTAAAAATCTTACCGGTTATCTAAAGAAAATAGATTGGTTGGTTGGATGAGTGAAAAAAGTTAGAAGTATATATATAATATTTTTACCAAATATGATTAAATTATATAGGAAGACTAATTTTTATGATATTAGAAACTATAAAACCAATAAATTATGATTTTAATTTGGAATATATTTAAGTTTTATGATGACTCAATAGATAATACGACTTAAAATATTGTATAATTAAATAAATAGTTTACTATTGATTATAATTTTTTTAACTTAAATAAAACATAAATACGTATAACCTGTTTAAATTTTTTTTGTCTTCCACACCTAAGATTCATAAAAGTTCTCGCACTATAAAATCATCTTGTAACAATTACAACTATTTATGTATGGATTTTAGGATTATCTCTCATTTAAAATACTAGATAGCAATTTTTATATTACAAGATGATTTCAAACTGTTAGCTTTTACGTGGAAATTTTTAGAAGATGGTCTCCTAGACGAGGGTCACATAAACGAAAATCTTATAAAGAAAGTTTTATCAAACGATAATCTTGAACACGAGGTTCTTAACACGAGGTTCTTGATCAGCTGAGACATAATTAGTTACTTCTTAATAATTAACTAATTATATTAAGACGTAACTGATTTCATTATTTAATCAAGAAAGTTACTATTATAAATAATTTCATTTTTATTTAAGAAAAGTGAGTCGTAGTCTTTAAGTGAGTCTGAAAGAGCTTTAATAAATGGGCAAAGTAATAAAAAATTTGTTCTTCTAACTCGTTTGTGAGAATTTCTTGAAAAATACTTTGTTGAGATAATAAATTGAAAAACTGATCTCTTCTCCAGATATAGGTCGATTTGACAAGAATTGGGTAAAAGTAAGCGATTGTGTTTGTTTTCTTTTCGCATATTTATTTTGTTTTTTTTTTTATTTTATCCCATATTACACTATTTTTCTTGATTGTCTTTTTTTTATTTTACTCCATAGATAAAGTATTTGTGTGATTAAATTGAATTTCACAATAATTGGGCCCCACCATGGGAAAAGATTAATTGAATTAAGCACCATGAGTTCAAAATGAGATATTGAGAAGTTCACCAGAAGTAACTAGTTTGGGTTGTGGAGGGTGACAATGAGGGAAATTCTAATCCAACGAAAATATATTCAAGCGTTAAATGGAAAAACACAGATTCCATTGCATCTTTCAGCCGCAGAGAAAACCAAGATGGATGATAATGCAATTAGTGTCATTATCTTGTGCCTCAGAGACAAATTACTAAGAGAATTGGCTAGAGAAACATATGTCGTGTCTATGTGGTTTAAACTTGACATCTTTTATATATCCAAGTCATTAGAACATAAGAAGTATTTAAAATTACAACTGTATCTCTACCATATGGTAGAGACCAAGTCGATAATGGATAAGTTAATGCAATTTAATAAGATTATCGACAATTTGTTGAACATTAATGTGAACTTGGAATACGAAGACAAATCCATACACCTATTGTGCGCTTTAGCCTGTTCATTTTATAATTTTAAAGATGTTATGCTTTATCAAAAAAAGGAACCATCACCTTAGATGAAGTCCAATTGGCTCTAAGAACCGATGAACTGAACCAATTTAAAGATTTAAGTTTGAGAATGATGATGGAGAAGGTTCAAATATCTCAAATGGTAGAAGTGAGAACAAATAGAGAAGAAATGATAAAATACCCAAGTCCAAGTCCAAATAAAAGTTGGTGGTGACATCTTAAAATTGAAATATTATTGTTGTCATATTCCCGCTCATTTCAAGAAGGACTTTCCTCAGAGAGGAAGTAATGGTAGTTTGTGTGTTTATATTCCTATAAGTGAATATGAAGGTTATGAGAACTCATGAGCACTAATAGTGACAAGTTGGACCTAAGAAAAGCTGGGTCATGGACTCATGATACTCATATCAAATCTGTCCAAGAAATGAATACTTTGAGACCTTAAAATTAAAAGAAGGCCGAGTTGTACGTCTTGGTAATAATAAAGCATGTAGAGTTCAATGCATGGGTTATATCAGGCTCAAAATGTTAGGTGATTGTGATTTCTTTTTGAAGGGTATGAGGTATATTCTCGACTTAAGAGAAATTTAATTTCCGTTATCATGTTTGAGGATATATGATATTGTACTAAATTTGAACGTGAGATAATGAGAATTTCTCATGGTGCATTAGTAGTAGCTAAAGGGTCTAAAATAAATATTTTATATATTTTTGAAGGTTCTACTGTTATTTCTAATGCATTAGTAACTAGTGTATAAACTCTAGACATAACTAAACCTAGGATATTGAGATTGAGTCATGTCAGTGAAAGAGGTTTAATTGAATTAGCTAAACAAGGTTTCTTCAGGAAAATAAAATTTGAACAAACTAAAGTCTTACGATATATGCACACTAGGCAAACAACACAACCTGAAGTTTGGGGTGGGAGTGCACAAGTCTAGTTTTCCATTTGAGTATGTTCACTCGGACCTTCAGGGTCCAACGTCTGTTTCTACTCATGAGGGGAATTCATATTTATGTAGCATAATTGGTGATTATTCTGAAAGGGCATGAGTACATGTTATTAAGAATAAAAGTGAAACTTTTGAAAAATGTAAAGAATGTCATACTCTTGTGAAAATTAAATATGAACTAAACTGAAAGTTTTGAGAAGTGAAACTAATATGGAGTTTATTTCATAGTATTTAAATGCGTTTTGAAGGAACAAATATATAAAGAGGCATATCACCATGCTATACACACCATAGTACAATGGTCTTGCAGAAAGAAGGAACATGATCTTGTTAAAACGAGTGAGTGTATGTTGTTGGGAGCTCGATTACCTAACCTTTTTTGAGAGGAGGTTGCTAATGCAACAACATACTTGATTAAGAAATTTCCATCGACATAAATAAATCGAAATACACTTATAGAGGTTTAGAGTGACGTACTGACATAATACTCCAACTTGAAAATCTTTGGAGCTTTGGTGTTTTTCTATGTCAAGCAGGACAAGCTTGATACTAGAATTGTGAAGTGTATTTTTATTGGTTATCCTGAAGGTGTAAAGGATTACAAACTGTGGAAGATGGAAAGTGGAAGATCAAAGTTTATAATAAGAAGGAATTTTACTTTTTATGAAATCCAAATAAGGATGAAGTGTAAAAACTTGAATTAAAGATCAGAAACAATGGTAGAGATAATTTAGTTTGAGATGAATCCTTCCACTAATGAGAGGGAATAAAAGAATCTGACTCAAAAGCTTGAAAAAAGTGTAAGCCAAACAATAAATGCTCCGGTCTATCAGCTAGCACGAGATAGGGAGAGGAAAGTTATTACTTCACATAAAAGACATGGTTATGCTTAACTATTTGTTATGCTTTGAATACGACTGAAGAGGTGAAAAACTAGAAAACAAATAACTTCAGAGAGGCATTCAAAATCAATGATTGAAAATATAATTTCAAGGAAATGAAATATGAAATTATTTCATTAGAGAAGATTCAAGCTTGGAATCTTATGTCATTACCTAAAAGCAACATGGTAGTTGGTAGAAAGTGAGTGTTCCAAAAGAAAGAAAGTATACTAGGGGTTAAAGAACTAATGTATAAAGCGAGACTTAAAGAAAAAGGGTTTACTCATGTGGAATGGATCAATTAAAACAAGATATTTTCACCAATGGTGAATATTGTTCTATAAATATTCTTATTGCAATTGTAAATATATATAATCTTGATTTGGAACATATGGATATGAAGACCGTATTCTTACATGGATAGTTAGTTGAAATAATGTATATGCAACAACCTGAAGTTTTATGGAAGACAACTCAAAATTATGTTTGTTAAAGAAATCATTGTATGTGTTAAAACATAGTCCAAGGTAGTGGTACCGTTGGTTTGATGATTTTTTTTATTAAAGACTGGTTTTGTGAGAATAAATTTTGACAATTGTGTGTGCATGATGAAAAATAATGAGAAATAAATTCTCTATATTCTCTTTTATGTAGATGATATCCTTATAGTAATTTATGACAAGCAAGAGATTCATATGCTCAAGATGAATTTAAATGGTGAATTCTAGATAAATGATCTTGGTAATACAAGGAGAATACTTGGGATGGATATCATGAGAAATGTGAGTTGTTCTTATCTCAGCAAAGCTACTTGAAGAAAGTGGCCGAACGGTTTATAATGACAGCTTTTAAGGTAGTAGTCATTCCACTAGGCCATCATTCAAAATTAGCAGTTAAATAGTATCCTCAATCCGTAGATGAGAAAAAAAGACGGATAATACTCCATATGCAAGTGGAGTATGAAGTATCATGTTTGGTATGGTTTGTTGTCGACCAAATTTATCATATGCAATTAATGTGGTAAGTCAGTTTATTAAAACCTGGGTCTTGTTCACAGACAAGATCTGAAATGGGTACTGGAATATATGAATAAGTCCTTGAAGGATGATCAGAAGTACACTAGAACATATCTAGGTATGAATGTTTTAGAGAGTTATGTAGATGCGGACTATACATGTGATATAGACACTAAACAATCCTTACCGTCTTTTGTGTTTACATTCTTTGGAATAGTTACTTAGAAGGCTAATAAATAACCGGTTGTAGTCTTATTGATAACTCAAGTATAATAAATTTCCCTTGTTGAAGGGGGTCAAAGAAGTCTATGGTTGAAGGGTATGATTGGAGAAATGGGGATTAGTCGAGAATGTGTGAAGATACGTTGTGACAGATAGAGTGTCATTAATTTGGAGAATCATCATGTATCATGAAAGTACAAAACACATTAATATATGATTACATTTTATTGGAGACATGATTAAGACAAAATAAATCATGGTGAAAAAAATAGAAACAAAATAAAATCCAGTAGACATGTTCACCAAATCATTACCTAGAGCAAAGTTCAATAATTGCTTGAACTTGATTAACTTCGTTGAAAAGTGGACAAAGGTTTGAGAGACCAATATAGTAGTTAGTGGGAAGTTGGCATTACCCTCTATTTAAATGAAAAGTGGAGAATTTCTAGGTTTTGCCTTAGAAAGTTTTATACGAGGGTCTTCAAGCGATGATCTTCAAATGAGGTTCCTCATCAGTTAAGAAAGAATTGGTTACTTCTACAAAAGTAACCAATTTTGTTAAGAAGTAATTGATTATGTTATTCAATCAAGAAATGTAACATTACAAATACTCTCGTCCGTCTTCAAGAAAAATACGGTTCAAAAACTGAATAGTCATAATCTTGAACATAATATGGAAGAAATTTACGAAGTGTGTAGAGTAAAGAGAAAAACTTATTATTGTAACTCATTTGAGAGAATCTCTTGTAAAATACTTTATCGATATAGTAAATTGAAAATTTATTCTCTTTGATTTGACTGAACTAGGTAAATAAGTGATTAAGTTTGTTTTCTTTTCACATATTTATTTTGTTCTTGATTATTATTGACATATCCCATATTACACTATTGTTTTTGTTGCTTATTCAATTGCGTTTCATACACAAAACATTGGTGTGAGTAAATTAAATTTCACACAAACTTATATCACTTATGCGATAATCGTATTTTGCGATGATTTGAAGATAATTTTTAATTGGAAATGTTGTATAATAATTTCTAGACTGCAATATCATTTTGAACAGAGTGAAGCTCTTACCCCAATATTTCAAAAAATATCCAACTTTATTATTTCCTCCATAAAGGAAATACCTAATTTACCTTTTTTTAGTTTTACACCAAACACCATATTTATCTTCTTTCTCCAACAATCACCCAAACAACATCTCTACGTTAATTGTTTCCAGCTATCCACCTAATTAATTTATGTGAAGGGAAGTGACAAAGAATTTTCCAAAGTAGAAAAACTAATATTGTCAGAAAAGAGAAGTTACATTCGTTTAAGGTATTTCCCCTATTTATATTTCATTCCCGTTTATGGGCGGTTATAAGGACCTTTATTCTCACTTACTACACTCATTACTCCACTTACATCATGCAGTCTATATTTATGGATGAAATTGTTAAGTGGTTTGACTAAGACTTATAATGTTATTAAGTCATAATTCAAACCGTTTCCCTTTTTTACCGCACTAAGTTGGCTTTGGGTGCGTGCTTCTCCGAATAGGACTTATTAACTTATTTGCTCAGTTTTACCGCTCGGTTTGGGAAACAGAGTAACTCGAGCGGTAGTTTCTCTTTTAACCTTGTTCAGCTCTTCCTCAACTCGTTCGGTCTGCCAACATGCTCGTCCGACTTGATCATTGTTACCTTGCTTTATTGATTTTAGCTCTATTATTTACTCCGCTGGTTGCTTCCTCATTGTATCTTTGCATTTCTTTCTAGCTCGAGCTCGTCCTTTGTTCTCTCACCATATTTATCTGCTCGACGTTTTGGGTTTTGCTTGACCGGGGAATACCCCCTCGTCAATTAATGCCCACCATCAACCCAGCTATAAATCCTAGCCACCATAATTCTGATATAAGTAGACAACATTCAAGTTAAATTCTACTAACTCTTCTCTTCTAACCCAAAAAATAACTTAGCCACAACTTCAAACAGTCTCGCAAATTCCAACGGTAAAAATATGAAATTAATCTTATTTTTTAAATTTAATTTATGGGTTTGGATATCGAGTTCGAGGAACTTATTTTTTTTAGAAATTGAGTTGTAAGAGAAATACATCTAGTTTCGAGATGCTGGCTCAGAATTATATGCATTTTTTAAAAAAAAAACACCTAATTTCGAGATGCTGTCTCGGAATTAAATGCGGCTTTTTATATTAAAAACACATAATTTCGAGATGTTGGCTCAATATTAAGTGTTTCGAAGTTTAATGATGGGAATTGCTAAAAAAACGGCCAAAACTACTCCGCGAAGTCGCTTAAATTTTTTTTTCAAAACTACTCCGTGAAGTTATTTTGTTTGACGGTTTTGCCCTTCCGAAATCGTATAAATACTCAATTTTACTCCGCGAAGTTACCATAATTTCAAAAAAAACTCAAATTCTCTAACTTTCCTCTACCTTCTCTCTAAAAAAAATTATAACAATTATAACTACAATTATAACTAAAAATTGATACTGACCTAAGCTAAATTAAACTAAAAAAAACTAAACCTAAATTAAGTCTAACCTAACTTAAATTAAATTAAATTAACCTAATCTAAAAACTATAACAAAAATAAATTAAAACTACCTTTCTCTACCCACCCTCTCTACCCACCCCAAAAGTGAAACCCACCCCTAGACCGTAACCCTCCCCTAAACCGAAATCCACCTCTCTCTCGGCAACTCTTCCACACCCACCGGCACCCATCCAAACCAAAATCGTGACCGGAAATTCTTGTCGGCGTAACAGGAAGGAGACGGGCGAGATTTCGGAATCGAAAAATTATTGTAAGTTCATTTCGTTGTTGTTAGATATGTTAGTTAGGTTTAATTAGGTTTAGTTAGACCAGATCGGTAGAAAATGCGGGTTTTTGGGCTGTCGGTATGCCATGGTAGAAGCTTAAAGCTTCTGCCATGGCGAAAATGTTCTTCGCCATGCGGGGGCGAAGAACATGATCCCTACGCCACGCCATGGCGTAGGGTTGGTTCCACACGCCATGGCGAAGGCGTGGGTTCCTGGCTTTACGCCTTCAGGATGGCGTATAGCCAGGATCCCACGCCTTCGCCATGGCGTGTGGAACCAACCCTACGCCATGGCGTGGCGCTGCGATGCTACAGTTACTGGAATGGCCCGGGACCGGTTTCATATTGTTTGTTGGTGTCGATCATATGTGTTTATGCTATTTTTTTTAACAAAAACAGATATCCAAGTGAGTTTTAGTATTTTCAAGCACGCCTTCACATTTGCGTTTCTATTTACAGGTTATGGAGTTAGGTATGGACTTTAATGATCACGAAGACCATCGGTTGCTTCAGGGCGTGAAGTTTGTTAAACAAACAATGTCCGATGATACGACCGATGCTTTTTTTGATCGAGTGGTTTGTAGGATGTTTTATGATTATGGACGCTTGGAGTATCCTAATCCAATTCCACGTAGTCGTGAAGAAGTCAAAAGCAGGTACAATCGTGCGAAAGCTGAACCACTTCAGCTTTTGGCCAACTTGCCTTACAAAGTTCAACAAGTAGCACTTGTTGATTGGAACCTGTTTAGGACAGATTACGTTACCAGACATATGTTGGATCATATCGAAAGTAAGGTTGATTCGATAGAAGATGACATTGCGAACTTCGGACATATTCCAGAGAACAGAATGTACGGTTTCGAGTAAGAAATTATATTTTCACTATGTAATGTTGTTAATCTCACCTTGCTGTGAGATCGTTTTATTTATATTTTGTATCAAACGTATCATTTTTTGTTTCGGATTGTATGATACTTTCGGATTGTATGATACGTATCATTTTGGATTTCGGATTGTATGATACTTATTTATTTATAACTGTGCAATGCTAACTGAGGGTTAACTTATCTATCATTTGTTTTAAGTTATTTTCTTATGTATTTCTAATTATGTAATGCTTTGATTAGAGTGTAATGTTTTAATGCAATCGACATATTAAGAAGTTTACGTGTGATTGTTTTTAAGATAAACATCCAAAGTTTACATTCATTACAAAGTTTAAGTGGTGAAATGATGAAATGATAAGCGTAGTCCGAAACAAGCGAAATTTTACATTGTGTAACATCATGCAACACATAAGAAGTAGTTAAACCAATTGAACCGGCATTCCAGAATAGTTAAATGGATTTCGCCATTACTGTGGCGCCGAAGATCGTGAGTACGCCACAGGTGTGGCGAAATTCAGGTTTCCCACGCCATCAGTTGGCGTGTGGATTCCAACGGGCGCCACACCAATGGCGTACGACACACCAGCAATGATATGTTCTTTGGTTGATTGGGTGATGTTCTTCGAGTGTTGAATTATATATGTTGGTCGTAAATTATCTGAATTTGATAATAAATAATAATATCAAATTATAAATTAGAAACTAAATAAAAAACAAAAATATAAAAACCAGCTATTGCTTATTTTTTAAAATTTTTAAATAAAAAATAATAGATTTTCCAGGTGAAATAGCTTTACCTTCCAACCATAAATAATGTGTACCACACGAAAAACATTCATTTTATAATCTACTCCTATATAACTGTTATAGATAAACATCCAATTCCTACCCTAACAATACAATAACTATGATGATATAGAAGTAGAAGTAAACTTTGTATTTCTAATTTGGCCTTTGCAGATGATATCTTGTTGTTCACTAATTGTAAGGAGACTACTTTAGTCTCACTTAACTCTTTCTTACAGGAGTATCAGGCTATCTCTGGTCAAGTTATAAACAAGCAAAAGACTAAGGTTATTATAGCTAATGGCACTAATATGGCTAAAATCAGGTCCATTGGTAATATCACTGGTTTTGATAACACTTCTCTGCCTACTGTATATCTTGGTATAACTATTGGCACAAAAAATAACTCTTCTATATATATAAACCTTCTTAAGAAGCTCAATGATCGTATATCTTTGTGGGAATCTAAGCATTTGTCATTTGCTGGTCGTCTTACTCTTATTAATTCTGTTCTCATGAACATTGTGATTTACTGGATGCATGCTAATGTTATTCCTAATAATATTATTTCTAAGATTGAGAAACTTTTTAATGGCTTTCTTTGGGGCTCTACTAGTGCTGACAATAAGATGCACTGGTGTTCTTGGAAGACTGTTTGTAGAAGTTTTAAAGAGGGAGGTCTAAACATCAGGAACTTGTCTGATGTTCAAACCTCCATCTCTTGCAAACTTTGGATGCAGTTCAGGGAAAATAGGCTGCTTTGGTCTAATTTGGTGCATGATATTTACTGTGGTAAGAGGCATCCTATGCAAATCATCAACAATGCTAAAGGTTCAATGGTTTGGAATAGGCTTATTAGGATTAGGCATGTTGCTGAGCAACATATCTTTTGGTCTCTGGGTGAAGGTAATGTAAGTTTTTGGTTGGATAGGTGGGCTAGTCCTAACCCTCTGTTGATTTTGGATAACTCTTTAGACAATTCCTGGTTTCATAATGACAAGGTCAATCTGTATTGGTCTGGTAATCAATGGAGTCTGGATAGTATATCTAATCTTATTAATCCTAAGGATTTAGATATAATTAATAACTGCTACTTTAATCCTAATGGTCAGGATAAGATTATCTGGAGCCTTTCTAATAATGGTCATTTCAACCTTAAGAGTACATGGGATTATATTAGAGCTAACTATGGCAAATCTAATGTTTACTCTAAGATCTGGAATAACTTAACTCCTAAAAAACATGCTTTTATTCACTGGAAAGTCTTAAAAAATTTCATATCCACTGATTCTGTTCTTAGAGATAGACACATTGTGGTTGTCTCTAAGTGTCAGTTCTGCCTTAATTCTGAAACTACTCAGCATCTCTTTATTGCTTGCAATGTTACTTGGGGTGTTTGGGTTCACTTTGCAAACATCTTTAATGTTACTATCTTTAGATACATGACTACTTTGCATATGACTAAAGCCTGGTTTAGTCTTTCTAACAGTTCTAAGCATATCTGCAATATTATTCCTACCATCATCTTTAGCCTGATTTGGAGATTTAGAAACAATGCTAGGTATAATAATGTTTCTATCTCTTCTTGCTATATTATTAACAAGGTTTATGATTCTATATATCTCATGAATTGTGCTGGTATCTTCAAACCTATGCACTGGGCACATGTTACTAATGTGGCTGCTAGATTTGGTTTGTTCAATCTTTCTCACAGGATCTCTAACAGGCCTTTAATTACTAAATGGACTGCCCCTATTTCTGGCCGTTTAAAACTTAATACTGATGCTAGTGTAGCCTACAATGGTGAGGCTTCTGGTGGTGTGGTTCTCAGAGATAATGATGGTTTTCTGTTGCAGGCTAATGGCTATCTATATGGTAAACTCTGCCCTCTTTATGCTGAAGCCAGGGTTCTCCTAGATGGTCTGATCTTATGTAACTCTAAAAATCTAACTAATATTGATGTTGAAACAGACTCTTCTATATTAGTTTCCTATATTAAATCTGACACTAGTCAAAATGTACCCTGGTCTCTATCTTCTACTATTAAATGTTGCAAAGGCCTTATGAACCCTAATATGACAATCAACCATGTTTATAGAGGTTCCAATCGGGCTGCCGATTGGTTAGCCCGATGGACTATCAAATGCAAGATGAAACTGGAGTATGATTTCATATCATCTCCAGCTGAATTGAAATCAATTTTAATACTAGAAAGTTTAGGAGTACCTTATATCAATCTCGAATAGTCTGCTTGTTCTTCCCTTCTGTTTCAGGTGCTTGGATCTCGACTGAGAGCTCCCTCGATTGCTTCTGGGTGCTTGATCTTCCTCATCTATTCGCTCGCATGTGGATGGACTCGACTTTGGTGGTTATCAGCTCTTTTGGGTTGTTCCTTTTCATCACTGATGGTTGGCTTCGTCATCGGAGGCTTTGATGGTTCTCTTGTTCGTCATCGGAGGCTTCCTGCTTCTGGTGGATCTTCGATCTCAGGAGCACCTTCTCCGTTCTTTCACTCTTGAGAGCGATTTCTTGGAGAGAGCTTCACTAAGTCGCAGATTTCCTTTCCAGAAGTCTGTCTTGAAGATTGTTTGTTTTCTGTTTCGTCTTTGAGTTGTGTTTCTGTCTAATTTAGGTTTAGGGTTTTTCGATTTGGGGATTAATTGGGAGGTTGTTCTGTGTGGTTGTTAGAATTGGAACTTTTTGTGTATTTCTCTTTTCAGGGCATTTCTTTTGCCTTAATATTTTGTAATATTTTTTGGGTTTTAATAAATATTTGGCTTTGGTTAAAAAAAAAAAAAAAAATACAATAACTATGATAATTTGCTGACCACAAAAACTATATTAAATCAAATAAAAACTTCCAAAATTCAGAAATGTTTTGTATTAATTTTGGATGTAGTAACGATTTCAAAGTTTTATGAAACCATAAATAATTTTTGTCACACAAATAAAACATCCGTAGTTATTGTTTCTACATTTTAAAATAACAATCTCAGGACTTAAAACTGAAGCAGCTGGTTGAAATTGGAGCATTATCGAGAGCTAATTTTGCTCAAATTAAGACACGACGAGGCCCTTGCCTAAAAGAATTGACCAAATCCCACTCCCTCGCATGAATTATTTCTCTACATTTTCTTCTTTATCTCCTTCTTTTTCTATATAAACAATTTTGCAATTCGACAAAAGCAACGCATCCCCCTATTTACCTCTCTTTGTCTTCAACAACACAACCCAGGTAAGGTAAGGTACCCTTTCATATTTCTGTAATAGCAACTATTGTAATCACCATCATTTTTTCTCGTTGATCAGATCTCAAAGTTAGAATCTTACCTTTTCTGGGTTTGCTTCTTTTTTTCAGCTACAATGCTTCAACTCCGTTAAATTTGTCAAAATTCGATTTGGATTTTGGTTTTACGTTACAGATTGATTCAAAAGATCGGTTTCAAGCCCTTCGATTATCCTCGTTACTGATTTACAATCTCTAACATGCATACGATTTCATCTAATTGATAAGAGTAGTACTAATTGGTTTTCCTAGATGGATTGTTACTAGATTCCTGGGTTTCATGTCCGTTTCATTGTTATTGTCTAGAGAATGAATACTTCATCGTTGATTAGATTTCGCTGTACTTTTATTACTGTTTTTAATTTCTCAATTTAAGCAAAGGTAGATTGCTTGGTATTTTTTTAAACTTTGAAAAACAAATGTAGCTTTTTTAAGGTTATAGAAAAGCTTTAAAGGTTTGGTTTTTTTTATAAAATTTAATTTGAAACCAATCGAGATATGAATCTTTTGTGAAAAAAACTAGTTTTGTTTTATTTTATTTATATATGAACTTATAATCTAGACAGTAAACACCAAACAAGCTCTATGAACAAAGGGGGCTAATTACATTTCTTGATTTTGAATCGTGTGTAGAGATGAGTGAACAATCTCCTACTCGTGCTACTCCCAAACTAAATGAGAGGATCCTTTCATCTTTGTCGAGGAGATCAGTAGCAGCACATCCCTGGCATGATCTTGAGATTGGTAAGCCTAATCCTATAACAAGTGAAAAAATCTTGTCGAATTTTATTACAAAATTTTGTATAGTAAACTTAAATCTTTGCTGAATACTGAATGCAGGACCTGGAGCTCCACAAATTTTCAATGTGGTATGTTTTTATCCGACAATCTTCAATAGAGCTAGATTTGATAGGGATTAGGGAGACGGCCGAGCTGTGAAAAATTGTATAATTTAGACGAAATGTTGAATTGTTTGTATAAAATTGTGCAGGTAGTTGAGATATCAAAGGGAAGTAAGGTCAAGTACGAACTTGACAAAAAGACCGGACTCATCAAGGTATAAAATCAAATGAATTAAACTACGAACATTACCTATTTGCTGGTTGATTTTTATAATTTATTTCAATGTCATGAGGACTATCAGGTTGATCGGGTTCTGTATTCTTCCATGGTGTATCCTCACAACTATGGTTTTATCCCCCGCACTTTATGTGAAGACAACGACCCCCTTGATGTTTTAGTTATCATGCAGGTAGGGTTCCTATTAAATCATTATGATATAGAGAGTTGCATATAATACTCAAATCATGATGAAATTTCTTTACGTGTCTTAACGCTTGAACTATTTTTAAAGGAAAAGTTTTGAGTTCGGTAGTGGTGTCTACTGCCATTGGGTTATTTGCGTTTGTTTATAAGCAAAATATTGTTTGTTGGATCTATTTTTTAGTCTTTAAAAAATGTTAGTTCTTCAGGCTTATAAGATCAAAAGGTCAAAAAAGCTAAAAGCTGAAATTAATTAGCATGTTGTGGCTTTTAAACTTCCAAAACATTTCATTGGTTGATTTTACAGAATCCTCCGATATGCATGACTAGTTTTCTAAAAGGACATTTACATTTTGTTTTTTGTATTTTATACTGTCAAGTATAACTTTAAACATAAGCTAGGCGTCATGCAATGCTTGATTTTCTGCTGGTTCTGTCCCTTGTGTATTCCTTCTATTCTATCCCGCTCGGATATCCTGTAAGTTCTGGTATAACTTAGGTTTGCTTGAAAAATGTTTACTATAATAGAATAATTAGAAAATTGTAAAAAGTTTAGAAATTTTTCGAAAAACTAACTTCTCCAACGAATATAAATGTTTAAACACAATTAAAAAGGTAAAATTTTCCATCTGAAAACTGTACTAGAGCTGCAAATTTTAGCAAATGAGTCTTGGGACTTTTAATGAAAACGAGTATTTGTATAGGAGCCGGTGCTTCCTGGATGTTTTCTACGAGCTAGGGCGATTGGACTAATGCCCATGATAGATCAGGTACTCTATCTAACCTTACATTGTATTGAATCTTAAGCTCTCATGGTTTTTTCATTACGTACAATTTTGTGATATGTTCATTGCAGTTCTCTTTGTATCTAACCATATGTTCATACTTACGGTAATCCAGGGAGAGAAAGATGACAAGATCATTGCAGTTTGTGCTGATGATCCAGAGTACAGACACTACACAGATATCAAAGATCTTCCTCCTCACCGTCTCTCTGAAATTCGCCGTTTCTTTGAAGACTATAAGAAAAACGAGAACAAGGAGGTTGCAGTTAACGACTTTTTACCTGCACCAGATGCGCTTGAAGCCATCCAGTACTCCATGTAAGTTATTGACGCTTTACATAAACATTTTTTATACGGAGTAATTTGTTTATACGATCTTTGTTTGTGTTTGTTTTTGATGCAGGGATCTTTATGCCGAGTACATTATGCACACCCTAAGGCGGTAGAAGATGATATTTCACCGGCCTTATTCTATATCTTTACTTTGGAGAAATTTTCAATTACTTTGTTTTGATGGTTATACGTTTTGCAAACAACATTTGTTACATTGTACTTTGAATTTGTGTTAAATTATTGTGAATTCAACAATTGGTGATTTATTGGCCCTGATTAATCCATTGCCTGTGCTTTTTAATTTATGTTTTTATGTTATTTTAGCTTGTTCTGTATGCATATTCTATTTGTGTTCTAATGGATTCATCCAGTAGCCTTGCTATATCTTTTTTATATCATGCAGCTGATACCGGTTACAGTTTACTGCTTGATAAACCCTTACGTCTCTCCATCAGAAGACCTATTACCTCTTTCGACGTTTATAAAGTGTCACACGTCATTTTTCCCTTATATTGTTTTTATCATCTCAAATTCAAATCTTCCATGATCATTCTATTCTTTATAAAGTTGTCAAATTTGAAACATAAAACATTCGTAAAGTTTTCATCTGGACAACTAATAATGCTCTTTTACCGGAACATTAAACATGTTGACTTAACACTGTAATGATTCTCTTGAGCTGATTTCAGCATGTAGAATCTTGTGGTTTAATAAAAGTGGGCCTGATGGGCCAATTCAAGAAAAAAAAAACTGTAAAAGAGGAGTTATACCTCGTAAAATCCTCTTTGCCTACTATTCATGAATTCAGAATTCGAACAACAATATTTCTTTTCCCACTAATTTGAAACATGTATTAAATATAGTTTCGCATGATAATATGTTACTAGTCGACATGAGATCGGCTGAAAATCAATTGTGAAAACACAAAAAAAAATGTTAGCTATATAAGTTATAAATAACTTGAGAACATGAGCACCATCGAATATTGCATATGGTCGAAGATGGACCGTCGAAGATATGTAGAGCATGAATGGTTTGAATCCTTCTGAACATGTGTTAGGATAAAAATTTAAATGTGAAGATGTTTGTTAGAATCTAAAGGTAAGCTCTCCAGAAGGCAAAAATAATACTTTTGTTGGACCAAAGGTGCAGACTGATCATCTACGATGCTGAAGGTACTATGCATGATTGTCGAAGGACTTCTGAAGATACCTTTAAAATTTTTAGAGGAAGCTGAGTCACTATGACTCTGAATTGATGTTCAACCGTAGCCTTTGATCATAAATTATGAAAAAGAAATAGATATTCAAGGACTAAATGTAAATAATAAAACATTATGTAACAGATGGTAGAGTTACACGAGGATTTAATAACTATGTTTTTTAGTCAAGGACCAAGTGTGTAATTTACCCTTTTTGTATTCAGTTGTAAACTCAGTCTTCGTGTCTCTATATAAAGACCAGAGCTGAACTAATAAAGGTGTTAGATTTCAGAGTTTAAACACTTGCACTCTTTAATTTTCTCTCTACAAAACTATTCTTCTCCTGTTAACTAAGACAATTCCAAATAACCAAACTCACCAAATTAGCAACTTCACTAGGGACGATTGACAATCAGGTCTATTCTACCAGTTCAAATTTTATTAATCTGGAAAAGCGATATTGAAACTTTGCGATGGATCCCGAAAGCAACCTGTTCGTTTGATCAACTATCGAAACGTTAAGAGAAGATTTATAGAGGAATGAAAATAGACCAGAAGGATCTGTTCCGATCCAAACTGAATCTGATATCGAAATGCGAATGAACCAGCTCTTAGTTAAGATAAACGCGTTAAATGAGAAATACAAACAAAGAGAGCAGGAAATTCACTCGGCAAAGTTGAAGTCCAAAGTGAGGCAAATGAATGAGCAAACTGAAATTGGAAACCAATCTGATCGATCTTGCACCTGATCGACATATCAGGAATGAACAGAAGAAAACGCGATTCGAAGCTCTAAAATAGCGTTATTCTTCTCGAAAATGAAAGAAAGATAAAGAAAAATGTGTCACATTTTGTTCACACCTCGAATTGCAATTAAAGCTCAGGATTTAGCGGATTTTCTTGTCGAATTTCATTAGAGTAGATCAGACATAGAAGATAGCAAAGATTTTTTACCAGTAAATTCGACATGGGTTATTCGAACTGATGGCGGATCTAGTATTTTGGGATGCAACGCTAGAGTTTCTGGAGAAACAATGCTTTAATCCATCAAATTTGGTTTTCACGCTTCGAATAATGAAGCTGAATATGAAGTTGCTTTGGCTCGCTTGAGACTTGGGATGATATGTGGAGTAACCTCAGTGCAATTAGAAATAGACTATCATTTAGTAGCAAATCAAGTATCTGGAAACTCCGAAGCAAAAATGGATTGCTTAATTTTGTATCTTCGAGATGGAGAAATTTGATACTATTATTCGGTCATGTTGTTGTGGAACATATAAGTCGGGGAAGCAACACAGTGGATGATTCATTAACAAATATCGCTTATAAAGAAGAGTATCCTTGGATTTTGTTGCAAGAGAGTCCTTCGATTTTTACCTAGTCAGACCAATGTGATTATATGGAGGAACTGTTTGTCACTACAAATGTATTCCGAGGCAATTAGCGAACTGATATTGTAAATTTTTTTGTACGAGGAGCATTGCATAGCAATGCAAAATTGGCTAAAAAGTTGCGAGGCAAGGCTTTTGGATACATAGTTTTGGATGGAGTTTGTATAAGAAAGAATTGAGTAAGCCATTGCTGCGGTGTTTGAATAAACAAGAATCACATGAAGTTTTATCAGAGTTACATGATGGAGAAGGATCAGCACATTGTGGGTTTAAGACATTGTCTCATCAAGTTTTTCTTGCAGGGTTTTACTGGCCTTTGATCATGAACGATGCCAAGAATTTGGTTTGAAGTTGTGATACTTGTCAAAGGTTTTCTAATTCTATTCATAAGCCGGCAGTTCCACTTATGTCTATTACCGAAGTCATACCGTTTGATAGGTGGGGAATTAATTTGGTGGGGCATTTGCCGATGGCATTAGGAGGGCAACAAATGATAATTGTCGCAGTATATTATTTTACAAAATGGGCCGAAGCAGAACTATTATCTGGAACGAAAGCAAAGGATGTGATTAAATTCGTTATAAACAATATTTGCTTTCGTTATGGATTACCTCGAAGAATTACTACAGATAACGGCCCTCAATTTAACAATAAAGAAATGACTTCAGTTTGCATCTCGAAAGGAATTCAACAATGTTTTTTAACACTTTTCATCCCCAAGAAAATAGACAAGTGGAGGTGATAAACAGATCTATTTTAGAAGGTTTGAAGAAGAATTTAACAAGGACAGCGGGAAAATGGCCAATTTATTTGCAAGAAGTGCTTTAGGCTTATCGAACAACTCATAGGTAAGTTACTAAAGAAACTCATTTTGCTTTAACATATAGAATAGATGTTGTTATCCATGTGGAATCTACGATGTCATCTTTTAGAGTAACCCAATATTCTGAAAAATCCAATGACGAAGTTAAAAGAGCAAGTTTATAGATCTGACTGATGAGAAAAGAGTAGGAGCTCATCTAAACGTAATCCATTATCAAACTCTTATGAGGAATAGTTATAATTCGAGGGTAAAAAGGAGGGAGTTTAAATCGGTGATAAAGTGTAAAGAAAATTATTCTTGCATACCAAGGAGAAGAGCCTCGTAAAAATGGCCCCGAATTGGGAAGGACTTTATGTGGTTATTGAAAGGATAAAGCCATGGTCTTATCGCCTTTGTGATAATCAGAGGAGGATGCTTCAACGCATGTGGAATATCCAAAATCTGAAATGATAGTGGGAGTAGTTATGTTGTATTTTGAATTTGTTTCTTCTGGTTAATTAACACACTCTTTTCTACTCTGTTGGCCCAATGAGGTTTTAATAAGGCCTTATGTACATATTCAAAATAAAAAATAAAATTTATTTTTGGCCAATGGTTGTTTACTAGTTTTTATTTAAACTATCTTGGTAACTGATCAAATACTGATCATCTTTGAGGTTGATCAAGAGTAGAATGTTCTGAAGTGTTAAAGATATTTTTCAAAAAAACCACAATATTCAAAGTGTTATGTTCAATAAATGCACTATTATATTTGAAGTTCTACGTTCAATAAACGCACTGTTATTTTCGATGTGCTACATTCAATAAATGCACTATTATGTTTGAATTGCTACGTTCAATAAATGCACTATTATGTTTGAAGTGCTACGTTCAATAAATGCACTATTATGTTTGAAGTGCTACGTTCAATAAATGCACTATTATGTTCGAAATGCTACGCTCAATAATAGCATTGTGATTTTCGATGTGCTACGTTCATTTAATGCACTATAATTCGAGAGATTACATTTTGTAATAATCATTTAAAGTATTTATTATGTTTTAGCTTCAAATAGTTAATGTAAACAAAGTTTAAACGTGAACATAACTTAATGAAAATTTTGAAATATAACCAAAAAATTTTGTCATTTAGAATAATTCGATGGGTACAGGAGTTATGGTACTAATATGAAAAATACAAAAAGGTAATAAATTCAAAAGATGGTGAAATTATTTAGATGACTCCTCTTCGGAAGACTCGTTTTCGGATGATAAACTTCGAATAGGATCGAAGGCTTTGCTAGGGCGCCATTCGATATGAATATTATTCCAGAAGCTAGAAAGGGTTATCTTGGGATATGTAGCGTGGATTTCTCAAAGAAGTATGATGGCCTTCTCTTCTTTTCCATTGTTGATAGCTGCCAAATATCCTCGGTGTATTAATTTTCTGCAGCAGTGACAACAAGTTTTTCATTCTCAAAATTGGTCTTCAATGTGGATATCTCATTGGTCAAGGTTTTCTTTTCTGCTTCATTTTTTGTAAGAGAAGTTGAAAGCTAATCATATTTTTTCTTCTCGGAAGCCAAGTCCTCAAGTTGTTTAATTATCTCCTCCTAATGCGAAGTGTTTAGAGTTTCTTTCTAAATTCGATACTGCTCTTGTAAATGCCCTTTGACAAATAAAAACCCCTTCATTAACTCAGACCTTGCCATTTCGAATCTATGAAATTGATCTTTTATGTGACTGCGAAATTTTTCCCTTAGATGTTTCTCAGTTTCGTAAGATAATTTGTAGTAGAATATATTTTTAGCCATTTGCTTCTAGATAAGTTTGAGAAGATTTGATTTCTTGAGGAAGTGTTTTCGCTGTAGTATTGAGATCAGAAAATGGTTGAAGTGCAGCGAGAACATCTGGGTTTGGTGCGACAGAAGGAAAACCCACTGGACTAGGCCGAGGAATGAGATCCATGGATGTTGTACGAGCAGTAGGAACAATAAATTCAAGAGATGTTTTGGAGGTAGAGGGTTTGGATCTTCTTCCAAAATTGTGTAGATGAGTTTGAACATCTTGAATGATATGATATTCTTCTCCAACAAGCTTTTGTGATTCATCGAAGTTGATGAAACTGTCAGCGTCAAAGTGATCATCATCTTGGTTGTCTTCTACAACAATTGCAGCGTCTTTGCCGGTTGTTTCCTTTTACTTTTGAGGATTTTGCTGATTCCCAGCAACTATGACCTCGTCGTGTTCAGATACTATGTCTTCGATGGTTGCAATTGTCTTTTTCTTCCCTTTCTTCTAGGGGACTGGTGGAACTTTTATTTTTCGAAGGCGTAACATTTTTTTCTTTTTTAGAGAAGGTTCTCCCTCTGTTCCTTTTCAATGGTCGAAAGTGTGCTTTCCTTTGTTTTTATTTTTGAGCATTTAGGCTTCGGATTTGTTGAAGGGCTAACACCAGTTGTACTAGCTGCCTTTTTGTTATTGGTTGCTTTTTTCTTCTGAGGTAGGTGACTGTCTGATCTGTTGCGGATGGGTAAAAATACCTTGCAATCGGGATGGACTAATCTTTTGTAAGCTTGACAAGGGTTGGGTTATTCTATCAATTTTTCAGGAGGAAAGGCTCCAAGTGTGATCAGAAATAAATGGTTGTTGAGTTAATTTTTTGGTTGGAAGGCTCTATGGAAAGCATTGTTCCACTCTGCTTCAGCACAAACGGTAAGTTTAATGAATATTTCTTTCCCTCTTGCTCGACAAATGGTGTAGCGACTCAAAATTTATAATAGCAATATATAAGTTGACAGTAAATAAGGGTAACAACAGTTAAAAAAAATACTTTAAGAAGAGTAGTATTATTATACTTACGGGTGCTCCTCCAGACGAGGTTCAATCTCGATGGATTGGCTTCAGATATTTATTTACCGTTTTTCCATGCTCCTGAAATAAAGATGATTTTTTTATTCTAAAAATTGTCCACTTCCAGAAGATCATCGCTGATTTTTAAGTCATCACCTAAGGTAAGATAGTAAAATTGAAGCTTCGATCCTTGTACAGTTTGTCAAAGATATGAAATCTTTGACGCTGCTCGGAATCTTGGACAAGCGGGAGGCCATGAGTACAGACATGAGTGTGAATCATTGATTTGGTGTAACTTGAGTTGGGCACAGATCTAGAAGTTTGAAATAGTCAACTATCATGGGATCTAATAGGAACCGAAGCCCCCAATTGATGATTACCGGATAGACTACCAGCTCGTTTTTTTTACAATCTATGGGCGTTTCCCCTTTTTTGGGAAGACGAAAGGTAATTTTATCTCCCATTCCCCATTATTTCTTCAAATCTGATGCTTGGCTTTCTTGATAGTATATATATGAAACGTTTTTCAAGGCAACAATATAATCCGCATAAAGAGATCTTAAATTCGCACCAACTACAACTCTTCTTCCACATATATAGTAATCATAGATTTTTTTTCTTGGTTTGGGGATCTTTTTCTCTGTAGCACTCTCCGATTCTTTTGAGTTTTCCTCATCGTTATCAGCTTCATTGTTTGATTAATTAGAATTGAAATCCACCTCCTCTGCTTCTCACACTCCATCTCTCAGTTGTGGAGGGTTTTTCAAGGGACTTTATTAAAATAACGAAGTTGTCTCAACAATTTCTCTAGGGGGAGGAGATTTGGTAGAAGGATTTGATGTAGCATCTGTGTTGTCTCCCATGGCTATAAAGTTTATTTTTCTAGGAGCTCGTGGAGAATAAGTTGAGGAAGGGGTTGCTTCAGATTGTTTCGAAGAAGATTTGCTTACTTCACCACTAATTCGAGGTGATGACTTGGTAAGAGTAGTTGAAAATCCAGGTGTTCTGGGCGTACAAGTTTTTGAAGACTGAATTTCTTCTGTAATAGACGAAGGAAAAAAAACAGGAACCTTAGATGGATAAAAATTACCGTAATAAATGACCGAAGTAGTCGTTGCACGGGAAGTGTTGCTTATCAGTCCAACAAATCTATATTCTTCTTCTCTTTCGTTGATGCAGAAGTAATCGTAAGCTTTGAAGACGTTGTTGTGTGATTTTGGAGATTTAGGTTTCTTGGGAATTATGGCCTCGGATCTTCTGGATCTTGGGTGCTTTTTCACAAACTGTTTGAAAGTTGACCGGAAAATATAATTCTTTTGGTGAAGGTAGCAAGTAAGTTTGAAGAAGCCAGTGAAGGTAATAAAAGAGTATGGAGGATTTTTGCATTTTCCCTGTCAAGAAATTGTGTTTATAGATCAATGAATGAGAGGCAAATGAATTTATAAAAGGAAAGAAGGCGTGTTTAGAAGTGGAAGTGGTTTGTGTTGATTGGGAAGAATTTGAAACGGTAACGTAATTAAGAGTTCGACACCTGCTATGTTAGGGGTTTAGATGTAGGCCTAACATTTAGCGGGTCATGATTCGATTTGAAACAGATTCGATACTTAAGTTTATTGGTTTTACTTCGAACATGAATAAGAAAGGATAATTATCTTTGGGAATAATTCGATGCACCTGGAATAAATGAAACAAAATTATTGGTTTACTTCGGATTATGGAAGAAAAAGTCATCATTCCTTTTGCTTAGATTCGAAGTTAGTTATTCTCATTCATATACTGACTTGAGAACTAAGGGGGATACTCATAAGGAATTGGAAATTCAAGGACTAAAATGTAAATAATAAAAATATTATGTAACAGATTGTAAAGTTATAGGAGGACTTAATAACTATGTTTTTTAGTCAATGACTAAGTGTGTAATTTACCCTTTTGTATAACTACTTTCAGTTGTAAGCTGAGTCTTCGTGTCTATATATAAAGACCATAGCTGAACTAATAAAGGGGTTGGATTTCTCAGTTAGAACACTTGCACTTTGTAATTTTCTCTCTCTCTAAAACTATTCTTCTCCTGTTTACTAAGGAAATTCTAAATAACCAAACTCGCTTCCCCCGTCTGATAGCACTTCAGCGCGAGCTTCGAAAGGGGATCCGGTTAAAATTCCGGAACCGGGATGTGGCGGCTGACGGCAACGTTAGGGAGTCCGGAGACGTCGGCGAGGGCCTCGGGAAGAGTTATCTTTTCTGTTTAACAGCCTGCCCACCCTGGAATCGGCTCAGCCGGAGGTAGGGTCCAGCGGCTGGAAGAGCACCGCACGTCGCGTGGTGTCCGGTGCGCCCTCGGCTTCGTTGATCTAGACGTGCTGTATATAAAACATAGTACAAGGAGGCGTCTCTTTCCTCTACCATATGAATATAAGTGCTAACCTTGTCATTGTGTTCAGGCATGCCTGGGCAAATGAGTAAATGGGATGTCATGCGTTATTGTGACCTGGAGAATTCAAGTTTTAGCTTCTCTAACACTACAAACAGTTCCATAAGAACATTATAAATATTTTTGTGTAAATTAAAAATTCAGTTTAAGCTTCTATAGGATCACATTCCGATTTTCAACATTTAAAATGAACTATTGTAAAAAGAATGAAAATTGATGTAAGATAATTCGGTTAAGATATTCAGAAGGTCTTACACCAAACAAGTTTTATTTATTATGAAAAGATTAACCTTTTATGAGAACCTACATTTCAGTTTTTTATAAAGATTCTTTTTAGAAAATCTTCATATGCCTTGCAAAAGTTAATCAATCCACACGAAGATTAACAGGTTTGTACTAATCATGTTCAGATCTAATAAAGTTATCAGTATCTAACAATCTGAAATTCATTTATGATATTAAGTTTAAGTGTTGCATTAGTTATATCATAATATATCAAAGTTGCAATCTTTATTAGTTTTGATATTAAATTAGTAGAGTATTATGAGTTTTATTAATTCAGTAAGAGTGGGTTCATTTTTAAAGTTGATTGTCATATTAATTACCATAAGTTACACTAACTTGTTGCATGCCATTAAGAAGTTTTTGTTAATGATAATAAGTATAAAATTCATAGGTGAAGTGTCTTATGTATTAATGAACCAAGAATAATCAAGAATAATCTTGATAATTTTGTGGGTTTATTGCATAAGACATATTAACAACATGCAAAAATGTTATGGTATGAAAATGACAAACCTATAGTTTGTTTGAGTGTGATTTAAGATACGTTTTTTTTCTTAATCAAACATCTCAAGATCAATTTGAAATTTATGAGATACAAAATATTTCATATGTTTGATAATTGAACTATTGATGTACGCTTAAGGTTAATTTATGATAAGGTATACAATCTATCTTAAGTAAAACTTAAGTGATTCTAAAGATGTATCATTGCACATATGATCCAATATTAAGTATCTAGCATCACATTATGATATAAAAAAAATCATGTAATTAAGGATATTATTTAAGTGCATGACTTTAATAGGGTTAGTGGAGGTTACAATGTGATTTAGACCTGCATGTTTTTTTGGAGTAAACTTTATAACACACTTAATAACATTCAATAAAGAAAAAATATTTAATTTCTTATAATCAAAGAAATAAAGATACAGAAAAAAAAACTCATTTAATTTAGTTGTGATTACACAAAAGTAAAAACATTGGACATATATTGATTATAATGTCGTGTTTTATTCATTCTGCACTCCATCAAATAAGTTTCGACCTTTCTGCAGTTTTGGTAATGCGAATTTGAAATAAACTTGAAATACACTTAAGTTACGTATCGTTTAGTTGACTAGGAATATAAGCTCAATCTTCACATTTATCTTTCATCTATTCTAAGTTTGTTTATCTTTCATATTTCATCTTTTCGAAGATTTCGACATTTTTATTGACTATACGTTCATCATTTTTTCATCGTTCATTCATCATCTATTCACCGTATATTCACCAAGTAGAGTGAATCATCACATCTCTTTGACCTAATTGACACTATCATATTTACCCAAAAAATAATTAAGGTTTCAGTGTATCAAAATCCCTAAAAATTAAGACTTTATCAAAAAATCCGGGATTTCAAACAAAATGTATTAAAACTATTTATTCTTCTACTTTATTCTTATAATACTATTTTCTTACGCAATCCCTAAACAATTTAGGATTTCGGTTGTCTAAAATAAAAATAAAACATTGTTGTTGATAGTGAAAGTGTTATAGATGCATATATTTTTACATTTTTATATATAATATGCACCAAAACTATTTTATTTTGTTATTTTATATGTATGAAATCTACTGTTAATTCGAGTATTTCATTTTTTTATACATTTTAGGTGTTGTATTCAATTGATCCTAATGAGTTAAATAAAGAAGATGAATAGTTGATTTTGAATATCCTTAAACATTTTTGTATTGTTGTTGATGATGAAATTCGAACGTTTTAAAATAAGTTTGAGTGCATTTTAATGGTTATGTTTTTGAAGTCGCAATACATAATAACATTAGCAAAATTGGTTTCAAACGTGTTTTTCGTATTAATGGATTTGTTTTTTAAATCGCAATCGAGAATAATGTTAGTAAAAATGGTTTCAAACATGTCTTCATATTTTAATGGATTTATTTTTGAAGTAATAATTGAGGACAATGTTAATAAAAATGATTGCAAATTCGTGTTCGTGTTTTAATAGATCTGTTTTTGAAGTCGCAGTTGAGAATAATTAATAAAGATAGTTTCAAATATGTCCTTGTATATTAATAGTTATGTTTTTTAAGTTTAAGAATAACGTTAACAAAAATGGTTTCAAATATGTCTTCTTATTTTAATAAATATGTTTTTAATTGCAATTGAGAATAACGTTAATAAAAAATGGTTTCAAATATGTCTTTATATTTTAATAGATCTATTTGTGAAGTCGTAATTAAGAATATCGTCAATAAAAATAGTTTCAAATGTTTCTTCGTATTTTAATGGTCTGTTTTTAAAGTCATAATTGAGGAAAATGTTAAAACGATTTCAAAAATGTCTTCATATTTGAATTTAGATATATTTTTGAAATTGAAATTCAGAATAACGTTAATAAAAATGGTTCCAAATGTGTCTTTTTAATTTTAATCGTTTTGTTTTTTAAATCAAAATTGGTTACAGGTGATATGTTTTCATCTAATATGAATAATATATTAAGGTTATTTCTATTGTACGGTCTACTTTAATGTTTTAATAATAATTTTATTCATATCAACATTAACAATGTTAATATTGTTATTCATATAAATAATATACTTTTAGATGTTTATTTTTTGTCAATAGAAACCAAAATGCGTAGAACAAAATCATGTACTTCTAAAAAGAGAGAAAGCCACAAAAAATTAAAATCATGGGTCAACCAACTATACTTGGTGGAAACTGTTGAATACAAAATGAAGTAAGAAATTGTGTCTCAAGTAGCTGAAGCTCTAACCGTAATGTGATTAGGTCAATATATTTTATTTATTTATCATAAGACACAAATGTAATATAAACTATTTTTTTTGCTTTGTTTTAGTTAATGTCAGAGTTTGAGATAAGATTTACACAGGTCTAGTTGAATGTGTTGTTTTGGTTTGGTACAATTGAATTATTTTGAATTTCAGTCGAAATTTAACCTATATTCAAATTTATTTTCGAGTTTTTTGCTATAAATTTTTGTGTATTTTCAGTTTTGGTTTTCAAGTTTATTTCAAATTTGCATTACCTTTTGTTCTTGGTTATGAAATTTTCTCTTTTTGATTTTTTTAGTTTTTGGTTTATGCTCTTACTCATATGAGAAATAATAGTGCTAATATTTATAATATAATATTGTTATTCATAATATAATTTTTAATGATATATACATATATATATTAATATGTTTGTATTTTTAAAAAAAAATGAAGATGAAAATAATTAAATCTTGCTAATTTGGTTGTGCTACGATATTTATAATTTTATTGAAAAAAATAAAATTGTTAATATAGTTCATTTCAAAGTCATTTTTGTTGTAAAAGAACAATAATAGAGTTGTTTATATTAGCAAAAATTAATCATGTTACTCATTCAAAAATATAAAGTTAGTCATATTGGTTATATTATAAATAATAATAATAATAGTGTTATTTATAATTACTATTGTTAATTTCAAGAAAAAAAAGAAACATATAACAAACAAAGTCTATATGAAATATAACGCCTAACTTAATGATATCTAATACTGTTTAAAATAAATAAATAAATAAATATATATATATATATATATATATATCAAATACATCAAATAGCATACCACAATCATATAGAAAATAATTCGTAAAAAACTTCGTCGAGTGAATAAAATAGAAATTCAAAACGATCCAATGTTATTGGTTTTTCAGTTACTCATCCATTCACAAAAAAATATGTTTGTATCCTTCGCCATATAAATCCAGTACCAATTTGGTTTTCTTATCCTATGGTTTCCAAACAACTATATATGCCAATATTAAATCAATAAATACCTCTGCATTCTAAGATATATCACTGTACTAAAGAATACACCAAAAATAACGTGTAAGTAAAATTAAAATATATTGCACTCTTTTTATTGATGCATTTTTTTTTCTGAAAACAGAAGCTGATAGTCTCATAGAAACCTCTCCATCATACTCATAAAACGCGAATATAATCGAATATGTCAAACCCAATAAAATTATAAGAGAAATTGAAACCATGTTCCACGAATCAAACGACAAATAATAATAACATATTGATATTGTTAAGTCTAAAAAATTATACTCTCCACTTTCACCTCTTACACTTATTTTATCATATACCACACAACCTATAAATTCTAAAAATAAATTATTTTCTAGCATTTAGCTTACAAAAACACCAAACAACCGCTTGATGAGTACACAACCATAAAATAAAATAAAATGCTTGAAATTTGTTAGAATATTCAGTGTATTAAGTTTCCTTGTATAGGCCTCTAAGTTCTCTATATATTGAGAGCCTTACTTGGGTTTGCATTATAAAAAAACAGTTCAATACAAAAAGGAATATTTTCTAATAAACCCAAAACTCTAGCCGCCTCCTGCAGCTACTTCTCTCTTTTCTATTTAACATGGTATCATAGCACGTGTGATTCTGGGAATTCTGAACATCCTCAATAAAGATGGCTGGGAATGAAGTCGTGTTCAGTCAAATCCATAATGAATTAATAATGCAGATTGCTGCCATTCTGAGAAATGGTCTCGGAACACAACAACAAACAACTAACCCCGAGAATTTATCCCTAAGGTTTAAACTCGGTGGTGACAACTATGCCCTATGGGCAAACCTGATGAAGAAAGCAATTGGGGGAAGGGGGAGAGGTTCTCACATTACATGGGAGCCGACACCTCCATCCAAAATTGACAACACATATACAAGGTGGGAACAAGATGATCAATGTGTTTTTACATGGATTATCCAGAATCTTGAGTCCAGCTTGGTGAATAATGTCTTGCAATATCCCACTGCAAAAGCCCTCTAGGATGGGTTAGCCACCACATACGGTTCTGGTACAGATTCGTTACAGGTGTTTGACCTTCATAAGATGGCTAATTCATTAAGGCAAGAGTCTGATACACTAGAAGACTTGTGGAACAAACTGCAGAACATCTGGATGTCTATAGATAGGCGAGATCTGAACCCTATGAAAGACCCAGAAGACATTCAGATCTACAATAATAAGACTTAAGAACAAATACTCTATCAATTTCTAATGGCGATTAATGACAAGCTGGAACCAGTCAAGAGAGATATCCTGAAAAAAGGATCCTCTTCCTTCCGTGGAAACAGCATATGCTACAATACGAAGGGAAGTGGCCAGGCTTAATATACTAAAATCAAGTTCTTCTGATAGTGACTCGATTGAAATTGGAATGGGTTTGACTGCTAAAGATTCTGCACAGAGGTTTAAATTCCGATCCAAAGAGAAAGAATATAAATTCAAGTTGTATTGCACTCATTGTGGGATGAAGAAACACACTAAAAAGACATGTTTCCAGCTGGTTGGCTATCCAGAATGGTGGGAGGACGGTCATAAGGAGAAAAATAACCAGTATTTTAGATCTAATGTCAAACGGGCTTCGTCTACAAGTGGCGGTGAAGATCCGACTAAAAATGAGCAAGGAAGTGGCACTGGTTTTGGAGGAATGGCGGGGAACTCCTATGAAAAACTTGGAGGTAAAGGGTTTGAGAAATCAATGAATTGGATCTTTGATTGCGGGGCTACGGACACCATGTCTTATGATCCTAAAGACTTTGGTGACATGTCATCTCCAAAGAAGTCCTATATTGAGACTGCTAGTGGAGAAATTTGTGAAGTCAAAGAGGGAGGTTTAATTATTTTTTCGGAAAAAATGGAAATTCAAAACTGCCTCTACATTCCTTCACTATCCTTAAAGTTATTATATGTTAGTCAAGTGACAAAACAACTCAACTGTGTGGTTCTTATGTATCCATTTTTTTGCATTTTACAGGACATTCGTACGAAGGAGATCATTGGGCGTGGTACTGAACAAGGAGGTCTCTATTATGTTGATGAGGTAGTTCATAAGGGACATGTCATGCTTGCTCATGGAACAACCGAAAGGAAACTTTGGTTATGGCACCGACGACTTGGTTATCTTTCTTTTAGCTATCTTAAAAGTTTGTTTCCTAGTCTTTTTTTATATAATTCCATTCATGAGAAATGTGAAACCTGCATTCTTGCAAAAAATCGTAGGGTCTCATTTAATCAAAGTAATACTAGAGTTGACTATGCTTTTTCGCTAATCCATTCTGATATTTGGGGTCCAGCACCAAATTCCACTAACAATCAAATCAGATACTTTGTTTTATTTGTGGATGATTTCTCAAGAATGACTTGGATATACTTCATGAAACATAAATCGGAAGTACCAGAAATATTTGTTTGTTTTTACAAAATGATTTTGACTCAATTTGAAAAATAAATACAAATTCTCCGTTCTGATAATGGAACAGAGTTTGTCAACCAAACAATGCATATTTTTTTCAAAACAAATGGTCTTATCCATCAAACCACTTGTCCAAACACACCTCAACAAAACGGTACTTCAAAACGAAAAAATCGTACTTTACTTGAAAAAACTCGTGCTATTATGATTGAATCTAGAGTTCCTCATTCTCTTTGGCCAGAAGCTCTTGCTACAGCCACGTATCTTGCAAATCTTCTACCAACCTGATGTCTAGGAAATAAAACTCCATTACAAGTGCTTTCCACCGATGTTATAATTCCATTTGTTATGACCTTACCACCCCGTGTCTTTGGTTGTTCGGTGTTTGTTCATATCCCTAAAACTAGTCGAAACAAACTTAATTCGTGTGCTGAAAAGTGTGTATTCGTCGGGTATGGTGTCCATCAAATGGGCTATCGGTGTTACAATCCGGTTACTCGTCGAATCCATGTCACCATAGACTGTGACTTCTTAGAATCCGATTATTTTTTTGACCACCAATCTCGTGCTCAGAGGGAGAAAGTAAGTGATCACTCGACTGGTTGTTATATTAAAGTTACTTTGAGGATGTGCCAACAGAGTTGGTAGATGGCGCCATCTAACACGACTCTTCCAACATAAAGGAGACTAACGAGGCAGTTCTTACCACCAATGATTCTCCCGAAGACAATGTCCAACAAGAAATAAATGCAATGGATACTACCAGCGAATCAGCCGAAGAAAATGTCCATCAAGAGGTAAATAATTTACAAAGTCATAATTCACAAAATGCTACTGACCATGACATTTCAAGAAGTTCATTTGTTGAAACTCAGACTCTGGTTCTTACCCCAAGAAAAAATAGAGGGGTTCCTCCTGACCGGTATTCACCGGAACACGTTCCTCGTGCTTCTATTTATCCGGTAAAAACGGACAGGAAAGGAATGATGAAGATTGCAAAGGCGTTTTCAGGTACTATTCTCTCTGAACAAATCCCTAAAATAGCTCAAGAAGCTAAGAAGATGACTGAATGGCATGCGGCAATGAATACCGAAATGGAAGCTCTAAAAAGGAATACTACATGGGAGAATTGTGTGTTACCACAAGGGAAGAAAGTAGTCGGATGTAGATGGGTGTTTAATATAAAATATAAATCCGATGGCACCATTGAGCGACACAAGGCAAGATTGGTTCCCAAAGGATATACACAAACATATGGTATAGACTACTCTGAAACGTTCTTTCCGGTTGCAAAGATTAACACTGTGAGAGTTTTACTTTCAATAGCCGCGAATAAAGATTGGCCTATTCATCAATTTGATGTAAAGAATGCTTTCTTACACGGAGACTTGGAAGAAGAGGTATATATGGAATCCCCAATAGGGTTCTCTGATGGTTTTCAAGAAAATGAGGTATGTAAACTGAAAAAGGCATTATATGGGCTCAAACAATCTCCTTGTGCTTGGTTTGGGAGACTTACAATGGCAATGAAGCAGTATAAGTACAAACAGAGTAATGGGGATCATACTTTGTTTTATAAAAAGAGAGGAGAAGTAGTCACTTGTCTTATAATATATGTCGACGATATGATTATAACGGGGAATGACGAAGAATAAATTAGCTCTCTTAGGAAAAACCTCTTCAAGGAGTTCCAAATGAAAGACCTTGGAGGATTGAAGTATTTCCTAGGAATTGAGGTTCTTAGGTCAAGAGGAGGGATTTATATCTCCCAACGGAAATATATATTGGATTTATTAGCTGAAGTTGACATGGTGGATTGCAAACCAAATGACACTCCTATGGTTGTGAATCACAAACTAAAGATAATTGAAGGGGCCAGACTAGCGAGTAAAGAAAGGTACCAAAGGTTGGTGGGAAAATTTATTTACCTGGCTCACACTCGACCCGACATCGCATACCCGGTGTGAGTAGTTAGCCAGTTCATGCATCATCCGGCTTAAATCGCTGCTTCGTCCCTCGACTATCACGTTTTGTGTCATTTAGTCCCTCGACAAAAAAATCACGGTTGAGGGTCCCTCGTCTATCAAAAATCTATAAATTCAGTCCCCGCGCGTGGTTTTTGCTGTAATGCTGCCACGTGTCACTATAGTTAAATGGTTTGCGTTCTACAGATAGTCCTTCGACTTTTAATTCCATTTTTACCCTTTAAATTTAATAATTTTTTAATATTTTTTATTTTTTTATTTTTTATTATTCCAAAAACAGAGTATCGCAAAATTTGCGATACTCTGTTTTTCTGTTCTTACCTCCTAAGTGCTGTCTTTTTTTTTCTTTCTCAAAATTTCCACTACTCCGTTCTTTCCTAGTCTCATCTGCAACAATTTATGTTATAGATTTTTCATTTAACGATTTAGATTCTTTGCCTTCTGGATTTAGTAATCTGACCAAAATCCAACGTCTGGATGTTTCGAATTGCAAAATAAAAGGTAGTGTAAAACCCATTCCGGTTCTTAAATCATTGAATTATTTAGATTTGTCTAATAATTCCTTGAAAGGAACGTGTTAGGAATTCCCCGTCGACTTTCCGAAAATTGAAAACCTTAAGTTTTTGAATTTATCGAACAATGGATTCACTGGGTTTGTTGATTCTAATAGTTATAAGAAATTCGGGAAATCGACGTTTTTTCAGTAAAAAGTATTCGTGGTGAAGTATGAAGTTGCCATCATTATCTTCCGCGATCACCCAAAATGGTGTTATTGTCAGTTCAACCTTTAAAGCAGTGCCTGTAATTCGCTGAACCTGTGTAGCAAGATTCAACTTCGGAAATTGGTGAATTAATTAAAAAAACAACCATACTCATAAAATTATTTATTCGTTTTAATATCAATCTTTAAAAAAATCATACACATACAAAATTATTTATTCGGATTGATTCCCTTCATTACAACATACTTCCTCAGTAGACCTTCTTTTAAAAACCCAGCTTTTAAAAGCACTTTTTGTGATCTAATGTTTTCTACATCAACCAAAGCTTCAAGCCTTTCAAGATCACTCCTTTCACTAAAAATCTCTTGAGTAACCAGCTTAACAGCCTTTGTTGCTATGCCTTTTCCCCAATACTTAGACCCCAAAACATACCCAAGCTCACCTCTACATTTATCTCCACCGAAGTTTTCAGTAACTGATATGGCACCGATCGGACGGTTGTCGAGACATATGGCCCTGAAATACGGATGGCTTAAAACGGTTGTTTGGATATAAGCGATAGCGTCTTCTTTATTTTTGTAAGTTTCCAACGAGCAGAAATGTGTTACTTTGTCGTCTCCAACCCATACCATGAAATCGTCTGCGTCGGATAAATCTAGTGGACGGAGAGTGATGGAGGAGAGTTCGTCTTTGGTGTGGTCACCCATTGTTGGCGAGATTTTGAATGGTCTCTCAACTGTTTTGAGGAGGTTGTTATTTTATACACAAGATTAATCATGAAATGAAATTGTTTTGAGGAGGTTGTTATTTTATAGACAAAAGATTAATCATGAAATGAAGTTGCTTAGAAGATGGGTGTTTAATAGTGAAATCTGCGTTTTTGAGAAAGAAAAAAAAGATAGCACTTAGTAGGTAAGAACAGAAAAACAGAGTATCGCAAATTTTGCGATACTCTGTTTTTGGAATAATAAAAAATAAAAAAATAAAAAATATTAAAAAAATCTTAAATTTGAAGGGTAAAAATGGAATTAAAAGTCGAAGGACTATCTGTAGAACGCAAACCATTTAACTATAGTGACACGTGGCAGCATTACAGCAAAAACCACGCGCATGGACTGAATTTATAGATTTTTATAGACGAGGGACCCTCAACCGTGATTTTTTTGTCGAGGGACTAAATGACACAAAACGTGATAGTCGAGGGACGAAGCAGCGATTTAAGCCTGCATCATCCTTAGGAACACCATATGGAGGCTTTAATGAGGATTATTCGATTTCTTAAAGGCACACCATGAAGAGGCATAATTTTTAAGAAAAATGGACACCTTGATGTTGAAGTATTCACAGATGTTGATTGGGGAGGGAATCAACGACAAGAGATCAACTGTTGGCTACTTTACTCTTCTTGGAGGTAACTTGGTGACTTGGAGGAGTAAGAAACACAAAGTAGTATCACTGTTAAGTGTTGAATCAGAATTTAGAAGAATCGTTAAGGGGGAGTGTCCAATTCAGTAAATGTGCGATAATAAAGCTGTGATTAAGATTTCAGAGAACCCGGTACAGCACGATAGAACAAAGCACGCTAAAATAGATAGGCACTTCATAAAAGAAAAGATTGAAGATGGGACAGTCGAACTTTCGTTTGTTAGATCCGAAGACCAACTGGCAGACATCCTGACAAAAGCGGTTGCTGCAAGAACATTCAAATCCGTTTTATCCAAGTTGGGTATTGATAATCCCACTACACAACTTGAGGGGGAGTGTTAGAATATTCAGTGTATTAAGTGTCCTTGTATAGGCCTCTAAGTTCTCTATAAATTGAGAGCCTTACTTGGGTTTTCATTATAAAAAAAAGAGTTCAATACAAAAAAGAATATTTTTTAATAAACACAAAACTCTAGCCGCCTCCTGCAACTACTTCTCTTTTTGCTATTTAAAAAAAATTTGTAAGTTGAAAGTGACACAAGTACTGAGCTATTAATTTATAAAGTTTGTACTGAGCTATTAATTTATAAAGTTTTCGTTACATATACATTCACATTTTTATATTACTCAAAAAATATAGATGCAAGTGACACAAGTACCAAACTATTAATTTATAAAGTTTTCATTACATACCCATTCATATTTCATATTACTCAAACAACATAGATATAGCCTTACCAAAAAGACTGACTTCGGTTACCAATATTTCAAAAGTGTAAAGGTTGATGAAAATTGGTACATACATTGATGATTTTCCTGAATTTTTTTTTGTTTCCATTCTCAATAGAATCGTTTGGTTTCCTTACGTTGTAAGATAAGCAAACGAACACCTTGCATTTCGATAAAAACGTTTCCTTATGTTTTAACAGAAGCAGGCGAACACTTTACATTTTCATAAGAACATCTATTGATTTGAGGTGGATGAAGATCACAATTTACGATATAATGAAGTGATTTTTCATTCATCTAAAGATTCAAATTCTATTTTATCTGTATTCCACCACTATGACCCACTATTCTCAATAGAAATTCAAGAAGACTCTTCATCAAAACAACAGTCACTAATTTTTTTTTTTCAACATAATCCATCACCCTAAATCTATAACTACATTAACTAACTTTTTTTTGTTTCAACATAATTCATCACCCTAAATCCATAACTTTCTCTTAATTCTATAAACTCAACAAACTTTTACATTTTCACTTTTATTTTCGTTATTACTCTCTCAAGGATTATTACCATCCTTCTTACTATCAACCTAATTTATATCTTTCTTATCTCCAGCTCGACTCCTTGGAATTTTTAAAATGTTGTATTTCATGGCTATATTGCTAGTGAACTATTGATGTAGGCAGAAGGTCTACTACAAAAATCTATTTAAATATTTTAGTTTTATTTTATTTTTTATACTTTAAGAATTTATTTAATATAACAAATTAAATTTGATTATATTCAGATTTAATAGGATATTATTTTATTGCGTTTATTTTTATTTCCATATTTTGAACTAGGTATTTGAGAGGTTATTATTTAAGACGTTACAAATCCTATTTTTGGGGTTTGAATTTGATGAATAAAAATTGAGATTTTTCTCGGAGTCTCTTTTACTCTATAAAAATTGAGATTTTTGCGGTTTCATATCTATTGTTTTCTTCTTCTAATCTTCAACCACACCATCAGTTGGTATAAGAGCCCAACAATTCTTGGTACACAGATACAAGAATCATGTTCTGGATACCTCTTGATTTGAGGAGTAGAATAGAGAACGACAACTTCCAGTCTACCTACACAATTGGAGGAAGAATTTGCAAGTGTGTAATCGATTCAGATAATTATGAAAATATGATCTCAGAGGAGGATGTTCAAAAACTGACGTTGAAGACTGAAGCTCTTCTATACCCGTACATACTTATCAGGTCTGATAGAGTACACTGAGGTAACAGTTTCTAAACACTGTCAAATTGTATTTTCCGTTGGTAATTACAAAGATACATCATGGTGTGACGTAGTTCTCTTAGACGTTTGTCATCTAGTTTTAGGACATCCATGGCGTTTTAAGAGGAATTCTACTTATGATGGTAGAAAGAATCGATACAGTTTTGTGAAAGATGGTTGCAATTTTATATTGGTTCCATCTAGAGTAGTATCTACAAAACCAGGGTTAAATCAGGAAATAGTCCCTCGACTATCACATTTTCTTTCATTTAGTCCCTCGACTAAAAAATCACCGGTGAGGGTCTCTCGACTATCCCATTTTCTTTCATTTAGTCCTTCAACTTTAAAATCACCGGTGAGGGTCCCTGGAATTTGCCAAAATCTATAAATTTAGTCCCTGATTTGGGTTTTTTTTTCTTAGATTCAATGACTAAATTTATAGATTTTTCAAAGTCCAGGGACCCTCACCGGTGATTTTAAAGTCTTAGGACTAAATGAAAGAAAATAGGATAGTCGAGGGACCCTCACCAGTGATTTTTTAGTCGATGGACTAAATGACAGAAAACGTGATAGTCGAGGGACTAGACAGCGATTTAAGTCTACAAAACCAGCACCGGTTAAGGAGTTTGATGCTCATACTGCACTAGCTACTCATCTTAGTTTTGATATTAAAACTATATATGAACCCAAATTTGACAACCCGATCTACGATAAGTATTATGATGAAGTCGAGGAGAAGAGCTTTGATACTAAAGAATTAAAACCTTCAAGAAAATTAAAAAATTCGAAACCAAACTTTCAATAAAAAAAGGGCCAAAGCTATTTCCCCATCATATTTATTATTTCCTCCATGATTTGAAATTTCTAAAACACTTAAAACTTGTTATTACTAGATTACCCTTATTTTGTCTTCAAATTTAACATTACGTGCCATTATTCAAATAGAAAGTCGTATGAAAAAACACATCATTAACCATTTTTAATCCTACGTATTTGATTTTTGCTTCTAAAATTAACCCTAAAACAAAAAACTTCAATGTATGAATCATAAATTAGTCATGATTTATACAATCGACATGAAAATTCACAAACCAAATCCATGTTTCAAAAATAAAGAACAAACTCAAACAAAATCCAATAAAAGTGCCATGATTCATCTATCGTCACAACTTTTAACCAAGCACAACTATGAGGTATTATGAATCATAAGTCGTTTTTGGTATACTAAGCTATCTGCTGTTTATTTAATGAAACGTGTGTTTCCGAGAAGCCATCTCAGAATCACATGTGTTTTTTAACTGAAAAACATAATCACATGTTTTTGAGTAAAAAAAAAACATGTGATTCTGAGATGGCTTCTCAGAATAACATGCTTCTTAAAAGAAACAGCAGAACAGAAAAGAAACAGCCAAATCGAACCAAAATCGATTGCTTCTTAGAACAGAATAGAACAAAACACAATGAAATTCCAACTATTAAAGTAACTAGATAATTTCCCGAAAATATGTGAAGTGTAAACTACATTGTGTTTAACATGAGAGTTCCAGAGAGAGAACACTGGTAAATCAATGAAGACGCTTATTCTTTCTTCTCGAGAGAGAGCACACTAATAAAGGTAATCAATCAATTATGTCTTAATCAAATTTAAAATATAACTTTCCTTTTAGGAATAAGGTTTATGAAAAAGAAAAAAGTCATTCTCGGTGAAAGTTTATTATGTTCGTGTTCTTGAAAATGGAAAAGGTATAATAAATGGGCAGAAAGATAAATATGTCATTTCCTTTATGGAGGAGGAGTTTTCTTTCCAAATTATGGAGGAAATAAAAAATATGATAAAGGAAATAACTTAAAAAAAACAAAAAATTCAATATTGATTTTTTTTATCAAGAATAGATAAATGTAGAGATCTTACAGAAAATAAAATACGGAATAATCTCGAACAAACTTCCAAAAGAAAAAAGAAGACAAGAAAAAAAAATAGAATTCGAAGAACGGACACAAGAGAAAGAAAGTAAAGAGAATTGGTGCTTCAAGATACATTGAACATGTATTCAAAGTTTCTAGCCCTAGCGATGACACTATTACCTTTCAGGACAGTTTCCAGTCCTAGCGATGATACTAAACCTTTCAGGACAGTGGCAAGTATATTTTTCCTGTAAAAGATGCATTATTCAGGGGAAAATTGCAGGTGATTGATACTATTACAATCAAATATTTAAGGGCTGTAGAAGAAGAAATTATGTTTACTCGATTTGACAACAAGGTATGGACAGTTCGTCTGTGCAGTGATGAATTCGGCAATGCAGAAAACTTGCTCGATGAAATGTCTGAGAGAGATAACAAGCAGACTCGTCAAATTAAGAGTTATGGCTTCATTGAGTTTGTTAATGGTGCTACTGCTGAAAGGATGCTACAAACATATAAGACCACCCCGATGCCTAACGGTGGTGATCAACCCTTTCTCCCAGTTCCAGCATTTTGAAAGGCTCTGCGGTGAAAAAGTCATCTCCCAACAGTTCTGACAAGCAAAAAGACACAATTGGAAATGTGGAGGTTTCTGCTCGAGAAACATTATTGCGAGATCAACCGGAGCTTCTGCAATAATTTGGAATGGATCTCCTTCCCGTCTTGATACAGATCTATGGCTCTAGTGTTAACAGTCCTGTGTGGCATAAATTTCTTTCAATGATCGGAAAATTGATGTACTTTAGTAGTGCAGAAATGATTTAGTCATTGCTTGGCGTGACAAACATATTGAGCTTCATAGTTGGTGTCCTAGCTTGGAAAGATCCTCCTGTATTGATTCTTGCCGCTCTAACTACTGTGTGAGTAAGATGCATATTTTCAAAGATTACATGTCAGTAGACTGTTTTCTCATGAAAAGGAATTCATTTGTCTATATTTTCAAATTCTTTCACCTGATTATTATGGTTGAAGTAGCATTGACCTTGTTTTTCTGAAATGAGATTCATCATGGAACATCGACTGATGCTGGGATTCATATGGGTGCTCGTGTTTCTGTTTTTCCCATCACTGAGCTTGTAGAGCTTGATATTTGTGGTTTAAAATGTTTGGCTGATATTGGAAGTCAATTCGGGGAAATATGCTTAAACTCAAAATATTGGACCTCTCTGGAGTTGCTTTTGATGAATTTTCATGTTGTGTAAATCTCACAAATATCTGTCAGCTTTCAATCAGAGTCAATTTCGAACTACCTGTGAATCAGACTCGTCCATTAACCAAATTAGCAACTTTGAATTCATCTATCTCGACGCTTTGAGATTACTCAAGAATCTGGAGATCATTCGATTATCAGGAATAACAACTATAGATTTTTTTATGAAGTTTTAAGGTTGTCGCATTTGAAGCATTGTATTATTCTTCTGGGTGACTTGTATATTATTCAAAAAGTGGACAAGAAAACTATAGAGGGCTCGAATGTGCATCTAAGCTGAGAAGAATATGGCCTTTCTATAGTAAATAACAAGATTATGGCAACGGTAACCGACACGCAAGTCTTTAAGAGAAACTCGAGGTCGTGGGACAAGTTAAATTTTTTTTTATATATGTGTTAATCTCTCTCAAGAGTCAGGTAAAGAGGAATCAAGAGCATACAACGATATATACATCAGGATGCGAAATTTCCCTTCATTTCAGCAGCCTGATGGGTACATAGAAATCCCCGAAGCTGATGCCTATGGTGGTTTTCCTGACTGTATCAAACAAGGCCATAATCGTGTTACTAAGGAGAACAAGATTCAATTTAGAGAATCACTTCCTGTCGTCATATGCGATTCATCTGCTTACGTAAACTTGGTTTTATGGATAGCTACCATTGGCTTCCACGAGGTCCAACATCATGCAGCTTTCACACTTAAATGCACAGATGGGGGATTTGCAGAAATATTTATGCCTGAGATTGACTTTCCAGTTAAATATGATGCTGGAAAATATAATCAACTTCCTGAAGACACTGGATTTTTTAGCTTTGGGATAGGTGGCGATGACCCACCCTCTTTCTGCGGCTATCATGTCTGAGTACGCTAATAGAAAAACACAAGGTGCCTTTATTGCAGTTGTGTTTGCAATGCAAGGGTTTGGTATTCTAGCAGGTAGGGTTTTTGCTATTATCATTTCCACTTCGTTTAACGCCAAGTTTAGAGCTCCAGCGTACCAGATTGATCCCATTGCGTCGACGGTCCCAAAAGCTATTTTGATTCTTGGTGCCTTGCCGGCCGGTCTCACTAGCTACTGGAGGACGAAGATACCCGAAACCGCACGAATTCTTTCACTGTTTCGTCTTTTTGAATTCAAGGACGAATTCTTCCCAATCGGGGAAGGATGATGTAGGGCGAAGGTCTACTACAAAAATCTATTTAAATATTTTAATTTTATTTTATTTTATTTTTTTATACTTTAAGAATTTATTTAAGATAGCAAATTAAATATGATTACATTCAAATTTATAAATGTTATTTTATTACGTTTATTTTTGTTTCCATATTTTAAATTAGGGATCTGTGAGGTTCTTATTTAAGGCGTCTCAAATCCTATTTTTGCGGTCACACTTTGATGAATAAAAATTTAGATTTTTTGTGAGTGTTTTTTATTCTCTAACCTAAGATTAGAGTTTCATATCTATTGTTTTAATCTTCATTTCTTCTGTCACGCCATCAACTATCCTACTCCTAGTATTATAAGTATAACAATGTGCTTTATTAAGACAAGCAAAATCAATAGCTTGATAAGACGAATAAAATATCACAAAAAATTGAATACTCTTAAACTTGCAAGAGTAAAATTGACAGACTTGCAAGAATAAAATTGATAGAAGTTAATTTAACTAAAATAATATTTTCATGATTTACATTGTTAATTCGGTAGCAGAAGCATCCATATTTTTAAATTTATAACTATTGCTCTCGAATATGGAAAGAGGTAATAAGTTTGCGAGCAAGAAGAATTCACAATCTTTATTTCCGATAATGTAGTAAAATAAGAGCTTCAGCCATATTTGCTTCTCTAAGACTAGTCCTCAACCTAGTTTAATCTTTAAGACAATACTCTCTAGTACTTGGTGTAGCTTATGCATTAAAACTAATCCCTGCATAGTTTGAGGCACATTCTACATTTTGGTTTTGACTATGATTTTGGATTTAAAGTTTATTTGAGATTTTAATTTGATTTTTTTATTTGGATTTGGTATCTCTTGATTGTTTGATTATGTTTTATTAGAGATTGTGGAAACAATTTCTAATATGATAAGAATAAACTGACTTTCTACTGTTTACTAGTACCAAACTTAATGAGAAGAATTTTATTATGTCTACATCCGCATATGATTCAGGTATGTTATCATCTTCAACTTCAGATATTGATTCATCATTGTGGATTTTGGATTCGAGTGCGTCTCACCATATGTCACCTCGCATGTCGAACTTTGTTTCCATGTCTCATGTTTCACCTATTTATGTTTTGTCTGCTAGTGCTATAAGAATGTTAGTAGAAGGTATTGGCTCAATTTATACCCCTCATATATTGTTATTTGATGTTTACTACGTTCTCACCCTTGCTTGAATCTTATTTCGGCTAGACAATTATGTAAATCCGGTTATTGGGTCTTGTTTACTGATTCTGTTTGTGTTATACAAAATCAACATACCCAGAGAGCGATTGGGACAGGTATTAAAATAGAGGAACTCTATGTTTTAGAAAAACTCAAAGTAAGTGACGTGGATATCTATGGTGATGATGGTTGAAAAATATACTTGATTGATATTGCTGCATCTGGTGTTAATTTGTCTTTGTTTCGTTTGAGTTGTTTAGCATCTGAGTTTTATCTTTGGCATTCTTGTCTGGGACATGTACTTACATCACGTTTGATGTTTTGATTCTCTATAGTTGCTTTAGGTCAGCTAAACACTTGTAATATGTCGGATTGTAGTGGTTGTAAACTCTCAAAATTTTATCTTTTACCGTTTAATGAGTGTCACTTCTTCTATTGCTCATTTTAATCTTATTCATTCTCATATATAAGATCTATCTCATGTCTCTAAAAGGGGTGTCTTGTCCTATTATGTATCTTGTATTGATGATTATTCTCGATACACATGGATTTATCTTATGAAACGAAGGTCAGATTTTTTTAAAATTTATAAAATAATTAGAGCACTAGTTAAGTCCCAACATTCTGATGTGATAAAATACTTGAGGTGTGACTTAAGAGATGAATATACCTCTAATGATTTCAATTTTTTACTTGCATCTGATGGTACCATACATCAATCATAGCAAAACGGTGTTGCAGAAAGAAAACATCGTCACCTTGTTAAGATTGCTCATTTTTTATTTTTATCAGTTGAAATTCCTACCGTTTTTTAAGAGAAGAAATTATGACTATTCTTTATATGATTAATTGAATTCTCACTGCTTATAATGCAGGGATGTCTCCATTTGAGAAGCTATACGAAACAACTTCCATATGATTCTTCCTTATGAATGTTTGAATGTACATATTTTGTATTTTGTCCTAAAATAGATAAATGTATTTTTCTAGTTTATGGTGTTACACATAAAGGTTATTTTTGTTATGATCCCACCAGTCATAAGCTATAGTGTCTCTTCATGACATATTTCTTAAACATATCATGTTTTTTTCGATTCTGAAAAAAAACATATGATGTAACAAAGACATACCTTTAGGTTATTGATCATTTTGAAACTAATAGTGATACATCTTTTGACATTGATATATCAGCTCATGAGACATTTACAACAATTGATACTACTTCTACTCCATCAGTGCCTGAGCCAGCTCATTTCTATGATAGAACAACAACTTCTCCACCTCTCAAGAGATCTACTCGTACAAGTAAGTCTACCAAACTACCAGACTTCTCTTATTATTCTTACTCAGATTGTTTTTGTTCTTTCATAGCAAACATACATAATTTATATGAACCCAGTCACTTAAAGAAGCTGTTTGTGATCCTTGTTGGAAAAGTGCTATAATCAAAGAGCTTACGGCTATATTCGGAGAACTTATTTCTCTTTATCAGACTCATATATGGGATATAGTTGAACCTCCATCTGATAAGCATATAATCTGTTCTCTTTGGGTTTTTATAATTAGAACAAAATCTGATGGTTCCATTGAAAGATATAAGGCTCATCTTGTCGTAAAAGGGTATTCACAAAAGTATGGTACAGATTATGAGGAGACCTTTTTCCTAGTAGAAAAAATGACAACAGTTCGTACTTTTATTGTAGTTTCATTCGTTCGTCAGTGGAAGATCTTCCAACTGGATGTTAAAAATACATTTCTGAATGGTGATCTTCATGAGGAGTTATATATGACTCCTCCCTGGGTGTTGCTCACCAACTAGGTGAAGTCTTTCGACTTAGGAAAGCTTTATATGGTCTCAAACAAGCTCCCCGTGTTTGGTTTGAGAAATTTTCTATAATTATTAATTCACTTGGTTTTCTTGCTAGTAATCATGATTTTACCTTATTTATCAAATGTACGAGTGCACGACAAATTATTATTATATATATATAATATAATATAATCATTACATGTGATGATATTGATGGCATTGAGGCACTAAAACGTGAGTTGGCTTAACGGTTTGCGATGAAGACTATTATGTTATGTATTATGGTGTCTCAATCTCCAAAAACTTATATCATATATATATATATATAATTTATTCGAGTGATCATGATTATCTAAAAATAGGACGGTAGATACCCCTCTTGAAACAAATGTTTGATATTCTCCGACTTATGGTGTTCTTTTGTTAGACCCGACTCTATATCGTACTCTCGTATGGAGCTTGGTCTATCTTACATTTACTCGACCATATATAGATTATTTTGCTCATGTGGTTAGTCATTTTGTTATTGATCATAGTTTTATCCATTAAGGAGTTATTCTTCGAATATTGAGATATCTTCGTGGCTTTCAGTTCGAGAGTATTTTGTTTTCTTTAACGTTTTCACTTGAAATGTAAGCGTATAATGATTCTGATTGGGATAATGATCGTCATGACCGTGACTATTACTGGTTTCTGTGTTTTTTTGAAGATTCATTAATCTCATGGAAAAGCAAGAAACAAGATGTTGTCTCTGGATTGTATACTGAAGCTGAGTACCGTGTTATGGAATAGACCACATGTGAGATTGTTTGGTTACGGTGGATTCTTCCAGATATGAGGGCTAACATTACTAAAACCAATTCTTTATATTGTGATAACAAAAACGTCATGCAGATAGAAAAGATATCTATTTTCATGAGAGAACGAAGCATATTGAAATAAATTGTCATTTTACTCTGCATCATCTTTAGATTGACACCATCTCACTTCTATATGTGTCATCAGCTTTGCAAGTTCCTGGTATCTTGACAAAGGCTCAGTTAACAATGCGGTTTCCTTTTCTTTGTGGCAAACTCTCAATGTTATTAATTGTTGTATTGTGAGTTTGAAAGAGGGTGTTAGAGATTTTAAGCCAAAACCCATTAACTCATATATTTTATCTATATAAATAAGAACATATACTCAATGTAATTTGTAAGCTTTTAAAATAATACAAAACTCTAGTTACTTCTTTTCTCTTTTGTTTTTCTGTTTGTCTTCGTTATTTTCTTTATCCTCGTTTACAAAACTAAATAATCATACTGATTAAAACAAAAGACATTTATTTAAAAAGAAACAAAACTAAACCTTGATTTATGGTCAATTATAAAATAGTTATCCAATGGAAATGAATAAAAAAATTGAACTCTTAAACATAAATTAAATTAGTGTGGAAATTAAAACCGAGAATAAGATAGAAATCCAAGGTGTTGAAGTAGGTTTTAGGTGAGACAAAATTTGATATATTTAGATTAGAATAAGACTTTTTAGATGAGAATTTTAATATGATATTTTTGTTTTAGATAACTAATAGAGTATATAATTAGGTTTTTAAAAAATTTGAAGTCTCAAACACAAAAAAATGTGTATCCTAAATTTCAATTATCTCCACTGCTTTAATAGTAAAATATATAAAAATATTATTAATTATTTTAGAAATTTTTAAATTTTATTCTCATATTAAATATTAGTATGGGTATCAATTTTTTTTTTAATTTTTTGATACAATATATTTAAAAACCAATGACTAATTAAGAATATCTAAAAATTTATTACACACTAAAATCTAAAAAATTCTACAAATTTTATATTTAAAATACCTTTCTATATAAAATCAAATGGATTTGTATTTTATTTTTTAATTTAATTTTTTTCTAAAGTCTACATCTTTGGAATGATAATTTGAAAAATATATCTGAAAGCACCATTTGTTTTTAAGAGAACAAAATTAGATCTATAAATGATACTTTTTTAAAATTTAACAAAAAAATCGCGAGCTTAGCTATCTTTAGTCTCGTCTTTAATTTTTTAGTCACATCGATCATCTAAAGATTATATTTTTCGCACAACTAGTGGTATATAATCTACGTGTCTCTTATATATTGGTCTTTCATCCCGCAACTAACGGTATCGCGTCTTTGCGTCTATCATCTATCGGTCCCTCATCGTGCAACCAGCGGTTTTTCGTTTCCTCATCTTTCATTTCTATTGATCTCCCATCCCGCAATTAGAGGTCTCTCGTCTCTGCATCTCTGCGTCTTTCATCTATCGGTATCTCGCCCTGCAACTAGCGATCTCTCGTATATGCATCTTTTATTTATCGGTCTCTTGTCCAACAACTACCGGTCTCTCGTCTCTGCATCTCTCATATATCGGTCTCCCATACCGTAACTAGCGGTCTCACAACTCCGCGTGTCTCATCTATCGTTCCACATCCGGCAACTAGCGCTCTCTCGGCTCATCGTCTCTTATTTATTATTTTTTGTCCTGCAACTAGCGATCTCTCATTTATATATCTCTTATCTATCAGACTCTCGTTCAGAAACTAGCGGTGTCTCGTCTCTACTCTCTCATCTATCGATCTCTCGTTCCGAAACGAGCTATGTCTTGTCTCTACGTCTTTCATCTATCGTATGTGTATCTCTCATCTCTCGAAAAGAATCATTTATTGATCTAGTTTTGTTCGTCTTAATATTATAAAATTAATAATAATTTACAACAAATCAAATTACGGTTTCAAAAATATAAATTTTAAAAAATTAAAATTAAAAAAAACATAGGATAAAGAGATATAGAGATATCTCATAATTTGATTTTGAAAAAATAATTATGATATTATGAAAATAGTTTAATTTTAAATAATAAACAACATAGCCAAATAAATCTTTTCATATAATATTAAAAATAAAGGTAAAAGTAGTGAATGAACAATAATTTGGTTTTTTACCTTATCCTATCTTTAAATATCATATTATTCTCTTTTATGGTTATTTGGCAATAAATTTTTAATTTTTTTTATGTTTTATTACCTTTAATCTTATCTTGCAATCTTATCTTGAATATGATTTAATTTGATCGCAATTTTTCAAAAAATAACATCAAATATAATTTATATTCGGGTAAGAAGTTTTAGAAAAATATAATATTTGTGATTATTTTCTATACTTCAATTATTATTAGTTATAAACTATAGTAATATTATAATAAATTAAATTATTTAAAAGGAGACTTACCATAGACTCATCCAACAAATCTATTACGGAAAAAGACCTAAATCTTTAAAGAGATCATATACATTAAATAACCGTATATATAAAATACAAGGGTCCTGATGAACAGTGTCAATGAAGACTTTAATTACTACTTCCGGAAAGATTCTATCATTTAATATTTAATTTAATTTATTTTTATTTTATATAATATAAAAACTTCTCTTTTTTTATTATTTTTTTAATTTTAATTTTTAAAAGTTGGTATCTTTTAAACCGTAATTCGGAAATAGAGTCCGAAAATATCATTGGTTTTTTTTTTAAGACGAAGAAAACTAGTACCATTCATGATATGTTTTGAATTTTTTTTTTAAATATATTTTACACACGTTTCTCAGTTATATGGTTTCGCATCTAGTAACTGGTTTTGCATTTATCAAAATAAAGAAGGTTTCACATCTACCAAAATAAAGAATGTTTCACATCTATCAAAATAAAGAAGGTTTCGCATCTCTCAAAACAAAAGAGATTTCTCATCTAGCAAAATAAAGAAGGTTTTGCATCGATCAAAATAAAGAGGTATCTCATCTAGCAACATAAAGAAGGTTTCACATCTATCAAAATAAAAACGGTTTCGCATTTATCAAAATAAAGAAGGTTTCGCATCTATCAAAGTAAAGAAGGTTTAGCATATATCAAAATAAAGAAGGTTTCGCATATAGGAAAATAAAGAAGGTTTCACATCTAGTACAAAAAACAGGTTTCGCATCTATCATAACGAAGAAGGTTTCGCATTTTCTTCGCGTAACCCCTATAAATTTTAAAACTTTAAAAGTCTGTATCTTTTAAAACGTAACTCGAAGAACAAATCCAAAAATACTGTTGGTTTTGTTTTTTTAGGACGAACAAACTAGTACCACTCATGATATGTTATGAATCAAAAAAAAATTAGAACAAATAACGTTTCGCATCTATTAAAAATGTGTTTTGCATCTACCATTCGAGAAGAATTACACGTTTCGCAACTATCAATAGGTACAGATACAAACGTTTCGCATCTTCTTCATTGAACCGTTTTACTTGACACAAAAATCTCAGACTAATATCGACATAAAAATAACTGAAATACAACAAATAAACTACATTAGCAACGTAAAAACCAGATAAATACTAAGAATCATAATAAAAAACATATCTCGAGTACTTCTAGTATTTCGAAATCAAAATTCGACTTACCACACACAAAATCGACTTATCTAAACAGATATCCAAAATCAAACTTCGAAATCAATTAAAACACAACAAAAAAACATATGGAAACAAAAGAAAAACAAAAAAATTGAGTTTAAAAAATGAAGAATCGTCAAACATTAGAGCTGTTCTATTCACGTACAGAGAAAGAGAGAAAAAAATGGGGAAAAAGGTGAAGTATGGGTCTAAAAGTCTTTTATATAAATGAACAAGGGTATTTAAGGAATTAGTGAGTCTTCAATGGTAAATATTGACTAAAACGGGTCTTTCTCGGAGAATAATGAAAATATGGGTTGTATGTGGATAATAGTTAGGATTTTGGATCTTAAATGGTACTTTACCCTATTTAAAATTAAATTTATTTAACCAAATGAGTAATATTAAATCTATAGTTTTGTTAATAAATTTTTAAAAATAACTATCTAAAAATTTAACTAACACATATTTTTTTATTTGTTATTAATTACATTGATTTGGTACTAAATTTAAGATAGTACTAAACATATTATTAATTTTTACTATGCAAAGTATTTATTTTATTTTATATTGGATAAATAAATGATGGGTAAAGTATCATTTAAGACCCAATATCAAAACTATCATCCATTTAAGATCTATCTTTTTATGTTTCTTCGAGAAAGACCCGTTTTAGTCAAATATTTACCTTTTGAGACCCACTAATACTTTTTATCCCCAACTCAATTATATAAAAGCAACTAACCTTTTGTAACAAATTATAGTGTCATATCGAGATCTGATCTAGATTTTAGACAAATATGTCAAAAACGGATCTGACCGAAAGTTCAATTTGGACGGTACTCATTGTCTGAAACCATGCATCCAGGTTTTAGACATGGAATTCATGTCTATAGGACATCAGACACGATATTACCACTCCAACTATACACTCGATCACTTAAAGTTTTAGAGAAAATAAAAGATAAAAAAAACTAATAACAAATTTGAAAAACTTGGAGATTATGGAACGAAAGGGAAATGGTAAGAGATAGTAGACCCGAGCAGGCAACCGGATTACTATTAAACTGAGTCGTCTGCGAAAGCTTATAGTCGGGTATATATATTTATATAATGGGTTGAAGGATACTAATCCACCCCTAAGGTAAAAAAAATTAAAATATATCATGAGTGGTACTAGTTTTTTTTGTCTTAAAAAAACAAAACCCACAGTATTTTCAGATTTTTTTTCCAAGTTACGGTTTAAAAGATACATAATTTTAAAGATTTTAAATTTAAAGGGTAAACAAAGAAGATGTGAAACCTTCTTTATTTTGATTGATACGAAACCTTCTTTATTTTGATAGATACGAAACCTTATTTTGATAGATACGAAACCTTTTTTTATTTTGCTAAATGTTAAACCTTCTTTAGTTTGATAGATGTTAAACTTTTTTTTTATTTCGATAGATGCTAAACCTTTTTCTTTGGTAGATGCGAAACCTTCTTTATTTTGATAGATGCAAAATCTTCTTTATTTTGGTAGATGCGAAACATTCTTTATTTTGATAGATGCTAAACCTTCTTTATTTTGATAGATCGAAACCTTCTTTATTTTTCTAGATGAGAAACCTCTTTGTTTTGATAGATGCGAAACCTTCTTTATTTTGGTAGATGCGAAACCAGTCACTAGATGTGAAACCATAGAACTTAGAAATGAGTGGTACTAGTTTTGTTCGTCTTACAAAAATAAAACCAATGTTATTTTCGGATTCTTTTTCTGAGTTTCGGTTTAAAAGATATGGACCTTTAGAAATTAAAATTAAAAAAAAAAAGAGGTTGGTTAGTGTCTTTTATATCAAAGGTTATTTAAAATATAAAGTCTCTTAAAACATGCATGCCCTTATCCGTAATAGGTTTGTTGTATGAGACTTAAATAGTAAGTCTCCCATAAATGGTTGTCTGATATCAACAGAAGAGTATCCAAATCCGTCGAGTTCGAATGTTTTCAAAAAACAAAGATAAATTCGATTATATGTTTAGTATATCCAAAATTATCTCGATCCATTCTTATCCATAGTTTTATATTGATTATTTATAAAAAAAAACTCTATAAATTATTGACCTAATCTATGGCAATGTATATTTAAAAAAATATATTATACCATCAACAACAATTTTTCTCAGTACTTAAACAACGATATAGTTAACATCCATATTAACAGTGTTATCCTCGGCCCATCCTTAGAGGGTGGAGATGATCCATATTCACCCTATAAGTTGACCATCTATAGGTTGACCCACGATGGCCGAAGAGATTTTTATCACTCATAATTAGTTAATAAAGATTCGAGCTTGGCATATCCCCTTGAAAATAAAAAAAATCCCCCATGTAAACCTCCTTACATGTAAAAAAATCATTCTACCACTAATCGATGGAGCATCAATTGAGAAAGACCCACAAGATGAATTCGTTGGTATGTCACTGGAAATCTAATAACAATATTCTTTCATATTAAATGAGAAAATAAAATAAGTTAATATCGAGACTAGAGCTTGAGAACGAATAACCAATCTGTAGAAGACTGTCAGCACCTTGATGGAAGCTCGAGAACCAATAACCAATCTGTTGAAAACTGTTAGCGCCTTGATGGAAGTGCATCAGAAGCTTTATAACTAATCTCTTTATTATAATCAAGGGTGGTGAATATCAGACCATCCAATACAGCTTATACAAGTTTATAGCAATGCAGGTACACCTAAACTACAAGTTCGATGAACTATATTATATCTTATTACTAACAAAAACAGACTTTAGAAAATATTGAGAGCATCCATATTGACTAAGAGCGTATCCACACTAAATATACAAAAATATCAAGGATAAATAAGATTTCCTTTTACAACCTGAATCGTCAAAAACACCGGCCTTGGTCTGTGTCACTAAATGCTTAAGCCATAATGGGCGACGAGCGAGAAAAACAATATATCTAACATACCAGAATATCGTAGGATCTTCAGGTCCTCTAGAAGGACCTTATCTCCAAAAATAAAAAATACAAAATTATAGACCTTGAAAAATAATTCAGTATCAACTTCATCTTCAACTCTCTCATCAGTGAAAGCAAACAACCCTTTACATACTAGAAAACATCTGATTTTAATTCTCAAAAGGTTAAAATCATTCATTATAGTCAATTTATCAAGGTCAGACTTCATGAACTCATCTTTGCGACTTTACTTGATTTTATGATGAGATCTCGATTTATACACTCAAGATCTGAAATGATCTTCATCCTTATACTTTTATTTATCACCTACAAATTGTTACATATGATCCATGCTTACCGCACAACTTATTGAGAAATAGACACACACCAAGAATATATAGTGTAGACTCAATAGAATTTTAATATTAAGTCATTCGACTATGACTGAGACTTCAATCTAAGTGGGTGTGGAATTCGATAGTCTCTCGAGAATCAAACCATAATTGATTTACATTTTTGGAAGTATGGTAGAAATGAAGTAGAGCTTTGGCTATGTGAACCTTCTAAACATAAAGTTAGCTAAAATAACAAAATTAACATCAAACACAAAATATAAGTTTTAACGTGGTTTAGATTGTGAAAAAAATCCTACATTCATGGGCAACGATCACTAATGTTATTTAAAAACATTTACAAGAAAACTTTCAAAAACTAAAAGAATGAGTCTTCTTCTTTTTATAACTTCTGAAGTTTATAGAAGGAGTTGTGACTATTATATATTCTCATTGGTGTTTATTTCATAATTATGTATTCTTTTTAAACCCCATAAAACTTTATGCTTTATCTTGCCCTCCTTGTAGCAACTCACGCGCACCGGTTTTATACTTATCATTCCCTATTTATAAAATCAAAGATAAGTGAGATAATACCCTAGGTTCACAATAGAAGTTGACAACTTGTTGTTATAGACAACTGAAAAGTAATGACACAGGTTATCTGATAACCATATTATTTTATATATTATAACTGGTACTTGCACCACCAACATTTGATATCTAAAATAAGATATACCTTGTATCATCATGATCATCCTCCAAATATGTTCAGATCAATGGTAACTAGATCAATGGTCAATTATATTTCACCAATTAAGTTTCTTCTTATAATAAGAACCTTAGTCTCATCCAAAGACATATAAGAATCTTCAAAAGTTTTAGCAATTAAGTTTCTACACCCAAGTTAAATGCAATGAGTTTTCATGTAATTCATTCCATCATATCCTTATATAATAGTTTCGACAGAGCTCCATCCTTTAGGGTCTAGCAGACATCTATACATCTAAGTTTTGGATGAATGACTACTTAATATATTTTAGAGTCTCGGTAATTCATGTCCTTTAATCTCGACAAAACTACTCTAAACACTTTTTGTCTAATAATTGGTCCTTCAATAAAAAAGTTAAATGTTTTGTTTTAAATAATACGTTAAAGTTCAACGGTACAAATATAGATCAAACTCAAAATTTACAAGTTTAAATTCATAATGTTTTCGTTTGTAAAAATTTATAAAAATCTTACATAATCCTCGTTGTGGTTTGCAAATATCCGAACCAAATATTTTTGTTTTTTGCAAATTCTTACCTAATTTATAATACGAAAATCACATAGAAATAGGTAAAATCTTACACTATATTATCATGGTTTGCAAATTTGCGGACGAGGTAAGAATTTGTACAAACGACATAAAATATTTACAAAACTGTACGGTAAACACTAAATAAAAATTTATAAAATCTTGTCCGATCTTTTATCTTGGTTTACAAATGTACACAGTAGATGAAAATTTACACAAATCATATAAGAATCTACAATTTTTCAACCTAATATTTGACGATCATACACAAAATCTTATATAATCGTTATTTGCAAATATACGAATAAACTAAATATTTACGCGCACTAGATAAATTTTTTATAAACTTTTACGTGATTCACACGGTATGTAACTTTTTGAAAATTTTGTAAATTTTATAATTTTTTAATTATCATTTGTAAATATACAATAGTAAAATATATTTTTTAACTTTTATTTTAAATTAATATAAAAAAAACAACCTAGTTTTAAAATATATAAATATGGTTATATTTCACCACTAAAATACTTAAATAAATACATAAAAAACTTTAGATAACCTATATAATAATTTTTAATTTAGTGGACTCATGTGAACACATTTTTCTTATATTAATACTTTTTACTATTTTAAAAAAAGTACTTTTTATGATATTGGAAAACAATTGTATATCCTTGAGTTGACAAAAACTTGTATAAAACAGATTGCTAGACCTTCGTTGTCTTTCACAATTTTAAGACTTGGACCATCTTCAAGACTGCTTCAATTTTGATTCCAACACAGAAGGAAAGGTAACAATTTTGATTTTCTTAATATTTTTATATTAATATTTTTCATGCTGGAATTGTATAGTCTCTATTATGGAGTTAGATTTGAGCAAAAAAAATTGCATTGCGTTTTGGAGTTCGTTGATCTGCGGAGCCATGTCAGAGAAATAGAAAACAACCCGGAAAACCCTTACTTGCCATATCATCGACTGATTTTCTTCAAAGGTTTTTCTTTTGATATAAATTAGTTATCGCGATCGTTTGATGTTTTGTTTTATTGATTGGTTTACCTTTATCTCATGCTCGGTCGAGCAGAAACTTTCGGTCATTAAATTTTAGATTTGTAGGGGGAAATCTTGTACTGATATGCTCTACCATGATGTTTTACCTAAACTAGTGTTTGTGTCTAAGTTGATGCAAGAAAAATGATATTTTTTATATAAGTGGTAAGTGATAAGTTTTCTTCTTTCTAACCAACTTAAAGCTTAGAAGTTCAAAAAGCGAGTTGATGATAGTGACAAGTAAGGAAAACGTTGTGATTGTTCAGGAATGAGGAAGATGCCCTGGTGTTCGAGTTTGGCTGAGAGTGCAGAATTTGCCACAGAGGTTAGCTTGCCAAGTGCTTTAGTCCCTCCTCAAGTTGCAGCCGGGTCAGAAAATGAAATGAATGATTTGGGATACAAAGAAACCCATATAAGAATTAGTAGATTCTTTTATCACAATAATATCGATTTAAGTGCTGCGGAATCTTGGAGTTTCCGCGAACTGATAAGTGATAGATTTGACAATGCTAAAGTGTCAGAGGTTAGTTCTGCTGAGAATGCTTTGGTCTCAGCAGCCGGGTCAGTAAATGAAGAGAATGACTTAGGATGCAAAATGAATCAGAGAAAAATTGGTAGAATCTTCTATGAAAATCATATCGATTTTAGTGCTGTCGAATCTTGGAGTTTTCGCGAACTGTTAAGTGAAAGATTCGGCAGTGCTCAAGTGGAAAGTAAGATGCCGAGTCGTCAAGATTTAAAATGTTGGATCCTTCAGGATGAGGTGATGGATATGCAGAATTATGTAAAAAGCATCCGTGATTCATGGGTTACCACTGGGTGCACAATCTTGGTGGACTCATGGATCGACGATAATGGTAGAGAACTAGTTAACTTTATCACGGACTCTTTAGCAGGTCCCTGTTATCTCAAAACAGTTGACATTTCAAATATTGTCGATAATCCAAATGCCTTAGTTGGATTGGTCGAGCAAGTTATCGAAAGTGTAGGCGTTGATAATGTAGTTCAAGTCATCGGAACTCCTTCAACAGGCTGGGTTGGCGAGGCTATGAAGGACTTCGTGAAGAAACATAGTATATTTTTGTCTGTGAGTGCATCTCAATGCCTTGAACTAGTGCTCGAGAATATTAAGGAAATTTTACATGTTATGATAACACTAAACAAGGCCAAGAGACTTACGAAATTTATTCAAGGGAATCCAGCCGTTTTGAATATCTTTCGTGTATATTCCCGTGGATGCGACCTGATTAAGTCAGCCACTATAAGATCTATAACACCATACTTAACATTAGTAAACATTATGCTTCAAAAGGAAAATTTATGCAATATGTTTTCCGGACGAGAATGGAAGAATTCTACGTGGGCTTCAAAAAAGGAGGGAATGGTACTATCTAGAACAATCAGGGATCCTTCTTTCTGGAAAGGGGTCGAGACAATTGTCAAAGCATCAATACCTCTAATCCGTCTTTTGTGTTTGTTAAGGAGTCGCAAGGAACCAAGAGTTGGTTACATTTACGAAAGTATGGATCAAGTGAAAGAGATGATTCAAGAGAATCTCGGTAACGATAAGTCTCTATATATGCCTTTCTGGAATGCGGTTGATGACGTATGGAACACATGCCTTCATAGTCCTCTCCATGCTGCCGGGTGTTATTTGAACCCAGCCATTTTTTATTCAACCGGTTTCCATCTCGATGAAGAAGTTGCTACTGGCCTGAAAGACTGTATCACCAGTGCAGTGAAAGAACCGGAGGTTCGAGTCAAGATATCTTCACAGCTTGATCTGTATCGACTTCGTAAAGGCACTTTTGCAAAAAGGAGTGCCTTCGAACAAAGAACCAACCTGTCTCCGGGTATGACTATTTTATGGGTACATATAAAATAAAGGAAAGAAATATTTCTGAATGATAACATATTTAAACGTTTTTTATTTCCCAGTAAAGTAAATGTGTAGATTTATATTTGCTTTTGGAAAAAGTAGTGAATGATGTTTTTAATACTAAAGATACATCACATATAATGAACTTTTTACTTTTAGTCTAAGCAACATAGTAATCTCAAGTTGATTATGTTTTATTTATGAGTGCAGTGGAGTGGTGGTTGCGTTATGGAGCTAAATATCCTGAGCTGCAGAGGTTTGCTATTAGAATAGTGAGCCAGACTTGCGAAGGTGCTTCGAGATATAGGCTGAAGAGGAGTCTAGCTGAGAAGCTGGTCATAGAAGGAAGGGATCCTTTGGAGCAAAAATATTTGGATGATTTGGCATTTGTTCATTATAATTTGCAGTTACGGAATTCCAAGTTCACCATGAAAGGGAATATCGTGTCTAAGGAGGTTGACAGCAACGATGATTGGGCTATATATAAAAGCCCGGAGAGCGAATCTCAAAATGTCACTGGTATCAAACGTCATCGGTCATTGGCCATTTTAGGGTAATTTATTCATACACTATCTTTAGATGATGAATGCACTAAGAAATCATTTGATCTTTTAAAAACTTTCAAATATCTTAATTTTGTAAAATTCCATTTAATTGGTTTGCATATAAATTTTGTAGTTTTAGAACAACGGAAAACCAGTTTTTGAGCAAAAACAAAAACAAACACAAGAACAAGAACCAATTGCTTTTTTTTCGTAGATATATCTAACACTGGTGCTCTCTTGAACAGGGAGTGTGCAGGAAAGCTGATGAGGAGCTCTGTAAAGTAATGTGCTGGTTTGTTTTACATCACATAGCTTTGTAAGGATATGATGTTGGATGTTGTATTACTGTATTGACTTTAAACATCTGAGGTTTATTTCAAATATATATGATAACTATATGAGAATAATTTGGCTTGGCCATTACAAAATCTATATATTATTCTTTTATTCATTCTATAGTCATAGTATCTATTTTCTTTTATTTACCATACCATCAAAGCCTCCGAACCAGAACGTTCAGCTGAACCAACGATCGATCCTGAACTCATCAATGCCAATGCCTTTTTCCGTACCAAAACGCTAGCGATTATGCCTTGAATCAGTGTGGAAATTTTGTTGTTTATCCATATTATTTTTGGTTGGGTTGAAAAACTTAACAAAAATAGGTGATAACTTCGTTGTAAATATTATGATAAAATAGTCAAATCTCCCTGCCATAAAATTATGGGTAATTTGATTGTGAAAATATTAAAAAAACAAAATTTTAAAAATATCATCCATAAATTTATTTTTACTCGCTTTGAAAAATAAAAATATATGTTTAAAAAAAATTGAATTATAGTTTGAAAAGTATGAAATTTTGATTAACGAGGGTATACGATTGAGTGTGGGTCAAGTTTTTGTATCTATATGTTTAGCCCAGTATAAAGGGCTATACATAAGTAGACATAGGACCATTCTAGGGGTATATTTTATCCCTCAAAAGTGCGCCACGTGAGCATAATCTCCAAATAATTCTGCAAAAATTCACATTCTACGTAGGAGATCATATTTTATCTTTCAGCATATCCCACCATATTTCTCTCTCTTCCACATCATTTTACTATATAATATAATACCATATATTTTTATATCTCTTCCTTATTATTTAATATATATTTACATAAAAGTTATATATATTAAAATAAATAATTTTCATAAATTAACATAATATATTTTATTTATAAATATAAATTATAAAAATAAAAGGGAAATTGTACTTAAAGTACCCACTCAACTATTCAATTGTCACTTACCACCCAAGGTTTGATCAATTGTTACTTAATACTCATCTCAACTACCTTATTGTCACTTACAACCTAATTTTATTTTAATACCCTAACTACCCTTAACCCACTATATAAACCTTATTTTCTGTTTTCTTTCTATTTTTTCTAGTTTTTTGAAGATTTGAATTTGTTAGCCGCTCTAACCACCTAACCCTACCAACCACCACGAGCTGGGTTGAAATCACATTTTCCGGTGATCGGAAGCTGCTAAAGGTTTGTTTCTTTATGTAAGTTGTTGTGTTAGACCTGTCTAACCTCTGTTTTATACGTACAGGAGTTGATCGTCGCTTTTTGGAATCTTATAGCTTACAAGTAATCGTGTTGCGAGCTTTTTAGGTAATTACCTACCGATTTCGAAGTTTTTTATTCGTTTTCTCTGTTGGAATAGGTTCTATTCTGGTGTTTTTAGATGCCATTGCCTGATTTCGAGCTTTTCTCTATTTTTTTTTGTTATAGTGATCTGTTATTGTTTAGTTAATATTGTTCGTTATATAGTTCGTTATATAATTTGGTAGTGCTTTAGTTTTGTCTTGAATGTGTAGATTACGAGTTTTTAGGTCAGTTAGAGTATTGTATTTTGAAACAAATATCAGGACCGGTGTTACATAGAAATATCAGGCATGATGCGAATAGCTCTATGTAGATATACACAATTCGCAAGATAGGATACGAATTGGTGCAGTAAATAATCTGCACAGTTTTTGTGACTAATAACAAATATCAGGACTTTATTACCTACAAATATCAGGACAAGATGCGAATAGATAGTTGTAGGTATACACAATTCGCACCTTAGGATGCGAATTGTTTGATGCAGTAGTAAATATTTTGCAGCTAGTTTTTGAGACTAATAACAAATAACTTGTATTGTCCAGGTTAAGAGATGTCTAAATCACGAGTTTGTATTTTTAAATATGGTCACCAAACTGCAATTGTGCCTTTCACGGAGTTTGAAAGCTTCGAAAGTATCCAAGCTTATGTAGAGAACACATGGGAGGAGCTTGCCACAGGTGAGTACCTAATTACTTACTCCTGCGGGGATCACAATAATTGTTTCTTTAATAACCAGAGTGATTTTGTTGGGTTAGTGTTATATCTTGATTTGGAGCGTTTAAAACGGGTTAGTTTTCTCATAGAACAACACGTCTTCGATAAGGGTTCTGGTAATAAAAGTTATGTTGATAAGAGCTCTGGTGGTAAGGATTCTGGTGGTAAGCGTAAAGAGCGTAGCTTGGTTTTGGGAGAACCATCTCTTGATCAAATAGTTAGCGGGGAGAGTAGTAACGGTTTAGTTAATTCTGATCAGAGGAAAAAACAACTTGCTACTGCTGGTTGGGCTGATGCTATTACAGGGGTGGGTCAAGCTTTTGAAGAAGGTGCTGCCGGTCTGAGGGTATCCTTGTGCAAGTTTGCGTTAGAGCATGGTTTTCTTTCAAATACCTGCACAACACAACAAATAAGATCACTGCTTATTGTGAAAATAAGCTCACAAGCGGGTGCAAATGGAGGGTTTATGCATCTATTGACTCAAGCACCGGCCTTATGACAATAAAGAAGCATTTCCCGTACCATACTTGCAGTCCTGTTTTCTCCCAGAAGCATAAGCATAAGCGGCACAGGCATTTGACATCAGATTTGATTGCAGAGGAAATTCAGGATTCTCTCCGGACCTGCCATTCGTTGACAGCCAAAACCATACAATCGACTGTCAAACAAGATTACGGTCTTGATATCTCTTATCGTTTGTCATGGAATGCTTTAGAGAACGCTAGGAGGGGAGTTTTTGGAGATAGTTCGAGTTCTTTTAGTTTACTAAGCGGATACTTCAAACGCTTAAAGAGCCGGGATATTACTTCAGATTGCCAGTTGGAGTTGTCAGCTGGAAACCGATTCAAGCGCTGTTTTGTAGCATTTGGTTCGTCCCTTAGTGGTTTTCATTCATGCCGTCCAATGTTGTTTGTCGATGGAACCCACTTATATGGCAAGTACAAGGGTACATTGCTCACTGCTGTAGCAAAAGACGGAAACAACGGTTAGTTACATTTATATAGTTAATGAACGATGTTTTTGTGTGAAAATTCTGATGTAATTCGCAGCAGGTGATGCGAATTAAGCAGGGTTGTGATCCTCACATTTCGCAGTTGAGGCTGCGAATTAGGTATTATGCTGAGTAAACTGTACTTACATCGCAGCTTGAGTTAGGTATTATTTAAAGTTTCCACAAGCTGCGAATTCACATAACAAGTTGCGAACTGTTTGCATGATCAATTAAAATGTCACACACATTTTGCATGACAAGCTGCGAATTGTTCCAGGACAGCATGCGAATTGTTTACAATTTTTAAACGTTTGCATACTGTTGTAGTGTTTAATTGATATGCCTTTTTCCAGGACTATTCCCTGTTGCTGTTGCTGTAGTTAGCATTGAAGATTGGGACAATTGGATGTGGTTTTTGGGGTGTTTGAAACCACATTTTCTGGATCGCCAGATCACATTTATTTCAGACCGTCATTCTGGTATTGTTAATGTTGTTTCTGTCTTGTATCCAAACTGCTATCATGCGTACTGTTATTTCCATCTCATGCAGAATTTGAGAGCCAAACTGGAACATACTAACAGGGAGTATAAAAAAAAGATGTTGAGTTTCTTCCACCGTCTTGCTTATGCTCCCAGTCAAGAGCTTTTTAAAGAGATTCTAACAGGTTTTTTATGTGAAGGTGGTGAGAGAATGAGTGATTTTCTTGCAAATTTACCCCCTGAAAAGTATGCGCAGGCTTACGTAAAAGGGAAGCGATACGGCTCTATGGCTTCTACCGCAACTGAATCGTTTAACAATCAGATTAAAAAATATTGCGGCTTACCAATTGTTGAGTTTATTGATTGGATTAGAGTCTTGCTTATGACTCAGGTTTCACGGAGATACGAAGAAGGTCTCAGCTGGAGTACTAATTTGGTTCCCGAGTACGAGAAGAAGCTAAAGCAGAATGTTGACATGTGCCGAAGTTGGGTAGTACGTAAGTCCTCTTCCGCCATGTTCGAAGTCTTTTCGACTCCTGTGGCTGTTGTTAATCTGTTGGATTTCAAATGTTCATGCGGATCATGGCAACAAGAGTGTTTTCCATGTGCTCATGCTCTAGCGGCATTACAATACACCGACCAAGATCCATTGACTGTAATAGAACCCTTCTTTACGGTTAAGAATTACAGAGAAAGTTACTCTTTCAGCATACCAACTATAACTGATTTCGGCGAAGGGTCCAGCGCTAACGATCCTTCTTTTGTTGAAGTTCTGCCTCCGAACGTTAAGAGACGCTCCGGAAGGCCTAAGAAAAAGCGAATCCCTTCTAGAGGAGAAATCTCAACCAAGAAGTTAAGGTGTGGCCGATGTTCGAAATCAGGCCATAACCGGAGGACTTGTGATGTTCCAGTTTAAGGACATTTATTTTTTTAGCATAGTTATTGTTCTGTACAGCAAACTAGACATTTGTACATTCCTGTGTTTTTGTATTTGCTACTATTGGAGTTGTAATCATTTCGCATCCTGTGCTGCAAATTATGTACAATACGCATACATATTTGTTACAAACATCTATCAGGATTACATGCGAATTATGTACAATTATGTGAAATTTTAACAGGGTGCGAATCATTGGTAAAATCATATCAAACATTTATCATATCTTACGTTTCGCATGATAGGCTGCGAATTAGGGCCAGAATTGTGATGCGAATGGAGTTCAGTTAGGAGTCCTGATATCTGTCATGTGATAAGCTGCGAATTGTTATTTAATAAAATACCAGGATATTCAGTAAGGTTGAAAATGAGTAATATAGCAGGTTAACATGGGAATGATGTACAAAATATATTTGGATTACAAAAAGGAGGATTACAAGTTGGATTACAAACATCTATCAAGATTACATGCGAATTATGTACAATTATGTGAAATTTTAACAGGGTGCGAATCATTGGTAAAATCATATCAAACATTTATCATATCGTACGTTTCGCATGATAGGCTGCGAATTAGGGCCATAATTGTGATGCGAATGGAGTTCAGTTAGGAGTCCTGATATTTGTCATGTGATAAGCTGCGAATTGTTATTTAATAAAATACCAGGATATTCAGTAAGGTTGAAAATGAGTAATATAGCAGGTTAACATGCGAATGATGTACAAAATATATTTGGATTACAAAAAGGAGGATTACAAGTTGGATAACAACTGTTTACACATATCACTACAAGCTACTGGTGCTAGTTAGTTGCATTTCAAAAAAACAAAAAATAAAAACCAACTCTAGCAGTTGGTAGAGGATTCATCACCAACTGTTTCCTCTTTCTCCTTTTTGTGCTGATCATCTTTGTCTTTCTCCTCTTTGTCTTCGACTTTCTCTTTCTCTTTCTCTTTCTCCACTTTATCCTCAGCTTCAACATCAACGTCCATCATGCTTAAAAATTTTGTCCTCGATGGACCAGCTTCGTCTTCCCTCTTCTTTTTGTTGTTTTGAACCTCTGGCTGAGGTGCAGCAGGAAGCATTGGAACCTGTTCTGGCTGAGGTTCAGCAGCAAGCTGTGGAACAACTTCCAATGGTTGAGAGTCAGCTGAGTAGTAGTCATCATATATGTCTAACCCAAAAACAGATACTGGGTTGTTTGGTGGTGCTGCTGGCATGATCAACTCATCACTCCAGTTAACGGTTAAGGATGACCAGGAGTCACCCAGAGAACCGAGTGAACCAGAGTTTGAGTATGAGGTGGTGGTTGTGGTGGTGGAAAAATACATGACTGTTTGAATTCGAAGAGACGAGGGAAATGAGTTTGTTAAAAAATAGCTCTGGTTTAAAATGTAGAGTTTGTTTTAAAAATAGCCTCTGGTTTTCTAGTGTTATTTATAGGGAAAGGAGGTGATCATTACATAGCCTCCATGTCCAATCAGCAATTAATGGGTTTTGGACATGATTAGATTGTTTTTTGCGTGCTCAATGCAGAAAACGTTTACCAAGGCATACACCATAGCCTGTTCGTATTCTTGAATGATGTTATTTAATATTTTATTTATGCACCAGGCTGCGAACTGCTTTTAAGCTGGTATACCAGGCTGCGAATTGTGTGTGTAGTGATAACCATCTCTCAGGTTAGGCTACGAACTATTTGATATAATTTAGGCTGCGAAGTATTCATACAGGTTTGGCTGCGAACTGTTCATACATACTAGGATCATAATCAATCATTATATATCAGGTTATGATGCGAACTATAAGATAAGGAATATTCATTATATATCACAATTTGTTCATGTATGCACAACAAAAATAAAATTTACAACAGACATATGTATTTACAAGCAACTAATGTATCTACAAGCAATACACGAATCAGCCATATGTGATGGTGTCTATGTCATTTAAAAAGTAATAGAATATTTCTGCTCTTAAGGCAGTCACCATATCTGCATCGTATTTTTTCTGGACTGATCCATGCTCAATAATATCCCTTGCATATTTGCAGACGAAGACACCACAGTCCACGCTGCCTCGCTTTTGTTGTGGGAAGCCTCTTTCCACTTTCACCTTCCACCCTATAGTATATTTGGGTAGGAATCCTCTATCCAACAAATATTTGATCTGTGTATAATAATTAGTGTTAGGAATATGCACAAAAACAAAAACAGTTGGTGACATACAATTCGCATCCTCAGGCTGCGAATTATATTACAATAGATCATACACAATTCGCATCTTAGGTTGCGAATTGTATGACAGCCTTGATAGGCTGCGAATTGAGTTGTGGACAGGCAGCGAATTGTATCCAACATAGATAGGCTGCGAATTGAGTTATGGACAGACTGCGAAAAAACATCTTGTTTACTCACAATTCGCAGCATACCAGATCTCATTTCGCAGCATGCATACTTAAAATGTGTTCAGATTTAAGTGTATAGTTTGGAATATTTACCACTAGTGCATGTGTTCTTGTGGTGGTGTCTATGGCATGAAGCTTAGGCAGAAGCGAATTGTAGTTTGAAATTGTCCTTCCGTCGACATCGATGACGAGCAACGTCCAGTGGTTTACATTGTCCTTCGACTCGGTGCACACTGGAACCATGATGATGTTGGCATTTTTGCGCCCCTTCCTAAAAGCCATGTCCACCAAATTTTCCACTTGCCACCCTGCTCTCATTTGATGCTGCATCCAAGCAAGAGTATATTAAAGTGAGAACATTTCTGAGAACTTTGTTCAATTTACCTGAGCTAAACTTACCGCAGTCATGCCCGAAATCAGTATGGCGTCGTGATTCTCTCCTTTAGCTTTAGTGCATGGAACTTTGTAGTCTGCATCTTCAAGCATCTTTCGAATCCAAGCATCGATAAGCTAACAAAGGAGTTGTAGATTTATGTTAAATATAGAATACATATGTGAAACATTGAAAATAAAGTTGGTTGACAATTGGATACCTTTACGTCCAGCTCCATTTTTAAAGGTAGTTCCATGACATCACTCACTTGCACCCTGATTCCGTACGTAAACTTGGACTCCGGTAACTGCCATACCACTGGATCAGGGGTGTCGCTCTCGTAGGCTTTAACCAACTGTATTTTGTGGTATTATGCCACATCGATACGGTCAGTTACTTTTGTTTTCTTTGGCCAGTCGCTGTATTCTACTACTGGCGGTTCCCGCATTGTAATTACGAACTCTTCTTCTTCCTCTTCCACTTGAGGCGGCGTTTGTGTCAGTAGCGCAAAACTTGGCTCCTCTATCTCCTTACTGGGCTCGAGCTTAGTAAATAACAAAAATCAAGAGTTGAAACTTAGGCAGTGTTTTATAAGTGCAACTAGTCCAAACAGTTCGCAGCTTAGGCTGCGAAATGTAAGGTAGCAGTTAAATAAATTTATTATTATATATCAGGGTAGGGTTTGAACTGTTCGAGGTTCCACTGAACAGTTCGTATCCTACCCTGATATTCGTTTGTAATACCCCAATCAGCATTGGACACAAATCTTACGTTATGATGCGAAATCATTATAAGTAGGCCTTACCGCTCGGTCAGCGACAACCACTGCCGTTGACTTTTTTGGCATAGGATCTGGATCGTGTCGGCATAAATCATTAAAGTCATCCTCCGACATGTTCTCCAGAGACCGTTGTATTATGGAATCGTAATATACATTATCAATTTCATTTAAAAATGTCTGTGAAACTTGAGTGTAAATACCATCAACAAAAGCATTCGGTAAACCTACTGTGTTATCGTGGGACTCTGGAGCTGGCAGTTGATTTGTTACCGGACCTACAGTTTGACGTTGGCTTAGCAATTCTGACTTTGCTGACAGCACCATTGGTCTTTGAGGTTCCACCGAAGAAGTGGTTTTGTCTTCTAAGGATGGTCCTTCCTGGCTGAGTAGTTCTGTCTTCTCACCGGGATGGACAGGTTCTGACTCCTGAGGTGCTACCTCTTGAGTTAGCCTTTCTCTCTTCGCCAAGGTTATCTATTGCTGCTGTTGTTGTTCTTGTTGTCCTTGTTGCCGGTCTTCGTGTTGAACCTGTGGCTGCTGGTGTTGCTGGGGGTGTTCTTCGTGTTGTTGTTGCTGGGGGTGTTCTTCTTGTTGGTGCTGTTGTTGTTGTTGTCGTTGTTCGTGTTGTTGTTGTTGTTGTTGCTGTTGTTGCTGTTGTTGCTGTTGTTCCTGCTATTCCTGTTGTTGGGGGTGTTGTTGTTGTTCTTCTTCTTGTTGTTGTTGCTGGGGGTGTTCTTCTTCTTGCTGTTGTTGTTGTTGTTGTTGTTGCTGTTGTTGCTGTTGTTGTGGTTGCTCTTGTTGTTGTTGCTGGGGGTGTTCTTCTTGTTGGTGTTGTTGTTGTTGTTGTTGCTGTTCGTGTTGTTGTTGTTGTTGCTGTTGGTCTTGCTGTTTCTGCTGGTGTTGTTGTTGTCTTTCGGTCTCCTATTTCATACAAAAAAAAACAAAAGGGTGGAAGGGTTAAGCATAAGTTAATCATTGTGTAATCACATTTCGCATCCTGACCTGATATCTATGTTATTCATTCCTAACAATTCGCAGCTCAGCATGCGAATTGTGTAATAACCAAACCACCAGTTTATTACATAATTCGCAGCTCAACCTGCGAAACGTTTGGAATGAATAACCAACCAGTAATAACCAACCAATTTATTACATAATTCGCAGCTCAACCTGATATTTGTTTGATAACATCATATCATCTACTTACATTATCTACCTCCTCTGTATGTGTCTCCATGATGGGTAAATTGTGGGCATCATCGTCCCTTTCTTCCGGCAGTACTCCAGAAAGAAATGTGTGCTGATCAACATTAGACACGGATGCTTGCTGATCAGTGGATTTTTGTCCCTCTGGAAGTGCTGCTGGTACCTGCTTTATTGGGCTTTCAGTACGGCAGATTGGCAGAGAGATAGCATTGTGGAGTTGTTGTGCTTCAAGTTCCGCTATCTTGCGTTTCAATTATTTCAGCTGCAAAAATGATAGCAAACTTTTTATAAACATATTAAGTGCTGATTGTAGTGATTATTTAAGGTTCAAGTCATACTTACTTCTCTGGCCTGTTTTTCTATTTTTCGCTCGTACTTGTTCTTGTCGGCGTACATCTTCAAACGCTTTGATTGAGCAGCAATATTGGGATTAGGGTCTCTGCGTTTGAATAAATAATCACTGATCGTTTCACTCATACTGGTTGTGTCGGTGTCGGAGGGCTCTTGCCTGGATTTGCCTTTGGGTTGTGGTGGAATTGTTTTCTTGGGGAGTCTTGGTGGTGGAATCGATGGCTCGGGTGGTGTTGGGTGTTCGAGTGTGGGAGACATCACCTTATTTGTTACATTCTGTGATGCTCGTCTCCTTTGTTTTGGTTTTGATGCTGTGCTTTTCGACCTCTTCCTAGGTCTTTCTTCCGGTGAAGTAGGTACCGTTACTTCTGCATCTTCACCATCTTCATCATCTTTTCTTTCTCCGAAAGCTTCAATTTCAGCCTCGGTAAGCTGTAATGGACCTTCTAAAACCTACCAACAGATGCACATGTAAGTAAATTAATTGTTTCGAAAGTATGAGGGTGTAGACAAACAAATTGTTTTTTATAAGCAGTTCGCATCATATGATGCGAACTGTGGTTTTAAAACACATTTCGCATGCTAAGCTGCGAAATGATTATGGGACAGTGTGATGCGAACTATATGTAAAACATATGATGGGAACTAAGTATAAACCATATGATGCGAACTAAGTATTAAACATATGATGCGAACTGTGTTGAACATGAAGCTGCGAAGTAAAATTCATATCAGGCTGCGAAATGATTGATATATTTTTATAAGCAGTTCGCATCATATGCTGCGAACTGTATGCACCCCCAGTTCAATACATATATAAAGCTTATACCTGGTCATTATCCAGCGAGGGTGTTCTAAGAAGATATGTCATGGTGGATGCTTGGCACTCTAACCCCAACCATTTGAAAAACCTTGGTATCGAGGTTGGCTTCGCTACCTCGTGGCCAATTGTTGTGTGCTCCATGATGAAAGGATGCATGGGGACAAGTTTTATCAGCACGATGCTATGTAAATAACTAATTTTTATATTGAATAGATCAATCTTACAACTACAAGGGCGACGCAGCCGACGACTTTATCAGCTCTTTCTACTGCTAAGCAACTCCTGATAGACTGTCGAAGCTTGAACAGAATCGATCCAGCCCAGTCGTAATTGTTTATTCTGTTGAGGTCTTCAACGTAATAAACCGTGCTCCAGCCCAAGATATCTCCAGATACGGAGTAGAATAGCGTGGAGCACAAAAACAGTATCAACAGCCTCGCCACGTCTTCCAATTCATGTTCCCCTCCTTCGTTTATGGCCTTCTCTATACCCTCCTGTAAAACCAATGACAGCATGCTATGTTAGAAATGTACAGAATCTTGCTTTATAAAGATGAAGTCCATTTTAGACGTACCTTTATGATGGCATTTGTTATTGTTTTGGTATTACTAGCTGATACTTTCCTGCCAGTTTTTGCCATGAAGTATTTCTTCATCATCCTTGATTCGTCCTCCTCGCCGGCTGCATACTTGTTGTGAAAAGCGCCGGTTTTTGTTAACTCCATTTTCTCGGTGCCATGCCTCAGCCCGAATATGATCTTGATATCGTTTGTAGTTAGCTTTACATACTTGTTGCCAATCCTAAAGGCGTCTCTTTCCAGAGAGAATTTCTCGAGGATATACTGAATGATTTGGTAGAATGTTTTCCTAGGAAGCTCTTCCTCATTACGGATTTCGAACGTCGTTTTCAGAAGTGTGTAGAAGGGTGTGTTTCTTGCAGCTTCAATGTGGGCCCTTGTAATACGCATGTCTTTTAGTAGCTTTAGAAGACTCACCAACCATGATCTGTAGTAGCTGGGTTTTGTTGTCATTCTTTCTGCACAAACACAAATCAGTTGGAATGTCACAAATAATTCGCATCACAAGTTGCGAATCGCATACATATAAATATTGGCTTAACAGACAAGCTGCAAAATAAGTTCTGACATGATTCGAATTAGGTAACTCAAGCTGCGAACTGTTTGTAAATAAGTATAAACATAAAATCGAGCTGCGAATTGCTTGCATAGTAGGTTATCAGGATGCGAACTGTTACACTTTTTACATGCACGTTGCAGGGATCTGGGAATTATGCAACAAACACCAAAATAAAAAATGAACTACCTAATGCAGATCTAACATACATAATATTTCTCAGGAGAGTATCAGTATTACATGCAACTAAAATTATACCCTGGCTTCGACTATAAACCCATAAACTGAGCAACTATCGTCACTAGATACTTCATTCTAGTATCAACAGCCTCACCTATCGTGAATTAAGAGAAAAAAGTGGTTCAAATTCGTCAAAAACGCAAAAAACAAGTATACTTTCCACGATAATGCATACCTGTTAAATTTCACCGGTCGGAGAACGAGATTGAAGCTTTCAGAGACGACTTCACGAAAACTTTGTCGAATGAGATTTGAAGGTGTGTAGTCTGTCTGAGTAAAAGAGGCTGACCGGTGCGATAGTGACGAAGGTGCGAACGGTGAGAAGCTGTAGGGTTTCTGGGTTTGAGAGAGAGAGTATCACGAAGTCGAACGATTTGTTTTCTGGTGGTTTCTAAAATTAGAATTTTGCGTTTGTTTAGGGTGATAGGAGGGTCGAAAAAGTGGGTTGGAATTGAAAAATGGGTATATAGTGGAAGGGTATTTTTGTCCAATTTATTAGTCTGGGTATTAAGTAACACTATGTTAAAAGCGGGCACCGCCGGGTAATAAGATAGTTGAGTGGGTACTTTCAGGTACTTTTCTCAAAGTAAAATTAGTAATAAAATAATACGTAATATATAATTTATTTAAATTTAAAATATAAAAATAAAATTGGTCTCATTTTCGAAAAATTTAAATTTTTAGTAGAAGAAATAATTTACGTTATATTAAAACAAGGTATGCTATTATTGATCACCTGAATTTATTTGTCTAATTTTTATTTATGACAAATTGATATTTATATTGTACAAATATAGATTACACTTGTTATCGTTGATGATTAATTTTTTTAAACGTAAGTATATCAATAACATTATTAATTTTAATTTTGTTTAAGTTTTATAATGAATTTATAACTTTTAAATTCAGTTTTATAGTTTATTATGTTATTATCTAATTTTGAACCTTTCAAATTACTACACGGTTACATATCACCAACCATTATAACAATATACGATAATTATCTCGAGAAAACGGAGAAGGTAGGTTGGAGGTGAAAATTTGACATGAAATTGTAACGATTAACGATTGGTTTAACTCACTTATGGATTGATAACTTTAATTCTACGATCAACTAATAATGAAATAGACACTTAATAACTCTCGCCTAAATGTTACCGCCAATATTAAGTCCAAGGTACGTCTCGTCATAATGTTACCCGCCAATATTAAGTCCTGCCAAAATGTTACCCGCCAATAATAAGTCCCGCCAAATGTTACCGACCATTCTCTTCATATATATATATAAGTCCCCAACTACATAAATCTCAACACACCTTCAATCTACTTAAATATAGTCTATCAAGAACTCATAATTTTGTTCGATATGGAATGGTCTGCAAGAGAAGACTCCCATCTCCTCCAAGCCGTCAATTGTGTGAAGATAACGAGGTCAGATGAGACTACTGATGGATTTATCAATGAAGTATTATGTACAATGTACTACATGTACGGGTACATGTACGGAAATTTAGGACACAAACCCATATCGTCTCCACGCAGTCGTGAAGAAGTATCCACAAGGTACACTTATCTTAAAAGCAAACCAATGTATCATGTGTTGGACTTCTCATGTGAAATCCAAACCGAGGCGTATAACTCGGTTCTTTTGGGTAGTAATGATTATTTGACAAAATATATGCTACGTTACGTGGAGGAACAAATCGTTAAAAAAGAAGAAGCATTTCAGAGTTGCACTTTTGACGAATGATATGACTTTGACTAAACTTTATATTATTTTATGTTCATGTTTATTGTTGTTTTGTGTTCATTTAATCATTTTAAATTATTGTGTTTTCTTTATGTCTCTTTGAGTGCTTTAAGTTATTTAAGTTTTTTTATGTTCACGTTTAATGTTGTTATATATTTGTTTGGTGTTCTTTAGTTTGTGTTTAAATGTTTACTTATGTATATTTCAGTTTACAAAATCATTTTTTGATTCCAAATATTCTGGTTCGTGACCTCCCGCATGATGTGAGGCAAGAGGTGCATGATGTGCTTGGTATGGAGATTAATGATTCAATTAAAGAATATATACTTCATGATATTGAGTTGGACATCGCTGGCAGTAAGGTGGAACATCCATATTTCCTTGAATTTGATATGTAAAGAGTTTACTCTTGTATATGTTATCCGTTGTTTTATGTTCCTTTGAGTAATGTTAGAGATTATAGTTGTTTATGTTCTTTTCAGTTCCTAACCGTTAGCTTGTCAATTTATGTTCAATGAGTCGTTTAATTTATTATATTTGTTTTATGTTCATGTTTAATGTAGTATTATCGATGATGAATCATATTGTTATCAAGTGATATATTTCCACTCACATTATCCATAACTACATTACCACATTCATTTAAGTGAAAGTATGAAACAATAAAATAATATGGAAAATAACACACACTAAAATTAAATATTGGAACGACAAAATATAACACACACACAAAATATAAATTATTGCAAAGACACACACACAAACATAAATTACTGCAAGCACGCACACATACACACACACACACACACAAAAGCATAAATTATTGCAAGCACACATACATTAAAACATTAAACCTTAGTGAAGTTTGGTGTGGATAATAATTGCCTGAGGGTAGGCTGGTAATTTCAAGTGGAGTTTTAAGGTGGTGTGTGGGTGTTTAACTGTTTAGAGTAGAGAGTAGAGAGATAATTAAGCAGCTTGGTAGCAGTTAATTCTCATTTTTCCTAGTTAATGCGGGTGGTTGGGTATTTATAGTGTGATGTTTGGGCCCTTATGGGCTTTCGGGTCATGTTTAAAGAACCCGGGTCATGTTTAAAGACCCATGAGCTCTAGGCAGGAGAGCAAGTAGCTTAGTCAAGAAGTGTTTAGGTGTTTTAGTACTTTTGTCATAGTTCGAACAGCCCTAAGTTCATAGTGTTCAAAGTAATCTGTCCGGTCTAAGTGACCTGTTCGATCCATGTCCATGTAACCTGTCCGGTATTCGGAGAGACTAGACCGATTTGCCCTTGTTCGGGGAGCATGCTGAATTCGGACTCATCAGGAGCCCCTTTTTTAGGTGTTTGAACAAGTATTCTTGTCAAAGAACTGAAAAACAGTCCAACGTCAGAAGTGGTTTTCAATCCGGACAGATCTATGGGTATACCCGAACAGATTAAGCTTCACGAATTCAAAACGGTTTTTGCCAGAGTTAGTGGGACACGTGTCGCTCTCTGATTGGTCACTCCAGCCGTTTTTTCACCTTGAATTTCGAACCCACCTCTTTCGAAAAGCAACCTCTTTAATTACAAATGGTGACATCAGCGCCGTCTTTTAATCATTGCCAAACTTTTCGAATTCTCCTAGGAATCAACTCTTTTTTGCAGATTTACTATAAATTCAAACTCATTTTCTACCGTTTTACTATCTCTTTCACATTTACTCTGCAAATTCACTCAGAGCTTTCTCTCTCTAAAGCAAAGGTTTTCTTAGTAGTTTATGTTTACATCAAGGACAGCACTGATCAAAGGTGGGTGGCTCAATCTTTCAGAGTTGGAAAGAGCATAAAAAGTTGAGAAGAAGAGACGAATAGCAGCAGGGCTACCATCATCACCTGTTGACAGACCAGTCGCCTCTGTTACAGAGTCAGATCGAGGCTCATCCTCCTCCAAAGGTACTAAGCCCAAAAAACTCTTTCAATCCACCCTTTCGCCCATAGTCTCTGGTTCCTCAGTTCAGGAGTCAATACCTGCTGTTGAGCCAGGAGTTACAGTCACAAGCGTTAGGAAAACTTCGCCTTTTATTGCTATGGGGTCTGACACAGAGCACTCTCCGGAGAAGCTGGTGGTTAAGAGGACAAGCCGGCTAGTTAAAGGGCTATCCTCCAAAAATACTCCCTCCAAATCGGGGGCAAAAAACAGTAGTCCTGGGTCTGGAGTGCCCATCAGAGCTCCCCGTGAAAGGCCATCTGGTCCGGAGGCCATCAGTCCGGTACCTCCAAGAGAGACTTCTGCCTCCGAGCCCCAACCTGAGATGAGATGTCAAAGAAACACAGAAGGCCAGCAGTCTGGAAGCCAGGCTGAGCCAAGCTTTAATCCTCCCCGGACCACTACCACAGACATTCCCCCAACAATTATGGAGGAAAGAATGGAGGACTCTGCTGAAGAAGTCCCTTTCGAGTCTGAGTCCTCCGGCCAGACTGATAACGCTGCTGCTGCCAAAAAAGGCAAGGAAAAGCTGTGCTTGAGGCATTCGGACCTGCCGGAGTGCCTTGAAGGGAAGGTGGGGCCGTGTTTTCACAGAGTTGAGCTCAAATACCTCTTGGCCTTGCAGAAGACCAAGTATGCATTCATCCATACTTATGACCTGGGTCGAATGCGCACAAAATTGGGGATCCCAGAAAACGTGAAGATAAGGATTCCCATAGATCCGGAGACCCCTATGGATTATAAGCGGAACAAAATAGTCTTCTTTACAGAGCTATTTAATTGGGGACTCAGGTTCCCGTTGGACCCGGAGATCGTTAAATACTTCCACCTGGTCAAGCTCTGCCCGAGCCAGCTGAGCCCCAACGGCTGGTACACTCTGATGTCATGTATCATGGCATCAAGGCTGTCCGGGATCCCTCTTCCTATGGAAGAGTTTGCAGCAGTAGCCAACCTTTGCAAACATCACCAACTCCCCTTCTACCACTTCAATATGGGGAACAATCTCAAAGCTGTTAATGATCTCTTGGAGTCTGAGAGCAAATGGAGGAGCCAATTCTTGTTTGTCAGTGGCGCTTGGGAAAACGGCAAGAAGATCAAGGCCGGAGAGAACCCAAGCCTCCTCAGAATCAGGTGGAGGAGTGACCGTAAGTTTCTTACTTTAAATCTTTGTCCATTTCTTCCTTCTTTAAGTTGGTTTAAATTAACTGGTCTCTCTTTCGTTTTAACAAAACTGCCTAAGGAGTTCGGAGACTATTTGAAAGCCGGACAGGTTACCTGTGGCAAAATCAATGCTTGGGCCGCAGAGAACTGGGAGAATCGATTCCACAAAGTCTTCACTAGTGGAAATCTGGCAAGGTCTCACCTGTGGAACACCACAGGTCGGAGAGACCTAACTTGGGAGGAGCTCACCACCGAGCCTCCTGCAGACACTGTTCTTAAAAGGTCCCACGAACCAGATGGGACACTCTTCCTGCCTGCCCGGGCCAAAGCCCCAAGAAAAATGAAGGGCAAAAAGAGAGGCAAAAAGGTAGCAAGTGATGTTGAGAAGGATGCTCCAACAGACCCGGAGGGGCCGGCCCAGAGTCAAATTGATGCAGCCCTCTTGCAAGTGGTGGAGCAAGAGACCGAAAGGCAGGAAGCAGACCTTCCAAAACCTCCAAAGGCTCCCAAGAGGACTCGCAAGCAAGTAGGTGAAGGCGCTGACCGAGAAGCCAAGAAGAAAAGGACTTCACAAGGAGATGAGCTTGCTCTCCGGGATCCAAAGCCCTCTTTCCCCACTGACCCCTCTGACCCAACGCTGGCCGAAGAGATCTCGAGAGACTTTCATACCGATGAGTTAGAGGGGGGAGATCTCAACCTCGATGAAGTGGACATCACTGGTCTAGCTGGGCTTGGTGAGTACTTCCTTGGCCTCCCCAGAGATTAATTCGTAGGGCCCTACATTCCTCCAAGCAGCTCCAATACAGTCAACTTCAATGGTAAGACTTTCATTGTTTCTAGTGAGAAGGACACCATAGCCCATTCCTTTCTTAGCAATGTGCAGCCAGTTCTTACACTGGAGAGACAAGTTCGGGGTCAAGCAGACACCATCAAAGACCTCAAGTCTGAGAAGGAAAAGCTGTCCGAAGACCTCCGCACTGCTACTGCCAATGCTGACATGCTAAAGGAAGAAAATGAGGAGCTGAAGAAGAAACAAGAGGAAAACAACACAAAAGTTGCCACCTTAGAAGAAACCATCAAAGACCTCCGGGAAAAGCTGTTTGGTGTAGAGAAAGATCTTACTATCTCAAAAGGAGAGACCCTGGCAAAGGAGAAGATTATCACCAACTTGACCACTGATAGATCGCTCTTGAGAATGCAGTGACCAAGGCTGCTGAGGAGAAAACTGCTTTGTTAAAGGATCAAGAGGCTACAATCAATGCCAAGATCAATGCCTACGCCAGCGAGATGATTAAAAGCGAAGAGTCATTGCTTCAAAGGGTGAAGTCTGACATGGTTCTACTTTTTCATGAAAAAATTCTGAAGAGGAACCTGGGGGACTTGTGGCTCTATGTGGATGATGATGACCTTCCATATTATACAATGGGCGAAGAGGATGGAGTTTCCAGTGCGTCTTCATCTGATAATGAAGAGAAGACCGGAGAGAGCCCAGGCGAAGAGGAGAATGATCCCAAAGGCAAGAAGGTAGTCGAAGGGGAGAGCGACTTTAAGGGCAAGAAAACAGATGAAGGTGAGCCATCTTCAAAGGCTCAACCTTAATTTATGGTTTACTTTGTTTATTTTTTATTCAAACTAAAGTCCTTGGAAGGCCAAGGCACCCTTTTTGTAATGGTGTCCGGTATTTGTTCGGACAGGTTTTTTGTGCTGTATCCTGACTTATTCAAAAGTCCTTGGAAGGCCAAGGCAATTTTAAGTTGTTCAATGAATGTTTCTAAATTGCACAACCATCATCTTCTTTCATTGTTTGTTTTAGTTTAGATAGCTAGAGTTTAAGTAGCTTTTAGTTGTTGCATTGTGAGAGTGTTTAAATTCTCTGGCTAGAGTTTAAATAGCCCTTAGATATCTCAGTCCGGGTAGTATAAAAAGAGATAGAACTTTGAAAATACTTAGAAAATTTTGAAGAAGGCATCGAATTTTATTCAACCATCCGGACACCTCATTAAAACCTCCCCGTGCCACCAGGGAGGAAAGAGTATGCCCCCAAATATTTACATGGATGTTCAAACAAGTAAATATTTACATAAGTGTTATTCCAAGTACATCCGAAGATGCTCAATATTCCAAGGATGAGTTAGAACCCTGCCATCTTTGTCTTCCAACCAATAAGTTCCAGGCTTGATTCTTTATACCACAATATACGGACCCTCCCAGGTTAAGGCCAGCTTTCCGAAGAGCTTTTCTTTAGTGTGTAAGAAGACCTTCCTTAATACTTTGTCCCCTGGTTGGAAATCTCTTCTTTTAACTTTAGAAGCAAACCTGCTCCTCATCAAGCCCTGATAGTGTGCAACTCTAAAACAAGCTTTAACCCGTCTTTCTTCTATCAAATCAAGTTGATTTCTGATTGCCATCTCATTAGCGTGTCCGGAGAAGTTGTGAACACGAAAGGAAGAGAGTGTCTTCTCTATGGGGGCTACTGCATCCATTCCATAGACCAAGGCGAAGGGTGATTCTTGTGTTGCAGCCCCAGGTGTTGTCCGGTAGGCCCACAAGACTTCTTGTAGATAACTAGGCCACTTCGCAGCCCCTTCCAGATTCTTCTTTAAACCGGACAGTATAGTTCTATTAGCCACTTCAACTTGCCCATTGGCTTGTGGGTGGAAAGGTGAAGAAAAACAATGGTGTATACCCCTTGAGGCACAGAAGCTTTCCATTTCTCTATTGTCAAACTGTGGTCTATTGTCTGTTGTTATTTTCTGTGGGACACCAAATCTGCAACATATGTTGGATAGAATGAATTTTATGACAGCTTTTGATGTTTTCCCTGCCAGGGGAGCTGCTTCTATCCACTTTGAGAAGTAGTCAATGGCCACAATTATAGTTTTACGCCCTCCGGACGCCACAGGGAGAGGCCCTACTAAATCCAACCCCCATCGAGCAAAAGGGATGGGCTCAGAGATTGACACCAAAGGAATGGCTGGTACATGAATTTCATTGATGTACCTCTGGCATGGGTCACACCTCCTCACCAATTCCTTAGCATCTTTCATAATTGATGGCCAATAGTATCCGGAGAGTAACACTCTTCTTGTTAAAGCTCTAAATCCACAATGGGCTGACCCCTCACCATCATGTAATTCGGAGAGGACCACTTGTGATTCATTAACCCCCAAACAACGCAGGAGAGGTTTACTGTAGGACTTTTTGTACAACACTTCTCTCAATATGACAAAACCACGAGCCTTGTGTTTCAATGTTCTAGCTTGTGATTTATTTGAGGGCACGACACCATCGTAGAGATATTGTAAAAGAGGAAACCTCCAGTCTTGAGGCTGTTCGACTTGTATTTCGCAAATTTTCTCTTTGTTACCCTTACTAAGTTGGATAGAAGGGCTTTCCAGCACATGGATCCATTGATATGACTCCGTATATGCTATGGTTGCCAACGAGTCTGCTAGCTCATTTTCTGCCCGGGGAATGTGCTCGTAGACAACAGCTTTAAATTTAAGTGCTTCATTTCTGAGGAGTAGTAAATACTTCACAAGTTGGTCCTTCTTAGCCTCAGATTGACCTAAGGCATGGTGGATAAGCAATTGTGAGTCACTTAGCAGTTTGACCCTCTTAGCCCCACATATGTAGGCTAACTTTAACCCAGCTATAGCTGCTTCATATTCGGACTCGTTATTAGATGCCCTAAAAGCAAAACAAATAGCTTGGTACATCTGGTCTCCATATGGGAAAGTTAAACATACACCTGCACCACATCCCATGGTGCTAGACCCTCCGTCTGTTCGGACAATCCACATTTTCTTGTCTTTTATATCAGTAGCTTGCTCTGAATCCCTATCGGAGTGGAATTCAACCAGAAAATCAGCCACAGCTTGGGCTTTAACCGCTGTCCGGGGAGCAAAGTCTATATCGAAGTCCCCCAACTCTACTGACCACTTAGTCATTCTGCTTGAAATGTCTGCTTTTTGAAGGACATTCTTTAAGGGAAAAGATGTTCGGACGATGATAGGGTGAGCCTGGAAATAAAGCCTCATCTTCCTTGCTGCTATCACCAGGGCTAATGCCAATTTTTCAAGCTTCAAGTAACGACTTTCAGCATCTATCAAGCTTTTGCTGATGTAGTACACTGGGTGGGGATTCCCATCGACCTCTCTTACCAACACAGCACTGATGGCACAACTTGAAACGGCCAAATACACAAAGAGAGTCTCCCTATCAACTGGTTTGAACAAAGTTTTGGGAGAGGAAAGATGTTTCTTGATTTCATTGAAAGCTTCATCACACTGTGGGGTCCACTCGAACCCCTTTGCACCCTTCAAAGTTTGAAAGAAAGGAGCACACCTGTCCGAAGACCTCGAGATGAATCTGTTTAAGGCAGTTAATCTCCCCGTAATCGCTGCACTTCTTTAATGTTTCGAGGAGGCTCCATTTGGAATAGAGCATTGAGCTGGTCCGAATCGGGCTGTATTCCATGTTCACTTATGATATATCCTAAGAACTTCCCGGACTACACTCCGAACACACACTTTTCAGGGTTTAATTTCAAATTCACTTTTGCCAAGTTGGCAAAACTTTCTTGGAGATCGGACAAGTGCAACTGCTCATCCACACTTTTCACCATCATATCGTCAATGTATACTTCCATATTTCTTCCAATTTGATCAGCAAATGCGTTGTTGACTAACCTCTGATAAGTAGCCCCAGCATTTTTCAAACCAAATGGCATCACTTTGTAGCAATGTAGACCCCTGTCAGTGACAAACGTGGTATGCTCTTGATCTTTTGGATCTACTTGAATCTGATTGTACCCGGAGAAGGCATCCATAAAGGAAAGCAGCTTATTCCCAGAGGTAGAGTCTACTAACTGATCTATCCGGGGGATCGGATACAAATCTTTTGGGCAAGCTCTATTGAGATCTGTGAAGTCAATGCATATGCGCCACTTGCCATTTTTATTTTTTACCAGGACAGGATTGGCAGTCCACAAAGGGTATTGAGATTCTTTAATGTGCCCCATCTTTGTGAGTCTGTCAACCTCTTGTACAATGACATCAACCTTTTCTTTTGAGAAAGCTCTTCTCTTTTGAACCACTGGTGCTACATCTCTTCGGACAGATAGGTGACGGGATATCACTTCTGATGGAACTCCAGTAACATCAGCATTGCACCATGCAAAAACGTGCTGATGGTCTTTCAAAAATTTCAACATTTCTTTTTTCAACATCGGTGGCATCTTGGACCCTATCTTGACACTCTTACCTTCTTCCAAATAGTGTGTTTCAACCTCTTCAATTGGTATCAACACTCCAGGGGTCTCTCTGGGGTCATCAATTTCACCCTCACCCCCAGAAAGGCCCTCAAACTGCTATTGATCATTAATACAGACTGCCCCCAGCGTTCGAGGAGCCAGGGCAGTGGCATAGCATTCTCTTGCAATCTTTTGGCTGCTCCGGACAACCCCAACCTGTCCCTAAACAACATACTTTAAGCACTGGTGGACTGTTGAAGCCACTGCATGCATCCTAGAGAGCCAAGACCTCCCTAGAATAGCATTATAACAAGTGGGACAATCCACCACAATAAAGAGTATTCTAACCATTTTCTTGAAAGGGCCCCTGCCCAATAACACCTCTTCTTCGAACTCTCCAATCACATCGGCTGAGCTGCCCGTGAAGCCCACAATTGACATGTCCGACTTTTGAATTACAACTGGATTTTTCATTTTCTTGTAAGTGGTTAGGAAAAAGATATTGGCTGAGCTTCCAGTATCCACCAGGATTCGCCTTATTTCATTGCCCCCTATAGATGCTCCTATGACAACAGCATCCTCATGAGGGCCAGCAATGTCTCTCAAATCATCTTCATCAAAGACAATGAAGGGGAATGAGTTCGGTGACTGATAAGATGTCATGCCTCCTTCTAGCTGGGAGGCTAAATTATGAACATGACTCTTTCTCGAAAAAGCAGTAGGAGCTGTCATAGTGTCCCCTCCGAAAATTGTAAGTGACTCAAAAAACTTAATGAGCCCGGAGACCGATCTAGAACATTCCTCAATAGCACCCACTCTGTTTCGAGTTGGATCAGGATCCAAGTATTCAGATTCCACATCAAACCTTTCAACTATAACCATGGCCCCCTCCGGGGCAGCATTACTTGGACCAACCCGGTGAGTGTTGCCAGGCCTGTTGCCTCCTTTTCTTTTAACGTATGCACCCAACTTCCCCCTCTCAATCAAATTTTGAACTTCTTGTTTCAATGCTATGAAGTCATCAGTGGTATGACCAATATCATTGTGATATTGGCAAAAAGAATTGTTGCGATGCTCTCTGGGAGACTGCAGTGTTGCCGGTCTCCGGTAATGCACCTCATCTTTTGTTTTATCGTAAATGGTGGCCATATTTTCTTTGAGCTCTGCGAACCACTCAGGTTGGACCCATGGCCCTCTTTTATTTCTAGATTGTTGACTTTGAGCAGGAGCTGCTGGTTGAGACTGAGCCTTTGCCCTACCATGCCCCTGTCCGGTTTCTCTTGCTTTGTTCCCGGACTGATTTTGATTTAGAGTTGGTGTCACTGGGGTGGACCTCACCTATCTGTGCACCCTGGTTTTCTTTGTTTCATCGACGTTTATTTGTTTGCCAACCTGATTCAGCAACCCTCCCCAGGTCATGGCCTTCTTTCTGGTTACTGAGTCAGCCAGATTGCCTGGGTTCAAACCTTGCCTTAGGGACGCTATTGCCACCTGTTCGAAGCAATCAGCCAACCCATTCTTTGTGCTCACAAAACGGCTTATGTACTCTTTCAATGACTCATTTGGCTCTTGGGCACAATGGATTATTGTGTCTCTATTGCCCTTCAGCTCCTTACTCCCTACGAACTGCCTTCGAAAGGCCACCCAAAATGTATCGAAATCTTTGATACAACCCTGAGGCAGGCTGTTGTACCATTTCAGAGCACTCCCCGTGAATGATTGGGAGAATGCCCTACAGAGTAGTTTATCATCGTCATCAAAGTTCATCATGAAGTTCTTGAATTGCTCCAGATGATTGTCTGGATCAGTACTGCCATCGTACTTCTCTATTTTAGTACTATCAAACCTCTTGGGGAGGTTTCCGGACAGAATTTTAGAAGACAGTGGAGACTGCCTCCAATTCCTTCCACGACTGAACACAGTATCCTCATTGGGAGTTGCAAAGATACCTGGTTCATCGTGGAAAGCAAAGGGATCCATCAGCATCTTGTCCGTATACCTCCGGTGGTGAGATGATCCCTTGCCAGTATGCCTTTTCATTCTCCCATGTCTGTCTCTTTTTCTTGAATATTTCTTAACCTGCTTTTGCTTTTTTCTGGTTCGACCCTCATCGCTGCTAGAGGACAAGGATTTTTCATTTCCCTCACTATCCGAAGAGCTATCTGAAGATTCTGAGCTCGAGTCAGAACTCTCCACAGGCTTGGACCGATGAGACTTTTTAGAACTGGCATGTGTCTTTTTGGTGCTCACATGAGTTTTTGAAGCCTCAGGCTCTCTGGGGTTGTCGGTGTGATGAGCAGCTGATGCTTTGGATTTCTCTTTTACGCCCATCTTGGCCTTTTCTGCCCTCAGAGCTTCTATTTCACCCCTCAACCTGTCACGCTCTTCGATAGTGTACTCATCATTCTCTCCCACCACTTCGAGCAAAGCTGGTGGCAGCTCAGGATTGTCCAGATTCATTCAGACAAAGTTTTTTAGTTAGTTTTGAATGCTTGATTCAGGCACCGTCTCCTCCCAATGTGGTCGCCAATTTGGTGTGGATAATAATCGCCTGAGGGTAGGCTGGTAATTTCAAGTGGAGTTTTAAGGTGGTGTGTGGGTGTTTAACTGTTTAGAGTAGAGAGTAGAGAGATAATTAAGCAGCTTGGTAGCAGTTAATTCTCATTTTTCCTAGTTAATGCGGGTGGTTGGGTATTTATAGTGTGATGTTTGGGCCCTTGTGGGCTTTCGGGTCATGTTTAAAGAACCCGGGTCATGTTTAAAGACCCATGAGCTCTAAGCAGGAGAGCAAGTAGCTTAGTCAAGAAGTGTTTAGGTGTTTTAGTACTTTTGTCATAGTTCGAACAGCCCTAAGTTCATAGTGTTCAAAGTAATCTGTCCGGTCCAAGTGACCTGTTCGATCCATGTCCATGTAACCTGTCCGGTATTCTGAGAGACTAGACCGATTTGCCCTTGTTCGGGGAGCATGCTGAATTCGGACTCATCAAAGTTGAGTAACTCAATCGAGGGTTGTTCCAAATCTAGCCCAACCATTTTTGACGAGATCATTCTTCAACTGAATATGTAATTCTTTATCATGTAATCTGGCTCTAGTTTGACCTCGGACATGCATTCTCAACCGAGGATGCATTTTAGTTTGGACAGTGAATGATGAGCTTGGTCTAACACTTCTCGCCGGTTCCAAATCGATATTTTCCCAACTCTGTGAATATGAATGTCGTTCATTATCAACTATCATGTTATGCTTAATAACACAAGCCTTAAGTATTGTACCTATATTTAAGGTCCCATAACAAAGATGGATGGCGAATAATTTCAAATCTTGCTTGTAGAACTCTGAATGCATGTTTCACATCCTTCCTGCACGACTCTTGTATTTTGGCAAACAAATTAGCTTCATTGCCTTGGGGCATTTGAATTGACTTGACGAAGGTGGGCCATTTTGGATATATTCCATCAGCATGATAGTAACGTACATCGTACTGATTTCCATTCATATTGAAGTTCACTCTCGGGGCGACACCGTTCTCAATTTTATCACACAACGATGATCTATTTAGTACACTTATGTCGTTCAAAATACATGGCATCCCATTTAGTTGTACATTTAGTTGTAGCTAGTGGATGGTGAAAGTTTTAATAATTCAAACAATATTTTGTGACCAAAGCATTGTCTTATCATGTCATAAATTAATAAGTTGGTGAGTTACATTTCATTTGAATTCGAATTTGGTCATATTTTGTCTACAACCGAATTGCAAGGAAAATGATTAAATACTACTTTACTTGTAGCTAGTGGGTGGTGAAAGTTTAAATAATTCGAATAATATCTTGTCACCAAGGCATTGTCTTATCATGTCAAAAATTAATAAGTGGGTGAGTTTCATTTTCATTTTCATTTGAATTTGGTTTTATGTATTTGGACACCACAATATGTTGAGATCTACAAAAAGAGGCTTGTATTGCTGTATTTGGACACCACAATATTTTGTGCTTATTTCCTTCTTTTTTCACTACCTCTTAGTTTTTTCTTGTTCTATTCATGAATCCTTTGAGAAACTAAAATTTATATCCATCACAATATGGTTTGAGTAACCAATCCGAGAATTCAAATACCCGACCACCTTACCCGCGACCTCAACGTCTGGAAAATCTTCAACCTAATGAGTGGAATCCTAATGTTGGCACTGAATATGGCATGCCTCATAATTTATCCATTCAAAATCCCTACAACCAACCTTACATGTCATTTGGATACCCACATATGACCGGAAATAGTTATGTTCCCTGTCATATGAACTATCCAAACACTTATATCCCAAAAATTCCTGAATTTCTACGCAGATAGCGCTCAGAGGAAGGAAAGGGGATACCCATACTAGTTTTGAACCTCCTACTCAAAAATCCACTACAAAAAAGTATGGAGTGTAGAGTACATCGGATAATAAATCTTTTACTAATGTGGTTTTTTCCACCATAGTAAGGATAGTGAAATTAGGACAAACCAATCGGGTGGAATATTCTGGAAAAAGTTGCAGACTTTGTATATGAGGAGACCGAAATTCCAAGAACCTAAGGACAAGCCAAAAGTCATTATCAAGTGGTCAATGAACATATTTGTATTTTTGTTGCTATATACGGTGCTGCATGTAGAAATAGACGTAGTGGTTGGTCTGAGGATGACTACATTTCTGAGGTTGTAAATATGTATACTGAGTCGAATAGTAAGAAGTTTCAGCTACTTGAAGAGTGGAAGTTAGTTCGTAACCAACCGAAATATATGATAGGAGCCCCTGAATCTGGTAGTGGTGGATCGAAAAGAAAGAGTGATAGTGACTCGGTTAATTCTTCATATGTACGCCCCGAAAGTAGGGATAAAAAAATAAAATAGGTAAAAATGTTGTGGCTGCGGACCAATTAGACATATTGAAAACTACTCCGGAAGCAGCATTAACTATAAAAAAAATGAGATTGAAGCAATGTGATATCAAAGTGACTATATTAACGAATACAAACTAGAATTGCGTCGCCAAAACGAAGTTGAAAAAATAAATTTGGAAGTTGAGAGAATGAAGTTGTTTATGGAATTTCATAATAAAGTCCGTAGTCCTACTGAAGAGAAGATGTTTCAAGATTTGACAAAAAAATATAAATTCGGAGTAACATGTTAGTTGTGTATGATGTTTTCAATTGTTGTGTGTGATGTTTTCAATTGTTGTTGTGTGTGCTCATTTCAATTATTTTGTTTGTTGTTTTCACTTATTTTTGTTTCATGAAATTTGTATAATTGTTGTTTTTTACCTACCGAAATGTTTCAAAAATGGTTTCGGAAAAACTTAATAAAAAAACCCAATTTTGGTATCCGAATCAAACAAACTAAGTTTCTATCTATAGATCTCAAAAAATTATAAATCATGCTATAATTTATTTATTTTTGTTACTGGCTAAAATGTTCCAAAAATAGTTTCGCAAAAACTTAATACAAATTTTTTTAAAAAAATCGGTGTCTGAATCAAACAAACTAAATCTCTATATATAGATAGTACTATAATTTTATTTTTAAAAAACTTATTGAAACTGGTAAGAATAAAAGTTGAATTGAGAAAAATAGAGAACACAAGAATCCACAGAGAGAATTTTAGGTAGTCAAAGTAATATTTTGCTTCTGATTATTTCATAGGTGTCAATAACCTCTTCAGCCTCTTTAAATAGGCTTAGTAAGTTAGTTAGAAGAGCGGTTATATAAAGGAATATTTACAATTCAACCCCTATATTTCTTATAAGGCTTAATTAAACTCTATCTTAACAGAACTTATCAATTAAGTCCTTACTAATTACATTTAGGTCCCTGAAGAATATATTTCCTTATCAGAAACATTCCAAAAATCATTCTGAAAATATTAGATAAATAAATAACTCAAAAAAATTCGGTGCCAAATTAAACAAACCAAATTTCTACTTATAAATATCAAAAAATAAAAAATATAGATATACATTTTTTATTTTTTTTATCAATCATTTGTTCTAAAAATCAATTTTTTTAAAAAAAAAACTATAACTTACAGCGTGCCATGGTATGCTGCAGTTGGTGACGGAAAAGATGAAAACGGAATTCATCTTTTGAAACCAAATCTTTTTTTTCCAACCACGTCTGTAAATATACACTACTGCAGCATATATATATATATATATATATATATATATATATATATATATATATATATGGGCATATGTTGCTACTGGTCTAAATAAGTGTGGTCTAAATAAGTGAAAACAACCGCAGTAAAGGTGATTAGTACACTCTTCAAACTTATCAAAAATAAGTTAGCCTTAGCATCAGGCAGCAACAATTAGGATAATACTAAGAAGATATAAGTTTGTTTCAGTTATACATTTAACAGAATTAATCGAAATTTTATCGGTCGATTATGTTCCATTCATGCATTTAGATCGGTTCGGTTTTAACAATTAAAGCGAGTTTGATTTTAAATTTTTCCAATTCGGTTTGATTTTAGACCGGACTAATCGAGTATTCACTCATATTGAAGAGATATTGTTGAAATGGTGCATGATGTTTTTTTATTAATTTTAAAACCCAATATTTGTCGCTAAATTAATTTTTATTATGTAATTTAATTTTCATCCACTTGTTTGGCTTAATAAAATTATTATTTTGAGTAATTTTATTGTCTTCTGAGTTTTATACAGGATTTTTAATAAAAAAAATAGATAAAACACTATGTAAAAATATAAATGCAGCTCTATTAAATGCAGTTTAAATGATGATATGTTTTAATTGATCTGTATTAATTACTTTTGTAACATAATTAATACATATCAACTGACAATCAATTTAACCCGTGTTAGGTGATCAATATTAGCTGTTTTCCACGATTCATTGGTTGTATATAATTAAACAATGAAAAAGAAAATGGTATCAAAACTATTTGTGTTATTAGATTTATTAATTCGATAATCCATTCAAAATATGATGGATCCGATCATATTAACTAACGGATCTATAAAATCTATATATAAACTTTAATCTATAATAATTAATATTTAAATAATAAATTTAATATTATTCACATTATTGGAAAATATTATATTAAAATACAACAAAATAACAAAAATTAATTACTTTTTTATTCATGTCAAATTAATAATTTCTATTTTACATTTACTCTTTTGTTTTTCTAGTTATATAATTACGTGTAATTATCTTGCAATTAAGACTGAATAAATAAATTGTGTTAAGTTGTGTAATTAAATGCAGATGTATTGCGAAAATAAGAATAAAATTGTGGCGTAAATAAAAAAAATTGGTTGCGAAATAAGTGTGATTGTGTAAAATAAAATAAAATACAAGTTGTTTTTGTGAAAAATAAGTGTTAATGGGGTGTAAAACAACTAATATTTTTGTACTTGTCAAAATATGTGTATTTTTGTGTTGAAAATATGAAAAAAAAAATCACCAAAAAATATCCCTCATGGATTTCGTTTTGTTCGTCTTTAAAAAATATAAATATATGTGTTTGGAATTTTTTTTTTTTGAGTTAGCATTTTGAATGTTAAAATAAGTAATTGTTAGGGGTGTGCATGTTATGTGTTTTTATAAATATTGTTGATAGCAATTATATTGGAAGTGGTTACCGGTGAACTTCAAATCCAAATGGTTATTGATCTTTTTAATCTTTTTCGAATAACTTACCCTTAATAATATAAATAATAGTACCAACCACGTTTAATCTTAGAAAAATACACAGTCTTTTGAGTTCCATCGCGATCGTTTAAATTTGTGATAAATTTAATACAATCTTTTGATTGAATATAGAGAATTTTTATGAGTTGAAAAATGGGTTTTCTTGAGCTCTAGGAAACCCCAATCGTTTCTTGATTATCAAATTTCTTCTTATCTTCTTCTTGGTGATCTAGTCTTTCCTTTGCATGCTGTTGATTGATGCATTTCTTTTCATTGATTGCGTTCATGGAAACAATAGAGATCTCAAAATATTGCAAGGAATTTCCTGCAATTCAATCATCAAATAACTCAAAAAACTTATGCTGAAATTATTTAACCATTTAAGGTTTCAACCAGCATCAGACCCACTAAAAGATGCAAGATCATATTTCACTTCAATTCAGCCAAAAAGATAAGATCGTCTCATGGCCTCTAACAAAATCACTTTAATAGAAAAGTTTCAGCAAGGGGTGCCAAAGAAGAAAATAATCAACCAATTCTTTGATTCAAAAAAATTTAAAGAAGAGTACAATATATGTAAATGGGATGCTAGGCATATTTTGATCGAGTTCTCCATCAAATCATACTTGTGTACCTTATGGGCTCGCAATGTGTGGACATTTGGTGATAAATCTATGAGAATCTTCAAATGGGCACATACTTTCAATCCTAAGTATGATAATCATATTGTTCCAGTCTAAATAAGGATCAAGAATATGCCAGAATTTTTATATAATGAAGAATTTATTCAATCTATAGCAGAATCTATTGGTCAGCCTTTCAGGTCATGGGTTTCAACAAAAAACAGAGCAATGTTTAATGTCTTCTATGTTTGGATTTAAATTAATATTACTAAAATATTGCAGCATAATGTTTGGGTTGGCTTTGAGGCAAATGATGGTTGTTAGCTTCACATCGGCTATAAGGATGTCCCTAAATATTGTGATCATTGTTTTCACATAGGCCACAATAAAGATAAATGCAAGAAATTCTCTGCTAAATATCAGAAATGCAAGAATGATAAAATGGTCGATTCTACAACAAATGATGTTATGCAAAAGTTGAAATCTATCATAGTTAAGCCACAAGTTCATGAAAACCTACTCTTAGTAAACCAACATAAGATCACAATGTTTCAACAAATCAATATGTCAATCTCAATTAGAACCAACTAAATGTTATTAAAACACCAAAGAATGAGAATATTATAGAAGCAATAAGAAATCTGGAGAAAGAACACATTTTGTCAACCAATCAAGAACAAGAAAGTCCATATACCAATATTTACACTCCTAAACAAATAAAAAACTAGAAGCCTCCCCCTTACACCTAAACTTAAGAAGAAATAAATCGATAAGAGATTTCAAAATCATGATTAATCTGCTTAGTTGGAATATTCATAGTATAGGTAACAAGCCTTCTTTAAGAATGCCTAAATCTATCATAAAAATTAATAAAATCAACATTCTTATAGTTCAAGAGCCTTTATTAAGGCTGATAATTTACCTATTATTGCTAATAAACTTGGATTCAGTAAATTTACATCCAAGTCTACTAACAAAATTTGGCTTATTTGGTAAGATACATTCGGTATAAACATAATCGTTGATCATCCTTAACTCTAGCACTCTGTAATAACCTACATATACTTGAACAAAGTCTTTCATCTTACTTTTGTGTATGCAAAATATAAAAAAAAATAGATTTGATCTTTGGTTACTCTCAAAACCATCTCTAATTCTATTAAACAAATGTTTTGTCATTGGTGATTTCAACATTATCACCTTTAGTAATGAGCATATGGGGTTATCTACCTACTTTTATAATAGAGCTAATGACTTTAATGAGACTATAATTGATTGTCTTCTGAAGGATGTTAGTTACTCTAGCATTAGGTTTACCTGGTTTAACAAATCAAAATGGAAATTCTTGGATCAGGCATTGTTTAATAATGCTTGGGATGACAATTTCAATAACACTCATATCAAGAATCTGGCCATAACCTGCTCTGATTACACTCCACTTTGTGTTTCCATATCAAATGACAAATACCATGCTAAATCTAATTTTAAATTTCCAAATATGTGGGTTTTAGACTCTGATTTTTTATTTATGGTGGAAACTAATTGGAATCTAATTATGTAGGGATACCCTCTTCATATCTTCTGGAACAAGCTTAAGAGGCTCAAAGGTATTCTAAAGATCTAGAACAATCAGAAGTTTGGCAAACGTTTTGACAAAGTTGTTGAAGCTGAAGAAAATGTAAAAACTATGAAAATGAACCTGATAGTAAATCTTAATACTGACAACATCAATAACTTCTCTAAAGAAAATTATTTGCTTCTCCAAGCTCTTGCTAAAGATGAGTCATACTGGTATCAGAAAACCCACTCAATCTAGATTAAGGATGGCGATGAAAACACGAAAACCTATCATAACTGATGAGTCCGGATTCTGTTACCATTACGGACATGACAGTTCGGACAAAGACTGCTTAACCGGACAGGACAGTTCGAACACCTCACCCATTGGACTATTCGAACTAGAACTAAAGTACTTAAAACCTAAACACTTCTTGACTAAGCTGCCTGCTCTCCTACTAAGAGCTCATGGGTCTTTGAACTTGACCCGGGTCCATTAAACATGACCCGAAAGCCTATAAAGCCTAGATGTGAGGGTATAAATACCCAACCACCAACATTAAATGAGGGTAATGAAAATTAAATACAACCAGGCTGCTTAATTCTCCCTCTACTCACTACTCAAACATTAAATACTTACAAACTTCTACAAAACTCCAAACAAAAATTAAAAACTTACCCTCAGACAAAAATAAACCTCACCAAATTGGCGACCACAGTGGGAGGACGACGGTGCCTGAATCAAGCATTCGAAACCAACAGGAAAAATCAGTCTGAATGAATCCGGACGCCCCGGAAGTACCACCAGCTTTGCTTGAAATGGTGGGTGAACGATGAATACACCATCGAGGAGCGTGATAGATTAAAGGGCGAGATAGAAGCTCTGAGGGCAGAGAAGGCTAAGATGGGCATGAAAGAAAAGTCAAAAGCATCAGTCGCTCATCATACCGACAACCCTAGAGAGCATGAGCCTTCGAAGACTCGTGTGAGTACCAAGAAGACTCATGCTAGCTCCAAAAAGTCTCACCGGTCTAAACCAGTGGAGAGTTCTGACTCAGACTCAGAGTCTTCTGGTAGCTCCTCGGACCAGGATGAAGTTGAAGAGTCCTTGTCCTCCAGCAGTGATGAGGACCGATCCAAAAAGAAGCAAAAGTTGATTAAAAAGTATTCAAGAAAAAGGGATAGACATGGGAAATCGAAGAAGAATATAGGCAAAAGATCATCTCACAACCGGAGGCATGTAGACCGGATGCTGATGGATCCTTTTTCCTTCCACGACGAACCAGGAATCTTTGCAACTTCTAATGAGGATATTGTGTTCAGTCGTGGTCGGAATTGGAGACAATCTCTATTGTCTTCCAAGATTCTGTCCGGAAACCTCCCTAAGAGGTTTGATAGTACTAAAATGGAGAAGTATGATCGCAGTACTGATCCGGACAACCACTTGGAGCAATTTAAAAACTTCATGATGAATTTTGATGATGATGACAAGTTACTCTGTAGAGCATTCTCCTAATCCTTTGCGGGGAGTGCTCTAAAGTGGTATAACAGTTTACCTCAAGGCTGCATCAGGAATTTTAATACCTTTTGGGTGGCCTTTCGAAGGCAGTTTGTTGGGAGTAAAGAGTTGAAGGGCAATGGGGACACAATAATCCATTGTGCCCAAGAACCAAACGAAGCATTGAAAGAATACATAAGTCGTTTTGTAAACACCAAAAATGGGTTGGCTAATTGCTTCGAGCAAGTAGCAATAGCATCCTTGAGACAGGGCTTGAACCCTGGAAATTTGGCTGATTCGGTGACCAGAAAGAAAGCCATGACTTGGGGAGGTTTACTGAATCAAGTCGGAAAGCAAATAAATGTTGATGAAACAAAGAAAACTAGGGTGCACATGCAGGTGAGGTCTGCCCCGGTTACACCAAACCCCAACCAAAATCAGTCCGGGAACAAGGCAAGGGAGACCGGACAGGGGCATAACAGGGCTAAAGCTCAATCTCAGCCAGCTGCACGTACCGAGAGTCAACAATCTAGGAATAAGAGAGGGCCTTGGGTTCAACCGGAGTGGTTTGCAGAATTAAAAGAAAGTGTGGCCACCATTTATGATAAAACAAAGGAAGAAATGCACTATAGAAGGCCGGCCGCACTGCAATCTCCTAGGGAACATCGTAACAACTCTTTCTGTCAGTACCATAATGATACTGGCCATACCACTGACGATTGTATAGCCTTGAAACAAGAAGTTCAGAATTTGATTGAAAGAGGAAAGCTGGGGGCATATGTTAAAAGAAGAGGAGGAAATAGGCCTGATAATGCTCATCGGGTTGGTCCAACCAATGTTGTTACGGAGGGAGCTATGGTTATAATCGAAAGATTTGATGTAGAATCAGAATACTTGGATCCTGATCCAACTCGAAATAGAGTGGGTGCCATTGAGGAATGTTGTAAAACGGTCTCCGGGCTTATTAAGTTTTTTGAGTCACTTACAATTTTCGGAGGGGATACTATGACAACTCCTACTGCTTCTTCAAGGAAGAGGCACGTTCATACTTTAGCCACCCAGCTAGAAGGAGGCATGACCTCCTATCAATCACAAATTCCATTTCTCTTCATTGTTTTCGATGAAGATGACTTAAGGGATATAACTGGCCCTCATGAAGATGTTGTTGTCATAGGAGCATCCATTGGGGGCAATAACATAAGATGAATCTTGGTGGATACTAGAAGCTCAGCCAATATCCTCTTCTTAAACACATACAAAAAGATGAAAAATCCAGCCGTAATTCAGCGTTCGGACAGATCAATTGTGGGCTTCACTGGGAGCTCAGCAGATGTGATCGGGGAGTTCGAATAGGAAGTTTTATTGGGCAAGGGCCCTTTCAAGAAGATGGTCAGGATACTTTTTATTGTGGTAGATTGTCCCACTTGTTATAATGCTATCTTAGGGAGGTCTTGGATCTCTAGGATGCATGCAGTGGCCTTGACAGTCCACCAATGTTTGAAATATGCTGTTCAAGGACAAGTGGGAGTTGTCCGGAGCAGTCAAAAGGTTGCAAGAGAGTGTTATGCTACAACACTGGCTCCACGGACGTTGAGGGCAGTTCGTATCGACGAAGAATAGCAGTTTGAGGGGCTTTTTGGGGGTGAGGGTGAAATTGATGACCCCAGAGAGACCCCTGGAGTGTTGATACCGGTTGAAGAAGTTGAAACACACTCTTTGGAAGAAGGAAAAAGTGTTAAGATAGGGTCTAAAATGCCATCCGAACTAAAGATTAAGATGTTAAAGTTTCTGAAAGACCATCAGCATGTTTTTACTTGGTGCAACGCTGATGTTACAGGGGTTCCAGTAGATATTATATCACATCGCCTATCTATTCGGAGAGACATAGCACATGTGGTACAAAAGAGAAGGGCTTTTTCCAAGGAAAAGGCTGATGTTATTGTTCAAGAAGTTGACAGGCTCACAAAAATGGGGCATATAAAGGAGTCTTAATATCCTTTGTGGACTGCCAATCCGGTCTTGGTGAAAAAGAAAAATGGCAAGTGGCGTATGTGTATTGACTTCACAGATCTCAATAGGGCTTACCCAAAAGATCTATATCTAGTCCCCCGGATTGATCAACTGGTAGATTCCACTTCTGGAAATAAGCTACTATCCTTTATGGATGCTTTCTCCGGGTACAATCAGATTCAAGTAGATCCGAAGGATCATGAGCATACCACATTTATCACTGACAGAGGTCTTCATTGCCACAAGGTGGTGCCATTCGGATTGAAAAATGCTGGGGCTACTTATCAAAGTTGGTGAACAAAGCCTTTGCTGATCAAATTGGAAGAAATATGGAAGTATACATTGATGACATGATGGTGAAAAGTGTGGATGAACAACTACACTTGGCAGACCTCCAAGAAACTTTTGCTAACTTAATAAAAGTGAATTTAAAGCTAAATCCAGGAAAATATGTGTTCGGAGTGCGGTCCGGGAAATTCCTGGGTTATATAATAAGTGAGCAAGGGATACAGCCCGATCCGGACCAGCTTAATGCTTTGTTCCAAATGGAGCCTCCTCGGAATGTTAAAGAAGTACAGCAGTTGTCTGGGAGGTTGGCTGCTTTAAATCGATTCATCTCAAGGTCTTCGGACAGATGTGCCCCGTTTTTTCAAACTTTAAAGGGTGCAAAGGGATTTGACTGGACTTCCCAGTGCGATGAGGCTTTCAATGAGATTAAGAAACATCTATCCTCCCCCAAGACTTTATTTAAACCTATTAATGGAGAGACACTCTTCGTATACTTGGCAGTTTCAAATTGTGCCATCAGTGTTGTATTAGTAAGAGAGGTGGATAATTACCCCCATCTGGTGTACTACATCAGCAAGAGCTTGATAGATGCAGAAAAACGCTATTTAAAGCTCGAAAAATTAGCATTAGCTTTGGTAATTGCTGCAAGGAAGATGAGACCTTATTTTCAGGCTCATCCTATTATCGTCCGGACATCTTTTCCCTTGAAGAATGTTCTTCAAAAGGCAGACATTTCAAGTAGAATGACTAAATGGTCAGTGGAATTGGGAGACTTCGATATTGATTTTGCTCCTCGAACAGCAATCAAAGCCCAAGCTGTAGCTGATTTTTTAGTTGAATTCCACTCTGATAGGGATACAAAGCAGACTACTGAAATGAAAGACAAAAAGGTCTGGGTCATCCGGACTGATGGTGGATCCAGTACTATGGGGTATGGTGCAGGGGTGTGCCTGACTTCTCCATATGGTGACAAAATGTACCAGGCTATATGTTTTGCTTTTAGGGCTTCCAACAATGAGTCCGAATATGAAGCAGCTATAGCTGGTTTAAAGTTAGCTTATATTTGTGGGGCCAAAAGGGTCAAGCTGATGAGTAATTCTCAGCTTCTTATCCACCATGCGCAAGGTCAATCTGAGGCAAAAAAAGGAGCAACTAGTGAAGTACTTACTTCTTCTTAAAAATGAGGCACTTAAGTTCAAAAGCATTGTTTATGAGCATATACCCCGGACAGAGAATGAACTAGCATATTCATTGGCAACCATAGCATATACTGAGTCATATCCTTGGATCCATGTGCTGGAGTGCCCTTCCATTCAACTCAATATAAGCAAAGAGGAAGAAATTTTCGATGTATAGACGAAAATGCCTCAAGATTGGAGATTCCCTCTCCTGCAGTATCTCTCTGATGGCATCTTGCCTCCGGATAAATCATTAGCAAAAAAAATGAAGCACAAAGCTCGTGGTTTTATCATACTAAGGGACGTTCTGTATAAAAAGTCTTACATTAAACCTCTTTTGCGATGTTTGGGAGATGATGAGTCTCAAGTAGTCCTCTCCGAATTGCATGATGGTGAGGGATCAGCTCACTGTGGATTCAGGGCTCTAACAAGGAGAGTTTTACTGGCTGGCTATTATTGGCCCTCTATAATGCAAGATGCTAAGGAGCTGGTGAGAAGGTGTGATCCATGCCAGAGATATAGTAATGAAATTCATGTCCCAGCCATCCCTTTAGAGTCAATTTCTGAGCCTATACCTTTTGCTCGATGGGGGTTGGATTTAGTGGGACCTCTTCCTATAGCGTCCGGAGGGTGCAGAACTATAATTGTTGCTATATATTACTTTTCGAAGTGGGTTGAAGCAGCCCCCTGGCAGGAACAACATCAAAAGCTGTCATAAAATTCATTTTATCCAACATCTGTTGCAGATTTGGTGTTCCACAAAAGATAACGACAGACAATGGGCCACAGTTCGACAACAAGGAAATGGAGAGTTTATGTGCCTCAAGGGGTATACAACACTGATTCTCTTCACCTTTCCACCCACAAGAGAATGGCCAGGTTGAAGTGGCTAACATAACTATACTGTCCGGTTTAAAGAAGAATTTGGAAGGGGTTGCTGGGAAGTGGCCTAGCTATTTACAAGAGGTTTTGTGGGCCTACCGGACTACTCCTGGGGCTGCAGCACAAGAGTCACCCTTTGCCTTAATCTATGGGATGGACGCCATAGCTCCCATAGAGGCAACTCTCCCTTCTTTTCGAGTTCACAACTTTTTTTAACACACCAACGAAGTAGCAATCAGGGGTCAGCTTGACCTAATAGAGGAAAGACGAGTTAAGGCTCACCTTAGAGCTGCACACTATCAAGGTTTGATGAGAAGCAGGTTTGCTTCTAGATTTATAAGAAGATATTTTCAGCCGGGGGACAAGGTATTAAGGAAGGTCTTCTTACACACCAAAGAGAAGCTGCTTGGCAAACTAGCCCCAACTTGGGAAGGACCTTATATGGTCATTGAAAGACTCAAACCTGGAACATACTGGCTAGAAGATAAAGATGGAAGGGTTTTAAATCACCCTTGGAATATTGAGCATCTCCGAATGTACTTGGAGTAGAAGCTATGTAAATATTTACTTGTTTAAAAATCCATGTAAATATTTGGGGGCATACTCTTTCCTACCCTGGTGGCACAGGGAGGTTTTAATGAGGTGTCCGGGCTTTTTAATAAAATTTGATGCCTTCTTAAAAAAATTGAAGTGTTCTTACTTTGTTTTTTGTCATACCATCCGGATTGAATTAAAGAAATGATGACTACTTAAACATTTTGTCATCGGAGAATTTAAACACTCTCACTTTAGAATGCTTATGAAATAACTAAGGGCTATTTAAACACTAGCCACCAAAATTGAAATAAACTATGAAAGGATGCAAGAGTTGTGCAAAACAAAGATATTCATTGAAATAACCTAAGTGCCTTGGCCTTCCGAGGACTTTTAAATTGTCAAACAAAACAAAAGATCTATCCGGTCAAATGCCGGACACAATAACAAAATATGCATTGGCCTTCCAAGGACTTTAGTTCAGGTAACATGAAAAGTGAAAAAAATAATTCATAGTTTAAGACTGAGCCTTTGAAGATGGCTCAGCCTCACTTGTCTTCTTCTTCTTCTTGGGATCGTCTTTCTCTTCGTGAGAACCCTCCCCTGTGTTTTCTTCTTCGTCAGAGGAGGAAGCACTGGAATAATCATGCAAGTCTCCATCAGCCAGGGTGTGGAAGGGATGGTCTTCGTACTCTACATGAAGCCAAAAATCTCCCAGGTTCCTCTTCGGGAACTTCTCATGAAAGAGCCAGACCATGTCCGATTTCACCTTGGCATACATTTGCTCTTGAGTGTCTATTACGTTGTTGGCATAAGCATCGATCTTGGCTTGAATTTTGGCCTCCTGCTCTCTTAGCAGATCAGCTTTCTCCTCTGCGGCCTTGGACACTGTGTTCTCGAGCGAAATTTTGTCACTTGTCAAGTTGTGAATGACTTGATCCTTGGCCTTTGCCTCCTCTTTCGAAGAGGTGAGATCTTTCTCCAATCCGGATAGCTTCTCCCGGAGCTCTTTGATAGTGTCTTCTGAAGTGGCAACTTTTGTGATCCACCCCTCCTGGCTCTTCTTTAGCTCCTCGTTTTCTCCCTTCAGAATGTCAACATGTTGAGTGGCAGTAAGAAGATCGTCAGACAGTCTCTCTTTGTCAGATTTGAGATCTTTGATAGTATCTGCCTGACTTCGAACTTGTTTCTCCAAAACAAGCACTGACTGGAGTGAGCTATAATATCCCTTTCACTTGAAACAGTAAAAGTCTTACCATTAAAAGTGACGGTGCTCGAAGTACTCGGAGGGAGGTAATGCCCAGCAAAGTCGTCTCTGGAGAGGTTGGCAAAATAGTCACCAAGTCCATCAAGCCCGGTGATGTCAACGCCATCAATGCTAAGGTCTCCTCCTTTGACCTTGTCGGTTTGAAAATAACCAGGGATCTCTTCTGCTCGTGTTGGATCGGTAGGATCTACAGGGGGGAGAGGCTCTGGAGGCCGGAGAGAAAGTTCATCACCCCTGGAGGTCTTTTTCTTCTTAGCCTCCCTGTCCTTGCTTTCTGCTCCCTGTTTTCTGTCTCTCTTGGGAGCCCTTAGGGGTTTTGGGGATTGAACCTCTTCGCTAACACTCTCCTGCTCCACCACTTCTAAGAGAGCAGCATCGATATGGCTTGGAGCTGGCCCCTCTGGATTTGTTGGAGCAGCCTCCTCCACCTCGGCAGGGTTAGCCTCACCTACAACCTTCTTGCTCCTTTTTTTCTTGCCTTTCATTTTACTCGGGGCCTTGGCCCAACCTGGCAAGTAAAGCGACCCATCCGGTTCGTGTGTTATCTTGAGGACTACATCCGGAGGGGGTGAAATGGTGAGCTCTTCCCAGGTCAAGTCCCTCCGGCCAGTAGTGTTCTAGAGGTGAGACCTTGTAAAGTTGCCTCCTGTGAAAGCATCATGAAACCGGTTTCCCCATTTTTCAGCAGCCCAAGTGTTGATCTTGGTACAAGTAATCTGTCCAGCCTTTAGGTAGTCACTAAAGTCTTTGGGCAGCACTGCTAAGAAAAAAGACAAGACCAGTCAGTTTAAGCAAATTCGATAAAAGTAGAAAAAAGAATATAAAGTAGGAGCCTTACGATCACTCCTCCATCTGCTGGTGAGGAGACTTGGATTGACTCCGGCTTTAATTTTCCTTCCGTTCTCCCAAGCACCACTTACGAACAGGAATTGAGTCTTCCAATTTCTCTCCGACTCAAGCAGATCGTCCACTACTTTATAATCATCACCCATGTTGAAGTGATAAAAGGGAATGTGGTGGTTTCTACAGAGACTGGCTACAGCTGCAAACTCCTTCATTGGTAGAGGAATCCCGGAGAGCCTTAAGGCCATAATGGAGGCCATAAGTGTGTACCAGGCGTTGGGGCTCAGTTGACTAGGGCAAAGCTTGATAAGGTGGAAATACCTAACTATCTCCGGATCTAAGGGAAACCTTAGACCCCAGTTAATAAGCTCAGTAAAAATGACTATTTCATTGAGTTTACAATCCATTAGGGTTTTGGGGTCTATGGGGATTCTTATCTTCACGTTCTCCGGAATTCCCCACTTCGTACGCATCCGGCCCAACTCAGCTGTATGGATGAAGGCATAGTTGATTTTTTGTAAAGCAAGAAGGTATTTAACGTTTACCTTGTGGAAACAAGGTCCCACTTTTCCTTCGAGGCACTCCGGCAGATCCGGATGCCTTAAGCATAGCTTTTCCTTGCCCTTATCCTTCTGGGCAGCAATAGCACCACTAGTCTGTCCGAAAGGTTCGGACTCGAATGGAGCCTCTTCGATAGAGTCCTCCATTATTTCCTCCATTATTGAGGAAGGGTTTTCAGTTGTCTTGGTGAGAGGGGAGTTTGGAGTTGGTTCGATCTGACCACCAGACTGATGAGCTTCAGTGCTCTCCTGCACTCTAGCCTCCGGCTGGGGCTCTAATGTGGAGTTTTCTCTTTGGGGGTTTAAGACAGTAGCCTCCGGACCGGACAGCCTGTCCTTGGGTGCTTTTATGGGTGCTTCTGACCCTGTACTGCTATCTTTGGCGCCTGATTTCGAAGGGGTGCCTTTGGAGGCCTGCCCTTTGACCAGCCGACCTTTTCTTCGATCAACCAGCGTGTTGGGAGAAGTATCAGCATCTGACCCCATGGCTAAGAACGGGGAAGGTTTTTTAAAACTAGTAACGATTAAGCCTGGTTCAACAGTGGGTTCTGACTCTTGAACCGATGAACCTGAGAGAATAGGGGAAAGGCTGGTTTGAAACAATCTCTTCGATCTGACACTCTTTGTAGAGAAGGTGGGTGTAAAATTCGAGGTAAAAAAATGGCTAAAGTAACGAACCAAAGTGAGACACGTGTCCCATGAACTTTGGCAAAAAACCGTTCAAGTTCAAAGAGCTTTTTTCAGTCCGGATAAAACCATAACACAGTTCGAAAGACCTGTCCGGATGCAACTATCACTAACAACGGACTGTTTTTCAGGTTTTTGAACAAACACCTAAAAATGGGGCTACTGATGAGTCCGGATTCTGTTACCATTACGAACAGGGACAGTTCGGACAAAGACTCCTTAACCGGACAGGACAGTTCGAACACCTCACCCATTGGACTGTTCGAACTAGAACTAAAGTACTTAAAACCTAAACACTTCTTGACTAAGCTGCCGACTCTCCTACTAAGAGCTCATGGGTCTTTGAACTTGACCCGGGTCCATTAAACATGACCCGAAAGCCTATAAAGCCCAGATGTGAGGGTATAAATACCCAACCACCAACATTAAATGAGGGTAATGAAAATTAAATACAACCACGCTGCTTAATTCTCCCTCTACTCACTACTCAAACATTAAATACTTACAAACTTCCACAAAACTCTAAACAAAAATTAAAAACTTACCCTCAGACGAAAATAAACCTCACCAATAACTATGTCAAGAAGAAGATGAGAAGAGGCATGATTCTAGGTATAAAGGATGATTCTAATTGGTTAACATATGAGCTCCAAATCAACAACTCTACTGACTCATACTTTAAGGATATCTTATCTAATAATCATTCTTGATACTAAATATAATCTTTTGAACAACTGCATTTTTAATTTTATTCTTAAGTTGATTAGTGATGAAGATAACAATTATTTTTTGAATCTCCCTAATCTTATTCATAGAATCATTAGAAATATTTATTTCTATATTCTTATTAATGGTAAGGCAGTGGGTTATTTTAAAACTAGAAGGGGTTTAAGATAAGGAGGTCATTTGTCTCCTAGTCTTTTCATAATAGCTAAATAAGTGCTAATAAGAAGCTTAAGTAATCTAATTGAAACCAACAAAACTATAAAATACAGATCTGGAAGCTATATCATAATCTCTTGTCTTACTTTAGCAGACGACCTTCTAGTACTTACTAATGGTTTAAACTCTTTTATCTATTTGCTTATTAATTTTTTGCATGATTATCAGGATGCATTTGATCAACTAATTAATATAGAGAAGACAAAAAGTATTACCTCAAACAACTTTCCATCTACTAGAGTCGCTTCTCTTTATACTACAGTTGGTTTCCATAATGGTCATCTTCCTACCTTTTATTTAGACATCAACCTTAACACCAACAACAAGTATAGAAATTTTGATTCTCTGCTCAACAATATCATAAATAGGATATCATATTGGGATGACATGAATCTATCCTATGGGGGTATACTTACACTTATAAGCTCCGTTTTGATGGCCTTGCCTATCTATTGGCTTCAAAGGTGCTCATTTCTTAAAGGTGTAATTGACATAATAGAGAAGCTTTTTAATAAATTTATTTGGGGATCTATGCAGGAAACTACTAAAATCAATTGGTCCAAATGGACTAAGGTTTGCAAGCCTTTCAATGAAGGTGGATTAAATGTTCGAAGTCTTAAGAATATCCTTGACTCATTTTCTTGCAAGCTACGGATTAGATTTAGACAAAATAAAAATATTTTGGCTATATATATCCACAATATTTAGTACAATAATATTCACCATTTACAAGATAATTACAACACTAAGTTTTTCTCTCAAGTTTGGAAAATTTTATATGAAATTAACAACATTGATGAGCCAAAAGTTAAGTAGAAGGTTGGTAAAGGAGACATTGAATTTTGGCTTGATAACTGGTTTAGAAACTCTCCTCTTATCAAGCTTGATGATCACTCTGATAACAGATGGTACATGCATGATAAGCTTAAAAATTATCGGGTTCATAAAAGTTGGAATAAGCCAAATCCGAGCAGATTCCTATCTCATAATGATATGGACTCCATTGATAAGATATCATTAAGAGATAACATTGAGAATTCTCTCAACTAGTTGGTTTCTAATGAAGGGTCCTATAACACTAAAGAAACTTGGAACTTTATCAAAACTCAACACAATAAATCTAGTATCTTAGGTAAGCTTTGGAAGAGCATTATCCCTAGAAAGTGTTCCTATTTGGCCCTGATAATTCTGCATGGTTGGATTTCTACTTACTCGAATATGCAAAAGAGGCATATAACTCTAGTGTCCAAATGCCAGTTTTGTTGCTGTTTAAAACCACTAATCACCTCTTCATTGAATGCAATTTCTCTTGGAAAATATGACGTTTCTTCTCTACAATTTTCAAAATTAAAACTAGCAGATTCATGACCCCTGCCCACATATTAAGAAATTGGTTTTGGAATTCTAACAAGGAGGTTCATATATGTTCCATTATGCCTTAAATTATTTGTTGGGTGATTTGACATTATAAAAATAAGGCTAAATATAAATTTGTGATCTATGATCCTATTTATCTTATCAACTACATCAAGATTATCGTATATAGCTTTGATCATGTTAACTTATTCAAGAACAAGCACTAGATTCCCTATAAGTCTACTGCCTTAGAGCTTCGTTGCTTCAGTCATTTTCTCTCTAACAAAAAATCTAAGTTACATATCATGGATTCCCACATTCCTAACAGGATCAATCTCAATATCGATGGCTCCTCCTTAGGAAATGGAGAAGCCAGTGAAGGGATTATAATCATAGATAATAAAGGTGATATTATCACTAGTCATGGAAATATTTATAGTAAACTTGCCCCTCTTATGGTTGGAGCAAGAGCCCTCTCAGATGGTCTTCAAATCTGTAAACAAAAAAATCTTGTTAATGTAGATATTGGAGACCGATTCAGAAATTCTGGTCAATCTACTAGCTACATAAAACTATCCAAAAAACCTTGATCCTATATTGAACTATTGCAGATAATTAATCTCTTCTTCTATGGTCATTTCACACAGTAAAAGGGTCCAAAATAAGACTGCTGACTGGTTAGCCAAATTGATCTTAAAGTGTAAAATGAAGCTTAGCATCTGCTTCTTCAATTTGGTTTCAGTCTTACAAATAAGGATGAATATTAGCCCCTTGATTTCGAAGATTGCTTTATTGCCATTTGGAGTTCTTATTGTAGTTCATATTAATCTTTCTCGTCTAGCTTTCTGGAACATTTTCTCAAAATTTTCTCAAAGTTGAAGCCCAGTTCTAATAAGCTTCTGCTCGAAAAATTTGGCGCTAGATTTTTCAGTCAAAATTGCTTTGATTTGGTCTATTATAATCCCTTTAGTGGAGTCATTATTCCATCAATAAAATGTGTTCTAGACGACCTACGTTTTGAAAAAGTATTAATGTATAAATAAATCGGAAAAACATGACAACAAAACTGTTTAGTATAGTGATATAACATCTTACTCTTCAAACAATTAATTCTCTTTAATAACCTATCATTCCAAAAAATTTAAAAAATCAAAAATCCGGATGGCCTGATATAATAGTTGTAATCAAAATTTTAATCTTGATATTATAAAATCATGATATCTACTACAATAATTATGTAGGGAACAGTATCCCACGAAACAGTTTTTCATAATCATGTAATATTAATATTCTTTTTAGTTATAAAAACTCGTACTAGTTTCAAAGATATATATATTTGTATATATTTATAATATTATATTTTAAAATATTTATTATATTAAAAGTATATATTTGTATGGGTGAATTTCCAACTAGAAATTTAATTATCATTTAATATCTCTTTTTATCTTATTAAATGTATTTAATTTTTTTTTACACAAAATATCTTTAATTTAGTTTTTTTATGATTTAAAATTTTAAAATCTATATTTTTTAAACTGTTAGAAGGAAAAAAATATCTGAAATGGTTACGTCCACGGGTGCCGTCTGAGAAAAGCATTTTACTATAATAAGAAATGGTTACATATTTTAGTGTTTCTTTTGTATAACCATAACATTCTATTTATATAAAATAAACTGAACTTTATTGATAATGAGCCTAATTGGCGCATACACTATTAAAAATTATGGACAATCAACAATGATACAAGAACATACACAATGAACAAAAGCTACACTGAGAACACAAGGTACAAAGTGAACACAAGAATCATAAGGTACACTGCGAAATCTTACATGACTAATCATTCAAGATATGAAGCCTCGTGACTATTCGACTTATTCTCAACAAATATTTCCAATGAGGAAAATATCATTTCTTCACTATCAACAAAGAAACTTCTTTTCATCTGACTTATCAACTGCCCCTAAGGCATTCACTTGATGTTACGCACACCAATCTAGTTTAGGCACTCTCTAAACTTCCAACATGATACTACCTTGATCATTATATATGTTGGTTATTGTGTGTAGACATTTTTTTCACATCAACAATTCTCTTTAACATTATATCACGAATAAAATGATGCATGACATCTATATGATTTATATGCTTGTGGTACATCTTACTCGTTTTAAGGTGTATGGTGGTGAGGATAAAAGTAGCCTAAGGGTAGGCTGGTAATTTCAAGTGGAGTTTTAAGGCGGCGTGAGGGTGTTTCACGGTGGTGTGTGTGTGTTTAAGGGTGTTTCAAAGTGTTCTTTAATGTGGAGAGAGAATTGAGCAGCTTGGCAGCAATCAATTTTTGTTACCCATAGTTAATGCCGGTGGTTGGGTATTTATAGTATGTAACTTGGGCCCTTATGGGCTTTCGGGTCAAGTTTAATGGACCCGGGTCATGTTTAAAGACCCATGAGTTTTAAGTAGATGGGCAGGTAGCTTAGTCAGATAGTGTTTAGGTTTTTTAGTACTTTAGTCATAGTTCGAACTGCCTTGGGCTTGCAGTGTTCGAAGTCACCTGCCCGGCTCAAATGTCCTGTCCGAATTAAGCTCTTGGATCCTGTCCGGTTTTACGGAGAGATTTACTTTGGACTGCCCTTCCGGGGAGCACTTCGAATTCGGACTCATCATATGGCATTTTAATAATTACAAAACAATTATGTAGTATTCATATCCAAGATCAAATATACTTCCAAGCATTGCAAACATATTGACTCCTTAACTTCTTAAGTTACAGTTATGTACGATGCCTCTGTTGTAGATAAAGTTATAATAGCTTGCAATTATGATTTCTAGCTGATTGTTCTTCCAATTAGAGTAAACACATATCCTGTCAAATATATCATTTTATCAATGGGATGTAGAGCTGGTATTTTCCTAATTCCCCCTTTTGGGGACTCGATGTACCAATCAATACGTTTTGATTTCAGAGCATCTAACAATGAATCAGAATATGAAGCGGCAATAGCAGGATTAAGATTGCCTCAGATATGTGGTGACAAAATAGTCTGATTGATAGGTGATTCACGGTTAGTTATTCATCAAGCATAAGGGCAATCTGCAACCAAGAAAGGTCACTTGATAAAGTATCTAAGGTTAGTAAAAGAGATCTCAACTAGTTTTAAACATGTTAGGTATGAGAATATCCCAAGATCGTAAAATTCACTGGTTGATTCCCTAGCCACTACAACTTATTCCGAAGCATATCATTGGATTCTTGTACAATAGTGTCCTTCTATAGTCACAAAATAAGAAATAAAAAGTGATTTGGGAGAGAATTTACATGTATCTACCATGGCTTCTCAAGATTGGAGAAGTGAAATCCAAGAGTTTATCACTAGTGGGGTTTTATCTTAAGACAAATCTTCTGCCAAAAAGTTAAAATATAAAGCTCATGGATTAGTAGTTATAATGGGGGTTCTTTAAACAAAAAATCCTTGAGAATGCCTTTTTTTGCGTTGCCTTGGATCCAATGAATCTCAAAATATCCTATCACAACTACGTGATGGGTAAGGATCGGCACATCATGGCTATAAAGCTTTAACTAGAAGAGTTTTATTGGCAGGGTATTATTGGCTTTATATTATGGCAGATGTTAGAGAGTTATTCAAGAGATGTGACCCTTTTCAAAGATATGGGAAGGCAATTCATGTACCAACAATCCCCATGGAGTCTATATCTGAAGTAGTGTCATTTGACAAATGGGGGCTTGATCTAGTCGGACCTCTTCCAATGGCTTATGGGGTTATCACCTTATAATTTTAGAAACATACTACGTTTCCAAGTAGGTAGAAGTTTCATATTTACCAGGGACAACATCTAAAACGGTGATAAATTTTATTCTCTTCAACGTATGCTGCAGGTTTGGCATTCTCAGGCGTATCACTGCAGATAATATTCTTTAATTTGAAAACAAAGACATGGAAGTATTTTGTGCATCAAGAGGGATTCAACATTGTTTCTCTTCTCATTTTCATTCTTAGTTCAATGGACAAGTTGAGGTAGCAAACCGAACATTTTTAATGGGGTTAAAAAATAATTTGGAGGGAGTAGTTGGAAAATGGCCAAGTTGGGCCTACCAAACTACTCCCCACACAACCATGCAAGAGTCTACATTTTCTTTAGTCTATGGGATGGATGCTATTACACATATAGAAGTTGTTCTTCCTTCTTTCAGAGTTCAAAATTCTTCCGAAAAAATTAATGATATGATAGTAAGGGCTCAGTTTGACTTGGTTGAAGAGAGAAGAGTAAAATCTCATATAAGAAATATGCAGTATCCAGGATTGATGAGAAGCAGGTTTGCATCTAAAATAATAAGGAGAAATTTTCAAGTGGGAGATAAAGTTCTAAGAAAAATGCTTTTGCATACCAAAAAAAAGTAATTCATAAAGATGGCTCTGAACTGAGAAGGACCATATATCGCACATGAGAAGGTCAGACAATGAACATACAAGATTTTAGACAAAGAAGGAAACCTTTTAAAGCACTTTTGGAATGTTGAACATCTAAGGTTATACTTAGAATAAACTTATCTTATAAATATTTACTTTGTTCTAGCTCAATTTAAATATTATGGGGCATAATATTTCCTACCCTGGTGGCGCCGGGAGGTTTTAATGAGGTGTCCGAATTGTAATTAATCTATTACTTTTTACCTTTAAAAGTCTCTTTACTATTTTTTATGATATTAATGCTGCCTTCGAATGGATTACCTTCGAATGACCTGATGAGATTAATTTTTTGTTGCTTTCGAATGGATTACATTTGAATGGCCTAATGGGATTGAAGTTTTGTTACCTTCAAATAGAATATCCTCGAATGGCTCGATGGGATTAAAGTTGTGTTGACTTTGAATGGATTACCTTCGAATGGCCTAATGGGATTAAAAAATATTTGCCTTCGAATGGCTTGGTGGGATTAAAGTTTTGTTGCCTTCGAATGGCCTGGTGGGATTAAAGTTTTGTTGCCTTCGAATTGATTACCTTCGTGTGGAACTAAAGTTTTGTTGCCTTCGAATGAATTATCTTTGAATGGTTTGGTCGGATTTAGTTTTTACTTTGATTCAAGTGTTCCATGTGTTTAATTATCTTTAAATAAAAATATTTAGTTGGGATCAGATATTAATTAAAGCAAGGATATATATTGAAAAATAAAGATGACATAAAATACCTTTGAATTAGAACAAAAAATTTGATCTACATAACAAAATGCCTTTTATACAACAAAGACTTATACAAACAAAGTCTCAAGGTAATCTAAGCTAAATATAGCAAAACGCCTTGCACATATCAAGGACTTTAGTTCAAAACTCATTTGCATAACGTTGTTAACCTTAGGGCTCATTCCCTTCGGTTTTCTTCTCTTCTACTTTCTTTCATTTGCTTTCTTCATCTTTCTCTGGATGCTCACCATCCAAATCTTCTTCAGATTCCTCATCAGAATCGTATTCATTAGAATCATCTGAAGAAACATTTAATTTATTACTTATAGACAAACTATAAAAAGGAATCTGATTAGTTGGTGCATACTTCCATAACTCCCAAAGAGACCGCTTAGGCGATGTATTATGCAACAATAGTACCATATCTGACTTTATGGACTCATCTCTCTTATCTATAGATTCCAACACTGTATTGGCATATGCATCCACAACTTCGATGATGTTATTTGAAATCATTTCTTTGAGAGTGGTGATCTCATCTTCTTTCTTCTTAAGAATATTCTCCAGCCTTTTCTTTTCTTCAGATAAATGTTGAAAGTTATCTTTATCATTAGCCTGTTAGTCTTTCAAGGAAATAAGTTCTCTCTGCAAATTAGCAAACTTAGACTACAACTGATCATGATCGGATTTGGATTGAACCATCTCTTCATTAATGTTTTTCACTTCCTTACCCAAATTTTCAACCATGTCATTCTCTTATGCAATGGAATTCTTTAGACTTTGATTTTTATTTCGAAGGGAAGTAATCTCTTTGGCTTGAGATCTAACTTGCCTCTCCAAGTTAATTATTGGCCTGATGTATCCTAAAACTGCATACCCCATATTATAGTGTTCATTGGACACTTCAAAGGACTCTCCGTTGAATGTTACATCATTAGTAATTGTAATGGTTTTAGGGAAAATTTTGTAAAAATCTTCAAAATTAAAGTTTCATGTGTCATCTAGCTTGTCAGCACCGTTGAAAGATGGTCTGTCAACAGTATGAAGTACTAAGGAGGGAGGATCAATAGACGTTTCTTCTTGAGGAAGGACCTCTGTATGAGTAATAGAAGAAGGACTTCGGATCGGAGTATGATTTCCGAACCAATGGCAGTTTTCTTCTTCTTTACTTCTCTCTTGTCACTGCCTTCTTTATTTCTTGTTGAGTTTTTTTCTACTTCTTGATTATTGGAGAGTTTGATGGATCCTTAGTCTCCCCAACAGTGATTCCTACAGTTTCCAACAGAGCTGCATCAATTTTATCTGGAGGTTCCAAACTTCCTAGTTCATGAATAACATGAGATGAGGATTTCTTCTTCTTCTTAATCTTGTCGATATAAGTGGGAGATATATTCCTAGCTGGTAGGAAAATTTTACCATCAGCTTCCTCAATCCTATTAAAACAATTTGAAGATCGGAGGGAGTGGTGAACTGCTCCCATGAGAGCTCATGGATCAGATTTTTTTCTCCATAGGTGAGCTCTCACCATGTTTCCAACACTAAAATAATTGTGAACTCCATTTGATCATTTTTCAGTGGTCCACTGATTTAGCTTGGTGAAAGTTGACATTTCATCTTCAAGGTGTTGTGAAAAAAGCTCTGTAAAAAGAAAAAGAAAAAGACATATACCTGAGATTTTCCAGTATATTGTGAGCATACTCGGATTTCCTTTAGAGGTGATCTTTATGTTATTTTCCCAAGCTTCACTAATAAAAAGAAACTGAGTTCTCCAAGGTTTGTCAGCTTCCAGCAAATTGTTGACTACTTTATAGTCATTTCCCATATTGATAGCCTTGAAGATATAATACTAGCTAGCACTGTGAACCAGACATTGGGGCTCAGTTGGCTTGGGCCTAATTTTAGGAAACCAGATATCCCAATTAAGCACTTCGGTGTAAACCACCAATTCTCTTTCCTTGCAGTCCATCAGAGCTTTTTCAGGAATAGGAATCCTTACTTTGATTAATTCAGGAAAACTCTATTTTTCTGAATTTTATTCAAACCAGTTTTATGAGTGTGTACATATGATATCTTTTGTAGAGCTAGAAATTATTTGACACTAACTTTAGTAAAATTGGGCCGGACTCTCCAAACAAGACATTCAGGAAGTGGTTCAGATTCTATTAAGGAAGTTTTATTTCTTTTTTCTCGAGGTAATTTTTGAGTATCCCCAATATGATCTGATGTTTCTAAAGATGTGTCTTCACCACTGTCATCCATTTTCTCTTCCATCATTTATGGTCTTGACTCTGCTGGATCCTTTGGTTGAGCCTATGAAGAGTGTTTTCTCCAACATCCGACCCCATAGGAATAAAAGTTGATGGAGGTTTACGACTACTAATTGCTTTTACAAAGGGGTTCTTAGCTGACTGAGAAGATTGGTCAGGAGTTTTAAAAGATTGTGCAATAGGGCTAGGTTTATAAAAAAATTGGTTATCTATTAGATGAGGAACTCCTGTATGGTTATGGAATTTGAGTCATTAGAGAAGCGAGTAATGCGGCAACAATTCTGGATTGCCTTTTTTCTTCCTCTAACTTGAATATATTGAGCCAACCTCCTTTTATTAACGCAATCCTCCCTTTAAACATACAAACTTTGAAGAATATTAGAAGAACGATAAGAGAAATCTGGTTGAAGGTTAAATATTTTCTCTCTCTAGAATTGTAAGATCGATCTATTTCTCACTCTAGAAATCAAAACAGTGAAAAAATACCTTTAAATATGAATAAGAAAGATGTACTTGAGTGTTTTACTAGAGAAAAATAACCAACGATAATAATTAGAAAAGATTATTAATGTAGCCACTTTCCTTTTTTGGCAATAGATACAATTACCAAGAGTAAAACAATTTAGTAGCTCCAATTACTACGTGACACGTGTCTTGAAGAAAGTAACCGTTTAAAGTTAGTTTTGATAACATCATTTACAATATTAGCTCTCATAAAATGCTTCGGAAAGAGCTGAGGGGGCTAGATGATAAGGTCGGATTATGTTAGAGGACCCAAGCAGTAAAGTTGGTCGGATTTTATTTAGAGGGGCATTTTATACCAGACAACTAAATTTAATGAATATTTAGTATGCTTAATGACTCACCTAGGTGCCTAGTATATTTTTATGGGCCAGGGAGCTTGTGAGATTGATCCAAACATATAACCCAACCCGAATGGCCCATGGATCAAGAAAGAATATAAATAGTTCAACAAACAACAGTATATGGGTTGGACTTTTTTCCCTCTCTATTAAATACAAGCAGCTCATTTCTCTATCTAGTTCTTACTAAGAATTTTATACCACATATACTGAATAAATTCCAAAACTACCCTTAAATATGATATAATCTCTATCATGTTTGATGTGTATTCTTTTAGGAAATTCAGCTCTTTATAACCTTGTAAATAATAAATCTCATATATTTATTGGGACTAATTTTGAGTTACGGAATGAAGATATGTTCTTGCATCTCATGTATCATGGTTATAACTTGACATAAAAAACCAAAAACCTGAACCTCAGACTAAAAAAAGTTCTTATATGGAGAAAATATAATCAGAAGCATGAGACATGTCCAATAGACTAAGTGTGATAGTCATGAAACAAGTGATACAACTAGAATTCCATGGTGTATTTCCAAAAGAGACCATTATTATGAAATTATTTATCGATGAGCTAGAGAAATGCTTGGCCAAAAACTTTAATTTGAAATATAAAATATGCTTATGAAGTTAGTTTTCATGAAGCACTTAAGATTGATCTTGTAGAGAATGTAGTTGTGAGTTTTTTTATTTCAATAGTTTCAATCTTAGTATAAAAACTTTGAAACTTATTATAAATTCACATGTGGTAAATTGACTTTTAAGTAGCTTATTTCTCAAACAACGCAAAATGAGAAAAGGTTGAAACTAGAACACTCAGAGGTGAAAATTGTGGATTTCAATTTGAAAATTCCAAGAAAATAAATTATGTTTATGTTCACAAGCATCTAGTTATGGTATACATAAGCATAAGGGTTTATAAGGTAAATATCGTTATTTTTATTATAATAGTCTGAGCCACTTTAAGAAAGAATGTGAAAAGTACCAAGCTTTCATGAAAGCTAAACGTAATCTCACTTCTATGATCTGTTGAAATATTAATTTAGTTGCACTTCCTATCAATACTAGATGGATTGAGCAGTTGCAATGACTCATATACGTATTTATTTTTAAAATATGATAAGAAACTGATTCCTAAGTGATAGTAAAATATACATTTATGCATCATAAGATAATTCATGTTTAGTTTATGTGATTTGTGATTTTTGTCTAATTATTATCTTGTTGATAGTTTTTTATTAAAAAAATTATTATATGCACCTTCTTTTAGAAAGAATCAGATTTCATTTCTATTGTTAGATAAATTTGGTTACTTTTACATATTTATAGATGGTAGTTTTTTAATTACAAAATAATTTTATTGGAACTTGAAAACTAATGGCGGATGATAATTTATATTTACTAATTAGTATAAGTGATCACAAATAAGTAGTGTATGTAAATATTCTTCACCCTTAGAATATTGAACATCTCAAGATTTATTTGGAACTAATATGTACAATTGTAAATATTTTCTTTGTGAACTTATGTAAGTATCACTGGCATACTCTTTCCTACCTTGGTGGCGTAGGAAGGTTTTAACGAGGTGCCCAAAATAGCCGACTTATATGTAAAACTTCTTTGTCATCTTAAAATAACTTCTACAATGTTCATATTTTTTAGATAAACATACCTTCCAACGAATATTGGATGAAAATGTTTATCTTTTTGAACTAAAGAGACCTTCCAACTAATGTGGGATGACAATGCTTATCTTTTTAAACTAAGGAGACCATCCAACGAATGTTGGACTAAAATGTTCATCTTTCTGAACTAAACATGCCTTCCAACTAATGTTGGATGGAAATATTTATCTTTTTAAACTAAAGACACCTTCCAATGAATGTTGGATGACAATATTTATCTTTTCAAACTAAAAAGACCATCCAACGAATGTTGGACTAAAATGTTCATCTTTTTGAACTAAACATACCTTCCAACAAATATTGGATGACAATGTTTATATTTTTGAACTAAAAAAACCTTTCGACGAATGCTGGATAACAATGTTCATATTTTTGAACTAAAGAGACCTTCCAACGAATGTTGGATGACAACGTTTATCTTTTTAAACTAAAGAGACCATCCAACGAATGTTGGACTAAAACGTTCATCTTCTCGAATTAGAAAGATACCCCAACGAATGTTGATCAACGGTTTACTTTCTCGTGTGAAAAACTTTGGAAAAAGAATATGAGCATTTTTGAAAAAGATAAGGGTAAAATATTTTCATATAAAAAACTTTTGAAAACGAATATAAGTATTTGTTATGAATTCCTAGTTAAAAACTTTCACATGAAAATGTTTAGAGTAAGATCAAGCTCCAGAGGATAGTATATAACCAAAACGTTTACTCAATAAAAACTTTCACCATTCAAAGTATATTATCTGAATATGAAAGTTCAACAAAACTTCGACAAGGGGAACCAAAAGATGAGTAGGAAGCAAGGGTTATTGAAAAATATGAAATTTAACACGAAAAATAATAAGCATCAATGTTATTCAGAAGTGGCATCTTCTTTACTGTCTTCTGAGGAGCCAGAGCCGGAGGAAGAACTTTTTGAGTCGCTTGAAGTCACTTTATCTTCCAAATAAACTCCTACAGGACGATGCCTTTCTATAACGCCCCTCAAAGGCTTTTTAGCTTTAAATCAGGAAAGCGCTTGTGCATCTCTAAAACTAAAGCTCACTCTATTTCTGATAATGTAGTAAAATAAGAGCTTCAACCATATATGATTCTCCGAGACTAGTCCTCAACCTAGCTTATTATTTAAGATAAGACTCTCTAGTAGTTGGTGTAGCTTATGCATTAGAACTAATCTCGGTATAGTTTGAGGCACCTTCTACATTTTGGTTTTGACTATTATTTTGGATTTAAAGTTTGATTAAGATTTTGATTTAATTTTTTGATTTGGATTTGGTATCTCTTAATTGTTTGATTTTGTTTGATTAGAATTTGTGGACATAAATTATAATATGATAAGAACAAACTGACTTTCTACTGTCTACTAGTACCAAACTTAATGACAAGAATTTTGTTATGTCTACATCCGCATATCATTCAGGTATGTCATCATCTTCAACTTCAGATATTGATTCATCATTATGGATTTTGGATTCAGGTGCGTCTCATCATATGTCACCTCACATGTCAAACTTTGTTTCCATGTCTCATATTTCACCCATTTATGTTTTGTCTGCTAGTGCTATAAGAATTTCAGTAGAAGGTATTGGCTCAATTTATACCCCTCATATATCTTTATTTGATTTTTACTACGTTCTCACCCTTGCTTTGAATCTTGTTTCGATTAGCCAATTGTGTAAATCCGGTTATTGGTTCTTGTTTACTGATCTGTTTGTGTTATACAAAATCAACATACTCAGAGAGTGATTGGGGCAGGTCTTAAAATAGATGAACTCTATGTTTTATAAAAAATCAAAGTAACTGACGTGGATATCTATCGTGATGATAGTTGAGAAACATACTTGACTGATATTGCTGCATCTGGTGTTGATTTATCTTCGTTTCGTTTGAGTTCTTTGGCGTCTGAGTTTTATCTTTGGCATTCTTATCTGGGACATGTACCTATATTACATTTGAATTTTTTATTCTCTATAGGTTCTTTAGGTCAGCTAAACACTTGTAATATTTTGGATTGTAGTGGTTGTAAAGTCGCAAAATTTTATGTTTTACCGTTTAATCAAAGTATCACTTCTTCTATTGCTCATTTTGATATTATTCATTCTGATATATACGGTCCATCTCATATCTCTAAAAAGGGTCTCTCGTTCTATCATATATATTCTATTGTTGATTATTCTCGATACACATGGTTTTATCTTATGAAACAAAGGTCAGATTATCTTCAAATTTATGAAAAAAAATAGAGCACTAGTTAAGACCCAACATTCTGATGTGATAAAATGCTTGAGGTGTAACTTAAGGGGTGAATATACCTCCAATAATTTCAAATGTTTACTTGCATCAGATGGTACCATTCATCAGTCATCTTGTACTGACACCCCTCAGCAAAATGGTGTTGCAGAAAAAAAAAACATCGTCACCTTGTTAAGGCAGCTCATTTTTTCTTTTTATCAACTGAAGTTCCAACTGTTTTTTAAGAGAAGAAATTATGATTATTGTTTATATGATTAATTGAATTCTCACTACTTATAATGCAGGGATGTCTCCATTTGAGAAGCTATATGGGAAAACTTCCAGATTATTCTTCCTTATGAGTGTTTGGATGTATGTATTTTGTCTTTTGTCCTAAAACAGATATATATGTTTTTCAAGTTTATGGTGTTACACATAAATGTTATTGTTTTTATGATTCCACCAGTCTGAAGCTACATGTGTCTGGTCGTGATATATTTCTTAAGCATATCCTATTTTTTTTTAGATTCTGAAAAAAATCATATAATGTAATAAAGGCATACATTTAGGCTATTAATCATTTTGAAACTAATAGTGATACATCTTTTGAAATTGATATATCAGCTCATGAGACATTTATAACAGTTAATACTACTTCTACTCCATTAGTGTCTGAGCCAACTCATTTCTCTGATAGAACAACAGATTCTCCACCTCAAGAGATCTACTTGTACAAGTACGTCTACCAAACTACCAGACTTCTCTTATTCTTCTTACTCGTATTCTTTTTGTTCTTTCATAGCAAACATACATAATTTATATGAACCCAGTCGCTTAAAGAAGCTGTTTGTGATCCTTGTTGGAAAAATGCTATAGTCGAAGAGCTTACGGCTATATTCGAAGAACTTATTTCTCTTTATCAGATTCATACATAGGATATAGTTGAACCTCCATCTGATAAGCATATAATCGGTTCTCGTTGGGTTTTTTTCAATTAGAACAAAATATGATGGTACCGTTGAAAGATATAAGGCTCGTCTTGTATTAAAAGGGTATTTTCAGAAGTATGGTACGGATTATGAGGAGACCTTTTCCCCAGTGGAAAAAATGACAACAGTTCGTACTCTTATTGTAGTTTCATTCGTTCGTTAGTGGAAAATCTTCCAACTGGATGTTAAAAATACATTTCTAAATGGTGATCTTCGTGAGAAGGTTTATATGACTCATCCCCTGGTGTTTTTCACCAACTAGGTGAAGTCTGTTGACTTAGGAAAGCTTTATATGGTCTCAAACAAGCTCCTCGTGTTTGGTTTGAGAAATTTTCTATAATTATTAATTCACTTGGTTTTCTTGCTAGTAATCATGATTCGGCCTTATTTATCAAATGTACGAGTGTACAACAAATTATTATATTCATATAAATATATATGATACAATCATTACAGGTGATGATATTGGTGGCATTGAGGCACTAAAACGTGAGTTGGCTTAATGGTTTGTGGTGAAGACTATTATGTTATGTATTACGGTGTCTCAATCTCCAAAATCTTATATCATCACTCAAACATATATATATATATATATATATATATATATATATATATATATATATTTGATTTATTCGAGCGATCGGGACTATCGTATAACAGGACGGTAGATACCCTTCTTGAAACAAATGTTTGATATTCTCCGACTGATGGTGTCCTTTGTTAGACCCGACTCTATACCGTACTCTCGTATGGAGATTGGTCTATCTTACATTTACTCGACCATATATAGCTTATGTTGTTCATATGGTTACTCATTTTGTTACTTATCCTAGTTTCATCCATTAGGGAGTTATTCTTCGAATATTAAGATATTTTGTGGCTTTCAGTTCCAAAGCATTTTGTTTTCTTCAACTTTTTCACTTGAACTGTATGCGTATAATGATTCTGATTGGGATAGTGACATGATCGTGACTACAACTGGTTTCTTTGTTTTCTTTGGAGATTCATTAATCTCATACAAAAGCAATAACCAAGATGTTGTCTCTAGATCGTATACTGAAGTTGTGTACCGTGTTATCGAATCGACCATATGTGAGATTGTTTGGTAACAATGGATTCTTCCAGATATGAGGGTTAACATTACTAAAACCAATTATTTATATTATGATAACAAAAACGTTATGCAGATAGCAAAGATATCTATTTTCATGAGAGAACGAAGTACATTGAAATAAATTGTCATTTTACTCTGCATCATCTTCAGATTGACACCATCTCACTTCCATATGTTCCATTAGCTTTGCAAGTTTCCGATATCTTCACAAAAGCTTAGTTAACAATGTGGTTTCGTTTTCTTTGTGGCAAACTCTCAATGTTTATAATTGTTGTATTGTGAGTTTAAGAGAGGGTGTTAGAGATTTTAGACCTAAGCCCATATATTTTATCTATATATAATTAAGAGTCTATACTCTATGTAATCCGTAAGCTTTTAAAATAATACAAAACCTTAGCTACCTTTTTTTTTCTTTTTTTTTCTTTTCTTGTCTTCGTTACTTTGTTTGTCTTCGTTTACTCATACAAACTAAAAAACTCGTTTATTTAAAAAAACAAAACTACACCTGATTTATGTTCAATTATAAAATAGTTGTTTGATAAAAATGAATAAAAAAGACCGGAGTGAATTAAATAAAAATAGAAACTTAGATATAAATTAAAGTAAAAATTAAAACGGAGAATAAAATAAAAACCCAAAACGTTGAAGTAGATTTTAGGTGAGATAAAATTTGGTACATTTATATTAGAATAAGACTGCTGAGATAGAGAATTTTCATGGGATATTTTTGTTTTTAGATAACTAATAAAGTATATAATTAGGATTTTAAAATTTGTTGTCCGAACCACAAGAAAACGTATCCTAAATTTGAATTATCTTCACTATTTTAATAGTAAAATATATAGAATATTATTAATTATTCTACAAGTTTTTAAATTTTATTCTCATATTAAATATTAGTATTAGTATCTATTTTTTTTTAATACAATATATTCGAGAGCCACTGACTAATTAAGAGTCGGTCCAAAAATTTATTACTCACTAAAATCCAAAAGAATTAACAAATTTTATATTTAAGATACCAAACTATAAAAAAATCATCAAATGGATACACTTTTTTTTAATTTAATTTCTTTAAGACTCTACATCTTTTGAATGGTAATTTGAAAAAATATATCTGAAAATACCATTTATTTTTAAAAGAACAAAACTAGATCTATAAATAATATTTTTCAAAATTTAAAATAAAATCGTGATCTTAGTTATCTATAGTCTCGCCTTTAGCTAATTAGTTACATATCGATCATCTAAATACATTGATTTGGTACTAAATTTTTAGGACAGTACTAAGCATATTATTAATTTTCACTATGCAAAGTACTTATATTATTTTATATTGGATAAATAAATGATGGGTAAAGTACCATTTAAAATCCAATTGCCAAACTATTATCCACTTAAGATCCATATTTTCATGTTTTTCCGAGAAATATCCGTTAGTCAAATATTTACCATTCAAGACTCACTAATACCTTTTATAAAAATTAACTTTTTGTAGCAAATTATAGTGTCATATCGAGATCTAATCTAGATTTCAGACAAATATATCAAAAACAGATCTGACCGGAAGTTCAATTTGGACGGTACTCATTGTCTGAAACCATACATCCAGGTTTTGGACATAGAATTTATGTCTGCAGGACATCAGACACGATATTACCACTCCAAATATACACTCGACCACTTACAGTCTTAGAGAAAATAAAAGATTACAAACTGATAACAAATTTGATAGACTTGGAGATTCTGGAACAAAGGGAAGTGGTTAGAGATAGTAGACCCAATTGTAGGTGAAGCATACCCGCCACAAGAAGTATCAAGATGCATTCAAGTCGGTCTTTTATGTGTGCAAGAGCATGCAGAAGATAGACCAACGATGACATTTATTGTTTTGATACTAATTAGTGAAACAACAACAATGGCACGGCCGAAAGCACCAGGCTTTTACGTTGGTAGCCCATTCGACACCGAGTCGTCTTCGAGCAGGCAAGCAGATGACAATTAAACTAAGTCGTCTGCAAAAGCTTATAGTCGTGTGTATATATATATAATGGGTTAAAGGACACTAATCCACCCCTAAGCAAAACAATATTTTTTAAAGAAAAATTCAAAACATATCATGAGGGGTACTAGTTTTTTTCGTCTTAAATAGGCATGAGCATTTTAACCGGAACCGAAAGAACCGACCCGAACCAAACCGAAAGAACTGAACCAAAACAGATTTGGTTCTTTCATAATACCCGAATGATTCCAGTTTTCAATTACCCACGGTTCTCGGAACCGAACTGAACCGAACCGAAGAACCGTGGATACCCGTTAAGAACCGAACCTATGTATTAACCCTTAATTTTAAACTTTTTAAAAATATATTTTCTTTTTCAAAGTTAGATTCCCTAAATTTATTTTTTATCACTGACCTCTAATTATGTTCTCTTTAATAAATGACAATATAATTAATACAAAGTGGCGACATATTTACAAACTATTATACGTATATATAATATAACAAAATATTTATATAATATAATAAACTTGATATCATCTCTCCATTTTCTTTATATTACTAATATTATTCTTTAATATATTAATTTTGAATATTTTTTATCTTTAGTATTTTTTTTCGTACAATCTAACATAATTTTATTGTTTTAAAGTGTACAAATAGTTTTTTATATGTTGGTATTGCAGATCATTTAAAGTATCCAAAACTACCCGATTGGAACCGATTTCGGTATCCATACCGAACCAAACTAAGAAGAATCGAACCGAACCGAAATTTATTCGGTTCCTAAATGGGTACTAGTTTTGAAGAACCGAAAGAACTAAGAACCGAAAGAACCGAACCGAAGAACCGAATGCCCATGCCTAGTCTTAGAAAAATAAAACCAACAGTATTTTCTGATTTTTTTCTAAGTTACGGTTTAAAAGATACAGACTTTTAAAAAATTTAAATTTAAACGGTAAACGAAGAAGATATGAAACCTTCTTTATTTTGATAGATGTGAAACCTTCCTTAGTTTGATAGATGATAAACCTTCTTTATTTTGATAGATGCTAAACCTTCTTTATTTTGATAAATGCGAAATCTTCTTTACTTTGATAGATGCTAACTCTTTTTTATACTAGATGCTAAACCTTCTTTATTTTGATAGATGTGAAACCTTTTTTATTTTGATAGATGCTAAACCTTCTTTATTTGGTAGATGCAAAACTTTCTTTATTTTGATAGATGCGAAACCTTCTTTATTTTGGTAGAAGCGCAACCTTCTTTATTTTGATAGATGCTAAACCTTCTTTATTTTGATAGATGCGAAACCTTCTTTATTTTTCTAGATGAGAAACATTTTTGTTTTGATAGATGTGAAACCTTCTTTATTTTTGTAGATGCGGAATCAGTCACTAGATGTGAAACCATATACCTTACAAAAGTGTATAAAATATATTATTAAAAAAATTCAAAACATATCATAAGTGGTACTAGTTTTTTTCATCTTAAAAAATAAAATCAATGGTATTTTCGGATTCTTTTTCCGAGTTACGGTTTAAAAGATACGGATCTTTAGAAATTAAAAAAAAAAAGAAGTTGGTTAGTGGATTTTATATAGAAGGGTATTTAATGTATAAAGTCTCTTAAAACAATTAGGCCTTTATATGTAATAGGTTTGTTGGATGAGTCTTAAATAGTAAGTCTCCCATAAATGATTGTCTCATATCAAAAGAAGAGTATCCAAATCTGGCGAGTTCAAATGTTTTTGAAAAACAAAGATAAGTATATCCAGAATTATCTTGATCCATTGTTATCCATAGTTTTATATTGATTATTTAAAAAAAATCTATAAATTATTGACCTAATCTATGGCAACGTATATTTAAAAAATATATTATACCATCAACAACAATTTTTCTCAGTACTTAAACAACGATATAGTTAGCATCCACGTTAACAGTTTTATCCTCAGCCCATCCTTAGAGGGTGGAGATGATCAATATTCACCCTATAAGTTGACCATCCTATAGGTTGACCCACGATGCCCGAATAACTTTTTATCATTCATAATTAGTTAATAAATATTTGAGCTTAGCGTACCCCCATAAAAATAAAAAATCCCCAACGTAAACCTCCCAACATGTAAAAAAATCACTCTACCACTAATCGATGGTGCATCAACTCAGAAAGACCCCCAAGATGAAGTTGTTGGTATGTCACTGGAAATCTAATAACAATATTCTTTCATATTAAAGGAGAAAATAAAATAAGTCAATATCGAGACTAGAGCTCGAGAACCAATAACCAATATGTAGAAGACTGTCAGCGCCTTGATGGAAGCTCGAGAACCAATAACCCATCTGTAGAAGACTGTCAGCGCCTTGATGGAAGTGCCTCAGAAGCTTTATAACTAATCTCTTTATTATAATCAATGATGGTGTATATCGGACCGTCCAATACAGCTTATACAAGTTTATGGCAATGCAGGTACACCTAACCTATAAGATCGATGAACTATATTGTATCTTATAACTAACAAAAACAGACTTTAGAAAATATGGAGAGCATCCATATTAACTAAGAGCGTATCCACACTAAATATACCAATATCAATGAAAAATAAGATTGCCTCTTACAACCTGAATCGCAAAAACACCAGTATTGGTATATGTCACTAAATATTTCATCCATAGTCGGCGATCAACGAGAAAAACAAGATATCTAACATAAATTTTTGTTGGCATTTCACACAAGTAGTCACGTATGAGCGTTGCCTTCAACCATAACCTTTGGGAAAAATATATGAACGAGTAAAACTTTGAGAAAACTATTTGTTCTATACCAACTCAATTTAGACTAATAATAAGATATATTAAACAACTAAATTAGAAGATGATTCCATAACCAATGTCAAGAAAAATACATGCTTCATGTAAACAGTCTTCTGTTCGTCATTACCAACCAAAATTTAAATTTCTTACATACGAAAAATCTTGATATTAGTAAACTTTGGTTTTATAACAAAATCTCGGGCCCTCAAGACTACATACGCTACCTCATGACCTATATAAATATCATAACTAAACAACACTAAAATATGCAAGTTATATCTCTGCCTTTAAAATATATGTTAATCAAGTGGTTCAAAAATTTCCAACCGACTTCATCTTTAAGTATGTCAAGCTATGAATGTGTTACATCAAACAACTTATAAAAATGAAAAAGGTCTACGATCAATCCAAACTATATTTTACTCTTAGATTAAATAGTTAATGAATCAATTATTGTATGTATTGAGCATTACAATACCAACGTGAAGTGCTTTTGAATCATTTGACACGTTTGACTTTTTCTATAGTAATTTTCTAACTAGCCTTCGAGGAGCCTTCTTTGACGATATCCACTAATAAATACCTATGAGAATGTATGATATAATTACATGAGTTTAACAGTTAATTAAATAAAAAAAATAAAGCCAAGAACAGGGAAGACGTGCCATTTATGAAAATCTAAAAAGTTGATATACAATTCTAAAGACAAATAGTGTTGACGTGACATGCACCAACCAAATAAAATATGGTCATTGGTACTTCAACCATTAATATATATACTATTCTTAGCATAATATACACATCCAATTGTATCAATTAGAGACATCAACATAAAAACCACCAATCTCGTCGATTTCAAATCACTAACTCTTAATGCTCTCATATCGACCAGATACGGTAACATACTACAATTCGTAAAACAAAAATATCCATTGGGCCATTGGTTTCTTGTATATTAACAATATATAAATAATTACCCCAGGAACAGTGAAACTGAGGTCACGCTCACATGGGATTGTCTATGAAAAATTATCATCATATTATCGTTTATGTGGGTTTATTCAATTGTGAAAAATCAAATCGGTCAAAGAAGAAATACATCAAATAAGTAACTAATAATACATGATCAAAACAAGACTTTGGGAAAGTTCTGGTTGTCAGTTTTATCTCTAATACCCTATAAATTTAAAATTACTACCTAGTCGTCACCCAAAGTTGTAAAGTATTATCCTAGTTATTCAAAATATTACTAACAAATATAAGGTTCATTTCCTTAATATCCACACCAGGCCTCGACTAACTTTATCTTCAAAATAATATCTAATAATATCAATGAATAATAATCATTCTATAAAATCCATGAATAAGATGGTGCAATTCTTAAGATAAAATATAAAATTCATTGAAGAGATAATAATTGACGTGAAGATTAGGCCACCACACAAAACATTATCGATGAGCCCTCGACCTATAATGGTTCTGAGGTAAACCAAGCAACATAATATTACAACAATTACATCTTCTCATCTTTAGCGCATGAAGTAATCCATAAAAAATGAATTGATTAGAGTCAAGGTAATCAAATCTAGGTATGAGAATGTTATGTTGCAACATTCAACACAGAGTAATAGTTTAAGATTGATAAGCTTTTGGAAGATGATATTATTATATTATAACCATATAGATAGCCCATTGAAAACTAGTCAGGCTAGATAGAAAAATTCTACAAGATCAATCCTAGTGATACATGTAAAGCAACACGTGTTGAGAAAAAAAATACATTCTCATAACCTTCCTCCCTGCCAATCTTGATGTGTTCTCCTAGAAAATTTATGAGTCACTTAAATAGACCTAAAAATTATCATTATTTTGTTAGAAATAAAAGAGGAAGCAAAGCCAATTGAGAAGCATCGTCGAACCTTCACCCCTAAGTGTGTCAAAATCATCAATGACAATGCTGACTATTTGTTAAAGATTAGACATATTTGTGAAGTTATCTCCCCCCTATGGGCAGTATACCAGTATTACTAAAGACGAAAATAAAAAATTAAAGTATGTCTTCAAAGGTGACCCAAATAAACTGCAAGCTTTGCAAGCTATGACATCCTTAATGAACATACATAAAGTACAATGCCTCACTAGGAACATCACGACGCATAATCATTTCTAGTCCAATGCTTTGAAAAAAGGCCAATCATTTCTTAAACTACATCATGAAGCTTAATATTTTAAATGAGAAGAAATTGGAAGGTCTCACTTTATTCTCAATCAAAATAATCCCAGAAAAAACACTATGAGAAAACTCAATCTTTACATGGGCGGTAAGTGTTATACTTGTCTATACTATCAATAGTATTGAGAAATCGATATAATAAGTAAAATATAAAAACAGACGGAGACACATTACATTAAGCTATAAAATTTGGATAAGTCAATGGTGATCTTTGCAAGAAAAATAAAATTATATTTTCAAGGATAATGTATGGTCATCCTCGTAGATTACCACTTTGGCGGACACGCTACAGGATCAAGTATTTTGGTCGACTATTGAAATAAGACGTCAAGTTTAGAGAGTATGATATCTTTACTTTACGCAAAATCAAGCTTTGGTAAATTTATTTCCAAAATTTCACCATATATGACCATAGTGAATGCACAAATGTTCGAGGATCTAGAAACGATAAATGAAAGATATATAATATTTATAAATAGATCCCTAATCATTAAAAATTGTGGTTTTTATGTGTTACTCATCTCATATAGCCTCAACAAAATTGTGTTGCATTTTTTTGTACATTTGTTTTGACATCACAATGTCCTTCAAACCCAAGTTTCATCTCTTCTAATATAACTCATTTGATATTCATATTCTCATTTCTAACTTATCTTTAAATGTATTTTTATCACTTCAATTAATCAAATTTTAAGAATCATTTGTTTGATTAAATGTGATATCTTTCTTTATTCATTAAGATAATATTGAAACAATAAATAAAATATATTTGATTATATTTGAATTTAAAATAAATTATTCAAGCTTTCTCTATAATAAAAAACCAACAATTTCACACCCATATATTTATTCAATAACCTTTTTACTTTTAGTTTTTATTTAACATTATTATTTTCATCTTCTTATCTGTTTTAGAGTTATATTGAGAGGTATTCAAACTCTCATGAGAGACTGCACCATCTTAATATTTTGTTATAAATATGTTTTAAATAGATTTTTTTGAAATATATGTCACACTTTGAATTAATCATGTTAAAATCTGCACAAAACTTAACAGTTCATCCCAATAACGACCAACAGATAATTATATTATGTAAATTAAATGTTAGTATATATGTTGAAATCTTTTTACTTCATTCATTGTTGTTAATGATTGAAAATTCGATATCATATGATATAATCAAATTAAGTTTCCATCATTAATGAAGTTCATATTCCAAAATCTTTTTCTCTCATTTTATTTGTGAATGTTTTATTGTCTTGTCCTGATTTCTTAAGAGGGAATGGCTCGGCTATTCCATCAAGCTCAGTCATAAAAATTTAAATTTATATTGAATTAAAAGGAGAATGAAGATTTAATTTTTTACTTTTATCGGTTCCTAGAACATTAAATCTTTTTTCTTAGTTAATTAGTTAATAAGGATCATGGAAATATATATCGCAATCAATTTCGTCTTCAAATCATGATGTACTGGCAAGAGATCTTCTTGTGTGATCTAATAAGTTCTTCATATAATGTATATATATATATATATATATATATATATATATATATATATATATATATATATATATATATATATATATATATATAACAAAGCTTTGCAAATTGTAAATGAATCTTTACTAGTGTAAAAAACATATGTGTGCATCTTTGGAAGAAAGATCCATAGGATAATTATTTGATATGTATCTTCTATCTTAATCCAACTATATTCAAATAAATAATCATTTTATTTAACTAATGTAAGTCTATTTGAGTATCTTTTCTTCAATCTATTGCCAACGCATAAAACATGTTATTAAGATACAATTTGTTGGTCATGGGATTCTTCATGTACAAAGATTTTAAGTGATTCTATATAACCCAATATCATATGCTCTTCAGAAACCTAGCAAAGTACATCATCCCTCAAACTTAATATCATAGCACTATTGATATTTGACACCACTTCACCATCAACCTGCTCTACAACTCTCACATCAATGGCATCACATAACCATTAATCTACTAGGAAAGCTCTAATCTTAATCTCCAAAGGTTAAAATAATTCTCTCGAATGAATTTATCAAGGTCAAAGTTCACGGAACTCATCTTTGGCTATGGAATTCTTCATGTAAATGGTTTCATCTGAATTTATATCCCTAATATCGTAGGATCTGCAGGTCCTCTAGAAAGAAATTATCTCCAAAACTCAAAAATAAAAAATTATAGGCCTTGGAAAATACTTTGGTATCAACTTCATCTTCAACTCTCTCATCAGTGAAAGAAAATAACCCCTTACATACTAGAAAATATTTGATTTTAATTCTCAAAAGGTTAAAATCATTCATTCTATTCAATTTATCAAGGTCAGACTTCATGAACTCATCTTTACGATTTTACTTGATTTTATTATGAGATCTCGATCTCTACACTCAAGATCTGAAATGATCTTCATCCTTATACATTTTATTTATCACCTACAAATTGTTACATATGATCCATGCTTACCGCACAACTTATTGAGAAATCAACACACACCAAGAATATATAGTGTAGACTCAATAGAATTCTAATATAAGTCATTCGACTATGACTGAGACTTCGATGTAAGTGGGTATGGAATTCGAAAGTCTCTCAAGAATCAAACCATAGTTGATTTACATATTTGAAAGTATGGTAGAAATGAAGTAGAGCTTTGGCTATGTGAACCTTCTAAACACAAAGTTAGCTAGAATAACAAAATTAACATCAAACACACAATATAGGTTTTAATGTGGTTTAGATTGTGAAAAAATCCTACATTCACGAGGAACGATCACTAATTTTAGTTTAAAAAAATTTATAAGAAAACATTCAAAAACTAAAAGAATCACTCTTCTTCTTTCAACAACTTCTGAAGTTTATAAAAGGAATTATGACTATTATATATATTCTCATTGGCGTTTATTTCATAATTTTTTTTTCTAAACCTCATAAAACTCTATGTTTCATCTCGCCCTCGTTGTAGCAGTTCACGCGCACCAGTTTTATACTTATCATTCACTATTTATAGAATCAAAGATGAGTGAGATGATACCATAAGTTCACAATAGCAGTTGACAACTTGTTGTTATAGACAACTGAAAGGTAATGACACATGTTCTTTGGTAACCGTACTATTGTATATTCTAGGTGGTACTTGCACCACCAACATTTGATATCTGAAATAAGTTATACCTTGTATTATCATGATCATCCTCCGAGTATGTTCAGATCAATGGTCAATTATATTTCACCAATTAAGTTTCTTCATATAATAAGAACCTTAGTCTCATCCAAAGACATATAAGCATCTTCAAAAGTTTTAGCAATTAAGTTTCTACACCCAAGTTAAATGCAGTGAATTTTAATGTAATTCATTCCATCATATCCTTATATAATAGTTTCGACAGAGCTTCATCCTCCAGGGTCTAGTAGACGTCTATGCACCTAAGTTTTGGATGAAGTACTTAATATATTTTAGAGTCTCGGTAATTCATGTCCTTTAGTCTTGAGTAGAGCGGTCCTAAGTCTCGACAAAACTACTCTAAACACTTTTTGTCTAATAATTGACCTTTCAATAAAAAAATGTAGTGTTTTGTTTTAAATAATGCGTTAAAGTTCAACCGTACAAATATAGATTAAACTCAAAATTTACAAGTTTAAATTCATAATGTTTCCGTTCGTAAAAAGTTGTAAAATTTTTACATAATCCTCGTCATGGTTTGCAAATATTCGAACCAAATATTTTTGTTTTTTGCAAATTCTTACCTAATTTATAATACGAAAATCACATAAAAATATGTAAAATCTTACACAATATTATCATGGTTTGCACATTTGCGGACGAGGTGAGAATTTTTATAAACGACATAAAATATTTACAATTTTTTACTTGAATTGTACGGTAAACACTAAATAAGAATTTGTAAAGATCTTGTCGGTCTTTTATCTTGGTTTACAAATGTACGCAATAGATGAAAACTTACGCAAATCATATAGAATATACAAATTTCCAACCTAATAAAAATCATATATAAAATCTTATATAATCGTTGTTTGCAGATATACGAATTAACTAAAATATTTACACCTAGATAATATTTTTATAAATTTTTACGTGATTCATCTGGTATGTATCATTTTTAAAACTTTGTAAATTTTACAATTTTTTAATTGTCATTTGTAAATATATAAAATATCTAAAAATGTCATTGATCGTAAAATATATTTTTTAACTTTTATTTTAAAATAATATATAAAAACGACCTAGTTTTAAAATATAAAAATATTGGTATATTTAAAATATTGTTATATTTCACCACTAAAATACTTAAATAAATACATAAAAAACTTTAGATAACCTATATAATAATTTTTAGTTTAGTGGACTCATGTGAACACATTTTTCTTATATTAATACTTTTTACTATTTTACAAAAAAGTACTTTTTATGATATAGGAAAACAATTGTATATCCTTGAGTTGACAAAAACTTGTATAAAACAGATTGCTAGACCTTTTCACAATTTTAAGACTTGGACCATCTTGAAGACTGCTTCAATTTTGATTCCAACACAGAATGAAAGGTAACAATTTTGATTTTCTTAATATTTTTATATTAATATTTTTCATGCTGGAATTGTATAGTCTCTATTATGGAGTTAGATTTGAGAAAAAAAAATTGCATTGCGTTTTGGAGTTCATTGATCTGCGGAGCCATGTCAGAGAAATAGAAAACAACCCGGAAAACCCTTACTTGCCATATCATCGACTGATTTTCTTCAAAGGTTTTTCTTTTGATATAAATTAGTTATCGCGATCGTTTGATGTTTTGTTTTATTGATTGGTTTACCTTTATCTCATGCTCGGTCGAGCAGAAACTTTCGGTCATTAAATTTTAGATTTGTAGGGGGAAATCTTGTACTGATATGCTCTACCATGATGTTTTACCTAAACTAGTGTTTGTGTCTAAGTTGATGCAAGAAAAATGATATTTTTTATATAAGTGGTAAGTGATAAGTTTTCTTCTTTCTAACCAACTTAAAGCTTAGAAGTTCAAAAAGCGAGTTGATGATAGTGACAAGTAAGGAAAACGTTGTGATTGTTCAGGAATGAGGAAGATGCCCTGGTGTTCGAGTTTGGCTGAGAGTGCAGAATTTGCCACAGAGGTTAGCTTGCCAAGTGCTTTAGTCCCTCCTCAAGTTGCAGCCGGGTCAGAAAATGAAATGAATGATTTGGGATACAAAGAAACCCATATAAGAATTAGTAGATTCTTTTATCACAATAATATCGATTTAAGTGCTGCGGAATCTTGGAGTTTCCGCGAACTGATAAGTGATAGATTTGACAATGCTAAAGTGTCAGAGGTTAGTTCTGCTGAGAATGCTTTGGTCTCAGCAGCCGGGTCAGTAAATGAAGAGAATGACTTAGGATGCAAAATGAATCAGAGAAAAATTGGTAGAATCTTCTATGAAAATCATATCGATTTTAGTGCTGTCGAATCTTGGAGTTTTCGCGAACTGTTAAGTGAAAGATTCGGCAGTGCTCAAGTGGAAAGTAAGATGCCGAGTCGTCAAGATTTAAAATGTTGGATCCTTCAGGATGAGGTGATGGATATGCAGAATTATGTAAAAAGCATCCGTGATTCATGGGTTACCACTGGGTGCACAATCTTGGTGGACTCATGGATCGACGATAATGGTAGAGAACTAGTTAACTTTATCACGGACTCTTTAGCAGGTCCCTTTTATCTCAAAACAGTTGACATTTCAAATATTGTCGATAATCCAAATGCCTTAGTTGGATTGGTCGAGCAAGTTATCGAAAGTGTAGGCGTTGATAATGTAGTTCAAGTCATCGGAACTCCTTCAACAGGCTGGGTTGGCGAGGCTATGAAGGACTTCGTGAAGAAACATAGTATATTTTTGTCTGTGAGTGCATCTCAATGCCTTGAACTAGTGCTCGAGAATATTAAGGAAATTTTACATGTTATGATAACACTAAACAAGGCCAAGAGACTTACGAAATTTATTCAAGGGAATCCAGCCGTTTTGAATATCTTTCGTGTATATTCCCGTGGATGCGACCTGATTAAGTCAGCCACTATAAGATCTATAACACCATACTTAACATTAGTAAACATTATGCTTCAAAAGGAAAATTTATGCAATATGTTTTCCGGACGAGAATGGAAGAATTCTACGTGGGCTTCAAAAAAGGAGGGAATGGTACTATCTAGAACAATCAGGGATCCTTCTTTCTGGAAAGGGGTCGAGACAATTGTCAAAGCATCAATACCTCTAATCCGTCTTTTGTGTTTGTTAAGGAGTCGCAAGGAACCAAGAGTTGGTTACATTTACGAAAGTATGGATCAAGTGAAAGAGATGATTCAAGAGAATCTCGGTAACGATAAGTCTCTATATATGCCTTTCTGGAATGCGGTTGATGACGTATGGAACACATGCCTTCATAGTCCTCTCCATGCTGCCGGGTGTTATTTGAACCCAGCCATTTTTTATTCAACCGGTTTCCATCTCGATGAAGAAGTTGCTACTGGCCTGAAAGACTGTATCACCAGTGCAGTGAAAGAACCGGAGGTTCGAGTCAAGATATCTTCACAGCTTGATCTGTATCGACTTCGTAAAGGCACTTTTGCAAAAAGGAGTGCCTTCGAACAAAGAACCAACCTGTCTCCGGGTATGACTATTTTATGGGTACATATAAAATAAAGGAAAGAAATATTTCTGAATGATAACATATTTAAACGTTTTTTATTTCCCAGTAAAGTAAATGTGTAGATTTATATTTGCTTTTGGAAAAAGTAGTGAATGATGTTTTTAATACTAAAGATACATCACATATAATGAACTTTTTACTTTTAGTCTAAGCAACATAGTAATCTCAAGTTGATTATGTTTTATTTATGAGTGCAGTGGAGTGGTGGTTGCGTTATGGAGCTAAATATCCTGAGCTGCAGAGGTTTGCTATTAGAATAGTGAGCCAGACTTGCGAAGGTGCTTCGAGATATAGGCTGAAGAGGAGTCTAGCTGAGAAGCTGGTCATAGAAGGAAGGGATCCTTTGGAGCAAAAATATTTGGATGATTTGGCATTTGTTCATTATAATTTGCAGTTACGGAATTCCAAGTTCACCATGAAAGGGAATATCGTGTCTAAGGAGGTTGACAGCAACGATGATTGGGCTATATATAAAAGCCCGGAGAGCGAATCTCAAAATGTCACTGGTATCAAACGTCATCGGTCATTGGCCATTTTAGGGTAATTTATTCATACACTATCTTTAGATGATGAATGCACTAAGAAATCATTTGATCTTTTAAAAACTTTCAAATATCTTAATTTTGTAAAATTCCATTTAATTGGTTTGCATATAAATTTTGTAGTTTTAGAACAACGGAAAACCAGTTTTTGAGCAAAAACAAAAACAAACACAAGAACAAGAACCAATTGCTTTTTTTTCGTAGATATATCTAACACTGGTGCTCTCTTGAACAGGGAGTGTGCAGGAAAGCTGATGAGGAGCTCTGTAAAGTAATGTGCTGGTTTGTTTTACATCACATAGCTTTGTAAGGATATGATGTTGGATGTTGTATTACTGTATTGACTTTAAACATCTGAGGTTTATTTCAAATATATATGATAACTATATGAGAATAATTTGGCTTGGCCATTACAAAATCTATATATTATTCTTTTATTCATTCTATAGTCATAGTGTAAGGATCATTAAAAGTTGCAGCAGAGACGGAGGGAAAAGCTTTTGAAAGAGCCAGTAACAGGTGAGTACCTTATTGGCTCAGTTGCGCAATTATCTTCCACTGGAAACTATGATTGGAAATTTGGGTAAATGATAGTAATAATGTAGTTGGAAGTCGAGACTTTTATTAGGTACGGTCTCACAAAAGATGGTTAACTTGAGAACCCATCACATGTCTCTTCGCGGAACCAGTCGCTCTATTCCTTCATAAACAGTGACCTGCTTTGCCCACAATAACTAGTCTTAAGAGATTTTTAGTGTGAATGGTTGGTCTATAATGCTTGTGTAGCAGACTGACAACATATATAGTTCATGATATTAGTTAAGAATGAAAAAACCATAATAGAAGTTACCCATAAGTTATTGGTTGTGATCCTCCTAGTATTGCATTCCCTATTTCTCTCCATAATAGAATGATAGATACAATTGGCCTACTCGAGGTTTCTTTTTAGTTTAGTTGGTTTTGTCGTAACTGCATTAGAAGTGGTAGCAAATAAGAGTCTTGGAGGGAGTTCTAAGTTTCTGACGAAACGCGCCGAGAGTGGTGTTTAGGCTTGCCTGGCTCATGTACCCAAGAGACTAGAACTGAGGCTAAGCTGTTGATTGGTGTACTTCCCATGCTTGGCTTAAGCTGTGATATAATTTCTGCATTTAAGAGTGTCAGCTTCAATTCTAGTTCTTGTTCTGGTTCAGATCCCATATTTGAAAGAGAAAAAGTTATATAGCATTACAACTACATACAAATGGCCAAGCTTTCATCTGTTTTATGTCTATTAAGAAATTTATTAGTTGGGCTTTACACCAGGCTTAAATCTATTTAAGTTGAATAGAAACTCTTTGTAGCCATGGGTTATTAGCACTTATTAGTGCTCAAATATCCAATTTTATCACTATATATACCTGGTAACTCACTTGAGAAACGACGAACAATCAATGTATTATTCTAGTCCAAGTATCTATTTTCTTTTATTTACCATACCATCAAAGCCTCCGAACCAGAACGTTCAGCTGAACCAACGATCGATCCTGAACTCATCAATGCCAATGCCTTTTTCCGTACCAAAACGCTAGCGATTATGCCTTGAATCAGTGTGGAAATTTTGTTGTTTATCCATATTATTTTTGGTTGGGTTGAAAAACTTAACAAAAATAGGTGATAACTTCGTTGTAAATATTATGATAAAATAGTCAAATTTCCCTGCCATAAAATTATGGGTAATTTGATTGTGAAAATATTAAAAAAACAAAATTTTAAAAATATCATCCATAAATTTATTTTTACTCGCTTTGAAAAATAAAAATATATGTTTAAAAAAAATTGAATTATAGTTTGAAAAGTATGAAATTTTGATTAACGAGGGTATACGATTGAGTGTGGGTCAAGTTTTTGTATCTATATGTTTAGCCCAGTATAAAGGGCTATACATAAGTAGACATAGGACCATTCTAGGGGTATATTTTATCCCTCAAAAGTGCGCCACGTGAGCATAATCTCCAAATAATTCTGCAAAAATTCACATTCTACGTAGGAGATCATATTTTATCTTTCAGCATATCCCACCATATTTCTCTCTCTTCCACATCATTTTACCATATAATATAATACCATATATTTTTATATCTCTTCCTTATTATTTAATATATATTTACATAAAAGTTATATATATTAAAATAAATAATTTTCATAAATTAACATAATATATTTTATTTATAAATATAAATTATAAAAATAAAAGGGAAATTGTACTTAAAGTACCCACTCAACTATTCAATTGTCACTTACCACCCAAGGTTTGATCAATTGTTACTTAATACCCATCTCAACTACCTTATTGTCACTTACAACCTAATTTTATTTTAATACCCTAACTACCCTTAACCCACTATATAAACCTTATTTTCTGTTTTCTTTCTATTTTTTCTAGTTTTTTGAAGATTTGAATTTGTTAGCCGCTCTAACCACCTAACCCTACCAACCACCACGAGCTGGGTTGAAATCACATTTTCCGGTGATCGGAAGCTGCTAAAGGTTTGTTTCTTTATGTAAGTTGTTGTGTTAGACCTGTCTAACCTCTGTTTTATACGTACATGAGTTGATCGTCGCTTTTTGGAATCTTATAGCTTACAAGTAATCGTGTTGCGAGCTTTTTAGGTAATTACCTACCGATTTCGAAGTTTTTTATTCGTTTTCTCTGTTGGAATAGGTTCTATTCTGGTGTTTTTAGATGCCATTGCCTGATTTCGAGCTTTTCTCTATTTTTTTTTTGTTATAGTGATCTGTTATTGTTTAGTTAATATTGTTCGTTATATAGTTCGTTATATAATTTGGTAGTGCTTTAGTTTTGTCTTGAATGTGTAGATTACGAGTTTTTAGGTCAGTTAGAGTATTGTATTTTGAAACAAATATCAGGACCGGTGTTACATAGAAATATCAGGCATGATGCGAATAGCTCTATGTAGATATACACAATTCGCAAGATAGGATACGAATTGGTGCAGTAAATAATCTGCACAGTTTTTGTGACTAATAACAAATATGAGGACTTTATTACCTACAAATATCAGGACAAGATGCGAATAGATAGTTGTAGGTATACACAATTCGCACCTTAGGATGCGAATTGTTTGATGCAGTAGTAAATATTTTGCACCTAGTTTTTTAGACTAATAACAAATAACTTGTATTGTCCAGGTTAAGAGATGTCTAAATCACGAGTTTGTATTTTTAAATATGGTCACCAAACTGCAATTGTGCCTTTCACGGAGTTTGAAAGCTTCGAAAGTATCCAAGCTTATGTAGAGAACACATGGGAGGAGCTTGCCACAGGTGAGTACCTAATTACTTACTCCTGCGGGGATCACAATAATTGTTTCTTTAATAACCAGAGTGATTTTGTTGGGTTAGTGTTATATCTTGATTTGGAGCGTTTAAAACGGGTTAGTTTTCTCATAGAACAACACGTCTTCGATAAGGGTTCTGGTAATAAAAGTTATGTTGATAAGAGCTCTGGTGGTAAGGATTCTGGTGGTAAGCGTAAAGAGCGTAGCTTGGTTTTGGGAGAACCATCTCTTGATCAAATAGTTAGCGGGGAGAGTAGTAACGGTTTAGTTAATTCTGATCAGAGGAAAAAACAACTTGCTACTGCTGGTTGGGCTGATGCTATTACAGGGGTGGGTCAAGCTTTTGAAGAAGGTGCTGCCGGTCTGAGGGTATCCTTGTGCAAGTTTGCGTTAGAGCATGGTTTTCTTTCAAATACCTGCACAACACAACAAATAAGATCACTGCTTATTGTGAAAATAAGCTCACAAGCGGGTGCAAATGGAGGGTTTATGCATCTATTGACTCAAGCACCGGCCTTGTGACAATAAAGAAGCATTTCCCGTACCATACTTGCAGTCCTGTTTTCTCCCAGAAGCATAAGCATAAGCGGCACAGGCATTTGACATCAGATTTGATTGCAGAGGAAATTCAGGATTCTCTCCGGACCTGCCATTCGTTGACAGCCAAAACCATACAATCGACTGTCAAACAAGATTACGGTCTTGATATCTCTTATCGTTTGTCATGGAATGCTTTAGAGAACGCTAGGAGGGGAGTTTTTGGAGATAGTTCGAGTTCTTTTAGTTTACTAAGCGGATACTTCAAACGCTTAAAGAGCCGGGATATTACTTCAGATTGCCAGTTGGAGTTGTCAGCTGGAAACCGATTCAAGCGCTGTTTTGTAGCATTCGGTTCGTCCCTTAGTGGTTTTCATTCATGCCGTCCAATGTTGTTTGTCGATGGAACCCACTTATATGGCAAGTACAAGGGTACATTGCTCACTGCTGTAGCAAAAGACGGAAACAACGGTTAGTTACATTTATATAGTTAATGAACGATGTTTTTGTGTGAAAATTCTGATGTAATTCGCAGCAGGTGATGCGAATTAAGCAGGGTTGTGATCCTCACATTTCGCAGTTGAGGCTGCGAATTAGGTATTATGCTGAGTAAACTGTACTTACATCGCAGCTTGAGTTAGGTATTATTTAAAGTTTCCACAAGCTGCGAATTCACATAACAAGTTGCGAACTGTTTGCATGATCAATTAAAATGTCACACACATTTTGCATGACAAGCTGCGAATTGTTCCAGGACAACATGCGAATTGTTTACAATTTTTAAACGTTTGCATACTGTTGTAGTGTTTAATTGATATGCCTTTTTCCAGGACTATTCCCTGTTGCTGTTGCTGTAGTTAGCATTGAAGATTGGGACAATTGGATATGGTTTTTGGGGTGTTTGAAACCACATTTTCTGGATCGCCAGATCACATTTATTTCAGACCGTCATTCTGGTATTGTTAATGTTGTTTCTGTCTTGTATCCAAACTGCTATCATGCGTACTGTTATTTCCATCTCATGCAGAATTTGAGAGCCAAACTGGAACATACTAACAGGGAGTATAAAAAAAAGATGTTGAGTTTCTTCCACCGTCTTGCTTATGCTCCCAGTCAAGAGCTTTTTAAAGAGATTCTAACAGGTTTTTTATGTGAAGGTGGTGAGAGAATGAGTGATTTTCTTGCAAATTTACCCCCTGAAAAGTATGCGCAGGCTTACGTAAAAGGGAAGCGATACGGCTCTATGGCTTCTACCGCAACTGAATCGTTTAACAATCAGATTAAAAAATATTGCGGCTTACCAATTGTTGAGTTTATTGATTGGATTAGAGTCTTGCTTATGACTCAGGTTTTACGGAGATACGAAGAAGGTCTCAGCTGGAGTACTAATTTGGTTCCCGAGTACGAGAAGAAGCTAAAGCAGAATGTTGACATGTGCCGAAGTTGGGTAGTACGTAAGTCCTCTTCCGCCATGTTCGAAGTCTTTTCGACTCCTGTGGCTGTTGTTAATCTGTTGGATTTCAAATGTTCATGCGGATCATGGCAACAAGAGTGTTTTTCATGTGCTCATGCTCTAGCGGCATTACAATACACCGACCAAGATTCATTGACTGTAATAGAACCCTTCTTTACGGTTAATAATTACAGAGAAAGTTACTCTTTCAGCATACCAACTATAACTGATTTCGGCGAAGGGTCCAGCGCTAACGATCCTTCTTTTGTTGAAGTTCTGCCTCCGAACGTTAAGAGACGCTCCGGAAGGCCTAAGAAAAAGCGAATCCCTTCTAGAGGAGAAATCTCAACCAAGAAGTTAAGGTGTGGCCGATGTTCGAAATCAGGCCATAACCGGAGGACTTGTGATGTTCCAGTTTAAGGACATTTATTTTTTTAGCATAGTTATTGTTCTGTACAGCAAACTAGACATTTGTACATTCCTGTGTTTTTGTATTTGCTACTATTGGAGTTGTAATCATTTCACATCCTGTGTTGCAAATTATGTACAATACGCATACATATTTGTTACAAACATCTATCAGGATTACATGCGAATTATGTACAATTATGTGAAATTTTAACAGGGTGCGAATCATTGGTAAAATCATATCAAACATTTATCATATCTTACGTTTCGCATGATAGGCTGCGAATTAGGGCCAGAATTGTGATGCGAATGGAGTTCAGTTAGGAGTCTTGATATTTGTCATGTGATAAGCTGCGAATTGTTATTTAATAAAATACCAGGATATTCAGTAAGGTTGAAAATGAGTAATATAGCAGGTTAACATGGGAATGATGTACAAAATATATTTGGATTACAAAAAGGAGGATTACAAGTTGGATTACAAACATCTATCAGGATTACATGCGAATTATGTACAATTATGTGAAATTTTAACAGGGTGCGAATCATTGGTAAAATCATATCAAACATTTATCATATCGTACGTTTAGCATGATAGGCTGCGAATTAGGGCCATAATTGTGATGCGAATGGAGTTCAGTTAGGAGTCCTGATATTTGTCATGTGATAAGCTGCGAATTGTTATTTAATAAAATACCAGGATATTCAGTAAGGTTGAAAATGAGTAATATAGCAGGTTAACATGCGAATGATGTACAAAATATATTTGGATTACAAAAAGGAGGATTACAAGTTGGATAACAACTGTTTACACATATCACTACAAGCTACTGGTGCTAGTTAGTTGCATTTCAAAAAAATAAAAAATAAAAACCAACTCTAGCAGTTGGTAGAGGATTCATCACCAACTGTTTCCTCTTTCTCCTTTTTGTGCTGATCATCTTTGTCTTTCTCCTCTTTGTCTTCGACTTTCTCTTTCTCTTTCTCCACTTTATCCTCAGCTTCAACATCAACGTCCATCATGCTTAAAAATTTTGTCCTCGATGGACCAGCTTCGTCTTCCCTCTTCCTTTTGTTGTTTTGAACCTCTGGCTGAGGTGCAGCAGGAAGCATTGGAACCTGTTCTGGATGAGGTTCAGCAGCAAGCTGTGGAACAACTTCCAATGGTTGAGAGTCAGCTGAGTAGTAGTCATCATATATGTCTAACCCAAAAACAGATACTGGGCTGTTTGGTGGTGCTGCTGGCATGATCAACTCATCACTCCAGTTAACGGTTAAGGATGACCAGGAGTCACCCAGAGAACCGAGTGAACCAGAGTTTGAGTATGAGGTGGTGGTTGTGGTGGTGGAAAAATACATGACTGTTTGAATTCGAAGAGACGAGGGAAATGAGTTTGTTAAAAAATAGCTCTGGTTTAAAATGTAGAGTTTGTTTTAAAAATAGCCTCTGGTTTTCTAGTGTTATTTATAGGGAAAGGAGGTGATCATTACATAGCCTCCATGTCCAATCAGCAATTAATGGGTTCTGGACATGATTAGATTGTTTTTTGCGTGCTCAATGCAGAAAACGTTTACCAAGGCATACGCCATAGCCTGTTCGTATTCTTGAATGATGTTATTTAATATTTTATTTATGCACCAGGCTGCGAACTGCTTTTAAGCTGGTATACCAGGCTGCGAATTGTGTGTGTAGTGATAACCATCTCTCAGGTTAGGCTGCGAACTATTTGATATAATTTAGGCTGCGAAGTATTCAAACAGGTTTGGCTGCGAACTGTTCATACATACTAGGATCATAATCAATCATTATATATCAGGTTATGATGCGAACTATAAGATAAGGAATATTCATTATATATCACAATTTGTTCATGTATGCACAACAAAAATAAAATTTACAACAGACATATGTATTTACAAGCAACTAATGTATTTACAAGCAATACACGAATCAGCCATATGTGATGGTGTCTATGTCATTTAAAAAGTAATAGAACATTTCTGCTCTTAAGGCAGTCACCATATCTGCATCGTATTTTTTCTGGACTGATCCATGCTCAATAATATCCCTTGCATATTTGCAGACGAAGACACCACAGTCCACGCTGCCTCGCTTTTGTTGTGGGAAGCCTCTTTCCACTTTCACCTTCCACCCTATAGTATATTTGGGTAGGAATCCTCTATCCAACAAATATTTGATCTGTGTATAATAATTAGTGTTAGGAATATGCACAAAAACAAAAACAGTTGGTGACATACAATTCGCATCCTCAGGCTGCGAATTATATTACAATAGATCATACACAATTCGCATCTTAGGTTGCGAATTGTATGACAGCCTTGATAGGCTGCGAATTGAGTTGTGGACAGGCAGCGAATTGTATCCAACATAGATAGGCTGCGAATTGAGTTATGGACAGACTGCGAAAAAACATCTTGTTTACTCACAATTCGCAGCATACCAGATCTCATTTCGCAGCATGCATACTTAAAATGTGTTCAGATTTAAGTGTATAGTTTGGAATATTTACCAGTAGTGCATGTGTTCTTGTGGTGGTGTCTATGGCATGAAGCTTAGGCAGAAGCGAATTGTAGTTTGAAATTGTCCTTCCATCGACATCGATGACGAGCAACGTCCAGTGGTTTACATTGTCCTTCGACTCGGTGCACACTGGAACCATGATGATGTTGGCATTTTTGCGCCCCTTCCTAAAAGCCATGTCCACCAAATTTTCCACTTGCCACCCTGCTCTCATTTAATGCTGCATCCAAGCAAGAGTATATTAAAGTGAGAACATTTCTGAGAACTTTGTTCAATTTACCTGAGCTAAACTTACCGCAGTCATGCCCGAAATCAGTATGGCGTCGTGATTCTCTCATTTAGCTTTAGTGCATGGAACTTTGTAGTCTGCATCTTCAAGCATCTTTCGAATCCAAGCATCGATAAGCTAACAAAGGAGTTGTAGATTTATGTTAAATATAGAATACATATGTGAAACATTGAAAATAAAGTTGGTTGACAATTGGATACCTTTACGTCCAGCTCCATTTCTAAAGGTAGTTCCATGACATCACTCACTTGCACCCTGATTCCGTACGTAAACTTGGACTCCGGTAACTGCCATACCACTGGATCAGGGGTGTCGCTCTCGTAGGCTTTAACCAACTGTATTTTGTGGTATTATGCCACATCGATACGGTCAGTTACTTTTGTTTTCTTTGGCCAGTCGCTGTATTCTACTACTGGCGGTTCCCGCATTGTAATTACGAACTCTTCTTCTTCCTCTTCCACTTGAGGCGGCGTTTGTGTCAGTAGCGCAAAACTTGGCTCCTCTATCTCCTTACTGGGCTCGAGCTTAGTAAATAACAAAAATCAAGAGTTGAAACTTAGGCAGTGTTTTATAAGTGCAACTAGTCCAAACAGTTCGCAGCTTAGGCTGCGAAATGTAAGGTAGCAGTTAAATAAATTTATTATTATATATCAGGGTAGGGTTTGAACTGTTCGAGGTTCCACTGAACAGTTCGTATCCTACCCTGATATTCGTTTGTAATACCCCAATCAGCATTGGACACAAATCTTACGTTATGATGCGAAATCATTATAAGTAGGCCTTACCGCTCGGTCAGCGACAACCAGTGCCGTTGACTTGTTCGGCATAGGATCTGGATCGTGTCGGCATAAATCATTAAAGTCATCCTCCGACATGTTCTCCAGAGACCGTTGTATTATGGAATCGTAATATACATTATCAATTTCATTTAAAAATGTCTGTGAAACTTGAGTGTAAATACCATCAACAAAAGCATTCGGTAAACCTACTGTGTTATCGTGGGACTCTGGAGCTGGCAGTTGATTTGTTACCGGACCTACAGTTTGACGTTGGCTTAGCAATTCTGACTTTACTGACAGCACCATTGGTCTTTGAGGTTCCACCGAAGAAGTGGTTTTGTCTTCTAAGGATGGTCCTTCCTGGCTGAGTAGTTCTGTCTTCTCACCGGGATGGACAGGTTCTGACTCCTGAGGTGCTACCTCTTGAGTTAGCCTTTCTCTCTTCGCCAAGGTTATCTATTGCTGCTGTTGTTGTTCTTGTTGTCCTTGTTGCCGGTCTTCGTGTTGAACCTGTGGCTGCTGGTGTTGTTGGGGGTGTTCTTCGTGTTGTTGTTGCTGGGGGTGTTCTTCTTGTTGGTGCTGTTGTTGTTGTTGTCGTTGTTCGTGTTGTTGTTGTTGTTGCTGTTGTTGCTGTTGTTCCTGCTATTCCTGTTGTTGGGGGTGTTGTTGTTGTTCTTCTTCTTGTTGTTGTTGCTGGGGGTGTTCTTCTTCTTGTTGCTGTTGTTGTTGTTGTTGTTGTTGCTGTTGTTGTGGTTGCTCTTGTTGTTGTTGCTGGGGGTGTTCTTCTTGTTGGTGTTGTTGTTGTTGTTGTTGCTGTTCGTGTTGTTGTTGTTGTTGCTGTTGTTGCTGTTGGTCTTGCTGTTTCTGCTGGTGTTGTTGTTGTCTTTCGGTCTCCTATTTCATACAAAAAAAAAACAAAAGGGTGGAAGGGTTAAGCATAAGTTAATCATTGTGTAATCACATTTCGCATCCTGACCTGATATCTATGTTATTCATTCCTAACAATTCGCAGCTCAGCATGCGAATTGTGTAATAACCAAACCACCAGTTTATTACATAATTCGCAGCTCAACCTGCGAAACGTTTGGAATGAATAACCAACCAATAATAACCAACCAATTTATTACATAATTCGCAGCTCAACCTGATATTTGTTTGATAACATCATATCATCTACTTACATTATCTACCTCCTCTGTATGTGTCTCCATGATGGGTAAATTGTGGGCATCATCGTCCCTTTCTTCCGGCAGTACTCCAGAAAGAAATGTGTGCTGATCAACATTAGACACGGATGCTTGCTGATCAGTGGATTTTTGTCCCTCTGGAAGTGCTGCTGGTACCTGCTTTATTGGGCTTTCAGTACGGCAGATTGGCAGAGAGATAGCATTGTGGAGTTGTTGTGCTTCAAGTTCCGCTATCTTGCGTTTCAATTCTTTCAGCTGCAAAAATGATAGCAAACTTTTTATAAACATATTAAGTGGTGATTGTAGTGATTATTTAAGGTTCAAGTCATACTTACTTCTCTGGCCTGTTTTTCTATTTTTCGCTCGTACTTGTTCTTGTCGGCGTACATCTTCAAACGTTTTGATTGAGCAGCAATATCGGGATTAGGGTCTCTGCGTTTGAATAAATAATCACTGATCGTTTCACTCATACTGGTTGTGTCGGTGTCGGAGGGCTCTTGCCTGGATTTGCCTTTGGGTTGTGGTGGAATTGTTTTCTTGGGGAGTCTTGGTGGTGGAATCGATGGCTCGGGTGGTGTTGGGTGTTCGAGTGTGGGAGACATCACCTTATTTGTTACATTCTGTGATGTTCGTCTCTTTTGTTTTGGTTTTGATGCTGTGCTTTTCGACCTCTTCCTAGGTCTTTCTTCCGGTGAAGTAGGTACCGTTACTTCTGCATCTTCACCATCTTCATCATATTTTCTTTCTCCGAAAGCTTCAATTTCAGCCTCGGTAAGCTGTAATGGACCTTCTAAAACCTACCAACAGATGCACATGTAAGTAAATTAATTGTTTCGAAAGTATGAGGGTGTAGACAAACAAATTGTTTTTTATAAGCAGTTCGCATCATATGATGCGAACTGTGGTTTTAAAACACATTTCGCATGCTAAGCTGCGAAATGATTATGGGACAGTGTGATGCGAACTATATGTAAAACATATGATGGGAACTAAGTATAAACCATATGATGCGAACTAAGTATTAAACATATGATGCGAACTGTGTTGAACATGAAGCTGCGAAGTAAAATTCATATCAGGCTGCGAAATGATTGATATATTTTTATAAGCAGTTCGCATCATATGCTGCGAACTGTATGCACCCCCAGTTCAATACATATATAAAGCTTATACCTGGTCATTATCCAGCGAGGGTGTTCTAAGAAGATATGTCATGGTGGATGCTTGGCACTCTAACCCCAACCATTTGAAAAACCTTGGTATCGAGGTTGGCTTCGCTACCTCGTGGCCAATTGTTGTGTGCTCCATGATGAAAGGATGCATGGGGACAAGTTTTATCAGCACGATGCTATGTAAATAACTAATTTTTATATTGAATAGATCAATCTTACAACTACAAGGGCGACGCAGCCGACGACTTTATCAGCTCTTTCTACTGCTAAGCAACTCCTGATAGACTGTCGAAGCTTGAACAGAATCGATCCAGCCCAGTCGTAATTGTTTATTCTGTTGAGGTCTTCAACGTAATAAACCGTGCTCCAGCCCAAGATATCTCCAGATACGGAGTAGAATAGCGTGGAGCACAAAAACAGTATCAACAGCCTCGCCACGTCTTCCAATTCATGTTCCCCTCCTTCGTTTATGGCCTTCTCTATACCCTCCTGTAAAACCAATGACAGCATGCTATGTTAGAAATGTACAGAATCTTGCTTTATAAAGATGAAGTCCATTTTAGACGTACCTTTATGATGGCATTTGTTATTGTTTTGGTATTACTAGCTGATACTTTCCTGCCAGTTTTTGCCATGAAGTATTTCTTCATCATCCTTGATTCGTCCTCCTCGCCGGCTGCATACTTGTTGTGAAAAGCGCCGGTTTTTGTTAACTCCATTTTCTCGGTGCCATGCCTCAGCCCGAATATGATCTTGATATCGTTTGTAGTTAGCTTTACATACTTGTTGCCAATCCTAAAGGCGTCTCTTTCCAGAGAGAATTTCTCGAGGATATACTGAATGATTTGGTAGAATGTTTTCCTAGGCAGCTCTTCCTCATTACGGATTTCGAACGCCGTTTTCAGAAGCGTGTAGAAGGGTGTGTTTCTTGCAGCTTCAATGTGGGCCCTTGTAATACGCATGTCTTTTAGTAGCTTTAGAAGGCTCACCAACCATGATCTGTAGTAGCTGGGTTTAGTTGTCATTCTTTCTGCACAAACACAAATCAGTTGGAATGTCACAAATAATTCGCATCACAAGCTGCGAATCGCATACATATAAATATTGGCTTAACAGACAAGCTGCGAAATAAGTTCTGACATGATTCGAATTAGGTAACTCAAGCTGCGAACTGTTTGTAAATAAGTATAAACATAAAATCGAGCTGCGAATTGCTTGCATAGTAGGTTATCAGGATGCGAACTGTTACACTTTTTACATGCACGTTGCAGGGATCTGGGAATTATGCAACAAACACCAAAATCAAAAATGAACTACCTAATGCAGATCTAACATACATAATATTTCTCAGGAGAGCATCAGTATTACATGCAACTAAAATTATACCCTGGCTTCGACTATAAACCCATAAACTGAGCAACTATCGTCACTAGATACTTCATTCTAGTATCAACAGCCTCACCTATCGTGAATTAAGAGAAAAAAATGGTTCAAATTCGTCAAAAACGCAAAAAACAAGTATACTTTCCACGATAATGCATACCTGTTAAATTTCACCGGTCGGAGAACGAGATTGAAGAATTCAGAGACGACTTCACGAAAACTTTGTCGAATGAGATTTGAAGGTCTGTAGTCTGTCTGAGTAAAAGAGGCTGACCGGTGCGATAGTGACGAAGGTGCGAACGGTGAGAAGTTGTAGGGTTTCTGGGTTTGAGAGAGAGAGTATCACGAAGTCGAACGATTTGTTTTCTGGTGGTTTCTAAAATTAGAATTTTGCGTTTGTTTAGGGTGATAGGAGGGTCGAAAAAGTGGGTTGGAATTGAAAAATGGGTATATAGTGGAAGGGTATTTTTGTCCAATTTATTAGTCTGGGTATTAAGTAACACTATGTTAAAAGCGGGTACCGCCGGGTAATAAGATAGTTGAGTGGGTACTTTCAGGTACTTTTCTCAAAGTAAAATTAGTAATAAAATAATACGTAATATATAATTTATTTAAATTTAAAATATAAAAATAAAATTGGTCTCATTTTCGAAAAATTTAAATTTTTAGTAGAAGAAATAATTTACGTTATATTAAAACAAGGTATGCTATTATTGATCACCTGAATTTATTTGTCTAATTTCTATTTATGACAAATTGATATTTATATTGTACAAATATAGATTACACTTGTTATCGTTGATGATTATCTTTTTTTAAACGTAAGTATATCAATAACATTATTAATTTTAATTTTGTTTAAGTTTTATAATGAATTTATAACTTTTAAATTCAGTTTTATAGTTTATTATGTTATTATCTAATTTTGAACCTTTCAAATTACTACACGGTTACATATCACCAACCATTATAACAATATACGATAATTATCTCGAGAAAACGGAGAAGGTAGGTTGGAGGTGAAAATTTGACATGCAATTGTAACGATTAACGATTGGTTTAACTCACTTATGGATTGATAACTTTAATTCTACGATCAACTAATAATGAAATAGACACTTAATAACTCTCGCCTAAATGTTACCGCCAATATTAAGTCCAAGGTACGTCTCGTCATAATGTTACCCGCCAATATTAAGTCCTGCCAAAATGTTACCCGCCAATAATAAGTCCCGCCAAATGTTACCGACCATTCTCTTCATATATATATATAAGTCCCCAACTACATAAATCTCAACACACCTTCAATCTACTTAAATATAGTCTATCAAGAACTCATAATTTTGTTCGATATGGAATGGTCTGCAAGAGAAGACTCCCATCTCCTCCAAGCCGTCAATTGTGTGAAGATAACGAGGTCAGATGAGACTACTGATGGATTTATCAATGAAGTATTATGTACAATGTACTACATGTACGGGTACATGTACGGAAATTTAGGACAAAAACCCATATCGTCTCCACGCAGTCGTGAAGAAGTATCCACAAGGTACACTTATCTTAAAAGCAAACCAATGTATCATGTGTTGGACTTCTCATGTGAAATCCAAACCGAGGCGTATAACTCGGTTCTTTTGGGTAGTAATGATTATTTGACAAAATATATGCTACGTTACGTGGAGGAACAAATCGTTAAAAAAGAAGAACCATTTCAGAGTTGCACTTTTGACGAATGATATGACTTTGACTAAACTTTATATTATTTTATGTTCATGTTTATTGTTGTTTTGTGTTCATTTAATCATTTTAAATTATTGTGTTTTCTTTATGTCTCTTTGAGTGCTTTAAGTTATTTAAGTTTTTTTATGTTCACGTTTAATGTTGTTATATATTTGTTTGGTGTTCTTTAGTTTGTGTTTAAATGTTTACTTATGTATATTTCAGTTTACAAAATCATTTTTTGATTCCAAATATTCTGGTTCGTGACCTCCCGCATGATGTGAGGCAAGAGGTGCAGATGTGCTTGGTATGGAGATTAATGATTCAATTAAAGAATATATACTTCATGATATTGAGTTGGACATCGCTGGCAGTAAGGTGGAACATCCATATTTCCTTGAATTTGATATGTAAAGAGTTTACTCTTGTATATGTTATCCGTTGTTTTATGTTCCTTTGAGTAATGTTAGAGATTATAGTTGTTTATGTTCTTTTCAGTTCCTAACCGTTAGCTTGTCAATTTATGTTCAATGAGTCGTTTAATTTATTATATTTGTTTTATGTTCATGTTTAATGTAGTATTATCGATGATGAATCATATAGTTATCAAGTGATATATTTCCACTCACATTATCCATAACTACATTACCACATTCATTTAAGTGAAAGTATGAAACAATAAAATAATATGGAAAATAACACACACTAAAATTAAATATTGGAACGACAAAATATAACACACACACACAAAATATAAATTATTGCAAAGACACACACAAACATAAATTACTGCAAGCACGCACACATACACACACACACACACACAAAAGCATAAATTATTACAAGCACACATACATTAAAACATTAAACCTTAGTGAAGTTTGGTGTGGATAATAATCGCCTGAGGGTAGGCTGGTAATTTCAAGTGGAGTTTTAAGGTGCTGTGTGGGTGTTTAACTGTTTAGAGTAGAGAGTAGAGAGATAATTAAGCAGCTTGGTAGCAGTTAATTCTCATTTTTCCTAGTTAATGCGGGTGGTTGGGTATTTATAGTGTGATGTTTGGGCCCTTATGGGCTTTCGGGTCATGTTTAAAGAACCCGTGTCATGTTTAAAGACCCATGAGCTCTAGGCAGGAGAGCAAGTAGCTTAGTCAAGAAGTGTTTAGGTGTTTTAGTACTTTTGTCATAGTTCGAACAGCCCTAAGTTCATAGTGTTCAAAGTAATCTGTCCGGTCTAAGTGACCTGTTCGATCCATGTCCATGTAACCTGTCCGGTATTCGGAGAGACTAGACCAATTTGCCCTTGTTCGGGGAGCATGCTGAATTCGGACTCATCAGGAGCCCCTTTTTTAGGTGTTTGAACAAGTATTCTTGTCAAAGAACTGAAAAACAGTCCGACGTCAGAAGTGGTTTTCAATCCGGACAGATCTATGGGTATACCCGAACAGATTAAGCTTCACGAATTCAAAACGGTTTTTGCCAGAGTTAGTGGGACACGTGTCGCTCTCTGATTGGTCACTCCAGCCGTTTTTTCACCTTGAATTTCGAACCCACCTCTTTCGAAAAGCAACCTCTTTAATTACAAATGGTGACATCAGCGCCGTCTTTTAATCATTGCCAAACTTTTCGAATTCTCCTAGGAATCAACTCTTTTTTGCAGATTTACTATAAATTCAAACTCATTTTCTACCGTTTTACTATCTCTTTCACATTTACTCTGCAAATTCACTCAGAGCTTTCTCTCTCTAAAGCAAAGGTTTTCTTAGTAGTTTATGTTTACATCAAGGACAGCACTGATCAAAGGTGGGTGGCTCAATCTTTCAGAGTTGGAAAGAGCATAAAAAGTTGAGAAGAAGAGACGAATAGCAGCAGGGCTACCATCATCACCTGTTGACAGACCAGTCGCCTCTGTTACAGAGTCAGATCGAGGCTCATCCTCCTCCAAAGGTACTAAGCCCAAAAAACTCTTTCAATCCACCCTTTCGCCCATAGTCTCTGGTTCCTCAGTTCAGGAGTCAATACCTGCTGTTGAGCCAGGAGTTACAGTCACAAGCGTTAGGAAAACTTCGCCTTTTATCGCTATGGGGTCTGACACAGAGCACTCTCCGGAGAAGCTGGTGGTTAAGAGGACAAGCCGGCTAGTTAAAGGGCTATCCTCCAAAAATACTCCCTCCAAATCGGGGGCAAAAAACAGTAGTCCTGGGTCTGGAGTGCCCATCAGAGCTCCCCGGGAAAGGCCATCTGGTCCGGAGGCCAGCAGTCCGGTACCTCCAAGAGAGACTTCTGCCTCCGAGCCCCAACCTGAGATGAGAAGTCAAAGAAACACAGAAGGCCAGCAGTCTGGAAGCCAGGCTGAGCCAAGCTTTAATCCTCCCCGGACCACTACCACAGACATTCCCCCAACAATTATGGAGGAAAGAATGGAGGACTCTGCTGAAGAAGTCCCTTTCGAGTCTGAGTCCTCCGGCCAGACTGATAACGCTGCTGCTGCCAAAAAAGGCAAGGAAAAGCTGTGCTTGAGGCATTCGGACCTGCCGGAGTGCCTTGAAGGGAAGGTGGGGCCGTGTTTTCACAGAGTTGAGCTCAAATACCTCTTGGCCTTGCAGAAGACCAAGTATGCATTCATCCATACTTATGACCTGGGTCGAATGCGCACAAAATGGGGGATCCCAGAAAACGTGAAGATAAGGATTCCCATAGATCCGGAGACCCCTATGGATTATAAGCGGAACAAAATAATCTTCTTTACAGAGCTATTTAATTGGGGACTCAGGTTCCCGTTGGACCCGGAGATCGTTAAATACTTCCACCTGGTCAAGCTCTGCCCGAGCCAGCTGAGCCCCAACGGCTGGTACACTCTGATGTCATGTATCATGGCATCAAGGCTGTCCGGGATCCCTCTTCCTATGGAAGAGTTTGCAGCAGTAGCCAACCTTTGCAAACATCACCAACTCCCCTTCTACCACTTCAATATGGGGAACGATCTCAAAGCTGTTAATGATCTCTTGGAGTCTGAGAGCAAATGGAGGAGCCAATTCTTGTTTGTCAGTGGCGCTTGGGAAAACGGCAAGAAGATCAAGGCTGGAGAGAACCCAAGCCTCCTCAGAATCAGGTGGAGGAGTGACCGTAAGTTTCTTACTTTAAATCTTTGTCCATTTCTTCCTTCTTTAAGTTGGTTTAAATTAACTGGTCTCTCTTTCGTTTTAACAAAACTGCCTAAGGAGTTCGGAGACTATTTGAAAGCCGGACAGGTTACCTGTGGCAAAATCAATGCTTGGGCCGCAGAGAACTGGGAGAATCGATTCCACAAAGTCTTCACTAGTGGAAATCTGGCAAGGTCTCACCTGTGGAACACCACAGGTCGGAGAGACCTAACTTGGGAGGAGCTCACCACCGAGCCTCCTGCAGACACTGTTCTTAAAAGGTCCCACGAACCAGATGGGACACTCTTCCTGCCTGCCCGGGCCAAAGCCCCAAGCAAAATGAAGGGCAAAAAGAGAGGCAAAAAGGTAGCAAGTGATGTTGAGAAGGATGCTCCAACAGACCCGGAGGGGCCGGCCCAGAGTCAAATTGATGCTGCCCTCTTGCAAGTGGTGGAGCAAGAGACCGAAAGGCAGGAAGCAGACCTTCCAAAACCTCCAAAGGCTCCCAAGAGGACTCGCAAGCAAGTAGGTGAAGGCGCTGACCGGGAAGCCAAGAAGAAAAGGACTTCACAAGGAGATGAGCTTGCTCTCCGGGATCCAAAGCCCTCTTTCCCCACTGACCCCTCTGACCCAACGCTGGCCGAAGATATCTCGAGAGACTTTCATACCGATGAGTTAGAGGGGGGAGATCTCAACCTCGATGAAGTGGACATCACTGGTCTAGCTGGGCTTGGTGAGTACTTCCTTGGCCTCCCCAGAGATTAATTCGTAGGGCCCTACATTCCTCCAAGCAGCTCCAATACAGTCAACTTCAATGGTAAGACTTTCATTGTTTCTAGTGAGAAGGACACCATAGCCCATTCCTTTCTTAGCAATGTGAAGCCAGTTCTTACACTGGAGAGACAAGTTCGGGGTCAAGCAGAAACCATCAAAGACCTCAAGTCTGAGAAGGAAAAGCTGTCCGAAGACCTCCGCACTGCTACTGCCAATGCTGACATGCTAAAGGAAGCAAATGAGGAGCTGAAAAAGAAACAAGAGGAAAACAACACAAAAGTTGCCACCTTAGAAGAAACCATCAAAGACCTCCGGGAAAAGCTGTTTGGTGTAGAGAAAGATCTTACTATCTCAAAAGGAGAGACCCTGGCAAAGGAGAAGATTATCACCAACTTGACCACTGACAAGATCGCTCTTGAGAATGCAGTGACCAAGGCTGCTGAGGAGAAAACTGCTTTGTTAAAGGATCAAGAGGCTACAATCAATGCCAAGATCAATGCCTACGCCAGCGAGATGATTAAAAGCGAAGAGTCATTGCTTCAAAGGGTGAAGTCTGACATGGTTCTACTTTTTCATGAAAAAATTCTGAAGAGGAACCTGGGGGACTTGTGGCTCTATGTGGATGATGATGACCTTCCATATTATACAATGGGCGAAGAGGATGGAGTTTACAGTGCGTCTTCATTTGATAATGAAGAGAAGACCGGAGAGAGCCCAGGCGAAGAGGAGAATGATCCCAAAGGCAAGAAGGTAGTCGAAGGGGAGAGCGACTTTAAGGGCAAGAAAACAGATGAAGGTGAGCCATCTTCAAAGGCTCAACCTTAATTTATGGTTTACTTTGTTTATTTTTTATTCAAACTAAAGTCCTTGGAAGGCCAAGGCACCCTTTTTGTAATGGTGTCCGGTATTTGTTCGGACAGGTTTTTTGTGCTGTATCCTGACTTATTCAAAAGTCCTTGGAAGGCCAAGGAAATTTTAAGTTGTTCAATGAATGTTTCTAAATTGCACAACCATCATCTTCTTTCATTGTTTGTTTTAGTTTAGATAGCTAGAGTTTAAGTAGCTTTTAGTTGTTGCATTGTGAGAGTGTTTAAATTCTCTGGCTAGAGTTTAAATAGCCCTTAGATATCTCAGTCCGGGTAGTATAAAAAGAGATAGAACTTTGAAAATACTTAGAAAATTTTGAAGAAGGCATCGAATTTTATTCAACCATCCGGACACCTCATTAAAACCTCCCCGTGCCACCAGGGAGGAAAGAGTATGCCCCCAAATATTTACATGGATGTTCAAACAAGTAAATATTTACATAAGTGTTATTCCAAGTACATCCGAAGATGCTCAATATTCCAAGGATGAGTTAGAACCCTGCCATCTTTGTCTTCCAACCAATAAGTTCCAGGCTTGATTCTTTCAACCACAATATACGGACCCTCCCAGGTTGGGGCCAGCTTTCCGAAGAGCTTTTCTTTAGTGTGTAAGAAGACCTTCCTTAATACTTTGTCCCCTGGTTGGAAATCTCTTCTTTTAACTTTAGAAGCAAACCTGCTCCTCATCAAGCCCTGATAGTGTGCAACTCTAAAACAAGCTTTAACCCGTCTTTCTTCTATCAAATCAAGTTGATTTCTGATTGCCATCTCATTAGCGTGTCCGGAGAAGTTGTGAACACGAAAGGAAGAGAGTGTCTTCTCTATGGGGGCTACTGCATCCATTCCATAGACCAAGGCGAAGGGTGATTCTTGTGTTGCAGCCCCAGGTGTTTTCCGGTAGGACCACAAGACTTCTTGTAGATAACTAGGCCACTTCGCAGCCCCTTCCAGATTCTTCTTTAAACCGGACAGTATAGTTCTATTAGCCACTTCAACTTGCCCATTGGCTTGTGGGTGGAAAGGTGAAGAAAAACAATGGTGTATACCCCTTGAGGCACAGAAGCTTTCCATTTCTCTATTGTCAAACTGTGGTCCATTGTCTGTTGTTATTTTCTGTGGGACACCAAATCTGCAACATATGTTGGATAGAATGAATTTTATGACAGCTTTTGATGTTTTCCCTGCCAGGGGAGCTGCTTCTATCCACTTTGAGAAGTAGTCAATGGCCACAATTATAGTTTTACGCCCTCCGGACGCCACAGGGAGAGGCCCTACTAAATCCAACCCCCATCGAGCAAAAGGGATGGGCTCAGAGATTGACACCAAAGGAATGGCTGGTACATGAATTTCATTGATGTACCTCTGGCATGGGTCACACCTCCTCACCAATTCCTTAGCATCTTTCATAATTGATGGCCAATAGTATCCGAAGAGTAACACTCTTCTTGTTAAAGCTTTAAATCCACAATGGGCTGACCCCTCACCATCATATAATTCGGAGAGGACCACTTGTGATTCATTAACCCCCAAACAACGCAGGAGAGGTTTACTGTAGGACTTTTTGTACAACACTTCTCTCAATATGACAAAACCACGAGCCTTGTGTTTCAATGTTCTAGCTTGTGATTTATTTGAGGGCACGACACCATCGTAGAGATATTGTAAAAGAGGAAACCTCCAGTCTTGAGGCTGTTCGACTTGTATTTCGCAAATTTTCTCTTCGTTACCCTTACTAAGTTGGATAGAAGGGCTTTCCAGCACATGGATCCATTGATATGACTCCGTATATGCTATGGTTGCCAACGAGTCTGCTAGCTCATTTTCTGCCCGGGGAATGTGCTCGTAGACAACAGCTTTAAATTTAAGTGCTTCATTTCTGAGGAGTAGTAAATACTTCACAAGTTGGTCCTTCTTAGCCTCAGATTGACCTAAGGCATGGTGGATAAGCAATTGTGAGTCACTTAGCAGTTTGACCCTCTTAGCCCCACATATGTAGGCTAACTTTAACCCAGCTATAGCTGCTTCATATTCGGACTCGTTATTAGATGCCCTAAAAGCAAAACAAATAGCTTGGTACATCTGGTCTCCATATGGGAAAGTTAAACATACACCTGTACCACATCCCATGGTGCTAGACCCTCCGTCTGTTCGGACAATCCACATTTTCTTGTCTTTTATATCAGTAGCTTGCTCTGAATCCCTATCGGAGTGGAATTCAACCAGAAAATCAGCCACAGCTTGGGCTTTAACCGCTGTCCGGGGAGCAAAGTCTATATCGAAGTCCCCCAACTCTACTGACCACTTAGTCATTCTGCTTGAAATGTCTGCTTTTTGAAGGACATTCTTTAAGGGAAAAGATGTTCGGACGATGATAGGGTGAGCCTGGAAATAAGGCCTCATCTTCCTTGCTGCTATCACCAGGGCTAATGCCAATTTTTCAAGCTTCAAGTAACGACTTTCAGCATCTATCAAGCTTTTGCTGATGTAGTACACTGGGTGGGGATGCCCATCGACCTCTCTTACCAACACAGCACTGATGGCACAACTTGAAACGGCCAAATACACAAAGAGAGTCTCCCCATCAACTGGTTTGAACAAAGTTTTGGGAGAGGAAAGATGTTTCTTGATTTCATTGAAAGCTTCATCACACTGTGGGGTCCACTCGAACCCCTTTGCACCCTTCAAAGTTTGAAAGAAAGGAGCACACCTGTCCGAAGACCTCGAGATGAATCTGTTTAAGGCAGTTAATCTCCCCGTTAATCGCTGCACTTCTTTAATGTTTCGAGGAGGCTCCATTTGGAATAGAGCATTGAGCTGGTCCGAATCGGGCTGTATTCCATGTTCACTTATGATATATCCTAAGAACTTCCCGGACTGCACTCCGAACACACACTTTTCAGGGTTTAATTTCAAATTCACTTTTGCCAAGTTGGTAAAAGTTTCTTGGAGATCGGACAAGTGCAACTGCTCATCCACACTTTTCACCATCATATCGTCAATGTATACTTCCATATTTCTTCCAATTTGATCAGCAAATGCGTTGTTGACTAACCTCTGATAAGTAGCCCCAGCATTTTTCAAACCAAATGGCATCACTTTGTAGCAATGTAGACCCATGTCAGTGACAAACGTGGTATGCTCTTGATCTTTTGGATCTACTTGAATCTGATTGTACCCGGAGAAGGCATCCATAAAGGAAAGCAGCTTATTCCCAGAGGTAGAGTCTACTAACTGATCTATCCGGGGGATCGGATACAAATCTTTTGGGCAAGCTCTATTGAGATCTGTGAAGTCAATGCATATGCGCCACTTGCCATTTTTCTCTTTTACCAGGACAGATTGGCAGTCCACAAAGGGTATTGAGATTCTTTAATGTGCCCCATCTTTGTGAGTCTGTCAACCTCTTGTACAATGACATCAGCCTTTTCTTTTGAGAAAGCTCTTCTCTTTTGAACCACTGGTGCTACATCTCTTCGGACAGATAGGTGACGGGATATCACTTCTGATGGAACTCCAGTAACATCAGCATTGCACCATGCAAAAACGTGCTGATGGTCTTTCAAAAATTTCAACATTTCTTTTTTCAACATCGGTGGCATCTTGGACCCTATCTTGACACTCTTACCTTCTTCCAAATAGTGTGTTTCAACCTCTTCAATTGGTATCAACACTCCAGGGGTCTCTCTGGGGTCATCAATTTCACCCTCACCCCCAGAAAGGCCCTCAAACTGCTATTGATCATTAATACGGACTGCCCCCAGCGTTCGAGGAGCCAGGGCAGTGGCATAGCATTCTCTTGCAATCTTTTAGCTGCTCCGGACAACCCCAACCTGTCCCTGAACAACATACTTTAAGCACTGGTGGACTGTTGAAGCCACTGCATGCATCCTAGAGAGCCAAGACCTCCCTAGAATAGCATTATAACAAGTGGGACAATCCACCACAATAAAGAGTATTCTAACCATTTTCTTGAAAGGGCCCCTGCCCAATAACACCTCTTCTTCGAACTCTCCAATCACATCGGCTGAGCTGCCCGTGAAGCCCACAATTGACATGTCCGACTTTTGAATTACAGCTGGATTTTTCATTTTCTTGTAAGTGGTTAGGAAAAAGATATTGGCTGAGCTTCCAGTATCCACCAGGATTCGCCTTATTTCATTGCCCCCTATAGATGCTCCTATGACAACAGCATCCTCATGAGGGCCAGCAATGTCTCTCAAATCATCTTCATCAAAGACAATGAAGGGGAATGAGTTCGGTGACTGATAAGATGTCATGCCTCCTTCTAGCTGGGAGGCTAAATTATGAACATGACTCTTTCTCGAAGAAGCAGTAGGAGCTGTCATAGTGTCCCCTCCGAAAATTGTAAGTGACTCAAAAAACTTAATGAGCCCGGAGACCGATCTAGAACATTCCTCAATAGCACCCACTCTGTTTCGAGTTGGATCAGGATCCAAGTATTCAGATTCCACATCAAACCTTTCAACTATAACCATGGCCCCCTCCGGGGCAGCATTACTTGGACCAACCCGGTGAGTGTTGTCAGGCCTGTTGCCTCCTTTTCTTTTAACGTATGCACCCAACTTCCCCCTCTCAATCAAATTTTGAACTTCTTGTTTCAATGCTATGCAGTCATCAGTGGTATGACCAATATCATTGTGATATTGGCAAAAAGAATTGTTGCGATGCTCTCTGGGAGACTGCAGTGTTGCCGGTCTCCGGTAATGCACCTCATCTTTTGTTTTATCGTAAATGGTGGCCATATTTTCTTTGAGCTCTGCGAACCACTCCGGTTGGACCCATGGCCCTCTTTTATTTCTAGATTGTTGACTTTGAGCAGGAGCTGCTGGTTGAGACTGAGCCTTTGCCCTACCATGCCCCTGTCCGGTTTCTCTTGCTTTGTTCCCCGACTGATTTTGATTTAGAGTTGGTGTCACTGGGGTGGACCTCACCTATCTGTGCACCCTGGTTTTCTTTGTTTCATCGACGTTTATTTGTTTGCCAACCTGATTCAGCAACCCTCCCCAGGTCATGGCCTTCTTTCTGGTTACTGAGTCAGCCAGATTGCCTGGGTTCAAACCTTGCCTTAGGGACGCTATTGCCACCTGTTCGAAGCAATCAGCCAACCCATTCTTTGTGCTCACAAAACGGCTTATGTACTCTTTCAAGGACTCATTTGGCTCTTGGGCACAATGGATTATTGTGTCTCCATTGCCCTTCAGCTCCTTACTCCCTACGAACTGCCTTCGAAAGGCCACCCAAAATGTATCGAAATCTTTGATACAACCCTGAGGCAGGCTGTTGTACCATTTCAGAGCACTCCCCGTGAATGATTGGGAGAATGCCCTACAGAGTAGTTTATCATCGTCATCAAAGTTCATCATGAAGTTCTTGAATTGCTCCAGATGATTGTCCGGATCAGTACTGCCATCGTACTTCTCTATTTTAGTACTATCAAACCTCTTGGGGAGGTTTCCGGACAGAATTTTAGAAGACAGTGGAGACTGCCTCCAATTCCTTCCACGACTGAACACAGTATCCTCATTGGGAGTTGCAAAGATACCTGGTTCATCGTGGAAAGCAAAGGGATCCATCAGCATCTTGTCCGTATACCTCCGGTGGTGAGATGATCCCTTGCCAGTATGCCTTTTCATTCTCCCATGTCTGTCTCTTTTTCTTGAATATTTCTTAACCTGCTTTTGCTTTTTTCTGGTTCGACCCTCATCGCTGCTAGAGGACAAGGATTTTTCATTTCCCTCACTGTCCGAAGAGCTATCTGAAGATTCTGAGCTCGAGTCAGAACTCTCCACAGGCTTGGACCGATGAGACTTTTTAGAACTGGCATGTGTCTTTTTGGTGCTCACATGAGTTTTTGAAGCCTCAGGCTCTCTGGGGTTGTCGGTGTGATGAGCAGCTGATGCTTTGGATTTCTCTTTTACGCCCATCTTGGCCTTTTCTGCCCTCAGAGCTTCTATTTCACCCCTCAACCTGTCACGCTCTTCGATAGTGTACTCATCATTCTCTCCCACCACTTCGAGCAAAGCTGGTGGCAGCTCAGGATTGTCCGGATTCATTCGGACAAAGTTTTTTAGTTAGTTTTGAATGCTTGATTCAGGAACCGTCTCCTCCCACTGTGGTCGCCAATTTGGTGTGGATAATAATCGCCTGAGGGTAGGCTGGTAATTTCAAGTGGAGTTTTAAGGTGGTGTGTGGGTGTTTAACTGTTTAGAGTAGAGAGTAGAGAGATAATTAAGCAGCTTGGTAGCAGTTAATTCTCATTTTTCCTAGTTAATGCGGGTGGTTGGGTATTTATAGTGTGATGTTTGGGCCCTTGTGGGCTTTCGGGTCATGTTTAAAGAACCCGGGTCATGTTTAAAGACCCATGAGATCTAAGCAGGAGAGCAAGTTGCTTAGTCAAGAAGTGTTTAGGTGTTTTAGTACTTTTGTCATAGTTCGAACAGCCCTAAGTTCATAGTGTTCAAAGTAATCTGTCCGGTCCAAGTGACCTGTTCGATCCATGTCCATGTAACCTGTCCGGTATTCTGAGAGACTAGACCGATTTGCCCTTGTTCGGGGAGCATGCTGAATTCGGACTCATCAAAGTTGAGTAACTCAATCGAGGGTTGTTCCAAATCTAGCCCAACCATTTTTGACGAGATCATTCTTCAACTGAATATGTAATTCTTTATCATGTAATCTGGCTCTAGTTTGACCTCGGACATGCATTCTCAACCGAGGATGCATTTTAGTTTGGACAGTGAATGATGAGCTTGGTCTAACACTTCTCGCCGGTTCCAAATCGATATTTTCCCAACTCTGTGAATATGAATGTCGTTCATTATCAACTATCATGTTATGCTTAATAACACAAGCCTTAATTATTGTACCTATATTTAAGGTCCCATAACAAAGATGGATGGCGAATAATTTCAAATCTTGCTTGTAGAACTCTGAATGCATGTTTCACATCCTTCCTGCACGACTCTTGTATTTTGGCAAACAAATTAGCTTCATTGCCTTGGGGCATTTGAATTGACTTGACGAAGGTGGGCCATTTTGGATATATTCCATCAGCATGATAGTAACGTACATCGTACTGATTTCCATTCATATTGAAGTTCACTCCCGGGGCGACACTGTTCTCAATTTTATCACACAACGATGATCTATTTAGTACACTTATGTCGTTCAAAATACATGGCATCCCATTTAGTTGTACATTTAGTTGTAGCTAGTGGATGGTGAAAGTTTTAATAATTCAAACAATATTTTGTGACCAAAGCATTGTCTTATCATGTCATAAATTAATAATTTGGTGAGTTACATTTCATTTGAATTCGAATTTGGTCATATTTTGTCTACAACCGAATTGCAAGGAAAATGATTAAATACTACTTTACTTGTAGCTAGTGGGTGGTGAAAGTTTAAATAATTCGAATAATATCTTGTCACCAAGGCATTGTCTTATCATGTCAAAAATTAATAAGTGGGTGAGTTTCATTTGCATTTGAATTTGAATTTGGTTTTATGTATTTGGACACCACAATATGTTGAGATCTACAAAAAGAGGCTTGTATTGCTGTATTTGGACACCACAATATTTTGTGCTTATTTCCTTCTTTTTTCACTACCTCTTAGTTTTTTCTTGTTCTATTCATGAATCCTTTGAGAAACTAAAATTTATATCCATCACAATATGGTTTGAGTAACCAATCCGAGAATTCAAATACCCGACCACCTTACCCGCGACCTCAACGTCTGGAAAATCTTCAACCTAATGAGTGGAATCCTAATGTTGGCACTGAATATGGCATGCCTCATAATTTATCCATTCAAAATCCCTACAACCAACCTTACATGTCATTTGGATACCCACATATGACCGGAAATAGTTATGTTCCCTGTCATATGAACTATCCAAACACTTATATCCCAAAAATTCCTGAATTTCTACGCAGATAGCGCTCAGAGGAAGGAAAGGGGATACCCATACTAGTTTTGAACCTCCTACTCAAAAATCCACTACAAAAAAGTATGGAGTGTAGAGTACAGACCAAGCGTGTTTATACTAGAAAAAAGTAGAAACTTCAACAATTTCTTTGTTCTCAACGCCCCTTAATTTCGGATAATAAATCTTTTACTAATGTGGTTTTTTCCACCATAGTAAGGATAGTGAAATTAGGACAAACCAATCGGGTGGAATATTCTGGAAAAAGTTGCAGACTTTGTATATGAGGAGACCGAAATTCCAAGAACCTAAGGACAAGCCAAAAGTCATTATCAAGTGGTCAATGAACATATTTGTATTTTTGTTGCTATATACGGTGCTGCATGTAGAAATAGACGTAGTGGTTGGTCTGAGGATGACTACATTTCTGAGGTTGTAAATATGTATACTGATTCGAATAGTAAGAAGTTTCAGCTACTTGAAGAGTGGAAGTTAGTTCGTAACCAACCGAAATATATGATAGGAGCCCCTGAATCTGGTAGTGGTGGATCGAAAAGAAAGAGTGATAGTGACTCGGTTAATTCTTCATATGTACGCCCCGAAAGTAGGGATAAAAAAATAAAATAGGTAAAAATGTTGTGGCTGCGGACCAATTAGACATATTGAAAACTACTCCGGAAGCAGCATTAACTATAAAAAAAATGAGATTGAAGCAATGTGATATCAAAGTGACTATATTAACGAATACAAACTAGAATTGCGTCGCCAAAACGAAGTTGAAAAAATAAATTTGGAAGTTGAGAGAATGAAGTTGTTTATGGAATTTCATAATAAAGTCCGTAGTCCTACTGAAGAGAAGATGTTTCAAGATTTGACAAAAAAATATAAATTCGGAGTAACATGTTAGTTGTGTATGATGTTTTCAATTGTTGTGTGTGATGTTTTCAATTGTTGTTGTGTGTGCTCATTTCAATTATTTTGTTTGTTGTTTTCACTTATTTTTGTTTCATGAAATTTGTATAATTGTTGTTTTTTACCTACCGAAATGTTTCAAAAATGGTTTCGGAAAAACTTAATAAAAAAACCCAATTTTGGTATCCGAATCAAACAAACTAAGTTTCTATCTATAGATCTCAAAAAATTATAAATCATGCTATAATTTATTTATTTTTGTTACTGGCTAAAATGTTCCAAAAATAGTTTCGCAAAAACTTAATACAAATTTTTTTAAAAAAATCGGTGTCTGAATCAAACAAACTAAATCTCTATATATAGATAGTACTATAATTTTATTTTTAAAAAAATTATTGAAACTGGTAAGAATAAAAGTTGAATTGAGAAAAATAGAGAACACAAGAATCCACAGAGAGAATTTTAGGTAGTCAAAGTAATATTTTGCTTCTCATTATTTCATAGGTGTCAATAACCTCTTCAGCCTCTTTAAATAGGCTTAGTAAGTTAGTTAGAAGAGCGGTTATATAAAGGAATATTTACAATTCAACCCCTATATTTCTTATAAGGCTTAATTAAACTCTATCTTAACAGAACTTATCAATTAAGTCCTTACTAATTACATTTAGGTCCCTGAAGAATATATTTCCTTATCAGAAACATTCCAAAAATCATTCTTAAAATATTAGATAAATAAATAACTCAAAAAAATTCGGTGCCAAATTAAACAAACCAAATTTCTACTTATAAATATCAAAAAATAAAAAATATAGATATACATTTTTTATTTTTTTTATCAATCATTTGTTCTAAAAATCAATTTTTTTAAAAAAAAACTATAACTTACAGCGTGCCATGGTATGCTGCAGTTGGTGACGGAAAAGATGAAAACGGAATTCATCTTTTGAAACCAAATCTTTTTTTTCCAACCACGTCTGTAAATATACACTACTGCAGCATATATATATATATATATGGGCATATGTTGCTACTGGTCTAAATAAGTGTGGTCTAAACAAGTGCAAACAACCGCAGTAAAGGTGATTAGTACACTCTTCAAACTTATCAAAAATAAGTTAGCCTTAGCATCAGGCAGCAACAATTAGGATAATACTAAGAAGATATAAGTTTGTTTCAGTTATACATTTAACAGAATTAATCGAAATTTTATCGGTCGATTATGTTCCATTCATGCATTTAGATCGGTTCGGTTTTAACAATTAAAGCGAGTTTGATTTTAAATTTTTCCAATTCGGTTTGATTTTAGACCGGACTAATCGAGTATTCACTCATATTCAAGAGATATTGTTGAAATGGTGCATGATGTTTTTTTATTAATTTTAAAACCCAATATTTGTCGCTAAATTAATTTTTATTATGTAGTTTAATTTTCATCCACTTGTTTGGCTTAATAAAATTATTATTTTGAGTAATTTTATTGTCTTCTGAGTTTTATACAGGATTTTTAATAAAAAAAATAGATAAAACACTATGTAAAAATATAAATGCAGCTCTATTAAATGCAGTTTAAATGATGATATGTTTTAATTGATCTGTATTAATTACTTTTGTAACATAATTAATACAGATCAACTGACAATCAATTTAACCCGTGTTAGGTGATCAATATTAGCTGTTTTCCACGATTCATTGGTTGTATATAATTAAACAATGAAAAAGAAAATGGTATCAAAACTATTTGTGTTATTAGATTTATTAATTCGATAATCCATTCAAAATATGATGGATCCGATCATATTAACTAACGGATCTATAAAATCTATATATAAACTTTAATCTATAATAATTAATATTTAAATAATAAATTTAATATTATTCACATTATTGGAAAATATTATATTAAAATACAACAAAATAACAAAAATTAATTACTTTTTTATTCATGTCAAATTAATAATTTCTATTTTACATTTACTCTTTTGTTTTTTTTAGTTATATAATTACGTGTAATTATCTTGCAATTAAGACTGAATAAATAAATTGTGTTAAGTTGTGTAATTAAATGCAGATGTATTGCGAAAATAAGAATAAAATTGTGGCGTAAATAAAAAAAATTGGTTGCGAAATAAGTGTGATTGTGTAAAATAAAATAAAATACAAGTTGTTTTTGTGAAAAATAAGTGTTAATGGGGTGTAAAACAACTAATATTTTTGTACTTGTCAAAATATGTGTATTTTTGTGTTGAAAATATGAAAAAAAAAATCACCAAAAAATATCCCTCATGGATTTCGTTTTGTTCGTCTTTAAAAAATATAAATATATGTGTTTGGAATTATTATTTTTTTTGAGTTAGCATTTTGAATGTTAAAATAAGTAATTGTTAGGGGTGTGCATGTTATGTGTTTTTATAAATATTGTTGATAGCAATTATATTGGAAGTGGTTACCGGTGAACTTCAAATCCAAATGGTTATTGATCTTTTTAATCTTTTTCGAATAACTTACCCTTAATAATATAAATAATAGTACCAACCACGTTTAATCTTAGAAAAATACACAGTCTTTTGAGTTCCATCGCGATCGTTTAAATTTGTGATAAATTTAATACAATCTTTTGATTGAATATAGAGAATTTTTATGAGTTGAAAAATGGGTTTTCTTGAGCTCTAGGAAACCCCAATCGTTTCTTGATTATCAAATTTCTTCTTATCTTCTTCTTGGTGATCTAGTCTTTCCTTTGCATGCTGTTGATTGATGCATTTCTTTTCATTGATTGCGGTCATGGAAACAATAGAGATCTCAAAATATTGCAAGGAATTTCCTGCAATTCAATCATCAAATAACTCAAAAAACTTATGCTGAAATTATTTAACCATTTAAGGTTTCAACCAGCATCAGACCCACTAAAAGATGCAAGATCATATTTCACTTCAATTCAGCCAAAAAGATAAGATCGTCTCATGGCCTCTAACAAAATCACTTTAATAGAAAAGTTTCAGTAAGGGGTGCCAAAGAAGAAAATAATCAACCAATTCTTTGATTCAAAAAAATTTAAAGAAGAGTACAATATATGTAAATGGGATGCTAGGCATATTTTGATCGAGTTCTCCATCAAATCATACTTGTGTACCTTATGGGCTCGCAATGTGTGGACATTTGGTGATAAATCTATGAGAATCTTCAAATGGGCACATACTTTCAATCCTAAGTATGATAATCATATTGTTCCAGTCTAAATAAGGATCAAGAATATGCCAGAATTTTTATATAATGAAGAATTTATTCAATCTATAGCAGAATCTATTGGTCAGCCTTTCAGGTCATGGGTTTCAACAAAAAACAGAGCAATGTTTAATGTCTGCTATGTTTGGATTTAAATTAATATTACTAAAATATTGCAGCATAATGTTTGGGTTGGCTTTGAGGCAAATGATGGTTGTTAGCTTCACATCGGCTATAAGGATGTCCCTAAATATTGTGATCATTGTTTTCACATAGGCCACAATAAAGATAAATGCAAGAAATTCTCTGCTAAATATCAGAAATGCAAGAATGATAAAATGGTCGATTCTACAACAAATGATGTTATGCAAAAGTTGAAATCTATCATAGTTAAGCCACAAGTTCATGAAAACCTACTCTTAGTAAACCAACATAAGATCACAATGTTTCAACAAATCAATATGTCAATCTCAATTAGAACCAACTAAATGTTATTAAAACACCAAAGAATGAGAATATTATAGAAGCAATAAGAAATCTGGAGAAAGAACACATTTTGTCAACCAATCAAGAACAAGAAAGTCCATATACCAATATTTACACTCCTAAACAAATAAAAAACTAGAAGCCTCCCCCTTACACCTAAACTTAAGAAGAAATAAATCGATAAGAGATTTCAAAATCATGATTAATCTGCTTAGTTGGAATATTCATAGTATAGGTAACAAGCCTTCTTTAAGAATGCCTAAATCTATCATAAAAATTAATAAAATCAACATTCTTATATTTCAAGAGCCTTTATTAAGGCTGATAATTTACCTATTATTGCTAATAAACTTGGATTCAGTAAATTTACATCCAAGTCTACTAACAAAATTTGGCTTATTTGGTAAGATACATTCGGTATAAACATAATCGTTGATCATCCTTAACTCTAGCACTCTGTAATAACCTACATATACTTGAACAAAGCCTTTATCTTACTTTTGTGTATGCAAAATATAAAAAAAAATAGATTTGATCTTTGGTTACTCTCAAAACCATCTCTAATTCTATTAAACAAATGTTTTGTCATTGGTGATTTCAACATTATCACCTTTAGTAATGAGCATATGGGGTTATCTACCTACTTTTATAATAGAGCTAATGACTTTAATGAGACTATAATTGATTGTCTTCTGAAGGATGTTAGTTACTCTAGCATTAGGTTTACCTGGTTTAACAAATCAAAATGGAAATTCTTGGATCAGGCATTGTTTAATAATGCTTGGGATGACAATTTCAATAACACTCATATCAAGAATCTGGCCATAACCTGCTCTGATTACACTCCACTTTGTGTTTCCATATCAAATGACAAATACCATGCTAAATCTAATTTTAAATTTCCAAATATGTGGGTTTTAGACTCTGATTTTTTATTTATGGTGGAAACTAATTGGAATCTAATTATGTAGGGATACCCTCTTCATATCTTCTGGAACAAGCTTAAGAGGCTCAAAGGTATTCTAAAGATCTAGAACAATCAGAAGTTTGGCAAACGTTTTGACAAAGTTGTTGAAGCTGAAGAAAATGTAAAAACTATGAAAATGAACCTGATAGTAAATCTTAATACTGACAACATCAATAACTTCTCTAAAGAAAATTATTTGCTTCTCCAAGCTCTTGCTAAAGATGAGTCATACTGGTATCAGAAAACCCACTCAATCTAGATTAAGGATGGCGATGAAAACACGAAAACCTATCATAACTGATGAGTCCGGATTCTGTTACCATTACGGACATGACAGTTCGGACAAAGACTGCTTAACCGGACAGGACAGTTCGAACACCTCACCCATTGGACTATTCGAACTAGAACTAAAGTACTTAAAACCTAAACACTTCTTGACTAAGCTGCCTGCTCTCCTACTAAGAGCTCATGGGTCTTTGAACTTGACCCGGGTCCATTAAACATGACCCGAAAGCCTATAAAGCCTAGATGTGAGGGTATAAATACCCAACCACCAACATTAAATGAGGGTAATGAAAATTAAATACAACCAGGCTGCTTAATTCTCCCTCTACTCACTACTCAAACATTAAATACTTACAAACTTCTACAAAACTCCAAACAAAAATTAAAAACTTACCCTCAGACGAAAATAAACCTCACCAAATTGGCGACCACAGTGGGAGGACGACGGTGCCTGAATCAAGCATTCGAAACCAACAGGAAAAATCAGTCTGAATGAATCCGGACGCCCCGGAAGTACCACCAGCTTTGCTTGAAATGGTGGGTGAACGATGAATACACCATCGAGGAGCGTGATAGATTAAAGGGCGAGATAGAAGCTCTGAGGGCAGAGAAGGCTAAGATGGGCATGAAAGAAAAGTCAAAAGCATCAGTCGCTCATCATACCGACAACCCTAGAGAGCATGAGCCTTCGAAGACTCGTGTGAGTACCAAGAAGACTCATGCTAGCTCCAAAAAGTCTCACCGGTCTAAACCAGTGGAGAGTTCTGACTCAGACTCAGAGTCTTCTGGTAGCTCCTCGGACCAGGATGAAGTTGAAGAGTCCTTGTCCTCCAGCAGTGATGAGGACCGATCCAAAAAGAAGCAAAAGTTGATTAAAAAGTATTCAAGAAAAAGGGATAGACATGGGAAATCGAAGAAGAATATAGGCAAAAGATCATCTCACAACCGGAGGCATGTAGACCGGATGCTGATGGATCCTTTTTCCTTCCACGACGAACCAGGAATCTTTGCAACTTCTAATGAGGATATTGTGTTCAGTCGTGGTCGGAATTGGAGACAATCTCTATTGTCTTCCAAGATTCTGTCCGGAAACCTCCCTAAGAGGTTTGATAGTACTAAAATGGAGAAGTATGATGGCAGTACTGATCCGGACAACCACTTGGAGCAATTTAAAAACTTCATGATGAATTTTGATGATGATGACAAGTTACTCTGTAGAGCATTCTCCTAATCCTTTACGGGGAGTGCTCTAAAGTGGTATAACAGTTTACCTCAAGGCTGCATCAGGAATTTTAATACCTTTTGGGTGGCCTTTCGAAGGTAGTTTGTTGGGAGTAAAGAGTTGAAGGGCAATGGGGACACAATAATCCATTGTGCCCAAGAACCAAACGAATCATTGAAAGAATACATAAGTCGTTTTGTAAACACCAAAAATGGGTTGGCTAATTGCTTCGAGCAAGTAGCAATAGCATCCTTGAGACAGGGCTTGAACCCTGGAAATTTGGCTGATTCGGTGACCAGAAAGAAAGCCATGACTTGGGGAGGTTTACTGAATCAAGTCGGAAAGCAAATAAATGTTGATGAAACAAAGAAAACTAGGGTGCACATGCAGGTGAGGTCTGCCCCGGTTACACCAAACCCCAACCAAAATCAGTCCGGGAACAAGGCAAGGGAGACCGGACAGGGGCATAACAGGGCTAAAGCTCAATCTCAGCCAGCTGCACGTACCGAGAGTCAACAATCTAGGAATAAGAGAGGGCCTTGGGTTCAACCGGAGTGGTTTGCAGAATTAAAAGAAAGTGTGGCCACCATTTATGATAAAACAAAGGAAGAAGTGCACTATAGAAGGCCGGCCGCACTGCAATCTCCTAGGGAACATCGTAACAACTCTTTCTGTCAGTACCATAATGATACTGGCCATACCACTGACGATTGTATAGCCTTGAAACAAGAAGTTCAGAATTTGATTGAAAGAGGAAAGCTGGGGGCATATGTCAAAAGAAGAGGAGGAAATAGGCCTGATAATGCTCATCGGGTTGGTCCAACCAATGCTGTTACGGAGGGAGCTATGGTTATAATCGAAAGATTTGATGTAGAATCAGAATACTTGGATCCTGATCCAACTCGAAATAGAGTGGATGCCATTGAGGAATGTTGTAAAACGGTCTCCGGGCTTATTAAGTTTTTTGAGTCACTTACAATTTTCGGAGGGGATACTATGACAGCTCCTACTGCTTCTTCAAAGAAGAGGCACGTTCATACTTTAGCCACCCAGCTAGAAGGAGGCATGACCTCCTATCAATCACAAATTCCATTTCTCTTCATTGTTTTCGATGAAGATGACTTAAGGGATATAACTGGCCCTCATGAAGATGTTGTTGTCATAGGAGCATCCATTGGGGGCAATAACATAAGATGAATCTTGGTGGATACTAGAAGCTCAGCCAATATCCTCTTCTTAAACACATACAAAAAGATGAAAAATCCAGCCGTAATTCAGCGTTCGGACAGATCAATTGTGGGCTTCACTGGGAGCTCAGCAGATGTGATCGGGGATTTCGAATAGGAAGTTTTATTGGGCAAGGGCCCTTTCAAGAAGATGGTCAGGATACTTTTTATTGTGGTAGATTGTCCCACTTGTTATAATGCTATCTTAGGGAGGTCTTGGATCTCTAGGATGCATGCAGTGGCCTTGACAGTCCACCAATGTTTGAAATATGCTGTTCAAGGACAAGTGGGAGTTGTCCGGAGCAGTCAAAAGGTTGCAAGAGAGTGTTATGCTACAACACTGGCTCCACGGACGTTGAGGGCAGTTCGTATCGACGAAGAATAGCAGTTTGAGGGGCTTTTTGGGGGTGAGGGTGAAATTGATGACCCCAGAGAGACCCCTGGAGTGTTGATACCGGTTGAAGAAGTTGAAACACACTCTTTGGAAGAAGGAAAAAGTGTTAAGATAGGGTCTAAAATGCCATCCGAACTAAAGATTAAGATGTTAAAGTTTCTGAAAGACCATCAGCATGTTTTTACTTGGTGCAACGCTGATGTTACAGGGGTTCCAGTAGATATTATATCACATCGCCTATCTATTCGGAGAGACATAGCACCTGTGGTACAAAAGAGAAGGGCTTTTTCCAAGGAAAAGGCTGATGTTATTGTTCAAGAAGTTGACAGACTCACAAAAATGGGGCATATAAAGGAGTCTCAATATCCTTTGTGGACTGCCAATCCGGTCTTGGTGAAAAAGAAAAATGGCAAGTGGCGTATGTGTATTGACTTCACAGATCTCAATAGGGCTTACCCAAAAGATCTATATCTAGTCCCCCGGATTGATCAACTGGTAGATTCCACTTCTGGAAATAAGCTACTATCCTTTATGGATGCTTTCTCCGGGTACAATCAGATTCAAGTAGATCCGAAGGATCATGAGCATACCACATTTATCACTGACAGAGGTCTTCATTGCCACAAGGTGGTGCCATTCAGATTGAAAAATGCTGGGGCTACTTATCAAAGTTGGTGAACAAAGCCTTTGCTGATCAAATTGGAAGAAATATGGAAGTATACATTGATGACATGATGGTGAAAAGTGTGGATGAACAACTACACTTGGCAGACCTCCAAGAAACTTTTGCTAACTTAATAAAAGTGAATTTAAAGCTAAATCCAGGAAAATATGTGTTCGGAGTGCGGTCCGGGAAATTCCTGGGTTATATAATAAGTGAGCAAGGGATACAGCCCGATCCGGACCAGCTTAATGCTTTGTTCCAAATGGAGCCTCCTCGGAATGTTAAAGAAGTACAGCAGTTGTCTGGGAGGTTGGCTGCTTTAAATCGATTCATCTCAAGGTCTTCGGACAGATGTGCCCCGTTTTTTCAAACTTTAAAGGGTGCAAAGGGATTTGACTGGACTTCCCAATGCGATGAGGCTTTCAATGAGATTAAGAAACATCTATCCTCCCCCAAGACTTTATTTAAACCTATTAATGGAGAGACACTCTTCGTATACTTGGCAGTTTCAAATTGTGCCATCAGTGTTGTATTAGTAAGAGAGGTGGATAATTACCCCCATCTGGTGTACTACATCAGCAAGAGTTTGATAGATACAGAAAAACGCTATTTAAAGCTCGAAAAATTAGCATTAGCTTTGGTAATTGCTGCAAGGAAGATGAGACCTTATTTTCAGGCTCATCCTATTATCGTCCGGACATCTTTTCCCTTGAAGAATGTTCTTCAAAAGGCAGACATTTCAAGTAGAATGACTAAATGGTCAGTGGAATTGGGAGACTTCGATATTGATTTTGCTCCTCGAACAGCAATCAAAGCCCAAGCTGTAGCTGATTTTTTAGTTGAATTCCACTCTGATAGGGATACAAAGCAGACTACTGAAATGAAAGACAAAAAGGTCTGGGTTATCCGAACTGATGGTGGATCCAGTACTATGGGGTATGGTGCAGGGGTGTGCCTGACTTCTCCATATGGTGACAAAATGTACCAGGCTATATGTTTTGCTTTTAGGGCTTCCAACAATGAGTCCGAATATGAAGCAGCTATAGCTGGTTTAAAGTTAGCTTATATTTGTGGGGCCAAAAGGGTCAAGCTGATGAGTAATTCTCAGCTTCTTATCCACCATGCGCAAGGTCAATCTGAGGCAAAAAAAGGAGCAACTAGTGAAGTACTTACTTCTTCTTAAAAATGAGGCACTTAAGTTCAAAAGCATTGTTTATGAGCATATACCCCGGACAGAGAATGAACTAGCAGATTCATTGGCAACCATAGCATATACTGAGTCATATCCTTGGATCCATGTGCTGGAGTGCCCTTCCATTCAACTCAATATAAGCAAAGAGGAAGAAATTTTCGATGTATAGATGAAAATGCCTCAAGATTGGAGATTCCCTCTCCTGCAGTATCTCTCTGATGGCATCTTGCCTCCGGATAAATCATTAGCAAGAAAAATGAAGCACAAAGCTCGTGGTTTTATCATACTAAGGGACGTTCTGTATAAAAAGTCTTACATTAAACCTCTTTTGCGATGTTTGGAAGATGATGAGTCTCAAGTAGTCCTCTCCGAATTGCATGATGGTGAGGGATCAGCTCACTGTGGATTCAGGGCTCTAACAAGGAGAGTTTTACTGGCTGGCTATTATTGGCCCTCTATAATGCAAGATGCTAAGGAGCTGGTGAGAAGGTGTGATCCATGCCATAGATATAGTAATGAAATTCATGTCCCAGCCATCCCTTTAGAGTCAATTTCTGAGCCTATACCTTTTGCTCGATGGGGGTTGGATTTAGTGGGACCTCTTCCTATAGCGTCCGGAGGGTGCAGAACTATAATTGTTGCTATATATTACTTTTCGAAGTGGGTTGAAGCAGCCCCCTGGCAGGAACAACATCAAAAGCTGTCATAAAATTCATTTTATCCAACATCTGTTGCAGATTTGGTGTTCCACAAAAGATAACGACAGACAATGGGCCACAGTTCGACAACAAGGAAATGGAGAGTTTATGTGCCTCAAGGGGTATACAACACTGATTCTCTTCACCTTTCCACCCACAAGAGAATGGTCAGGTTGAAGTGGCTAACATAACTATACTGTCCGGTTTAAAGAAGAATTTGGAAGGGGCTGCTGTGAAGTGGCCTAGCTATTTACAAGAGGTTTTGTGGGCCTACCGGACTACTCCTGGGGCTGCAGCACAAGAGTCACCCTTTGCCTTAATCTATGGGATAGACGCCATAGCTCCCATAGAGGCAACTCTCCCTTCTTTTCGAGTTCACAACTTTTTTGAACACACCAACGAAGTAGCAATCAGGGGTCAGCTTGACCTAATAGAGGAAAGACGAGTTAAGGCTCACCTTAGAGCTGCACACTATCAAGGTTTGATGAGAAGCAGGTTTGCTTCTAGATTTATAAGAAGATATTTTCAGCCGGGGGACAAGGTATTAAGGAAGGTCTTCTTACACACCAAAGAGAAGCTACTTGGCAAACTAGCCCCAACTTGGGAAGGACCTTATATGGTCATTGAAAGACTCAAACCTGGAACATACTGGCTAGAAGATAAAGATGGAAGGGTTTTAAATCACCCTTGGAATATTGAGCATCTCCGAATGTACTTGGAGTAGAAGCTATGTAAATATTTACTTGTTTAAAAATCCATGTAAATATTTGGGGGCATACTCTTTCCTACCCTGGTGGCACAGGGAGGTTTTAATGAGGTGTCCGGGCTTTTTAATAAAATTTGATGCCTTCTTAAAAAAATTGAAGTGTTCTTACTTTGTTTTTTGTCATACCATCCGGATTGAATTAAAGAAATGATGACTACTTAAACATTTTGTCATCGGAGAATTTAAACACTCTCACTTTAGAATGCTTATGAAATAACTAAGGGCTATTTAAACACTATCCACCAAAATTGAAATAAACTATGAAAGGATGCAAGAGTTGTGCAAAACAAAGATATTCATTGAAATAACCTAAGTGCCTTGGCCTTCCGAGGACTTTTAAATTGTCAAACAAAACAAAAGATCTATCCGGTTAAATGCCGGACACAATAACAAAATATGCATTGGCCTTCCAAGGACTTTAGTTCAGGTAACATGAAAAGTGAAAAAAATAATTCATAGTTTAAGACTGAGCCTTTGAAGATGGCTCAGCCTCACTTGTCTTCTTCTTCTTCTTGGGATCGTCTTTCTCTTCGTGAGAACCCTCCTCTGTGTTTTCTTCTTCGTCAGAGGAGGAAGCACTGGAATAATCATGCAAGTCTCCATCAGCCAGGGTGTGGAAGGGATGGTCTTCGTACTCTACATGAAGCCAAAAATCTCCCAGGTTCCTCTTCGGGAACTTCTCATGAAAGAGCCAGACCATGTCCGATTTCACCTTGGCATACATTTGCTCTTGAGTGTCTATTACGTTGTTGGCATAAGCATCGATCTTGGCTTGAATTTTGGCCTCCTGCTCTCTTAGCAGATCAGCTTTCTCCTCTGCGGCCTTGGACACTGTGTTCTCGAGCGAAATTTTGTCACTTGTCAAGTTGTGAATGACTTGATCCTTGGCCTTTGCCTCCTCTTTCGAAGAGGTGAGATCTTTCTCCAATCCGGATAGCTTCTCCCGGAGCTCTTTGATAGTGTCTTCTGAAGTGGCAACTTTTGTGATCCACCCCTCCTGGCTCTTCTTTAGCTCCTCGTTTTCTCCCTTCAGAATGTCAACATGTTGAGTGGCAGTAAGAAGATCGTCGGACAGTCTCTCTTTGTCAGATTTGAGATCTTTGATAGTATATGCCTGACTTCGAACTTGTTTCTCCAAAACAAGCACTGACTGGAGTGAGCTATAATATCCCTTTCACTTGAAACAGTAAAAGTCTTACCATTAAAAGTGACGGTGCTCGAAGTACTCGGAGGGAGGTAATGCCCAGCAAAGTCGTCTCTGGAGAGGTTGGCAAAATAGTCACCAAGTCCATCAAGCCCGGTGATGTCAACGCCATCAATGCTAAGGTCTCCTCCTTTGACCTTGTCGGTTTGAAAATAACCAGGGATCTCTTCTGCTCGTGTTGGATCGGTAGGATCTACAGGGGGGAGAGGCTCTGGAGGCCGGAGAGAAAGTTCATCACCCCTGGAGGTCTTTTTCTTCTTAGCCTCCCTGTCCTTGCTTTCTGCTCCCTGTTTTCTGTCTCTCTTGGGAGCCCTTAGGGGTTTTGGGGATTGAACCTCTTCGCTAACACTCTCCTGCTCCACCACTTCTAAGAGAGCAGCATCGATATGGCTTGGAGCTGGCCCCTCTGGATTTGTTGGAGCAGCCTCCTCCACCTCGGCAGGGTTAGCCTCACCTACAACCTTCTTGCTCCTTTTTTTCTTGCCTTTCATTTTACTCGGGGCCTTGGCCCAACCTGGCAAGTAAAGCGACCCATCCGGTTCGTGTGTTATCTTGAGGACTACATCCGGAGGGGGTGAAATGGTGAGCTCTTCCCAGGTCAAGTCCCTCCGGCCAGTAGTGTTCTAGAGGTGAGACCTTGCAAAGTTGCCTCCTGTGAAAGCATCATGAAACCGGTTTCCCCATTTTTCAGCAGCCCAAGTGTTGATCTTGGTACAAGTAATCTGTCCAGCCTTTAGGTAGTCACTAAAGTCTTTGGGCAGCACTGCTAAGAAAAAAGACAAGACCAGTCAGTTTAAGCAAATTCGATAAAAGTAGAAAAAAGAATATAAAGTAGGAGCCTTACGATCACTCCTCCATCTGCTGGTGAGGAGACTTGGATTGACTCCGGCTTTAATTTTCCTTCCGTTCTCCCAAGCACCACTTACGAACAGGAATTGAGTCTTCCAATTTCTCTCCGACTCAAGCAGATCGTCCACTACTTTATAATCATCACCCATGTTGAAGTGATAAAAGGGAATGTGGTGGTTTCTACAGAGACTGGCTACAGCTGCAAACTCCTTCATTGGTAGAGGAATCCCGGAGAGCCTTAAGGCCATAATGGAGGCCATAAGTGTGTACCAGGCGTTGGGGCTCAGTTGACTAGGGCAAAGCTTGATAAGGTGGAAATACCTAACTATCTCCGGATCTAAGGGAAACCTTAGACCCCAGTTAATAAGCTCAGTAAAAATGACTATTTCATTGAGTTTACAATCCATTAGGGTTTTGGGGTCTATGGGGATTCTTATCTTCACGTTCTCCGGAATTCCCCACTTCGTACGCATCCGGCCCAACTCAGCTGTATGGATGAAGGCATAGTTGATTTTTTGTAAAGCAAGAAGGTATTTAACGTTTACCTTGTGGAAACAAGGTCCCACTTTTCCTTCGAGGCACTCCGGCAGATCCGGATGCCTTAAGCATAGCTTTTCCTTGCCCTTATCCTTCTGGGCAGCAATAGCACCACTAGTCTGTCCGAAAGGTTCGGACTCGAATGGAGCCTCTTCGATAGAGTCCTCCATTATTTCCTCTATTATTTAGGAAGGGTTTTCAGTTGTCTTGGTGAGAGGGGAGTTTGGAGTTGGTTCGATCTGACCACCGGACTGATGAGCTTCAGTGCTCTCCTGCACTCTAGCCTCCGGCTGGGGCTCTGATGTGGAGTTTTCTCTTTGGGGGTTTAAGACAGTAGCCTCCGGACCGGACAGCCTGTCCTTGGGTGCTTTTATGGGTGCTTCTGACCCTGTACTGCTATCTTTGGCGCCTGATTTCGAAGGGGTGCCTTTGGAGGCCTGCCCTTTGACCAGCCGACCTTTTCTTCGATCAACCAGCGTGTTGGGAGAAGTATCAGCATCTGACCCCATGGCTAAGAACGGGGAAGGTTTTTTAAAACTAGTAACGATTAAGCCTGGTTCAACAGTGGGTTCTGACTCTTGAACCGATGAACCTGAGAGAATAGGGGAAAGGCTGGTTTGAAACAATCTCTTCGATCTGACACTCTTTGTAGAATATGAACCCTGGTCAGGCTCTGTAGTTGAAGTTGATGGTTTGTCGATGGGAGAGGTAGGTAAGCCTGCTGCAATGCGCTTCTCCCTTTCAACTTTTTGTGCTTTTTCTAATTCAGATAGATTGAGTCACCCGCCTCTGATTAAAGCGTTCCTAGCCGTGAACATAAACAACCAAAGTAAAGAACTTGTGTTTGAGAGAGAAAGCTCTCAAAATTAGCAAAATGAGAATGAAAGTGATAGTAAAACAGTGGAAAAATGTTTTAATTTATAGTAAACCCCAAAAAGAATTTTTGATTCCTAAGAGAATCCGAAAAGATTTGCAATGATTAAGAGGCGGCGTTGATGTCACCTTCATTAATGAAGATGTTGCTTTTTAGAGAAGGTGGGTGTAAAATTCGAGGTAAAAAAACGGCTAAAGTAACGAACCAAAGTGAGACACGTGTCCCATGAACTTTGGCAAAAAACCGTTCAAGTTCAAAGAGCTTTTTTCAGTCCGGATAAAACCATAACACAGTTCGAAAGACCTGTCCGGATGCAACTATCACTAACAACGGACTGTTTTTCAGGTTTTTGAACAAACACCTAAAAATGGGGCTACTGATGAGTCCGGATTCTGTTACCATTACGAACAGGGACAGTTCGGACAAAGACTCCTTAACCGGACAGGACAGTTCGAACACCTCACCCATTGGACTGTTCGAACTAGAACTAAAGTACTTAAAACCTAAACACTTCTTGACTAAGCTGCCGACTCTCCTACTAAGAGCTCATGGGTCTTTGAACTTGACCTGGGTCCATTAAACATGACCCGAAAGCCTATAAAGCCCAGATGTGAGGGTATAAATACCCAACCACCAACATTAAATGAGGGTAATGAAAATTAAATACAACCACGCTGCTTAATTCTCCCTCTACTCACTACTCAAACATTAAATACTTACAAACTTCCACAAAACTCTAAACAAAAATTAAAAACTTACCCTCAGACGAAAATAAACCTCACCAATAACTATGTCAAGAAGAAGATGAGAAGAGGCATGATTCTAGGTATAAAGGATGATTCTAATTGGTTAACATATGAGCTCCAAATCAACAACTCTACTGACTCATACTTTAAGGATATCTTATCTAATAATCATTCTTGATACTAAATATAATCTTTTGAACAACTGCATTTTTAATTTTATTCTTAAGTTGATTAGTGATGAAGATAACAATTATTTTTTGAATCTCCCTAATCTTATTCATAGAATCATTAGAAATATTTATTTCTATATTCTTATTAATGGTAAGGCAGTGGGTTATTTTAAAACTAGAAGGGGTTTAAGATAAGGAGGTCATTTGTCTCCTAGTCTTTTCATAATAGCTAAATAAGTGCTAATAAGAAGCTTAAGTAATCTAATTGAAACCAACAAAACTATAAAATACAGATCTAAAAGCTATATCATAATCTCTTGTCTTACTTTAGCAGACGACCTTCTAGTACTTACTAATGGTTTAAACTCTTTTATCTATTTGCTTATTAATTTTTTGCATGATTATCAGGATGCATTTGATCAACTAATTAATATAGAGAAGACAAAAAGTATTACCTCAAACAACTTTCCATCTACTAGAGTCGCTTCTCTTTATACTACAGTTGGTTTCCATAATGGTCAGCTTCCTACCTTTTATTTAGACATCAACCTTAACACCAACAACAAGTATAGAAATTTTGATTCTCTGCTCAACAATATCATAAATAGGATATCATATTGGGATGACATGAATCTATCCTATGGGGGTATACTTACACTTATAAGCTCCGTTTTGATGGCCTTGCCTATCTATTGGCTTCAAAGGTGCTCATTTCTTAAAGGTGTAATTGACATAATAGAGAAGCTTTTTAATAAATTTATTTGGGGATCTATGCAGGAAACTACTAAAATCAATTGGTCCAAATGGACTAAGGTTTGCAAGCCTTTCAATGAAGGTGGATTAAATGTTCGAAGTCTTAAGAATATCCTTGACTCATTTTCTTGCAAGCTACGGATTAGATTTAGACAAAATAAAAATATTTTGGCTATATATATCCACAATATTTAGTACAATAATATTCACCATTTACAAGATAATTACAACACTAAGTTTTTCTCTCAAGTTTGGAAAATTTTATATGAAATTAACAACATTGATGAGCCAAAAGTTAAGTAGAAGGTTGGTAAAGGAGACATTGAATTTTGGCTTGATAACTGGTTTAGAAACTCTCCTCTTATCAAGCTTGATGATCACTCTGATAACAGATGGTACATGCATGATAAGCTTAAAAATTATCGGGTTCATAAAAGTTGGAATAAGCCAAATCCGAGCAGATTCCTATCTCATAATGATATGGACTCCATTGATAAGATATCATTAAGAGATAACATTGAGAATTCTCTCAACTAGTTGGTTTCTAATGAAGGGTCCTATAACACTAAAGAAACTTGGAACTTTATCAAAACTCAACACAATAAATCTAGTATCTTAGGTAAGCTTTGGAAGAGCATTATCCCTAGAAAGTGTTCCTATTTGGCCCTGATAATTCTGCATGGTTGGATTTCTACTTACTCGAATATGCAAAAGAGGCATATAACTCTAGTGTCCAAATGCCAGTTTTGTTGCTGTTTAAAACCACTAATCACCTCTTCATTGAATGCAATTTCTCTTGGAAAATATGGCGTTTCTTCTCTACAATTTTCAAAATTAAAACTAGCAGATTCATGACCCCTGCCCACATATTAAGAAATTGGTTTTGGAATTCTAACAAGGAGGTTCATATATGTTCCATTATGCCTTAAATTATTTGTTGGGTGATTTGACATTATAAAAATAAGGCTAAATATAAATTTGTGATCTATGATCCTATTTATCTTATCAACTACATCAAGATTATCGTATATAGCTTTGATCATGTTAACTTATTCAAGAACAAGCACTAGATTCCCTATAAGTCTACTGCCTTAGAGCTTGGTTGCTTCAGTCATTTTCTCTCTAACAAAAAATCTAAGTTACATATCATGGATTCCCACATTCCTAACAGGATCAATCTCAATATCGATGGCTCCTCCTTAGGAAATGGAGAAGCCAGTGAAGGGATTATAATCATAGATAATAAAGGTGATATTATCACTAGTCATGGAAATATTTATAGTAAACTTGCCCCTCTTATGGTTGGAGCAAGAGCCCTCTCAGATGGTCTTCAAATCTGTAAACAAAAAAATCTTGTTAATGTAGATATTGGAGACCGATTCAGAAATTCTGGTCAATCTACTAGCTACATAAAACTATCCAAAAAACCTTGATCCTATATTGAACTATTGCAGATAATTAATCTCTTCTTCTATGGTCATTTCACACAGTAAAAGGGTCCAAAATAAGACTGCTGACTGGTTAGCCAAATTGATCTTAAAGTGTAAAATGAAGCTTAGCATCTGCTTCTTCAATTTGGTTTCAGTCTTACAAATAAGGATGAATATTAGCCCCTTGATTTCGAAGATTGCTTTATTGCCATTTGGAGTTCTTATTGTAGTTCATATTAATCTTTCTCGTCTAGCTTTCTGGAACATTTTCTCAAAATTTTCTCAAAGTTGAAGCCCAGTTCTAATAAGCTTCTGCTCGAAAAATTTGGCGCTAGATTTTTCAGTCAAAATTGCTTTGATTTGGTCTATTATAATCCCTTTAGTGGAGTCATTATTCCATCAATAAAATGTGTTCTAGACGACCTACGTTTTGAAAAAGTATTAATGTATAAATAAATCGGAAAAACATGACAACAAAACTGTTTAGTATAGTGATATAACATCTTACTCTTCAAACAATTAATTCTCTTTAATAACCTATCATTCCAAAAAATTTAAAAAATCAAAAATCCGGATGGCCTGATATAATAGTTGTAATCAAAATTTTAATCTTGATATTATAAAATCATGATATCTACTACAATAATTATGTAGGGAACAGTATCCCACGAAACAGTTTTTCATAATCATGTAATATTAATATTTATTTTAGTTATAAAAACTCGTACTAGTTTCAAAGATATATATATTTGTATATATTTATAATATTATATTTTAAAATATTTATTATATTAAAAGTATATATTTGTATGGGTGAATTTCCAACTAGAAATTTAATTATCATTTAATATCTCTTTTTATCTTATTAAATGTATTTAATTTTTTTTTACACAAAATATCTTTAATTTAGTTTTTTTATGATTTAAAATTTTAAAATCTATATTTTTTAAACTGTTAGAAGGAAAAAAATATCTGAAATGGTTACGTCCACGGGTGCCGCCTGAGAAAAGCATTTTACTATAATAAGAAATGGTTACATATTTTAGTGTTTCTTTTGTATAACCATAACATTCTATTTATATAAAATAAACTGAACTTTATTGATAATGAGCCTAATTGGCGCATACACTATTAAAAATTATGGACAATCAACAATGATACAAGAACATACACAATGAACAAAAGCTACACTGAGAACACAAGGTACAAAGTGAACACAAGAATCACAAGGTACACTGCGAAATCTTACATGACTAATCATTCAAGATATGAAGCCTCGTGACTATTCGACTTATTCTCAACAAATATTTCCAATGAGGAAAATATCATTTCTTCACTATCAACAAAGAAACTTCTTTTCATCTGACTTATCAACTGCCCCTAAGGCATTCACTTGATGTTACGCACACCAATCTAGTTTAGGCACTCTCTAAACTTCCAACATGATACTACCTTGATCATTATATATGTTGGTTATTGTGTGTAGACATTTTTTTCACATCAACAATTCTCTTTAACATTATATCACGAATAAAATGATGCATGACATCTATATGATTTATATGCTTGTGGTACATCTTACTCGTTTTAAGGTGTATGGTGGTGAGGATAAAAGTAGCCTAAGGGTAGGCTGGTAATTTCAAGTGGAGTTTTAAGGCGGCGTGAGGGTGTTTCACGGTGGTGTGTGTGTGTTTAAGGGTGTTTCAAAGTGTTCTTTAATGTGGAGAGAGAATTGAGCAGCTTGGCAGCAATCAATTTTTGTTACCCATAGTTAATGCCGGTGGTTGGGTATTTATAGTATGTAACTTGGGCCCTTATGGGCTTTCGGGTCAAGTTTAATGGACCCGGGTCATGTTTAAAGACCCATGAGTTTTAAGTAGATGGGCAGGTAGCTTAGTCAGATAGTGTTTAGGTTTTTTAGTACTTTAGTCATAGTTCGAACTGCCTTGGGCTTGCAGTGTTCGAAGTCACCTGCCCGGCTCAAATGTCCTGTCCGAATTAAGCTCTTGGATCCTGTCCGGTTTTACGGAGAGATTTACTTTGGACTGCCCTTCCGGGGAGCACTTCGAATTCGGACTCATCATATGGCATTTTAATAATTACAAAACAATTATGTAGTATTCATATCCAAGATCAAATATACTTCCAAGCATTGCAAACATATTGACTCCTTAACTGCTTAAGTTACAGTTATGTACGATGCCTCTGTTGTAGATAAAGTTATAATAGCTTGCAATTATGATTTCTAGCTGATTGTTCTTCCAATTAGAGTAAACACATATCCTGTCAAATATATCATTTTATCAATGGGATGTAGAGCTGGTATTTTCCTAATTCCCCCTTTTGGGGACTCGATGTACCAATCAATACGTTTTGATTTCAGAGCATCTAACAATGAATCAGAATATGAAGCGGCAATAGCAGGATTAAGATTGCCTCAGATATGTGGTGACAAAATAGTCTGATTGATAGGCGATTCACGGTTAGTTATTCATCAAGCATAAGGGCAATCTGCAACCAAGAAAGGTCACTTGATAAAGTATCTAAGGTTAGTAAAAGAGATCTCAACTAGTTTTAAACATGTTAGGTATGAGAATATCCCAAGATCGTAAAATTCACTGGTTGATTCCCTAGCCACTACAACTTATTCCGAAGCATATCATTGGATTCTTGTACAATAGTGTCCTTCTATAGTCACAAAATAAGAAATAAAAAGTGATTTGGGAGAGAATTTACATGTATCTACCATGGCTTCTCAAGATTGGAGAAGTGAAATCCAAGAGTTTATCACTAGTGGGGTTTTATCTTAAGACAAATCTTCTGCCAAAAAGTTAAAATATAAAGCTCATGGATTAGTAGTTATAATGGGGGTTCTTTAAACAAAAAATCCTTGAGAATGCCTTTTTTGCGTTGCCTTGGATCCAATGAATCTCAAAATATCCTATCACAACTACGTGATGGGTAAGGATCGGCACATCATGGCTATAAAGCTTTAACTAGAAGAGTTTTATTGGCAGGGTATTATTGGCTTTATATTATGGCAGATGTTAGAGAGTTATTCAAGAGATGTGACCCTTTTCAAAGATATGGGAAGGCAATTCATGTACCAACAATCCCCATGGAGTCTATATCTGAAGTAGTGTCATTTGACAAATGGGGGCTTGATCTAGTCGGACCTCTTCCAATGGCTTATGGGGTTATCACCTTATAATTTTAGAAACATACTACGTTTCCAAGTAGGTAGAAGTTTCATATTTACCAGGGACAACATCTAAAACGGTGATAAATTTTATTCTCTTCAACGTATGCTGCAGGTTTGGCATTCTCAGGCGTATCACTGCAGATAATATTCTTTAATTTGAAAACAAAGACATGGAAGTATTTTGTGCATCAAGAGGGATTCAACATTGTTTCTCTTCTCATTTTCATTCTTAGTTCAATGGACAAGTTGAGGTAGCAAACCGAACATTTTTAATGGGGTTAAAAAATAATTTGGAGGGAGTAGTTGGAAAATGGCCAAGTTGGGCCTACCAAACTACTCCCCACACAACCATGCAAGAGTCTACATTTTCTTTAGTCTATGGGATGGATGCTATTACACATATAGAAGTTGTTCTTCCTTCTTTCAGAGTTCAAAATTCTTCCGAAAAAATTAATGATATGATAGTAAGGGCTCAGTTTGACTTGGTTGAAGAGAGAAGAGTAAAATCTCATATAAGAAATATGCAGTATCCAGGATTGACGAGAAGCAGGTTTGCATCTAAAATAATAAGGAGAAATTTTCAAGTGGGAGATAAAGTTCTAAGAAAAATGCTTTTGCATACCAAAAAAAAGTAATTCATAAAGATGGCTCTGAACTGAGAAGGACCATATATCGCACATGAGAAGGTCAGACAATGAACATACAAGATTTTAGACAAAGAAGGAAACCTTTTAAAGCACTTTTGGAATGTTGAACATCTAAGGTTATACTTAGAATAAACTTATCTTATAAATATTTACTTTGTTCTAGCTCAATTTAAATATTATGGGGCATAATATTTCCTACCCTGGTGGCGCCGGGAGGTTTTAATGAGGTGTCCGAATTGTAATTAATCTATTACTTTTTACCTTTAAAAGTCTCTTTACTATTTTTTATGATATTAATGCTGCCTTCGAATGGATTACCTTCGAATGACCTGATGAGATTAATTTTTTGTTGCTTTCGAATGGATTACATTTGAATGGCCTAATGGGATTGAAGTTTTGTTACCTTCAAATAGAATATCCTCGAATGGCTCGATGGGATTAAAGTTGTGTTGACTTTGAATGGATTACCTTCGAATGGCCTAATGGGATTAAAAAATATTTGCCTTCGAATGGCTTGGTGGGATTAAAGTTTTGTTGCCTTCGAATGGCCTGGTGGGATTAAAGTTTTGTTGCCTTCGAATTGATTACCTTCGTGTGGAACTAAAGTTTTGTTGCCTTCGAATGAATTATCTTTGAATGGTTTGGTCGGATTTAGTTTTTACTTTGATTCAAGTGTTCCATGTGTTTAATTATCTTTAAATAAAAATATTTAGTTGGGATCAGATATTAATTAAAGCAAGGATATATATTGAAAAATAAAGATGACATAAAATACCTTTGAATTAGAACAAAAAATCTGATCTACATAACAAAATGCCTTTTATACAACAAAGACTTATACAAACAAAGTCTCAAGGTAATCTAAGCTAAATATAGCAAAACGCCTTGCACATATCAAGGACTTTAGTTCAAAACTCATTTGCATAACGTTGTTAACCTTAGGGCTCATTCCCTTCGGTTTTCTTCTCTTCTACTTTCTTTCATTTGCTTTCTTCATCTTTCTCTGGATGCTCACCATCCAAATCTTCTTCAGATTCCTCATCAGAATCGTATTCATTAGAATCATCTGAAGAAACATTTAATTTATTACTTATAGACAAACTATAAAAAGGAATCTGATTAGTTGGTGCATACTTCCATAACTCCCAAAGAGACCGCTTAGGCGATGTATTATGCAACAATAGTACCATATCTGACTTTATGGACTCATCTCTCTTATCTATAGATTCCAACACTGTATTGGCATATGCATCCACAACTTCGATGATGTTATTTGAAATCATTTCTTTGAGAGTGGTGATCTCATCTTCTTTCTTCTTAAGAATATTCTCCAGCCTTTTCTTTTCTTCAGATAAATGTTGAAAGTTATCTTTATCATTAGCTTGTTAGTCTTTCAAGGAAATAAGTTCTCTCTGCAAATTAGCAAACTTAGACTACAACTGATCATGATCGGATTTGGATTGAACCATCTCTTCATTAATGTTTTTCACTTCCTTACCCAAATTTTCAACCATGTCATTCTCTTATGCAATGGAATTCTTTAGACTTTGATTTTTATTTCGAAGGGAAGTAATCTCTTTGGCTTGAGATCTAACTTGCCTCTCCAAGTTAATTATTGGCCTGATGTATCCTAAAACTGCATACCCCATATTATAGTGTTCATTGGACACTTCAAAGGACTCTCCGTTGAATGTTACATCATTAGTAATTGTAATGGTTTTAGGGAAAATTTTGTCAAAATCTTCAAAATTAAAGTTTCATGTGTCATCTAGCTTGTCAGCACCGTTGAAAGATGGTCTGTCAACAGTATGAAGTACTAAGGAGGGAGGATCAATAGACGTTTCTTCTTGAGGAAGGACCTCTGTATGAGTAATAGAAGAAGGACTTCGGATCGGAGTATGATTTCCGAACCAATGGCAGTTTTCTTCTTCTTTACTTCTCTCTTGTCACTGCCTTCTTTATTTCTTGTTGAGTTTTTTTCTACTTCTTGATTATTGGAGAGTTTGATGGATCCTTAGTCTCCCCAACAGTGATTCCTACAGTTTCCAACAGAGCTGCATCAATTTTATCTGGAGGTTCCAAACTTCCTAGTTCATGAATAACATGAGATGAGGATTTCTTCTTCTTCTTAATCTTGTCGATATAAGTGGGAGATATATTCCTAGCTGGTAGGAAAATTTTACCATCAGCTTCCTCAATCCTATTAAAACAATTTGAAGATCGGAGGGAGTGGTGAACTGCTCCCATGAGAGCTCATGGATCAGATTTTTTTCTCCATAGGTGAGCTCTCACCATGTTTCCAACACTAAAATAATTGTGAACTCCATTTGATCATTTTTCAGTGGTCCACTGATTTAGCTTGGTGAAAGTTGACATTTCATCTTCAAGGTGTTGTGAAAAAAGCTCTGTAAAAAGAAAAAGAAAAAGACATATACCTGAGATTTTCCAGTATATTGTGAGCATACTCGGATTTCCTTTAGAGGTGATCTTTATGTTATTTTCCCAAGCTTCACTAATAAAAAGAAACTGAGTTCTCCAAGGTTTGTCAGCTTCCAGCAAATTGTTGACTACTTTATAGTCATTTCCCATATTGATAGCCTTGAAGATATAATACTAGCTAGCACTGTGAACCAGACATTGGGGCTCAGTTGGCTTGGGCCTAATTTTAGGAAACCAGATATCCCAATTAAGCACTTCGGTGTAAACCACCAATTCTCTTGCCTTGCAGTCCATCAGAGCTTTTTCAGGAATAGGAATCCTTACTTTGATTAATTCAGGAAAACTCTATTTTTCTGAATTTTATTCAAACCAGTTTTATGAGTGTGTACATATGATATCTTTTGTAGAGCTAGAAATTATTTGACACTAACTTTAGTAAAATTGGGCCAGACTCTCCAAACAAGACATTCAGGAAGTGGTTCAGATTCTATTAAGGAAGTTTTATTTCTTTTTTCTCGAGGTAATTTTTGAGTATCCCCAATATGATCTGATGTTTCTAAATATGTGTCTTCACCACTGTCATCCATTTTCTCTTCCATCATTTATGGTCTTGACTCTGCTGGATCCTTTGGTTGAGCCTATGAAGAGTGTTTTCTCCAACATCCGACCCCATAGGAATAAAAGTTGATGGAGGTTTACGACTACTAATTGCTTTTACAAAGGGGTTCTTAGCTGACTGAGAAGATTGGTCAGGAGTTTTAAAAGATTGTGCAATAGGGCTAGGTTTATAAAAAATTGGTTATCTATTAGATGAGGAACTCCTGTATGGTTATGGAATTTGAGTCATTAGAGAAGCGAGTAATGCGGCAACAATTCTGGATTGCCTTTTTTCTTCCTCTAACTTGAATATATTGAGCCAACCTCCTTTTATTAACGCAATCCTCCCTTTAAACATACAAACTTTGAAGAATATTAGAAGAACGATAAGAGAAATCTGGTTGAAGGTTAAATATTTTCTCTCTCTAGAATTGTAAGATCGATCTATTTCTCACTCTAGAAATCAAAACAGTGAAAAAATACCTTTAAATATGAATAAGAAAGATGTACTTGAGTGTTTTACTAGAGAAAAATAACCAACGATAATAATTAGAAAAGATTATTAATGTAGCCACTTTCCTTTTTTGGCAATAGATACAATTACCAAGAGTAAAACAATTTAGTAGCTCCAATTACTACGTGACACGTGTCTTGAAGAAAGTAACCGTTTAAAGTTAGTTTTGATAACATCATTTACAATATTAGCTCTCATAAAATGCTTCGGAAAGAGCTGAGGGGGCTAGATGATAAGGTCGGATTATGTTAGAGGACCCAAGCAGTAAAGTTGGTCGGATTTTATTTAGAGGGGCATTTTATACCAGACAACTAAATTTAATGAATATTTAGTATGCTTAGTGACTCACCTAGGTGCCTAGTATATTTTTATGGGCCAGGGAGCTTGTGAGATTGATCCAAACATATAACCCAACCCGAATGGCCCATGGATCAAGAAAGAATATAAATAGTTCAACAAACAACAGTATATGGGTTGGACTTTTTTCCCTCTCTATTAAATACAAGCAGCTCATTTCTCTATCTAGTTCTTACTAAGAATTTTATACCACATATACTGAATAAATTCCAAAACTACCCTTAAATATGATATAATCTCTGGTGTGGATAAAAGTAGCCTGAGGGTAGGCTGGTAATTTTAAGTGGAGTTTTAAGGCGGCGTAAGGGTGTTTCACGGTGGTGTGGTGGTGTTTCCAGATATTTCAGGGTGTTTCAAGGTGTTTTAAGGGTGGTGAGAGAATTGAGCAGCCTGGCAGCAGTTAATTTTTTTTTACCCATAGTTAATGCTGGTGGTTGGGTATTTATAGTGTGTAATTTGGGCCCTTATGGGCTTTCGGGTCAAGTTTCATGGACCCGGGTCATGTTTAAAGACCCATGAAGTTTAAGCAAATGCACAGGTAGCTTAGTCAGATAGTGATTAGGTTTAAAAGTACTTTAGTCATAGTTCGAATCGTCTTATGTTTGCTTTGTCCAAAATCACCTGTCCGGACCAAACAGTCTTGTTCGGATTATAGTCTTGGTGTCTGTCCGATTTTCGGGGAGTTTTACTTTGGACTACCCTTCCGGGGAGCTCTTCGAATTCGGACTCATCAATCTCTATCATGTTTGATGTGTATTCTTTTAGGAAATTCAGCTCTTTATAACCTTGTAAATAATAAATCTCATATATTTATTGGGACTAATTTTGAGTTACGGAATGAAGATATGTTCTTGCATCTCATGTATCATGGTTATAACTTGACATAAAAAACCAAAAACCTGAACCTCAGACTAAAGAAAGTTCTTATATGGAGAAAATATAATCAGAAGCATGAGACATGTCCAATAGACTAAGTGTGATAGTCATGAAACAAGTGATACAACTAGAATTCCATGGTGTATTTCCAAAAGAGACCATTATTATGAACTTATTTATCGATGAGCTAGAGAAATGCTTGGCCAAAAACTTTAATTTGAAATATAAAATATGCTTATGAAGTTAGTTTTCATGAAGCACTTAAGATTGATCTTGTAGAGAATGTAGTTGTGAGTTTTTTTATTTCAATAGTTTCAATCTTAGTATAAAAACTTTGAAACTTATTATAAATTCACATGTGGTAAATTGACTTTTAAGTAGCTTATTTCTCAAACAACGCAAAATGAGAAAAGGTTGAAACTAGAACACTCAGAGGTGAAAATTGTGGATTTCAATTTGAAAATTCCAAGAAAATAAATTATGTTTATGTTCACAAGCATCTAGTTATGGTATACATAAGCATAAGGGTTTATAAGGTAAATATCGTTATTTTTATTATAATAGTCTGAGCCACTTTAAGAAAGAATGTGAAAAGTACCAAGCTTTCATGAAAGCTAAACGTAATCTCACTTCTATGATCTGTTGAAATATTAATTTAGTTGCACTTCCTATCAATACTAGATGGATTGAGCAGTTGCAATGACTCATATACGTATTTATTTTTAAAATATGATAAGAAACTGATTCCTAAGTGATAGTAAAATATACATTTATGCATCATAAGATAATTCATGTTTAGTTTATGTGATTTGTGATTTTTGTCTAATTATTATCTTGTTGATAGTTTTTTATTAAAAAAATTATTATATGCACCTTCTTTTAGAAAGAATCAGATTTCATTTCTATTGTTAGATAAATTTGGTTACTTTTACATATTTATAGATGGTAGTTTTTTAATTACAAAATAATTTTATTGGAACTTGAAAACTAATGGCGGATGATAATTTATATTTACTAATTAGTATAAGTGATCACAAATAAGTAGTGTATGTAAATATTCTTCACCCTTAGAATATTGAACATCTCAAGATTTATTTGGAACTAATATGTACAATTGTAAATATTTTCTTTGTGAACTTATGTAAGTATCACTGGCATACTCTTTCCTACCTTGGTGGCGTAGGAAGGTTTTAACGAGGTGCCCAAAATAGCCGACTTATATGTAAAACTTCTTTGTCATCTTAAAATAACTTCTACAATGTTCATCTTTTTTAGATAAACATACCTTCCAACGAATATTGGATGAAAATGTTTATCTTTTTGAACTAAATAGACCTTCCAACTAATGTGGGATGACAATGCTTATCTTTTTAAACTAAGGAGACCATCCAACGAATGTTGGACTAAAATGTTCATCTTTCTGAACTAAACATGCCTTCCAACTAATGTTGGATGGAAATATTTATCTTTTTAAACTAAAGACACCTTCCAATGAATGTTGGATGACAATATTTATCTTTTCAAACTAAAAAGACCATCCAACGAATGTTGGACTAAAATGTTCATCTTTTTGAACTAAACATACCTTCCAACAAATATTGGATGACAATGTTTATATTTTTGAACTAAAAAAACCTTTCGACGAATGCTGGATAACAATGTTCATATTTTTGAACTAAAGAGACCTTCCAACGAATGTTGGATGACAACGTTTATCTTTTTAAACTAAAGAGACCATCCAACGAATGTTGGACTAAAACGTTCATCTTCTCGAATTAGAAAGATACCCCAACGAATGTTGATCAACGGTTTACTTTCTCGTGTGAAAAACTTTGGAAAAAGAATATGAGCATTTTTGAAAAAGATAAGGGTAAAATATTTTCATATAAAAAACTTTTGAAAACGAATATAAGTATTTCTTATGAATTCCTAGTTAAAAACTTTCACATGAAAATGTTTAGAGTAAGATCAAGCTCCAGAGGATAGTATATAACCAAAACGTTTACTCAATAAAAACTTTCACCATTCAAAGTATATTATCTGAATATGAAAGTTCAACAAAACTTCGACAAGGGGAACCAAAAGATGAGTAGGAAGCAAGGGTTATTGAAAAATATGAAATTTAACACGAAAAATAATAAGCATCAATGTTATTCAGAAGTGGCATCTTCTTTACTGTCTTCTGAGGAGCCAGAGCCGGAGGAAGAACTTTTTGAGTCGCTTGAAGTCACTTTATCTTCCAAATAAACTCCTACAGGACGATGCCTTTCTATAACGCCCCTCAAAGGCTTTTTAGCTTTAAATCAGGAAAGCGCTTGTGCATCTCTAAAACTAAAGCTCACTCTATTTCTGATAATGTAGTAAAATAAGAGCTTCAACCATATATGATTCTCCGAGACTAGTCCTCAACCTAGCTTATTATTTAAGATAAGACTCTCTAGTAGTTGGTGTAGCTTATGCATTAGAACTAATCTCGGTATAGTTTGAGGCACCTTCTACATTTTGGTTTTGACTATTATTTTGGATTTAAAGTTTGATTAAGATTTTGATTTAATTTTTTGATTTGGATTTGGTATCTCTTAATTGTTTGATTTTGTTTGATTAGAATTTGTGGACATAAATTATAATATGATAAGAACAAACTGACTTTCTACTGTCTACTAGTACCAAACTTAATGACAAGAATTTTGTTATGTCTACATCCGCATATCATTCAGGTATGTCATCATCTTCAACTTCAGATATTGATTCATCATTATGGATTTTGGATTCAGGTGCGTCTCATCATATGTCACCTCACATGTCAAACTTTGTTTCCATGTCTCATATTTCACCCATTTATGTTTTGTCTGCTAGTGCTATAAGAATTTCAGTAGAAGGTATTGGCTCAATTTATACCCCTCATATATCTTTATTTGATTTTTACTACGTTCTCACCCTTGCTTTGAATCTTGTTTCGATTAGCCAATTGTGTAAATCCGGTTATTGGTTCTTGTTTACTGATCTGTTTGTGTTATACAAAATCAACATACTCAGAGAGTGATTGGGGCAGGTCTTAAAATAGATGAACTCTATGTTTTATAAAAAATCAAAGTAACTGACGTGGATATCTATCGTGATGATAGTTGAGAAACATACTTGACTGATATTGCTGCATCTGGTGTTGATTTATCTTCGTTTCGTTTGAGTTCTTTGGCGTCTGAGTTTTATCTTTGGCATTCTTATCTGGGACATGTACCTATATTACATTTGAATTTTTTATTCTCTATAGGTTCTTTAGGTCAGCTAAACACTTGTAATATTTTGGATTGTAGTGGTTGTAAAGTCGCAAAAATTTATGTTTTACCGTTTAATCAAAGTATCACTTCTTCTATTGCTCATTTTGATATTATTCATTCTGATATATACGGTCCATCTCATATCTCTAAAAAGGGTCTCTCGTTCTATCATATATATTCTATTGTTGATTATTCTCGATACACATGGTTTTATCTTATGAAACAAAGGTCAGATTATCTTCAAATTTATGAAAAAAAATAGAGCACTAGTTAAGACCCAACATTCTGATGTGATAAAATGCTTGAGGTGTAACTTAAGGGGTGAATATACCTCCAATAATTTCAAATGTTTACTTGCATCAGATGGTACCATTCATCAGTCATCTTGTACTGACACCCCTCAGCAAAATGGTGTTGCAGAAAAAAAAACATCGTCACCTTGTTAAGGCAGCTCATTTTTTCTTTTTATCAACTGAAGTTCCAACTGTTTTTTAAGAGAAGAAATTATGATTATTGTTTATATGATTAATTGAATTCTCACTACTTATAATGCAGGGATGTCTCCATTTGAGAAGCTATACGGGAAAACTTCCAGATTATTCTTCCTTATGAGTGTTTGGATGTATGTATTTTGTCTTTTGTCCTAAAACAGATATATGTGTTTTTCAAGTTTATGGTGTTACACATAAATGTTATTGTTTTTATGATTCCACCAGTCTGAAGCTACATGTGTCTGGTCGTGATATATTTCTTAAGCATATCCTATTTTTTTTTAGATTCTGAAAAAAATCATATAATGTAATAAAGGCATACATTTAGGCTATTAATCATTTTGAAACTAATAGTGATACATCTTTTGAAATTGATATATCAGCTCATGAGACATTTATAACAGTTAATACTACTTCTACTCCATTAGTGTCTGAGCCAACTCATTTCTCTGATAGAACAACAGATTCTCCACCTCAAGAGATCTACTTGTACAAGTACGTCTACCAAACTACCAGACTTCTCTTATTCTTCTTACTCATATTCTTTTTGTTCTTTCATAGAAAACATACATAATTTATATGAACCCAGTCGCTTAAAGAAGCTGTTTGTGATCCTTGTTGGAAAAATGCTATAGTCGAAGAGCTTACGGCTATATTCGAAGAACTTATTTCTCTTTATCAGATTCATACATAGGATATAGTTGAACCTCCATCTGATAAGCATATAATCGGTTCTCGTTGGGTTTTTTTCAATTAGAACAAAATATGATGGTACCGTTGAAAGATATAAGGCTCGTCTTGTATTAAAAGGGTATTTTCAGAAGTATGGTACGGATTATGAGGAGACCTTTTCCCCAGTGGAAAAAATGACAACAGTTCGTACTCTTATTGTAGTTTCATTCGTTCGTTAGTGGAAAATCTTCCAACTGGATGTTAAAAATACATTTCTAAATGGTGATCTTCGTGAGAAGGTTTATATGACTCATCCCCTGGTGTTTTTCACCAACTAGGTGAAGTCTGTTGACTTAGGAAAGCTTTATATGGTCTCAAACAAGCTCCTCGTGTTTGGTTTGAGAAATTTTCTATAATTATTAATTCACTTGGTTTTCTTGCTAGTAATCATGATTCGGCCTTATTTATCAAATGTACGAGTGTACAACAAATTATTATATTCATATAAATATATATGATACAATCATTACAGGTGATGATATTGGTGGCATTGAGGCACTAAAACGTGAGTTGGCTTAATGGTTTGTGGTGAAGACTATTATGTTATGTATTACGGTGTCTCAATCTACAAAATCTTATATCATCACTCAAACATATATATATATATATATATATATATATATATATATATATATATATATATATATATATATTTGATTTATTCGAGCGATCGGGACTATCGTATAACAGGACGGTAGATACCCTTCTTGAAACAAATGTTTGATATTCTCCGACTGATGGTGTCCTTTGTTAGACCCGACTCTATACCGTACTCTCGTATGGAGATTGGTCTATCTTACATTTACTCGACCATATATAGCTTATGTTGTTCATATGGTTACTCATTTTGTTACTTATCCTAGTTTCATCCATTAGGGAGTTATTCTTCGAATATTAAGATATTTTTGTGGCTTTCAGTTCCAAAGCATTTTGTTTTCTTCAACTTTTTCACTTGAACTGTATGCGTATAATGATTCTGATTGGGATAGTGACATGATCGTGACTACAACTGGTTTCTTTGTTTTCTTTGGAGATTCATTAATCTCATACAAAAGCAATAACCAAGATGTTGTCTCTAGATCGTATACTGAAGTTGTGTACCGTGTTATCGAATCGACCATATGTGAGATTGTTTGGTAACAATGGATTCTTCCAGATATGAGGGTTAACATTACTAAAACCAATTATTTATATTATGATAACAAAAACGTTATGCAGATAGCAAAGATATCTATTTTCATGAGAGAACGAAGTACATTGAAATAAATTGTCATTTTACTCTGCATCATCTTCAGATTGACACCATCTCACTTCCATATGTTCCATTAGCTTTGCAAGTTTCCGATATCTTCACAAAAGCTTAGTTAACAATGTGGTTTCGTTTTCTTTGTGGCAAACTCTCAATGTTTATAATTGTTGTATTGTGAGTTTAAGAGAGGGTGTTAGAGATTTTAGACCTAAGCCCATATATTTTATCTATATATAATTAAGAGTCTATACTCTATGTAATCCGTAAGCTTTTAAAATAATACAAAACCTTAGCTACCTTTTTTTTTCTTTTTTTTTCTTTTCTTGTCTTCGTTACTTTGTTTGTCTTCGTTTACTCATACAAACTAAAAAACTCGTTTATTTAAAAAAACAAAACTACACCTGATTTATGTTCAATTATAAAATAGTTGTTTGATAAAAATGAATAAAAAAGACCGGAGTGAATTAAATAAAAATAGAAACTTAGATATAAATTAAAGTAAAAATTAAAACGGAGAATAAAATAAAAACCCGAAACGTTGAAGTAGATTTTAGGTGAGATAAAATTTGGTACATTTATATTAGAATAAGACTGCTGAGATGAGAATTTTCATGGGATATTTTTGTTTTTAGATAACTAATAAAGTATATAATTAGGATTTTAAAATTTGTTGTCCGAACCACAAGAAAACGTATCCTAAATTTGAATTATCTTCACTATTTTAATAGTAAAATATATAGAAAATAATTAATTATTCTACAAGTTTTTAAATTTTATTCTCATATTAAATATTAGTATTAGTATCTATTTTTTTTAATACAATATATTCGAGAGCCACTGACTAATTAAGAGTCGGTCCAAAAATTTATTACTCACTAAAATCCAAAAGAATTAACAAATTTTATATTTAAGATACCAAACTATAAAAAAATCATCAAATGGATACACTTTTTTTTAATTTAATTTCTTTAAGACTCTACATCTTTTGAATGGTAATTTGAAAAAATATATCTGAAAATACCATTTATTTTTAAAAGAACAAAACTAGATCTATAAATAATATTTTTCAAAATTTAAAATAAAATCGTGATCTTAGTTATCTCTAGTCTCGCCTTTAGCTAATTAGTTACATATCGATCATCTAAATACATTGATTTGGTACTAAATTTTTAGGACAGTACTAAGCATATTATTAATTTTCACTATGCAAAGTACTTATATTATTTTATATTGGATAAATAAATGATGGGTAAAGTACCATTTAAAATCCAATTGCCAAACTATTATCCACTTAAGATCCATATTTTCATGTTTTTCCGAGAAATATCCGTTAGTCAAATATTTACCATTCAAGACTCACTAATACCTTTTATAAAAATTAACTTTTTTGTAGCAAATTATAGTGTCATATCGAGATCTAATCTAGATTTCAGACAAATATATCAAAAACAGATCTGACCGGAAGTTCAATTTGGACGGTACTCATTGTCTGAAACCATACATCCAGGTTTTGGACATAGAATTTATGTCTGCAGGACATCAGACACGATATTACCACTCCAAATATACACTCGACCACTTACAGTCTTAGAGAAAATAAAAGATTACAAACTGATAACAAATTTGATAGACTTGGAGATTCTGGAACAAAGGGAAGTGGTTAGAGATAGTAGACCCAATTGTAGGTGAAGCATACCCGCCACAAGAAGTATCAAGATGCATTCAAGTCGGTCTTTTATGTGTGCAAGAGCATGCAGAAGATAGACCAACGGTGACATTTATTGTTTTGATACTAATTAGTGAAACAACAACAATGGCACGGCCGAAAGCACCAGGCTTTTACGTTGGTAGCCCATTCGACACCGAGTCGTCTTCGAGCAGGCAAGCAGATGACAATTAAACTAAGTCGTCTGCAAAAGCTTATAGTCGTGTGTATATATATATATAATGGGTTAAAGGACACTAATCCACCCCTAAGCAAAACAATATTTTTTAAAGAAAAATTCATAACATATCATGAGGGGTACTAGTTTTTTTCGTCTTAAATAGGCATGAGCATTTTAACCGGAACCGAAAGAACCGACCCGAACCAAACCGAAAGAACTGAACCAAAACAGATTTGGTTCTTTCATAATACCCGAATGATTCCAGTTTTCAATTACCCACGGTTCTCGGAACCGAACTGAACCGAACCGAAGAACCGTGGATACCCGTTAAGAACCGAACCTATGTATTAACCCTTAATTTTAAACTTTTTAAAAATATATTTTCTTTTTCAAAGTTAGATTCCCTAAATTTATTTTTTATCACTGACCTCTAATTATGTTCTCTTTAATAAATGACAATATAATTAATACAAAGTGGCGACATATTTACAAACTATTATACGTATATATAATATAACAAAATATTTATATAATATAATAAACTTGATATCATCTCTCCATTTTCTTTATATTACTAATATTATTCTTTAATATATTAATTTTGAATATTTTTTATCTTTAGTATTTTTTTTTCGTACAATCTAACATAATTTTATTGTTTTAAAGTGTACAAATAGTTTTTTATATGTTGGTATTGCAGATCATTTAAAGTATCCAAAACTACCCGATTGGAACCGATTTCGGTATCCATACCGAACCAAACTAAGAAGAATCGAACCGAACCGAAATTTATTCGGTTCCTAAATGGGTACTAGTTTTGAAGAACCGAAAGAACTAAGAACCGAAAGAACCGAACCGAAGAACCGAATGCCCATGCCTAGTCTTAGAAAAATAAAACCAACAGTATTTTCTGATTTTTTTCTAAGTTACGGTTTAAAAGATACAGACTTTTAAAAAATTTAAATTTAAACGGTAAACGAAGAAGATATGAAACCTTCTTTATTTTGATAGATGTGAAACCTTCCTTAGTTTGATAGATGATAAACCTTCTTTATTTTGATAGATGCTAAACCTTCTTTATTTTGATAAATGCGAAATCTTCTTTACTTTGATAGATGCTAACTCTTTTTTATACTAGATGCTAAACCTTCTTTATTTTGATAGATGTGAAACCTTTTTTATTTTGATAGATGCTAAACCTTCTTTATTTGGTAGATGCAAAACTTTCTTTATTTTGATAGATGCGAAACCTTCTTTATTTTGGTAGAAGCGCAACCTTCTTTATTTTGATAGATGCTAAACCTTCTTTATTTTGATAGATGCGAAACCTTCTTTATTTTTCTAGATGAGAAACATTTTTGTTTTGATAGATGTGAAACCTTCTTTATTTTTGTAGATGCGGAATCAGTCACTAGATGTGAAACCATATACCTTACAAAAGTGTATAAAATATATTATTAAAAAAATTCAAAACATATCATAAGTGGTACTAGTTTTTTTCATCTTAAAAAATAAAATCAATGGTATTTTCGGATTCTTTTTCCGAGTTACGGTTTAAAAGATACGGATCTTTAGAAATTAAAAAAAAAAGAAGTTGGTTAGTGGATTTTATATAGAAGGGTATTTAATGTATAAAGTCTCTTAAAACAATTAGGCCTTTATATGTAATAGGTTTGTTGGATGAGTCTTAAATAGTAAGTCTCCCATAAATGATTGTCTCATATCAAAAGAAGAGTATCCAAATCTGGCGAGTTCAAATGTTTTTGAAAAACAAAGATAAGTATATCCAGAGTTATCTTGATCCATTGTTATCCATAGTTTTATATTGATTATTTAAAAAAAATCTATAAATTATTGACCTAATCTATGGCAACGTATATTTAAAAAATATATTATACCATCAACAACAATTTTTCTCAGTACTTAAACAACGATATAGTTAGCATCCACGTTAACAGTTTTATCCTCAGCCCATCCTTAGAGGGTGGAGATGATCAATATTCACCCTATAAGTTGACCATCCTATAGGTTGACCCACGATGCCCGAATAACTTTTTATCATTCATAATTAGTTAATAAATATTTGAGCTTAGCGTACCCCCATAAAAATAAAAAATCCCCAACGTAAACCTCCCAACATGTAAAAAAATCACTCTACCACTAATCGATGGTGCATCAACTCAGAAAGACCCCCAAGATGAAGTTGTTGGTATGTCACTGGAAATCTAATAACAATATTCTTTCATATTAAAGGAGAAAATAAAATAAGTCAATATCGAGACTAGAGCTCGAGAACCAATAACCAATATGTAGAAGACTGTCAGCGCCTTGATGGAAGCTCGAGAACCAATAACCCATCTGTAGAAGACTGTCAGCGCCTTGATGGAAGTGCCTCAGAAGCTTTATAACTAATCTCTTTATTATAATCAATGATGGTGTATATCGGACCGTCCAATACAGCTTATACAAGTTTATGGCAATGCAGGTACACCTAACCTATAAGATCGATGAACTATATTGTATCTTATAACTAACAAAAACAGACTTTAGAAAATATGGAGAGCATCCATATTAACTAAGAGCGTATCCACACTAAATATACCAATATCAATGAAAAATAAGATTGCCTCTTACAACCTGAATCGCAAAAACACCAGTATTGGTATATGTCACTAAATATTTCATCCATAGTCGGCGATCAACGAGAAAAACAAGATATCTAACATAAATTTTTGTTGGCATTTCACACAAGTAGTCACGTATGAGCGTTGCCTTCAACCATAACCTTTGGGAAAAATATATGAACGAGTAAAACTTTGAGAAAACTATTTGTTCTATACCAACTCAATTTAGACTAATAATAAGATATATTAAACAACTAAATTAGAAGATGATTCCATAACCAATGTCAAGAAAAATACATGCTTCATGTAAACAGTCTTCTGTTCGTCATTACCAACCAAAATTTAAATTTCTTACATACGAAAAATCTTGATATTAGTAAACTTTGGTTTTATAACAAAATCTCGGGCCCTCAAGACTACATACGCTACCTCATGACCTATATAAATATCATAACTAAAACAACACTAAAATATGCAAGTTATATCTCTGCCTTTAAAATATATGTTAATCAAGTGGTTCAAAAATTTCCAACCGACTTCATCTTTAAGTATGTCAAGCTATGAATGTGTTACATCAAACAACTTATAAAAATGAAAAAGGTCTACGATCAATCCAAACTATATTTTACTCTTAGATTAAATAGTTAATGAATCAATTATTGTATGTATTGAGCATTACAATACCAACGTGAAGTGCTTTTGAATCATTTGACACGTTTGACTTTTTCTATAGTAATTTTCTAACTAGCCTTCGAGGAGCCTTCTTTGACGATATCCACTAATAAATACCTATGAGAATGTATGATATAATTACATGAGTTTAACAGTTAATTAAATAAAAAAAAATAAAGCCAAGAACATGGAAGACGTGCCATTTATGAAAATCTAAAAAGTTGATATGCAATTCTAAAGACAAATAGTGTTGACGTGACATGCACCAACCAAATAAAATATGGTCATTGGTACTTCAACCATTAATATATATACTATTCTTAGCATAATATACACATCCAATTGTATCAATTAGAGACATCAACATAAAAACCACCAATCTCGTCGATTTCAAATCACTAACTCTTAATGCTCTCATATCGACCAGATACGGTAACATACTACAATTCGTAAAACAAAAATATCCATTGGGCCATTGGTTTCTTGTATATTAACAATATATAAATAATTACCCCAGGAACAGTGAAACTGAGGTCACGCTCACATGGGATTGTCTATGAAAAATTATCATCATATTATCGTTTATGTGGGTTTATTCAATTGTGAAAAATCAAATCGGTCAAAGAAGAAATACATCAAATAAGTAACTAATAATACATGATCAAAACAAGACTTTGGGAAAGTTCTGGTTGTCAGTTTTATCTCTAATACCCTATAAATTTAAAATTACTACCTAGTCGTCACCCAAAGTTGTAAAGTATTATCCTAGTTATTCAAAATATTACTAACAAATATAAGGTTCATTTCCTTAATATCCACACCAGGCCTCGACTAACTTTATCTTCAAAATAATATCTAATAATATCAATGAATAATAATCATTCTATAAAATCCATGAATAAGATGGTGCAATTCTTAAGATAAAATATAAAATTCATTGAAGAGATAATAATTGACGTGAAGATTAGGCCACCACACAAAACATTATCGATGAGCCCTCGACCTATAATGGTTCTGAGGTAAACCAAGCAACATAATATTACAACGATTACATCTTCTCATCTTTAGCGCATGAAGTAATCCATAAAAAATGAATTGATTAGAGTCAAGGTAATCAAATCTAGGTATGAGAATGTTATGTTGCAACATTCAACACAGAGTAATAGTTTAAGATTGATAAGCTTTTGGAAGATGATATTATTATATTATAACCATATAGATAGCCCATTGAAAACTAGTCAGGCTAGATAGAAAAATTCTACAAGATCAATCCTAGTGATACATGTAAAGCAACACGTGTTGAGAAAAAAAATACATTCTCATAACCTTCCTCCCTGCCAATCTTGATGTGTTCTCCTAGAAAATTTATGAGTCACTTAAATAGACCTAAAAATTATCATTATTTTGTTAGAAATAAAAGAGGAAGCAAAGCCAATTGAGAAGCATCGTCGAACCTTCACCCCTAAGTGTGTCAAAATCATCAATGACAATGCTGACTATTTGTTAAAGATTAGACATATTTGTGAAGTTATCTCCCCCCTATGGGCAGTATACCAGTATTACTAAAGACGAAAATAAAAAATTAAAGTATGTCTTCAAAGGTGACCCAAATAAACTGCAAGCTTTGCAAGCTATGACATCCTTAATGAACATACATAAAGTACAATGCCTCACTAGGAACATCACGACGCATAATCATTTCTAGTCCAATGCTTTGAAAAAAGGCCAATCATTTCTTAAACTACATCATGAAGCTTAATATTTTAAATGAGAAGAAATTGGAAGGTCTCACTTTATTCTCAATCAAAATAATCCCAGAAAAAACACTATGAGAAAACTCAATCTTTACATGGGCGGTAAGTGTTATACTTGTCTATACTATCAATAGTATTGAGAAATCGATATAATAAGTAAAATATAAAAACAGACGGAGACACATTACATTAAGCTATAAAATTTGGATAAGTCAATGGTGATCTTTGCAAGAAAAATAAAATTATATTTTCAAGGATAATGTATGGTCATCCTCGTAGATTACCACTTTGGCGGACACGCTACAGGATCAAGTATTTTGGTCGACTATTGAAATAAGACGTAAAGTTTAGAGAGTATGATATCTTTACTTTACGCAAAATCAAGCTTTGGTAAATTTATTTCCAAAATTTCACCATATATGACCATAGTGAATGCACAAATGTTCGAGGATCTAGAAACGATAAATGAAAGATATATAATATTTATAAATAGATCCCTAATCATTAAAAATTGTGGTTTTTATGTGTTACTCATCTCATATAGCCTCAACAAAATTGTGTTGCATTTTTTTGTACATTTGTTTTGACATCACAATGTCCTTCAAACCCAAGTTTCATCTCTTCTAATATAACTCATTTGATATTCATATTCTCATTTCTAACTTATCTTTAAATGTATTTTTATCACTTCAATTAATCAAATTTTAAGAATCATTTGTTTGATTAAATGTGATATCTTTCTTTATTCATTAAGATAATATTTAAACAATAAATAAAATATATTTGATTATATTTGAATTTAAAATAAATTATTCAAGCTTTCTCTATAATAAAAAACCAACAATTTCACACCCATATATTTATTCAATAACCTTTTTACTTTTAGTTTTTATTTAACATTATTATTTTCATCTTCTTATCTGTTTTAGAGTTATATTGAGAGGTATTCAAACTCTCATGAGAGACTGCACCATCTTAATATTTTGTTATAAATATGTTTTAAATAGATTTTTTTGAAATATATGTCACACTTTGAATGAATCATGTTAAAATCTGCACAAAACTTAACAGTTCATCCCAATAACGACCAACAGATAATTATATTATGTAAATTAAATGTTAGTATATATGTTGAAATCTTTTTACTTCATTCATTGTTGTTAATGATTGAAAATTCGATATCATATGATATAATCAAATTAAGTTTCCATCATTAATGAAGTTCATATTCCAAAATCTTTTTCTCTCATTTTATTTGTGAATGTTTTATTGTCTTGTCCTGATTTCTTAAGAGGGAATGGCTCGGCTATTCCATCAAGCTCAGTCATAAAAATTTAAATTTATATTGAATTAAAAGGAGAATGAAGATTTAATTTTTTACTTTTATCGGTTCCTAGAACATTAAATCTTTTTTCTTAGTTAATTAGTTAATAAGGATCATGGAAATATATATCGCAATCAATTTCGTCTTCAAATCATGATGTACTGGCAAGAGATCTTCTTGTGTGATCTAATAAGTTCTTCATATAATGTATATATATATATATATATATAACAAAGCTTTGCAAATTGTAAATGAATCTTTACTAGTGTAAAAAACATATGTGTGCATCTTTGGAAGAAAGATCCATAGGATAATTATTTGATATGTATCTTCTATCTTAATCCAACTATATTCAAATAAATAATCATTTTATTTAACTAATGTAAGTCTATTTGGGTATCTTTTCTTCAATCTATTGCCAACGCATAAAACATGTTATTAAGATACAATTTGTTGGTCATGGGATTCTTCATGTACAAAGATTTTAAGTGATTCTATATAACCCAATATCATATGCTCTTCAGAAACCTAGCAAAGTACATCATCCCTCAAACTTAATATCATAGCACTATTGATATTTGACACCACTTCACCATCAACCTGCTCTACAACTCTCACATCAATGGCATCACATAACCATTAATCTACTAGGAAAGCTCTAATCTTAATCTCCAAAGGTTAAAATAATTCTCTCGAATGAATTTATCAAGGTCAAAGTTCACGGAACTCATCTTTGGCTATGGAATTCTTCATGTAAATGGTTTCATCTGAATTTATATCCCTAATATCGTAGGATCTGCAGGTCCTCTAGAAAGAAATTATCTCAAAAACTCAAAAATAAAAAATTATAGGCCTTGGAAAATACTTTGGTATCAACTTCATCTTCAACTCTCTCATCAGTGAAAGAAAATAACCCCTTACATACTAGAAAATATTTGATTTTAATTCTCAAAAGGTTAAAATCATTCATTCTATTCAATTTATCAAGGTCAGACTTCATGAACTCATCTTTACGATTTTACTTGATTTTATTATGAGATCTCGATCTCTACACTCAAGATCTGAAATGATCTTCATCCTTATACATTTTATTTATCACCTACAAATTGTTACATATGATCCATGCTTACCGCACAACTTATTGAGAAATCAACACACACCAAGAATATATAGTGTAGACTCAATAGAATTCTAATATTAAGTCATTCGACTATGACTGAGACTTCGATGTAAGTGGGTGTGGAATTCGAAAGTCTCTCAAGAATCAAACCATAGTTGATTTACATATTTGAAAGTATGGTAGAAATGAAGTAGAGCTTTGGCTATGTGAACCTTCTAAACACAAAGTTAGCTAGAATAACAAAATTAACATCAAACACACAATATAGGTTTTAATGTGGTTTAGATTGTGAAAAAATCCTACATTCACGAGGAACGATCACTAATTTTAGTTTAAAAAAATTTATAAGAAAACATTCAAAAACTAAAAGAATCACTCTTCTTCTTTCAACAACTTCTGAAGTTTATAAAAGGAATTATGACTATTATATATATTCTCATTGGCGTTTATTTCATAATTTTTTTTTCTAAACCTCATAAAACTCTATGTTTCATCTCGCCCTCGTTGTAGCAGTTCACGCGCACCAGTTTTATACTTATCATTCACTATTTATAGAATCAAAGATGAGTGAGATGATACCATAAGTTCACAATAGCAGTTGACAACTTGTTGTTATAGACAACTGAAAGGTAATGACACATGTTCTTTGGTAACCGTACTATTGTATATTCTAGGTGGTACTTGCACCACCAACATTTGATATCTGAAATAAGTTATACCTTGTATTATCATGATCATCCTCCGAGTATGTTCAGATCAATGGTCAATTATATTTCACCAATTAAGTTTCTTCATATAATAAGAACCTTAGTCTCATCCAAAGACATATAAGCATCTTCAAAAGTTTTAGCAATTAAGTTTCTACACCCAAGTTAAATGCAGTGAATTTTAATGTAATTCATTCCATCATATCCTTATATAATAGTTTCGACAGAGCTTCATCCTCCAGGGTCTAGTAGACGTCTATGCACCTAAGTTTTGGATGAAGTACTTAATATATTTTAGAGTCTCGGTAATTCATGTCCTTTAGTCTTGAGTAGAGCGGTCCTAAGTCTCGACAAAACTACTCTAAACACTTTTTGTCTAATAATTGACCTTTCAATAAAAAAATGTAGTGTTTTGTTTTAAATAATGCGTTAAAGTTCAACCGTACAAATATAGATTAAACTCAAAATTTACAAGTTTAAATTCATAATGTTTCCGTTCGTAAAAAGTTGTAAAATTTTTACATAATCCTCGTCATGGTTTGCAAATATTCGAACCAAATATTTTTGTTTTTTGCAAATTCTTACCTAATTTATAATACGAAAATCACATAAAAATATGTAAAATCTTACACAATATTATCATGGTTTGCACATTTGCGGACGAGGTGAGAATTTTTATAAACGACATAAAATATTTACAATTTTTTACTTGAATTGTACGGTAAACACTAAATAAGAATTTGTAAAGATCTTGTCGGTCTTTTATCTTGGTTTACAAATGTACGCAATAGATGAAAACTTACGCAAATCATATAGAATATACAAATTTCCAACCTAATAAAAATCATATATAAAATCTTATATAATCGTTGTTTGCAGATATACGAATTAACTAAAATATTTACACCTAGATAATATTTTTATAAATTTTTACGTGATTCATCTGGTATGTATCATTTTTAAAACTTTGTAAATTTTACAATTTTTTAATTGTCATTTGTAAATATATAAAATATCTAAAAATGTCATTGATCGTAAAATATATTTTTTAACTTTTATTTTAAAATAATATATAAAAACGACCTAGTTTTAAAATATAAAAATATTGGTATATTTAAAATATTGTTATATTTCACCACTAAAATACTTAAATAAATACATAAAAAACTTTAGATAACCTATATAATAATTTTTAGTTTAGTGGACTCATGTGAACACATTTTTCTTATATTAATACTTTTTACTATTTTACAAAAAAGTACTTTTTATGATATAGGAAAACAATTGTATATCCTTGAGTTGACAAAAACTTGTATAAAACAGATTGCTAGACCTTTTCACAATTTTAAGACTTGGACCATCTTGAAGACTGCTTCAATTTTGATTCCAACACAGAATGAAAGGTAACAATTTTGATTTTCTTAATATTTTTATATTAATATTTTTCATGCTGGAATTGTATAGTCTCTATTATGGAGTTAGATTTGAGAAAAAAAAATTGCATTGCGTTTTGGAGTTCATTGATCTGCGGAGCCATGTCAGAGAAATAGAAAACAACCCGGAAAACCCTTACTTGCCATATCATCGACTGATTTTCTTCAAAGGTTTTTCTTTTGATATAAATTAGTTATCGCGATCGTTTGATGTTTTGTTTTATTGATTGGTTTACCTTTATCTCATGCTCGGTCGAGCAGAAACTTTCGGTCATTAAATTTTAGATTTGTAGGGGGAAATCTTGTACTGATATGCTCTACCATGATGTTTTACCTAAACTAGTGTTTGTGTCTAAGTTGATGCAAGAAAAATGATATTTTTTATATAAGTGGTAAGTGATAAGTTTTCTTCTTTCTAACCAACTTAAAGCTTAGAAGTTCAAAAAGCGAGTTGATGATAGTGACAAGTAAGGAAAACGTTGTGATTGTTCAGGAATGAGGAAGATGCCCTGGTGTTCGAGTTTGGCTGAGAGTGCAGAATTTGCCACAGAGGTTAGCTTGCCAAGTGCTTTAGTCCCTCCTCAAGTTGCAGCCGGGTCAGAAAATGAAATGAATGATTTGGGATACAAAGAAACCCATATAAGAATTAGTAGATTCTTTTATCACAATAATATCGATTTAAGTGCTGCGGAATCTTGGAGTTTCCGCGAACTGATAAGTGATAGATTTGACAATGCTAAAGTGTCAGAGGTTAGTTCTGCTGAGAATGCTTTGGTCTCAGCAGCCGGGTCAGTAAATGAAGAGAATGACTTAGGATGCAAAATGAATCAGAGAAAAATTGGTAGAATCTTCTATGAAAATCATATCGATTTTAGTGCTGTCGAATCTTGGAGTTTTCGCGAACTGTTAAGTGAAAGATTCGGCAGTGCTCAAGTGGAAAGTAAGATGCCGAGTCGTCAAGATTTAAAATGTTGGATCCTTCAGGATGAGGTGATGGATATGCAGAATTATGTAAAAAGCATCCGTGATTCATGGGTTACCACTGGGTGCACAATCTTGGTGGACTCATGGATCGACGATAATGGTAGAGAACTAGTTAACTTTATCACGGACTCTTTAGCAGGTCCCTTTTATCTCAAAACAGTTGACATTTCAAATATTGTCGATAATCCAAATGCCTTAGTTGGATTGGTCGAGCAAGTTATCGAAAGTGTAGGCGTTGATAATGTAGTTCAAGTCATCGGAACTCCTTCAACAGGCTGGGTTGGCGAGGCTATGAAGGACTTCGTGAAGAAACATAGTATATTTTTGTCTGTGAGTGCATCTCAATGCCTTGAACTAGTGCTCGAGAATATTAAGGAAATTTTACATGTTATGATAACACTAAACAAGGCCAAGAGACTTACGAAATTTATTCAAGGGAATCCAGCCGTTTTGAATATCTTTCGTGTATATTCCCGTGGATGCGACCTGATTAAGTCAGCCACTATAAGATCTATAACACCATACTTAACATTAGTAAACATTATGCTTCAAAAGGAAAATTTATGCAATATGTTTTCCGGACGAGAATGGAAGAATTCTACGTGGGCTTCAAAAAAGGAGGGAATGGTACTATCTAGAACAATCAGGGATCCTTCTTTCTGGAAAGGGGTCGAGACAATTGTCAAAGCATCAATACCTCTAATCCGTCTTTTGTGTTTGTTAAGGAGTCGCAAGGAACCAAGAGTTGGTTACATTTACGAAAGTATGGATCAAGTGAAAGAGATGATTCAAGAGAATCTCGGTAACGATAAGTCTCTATATATGCCTTTCTGGAATGCGGTTGATGACGTATGGAACACATGCCTTCATAGTCCTCTCCATGCTGCCGGGTGTTATTTGAACCCAGCCATTTTTTATTCAACCGGTTTCCATCTCGATGAAGAAGTTGCTACTGGCCTGAAAGACTGTATCACCAGTGCAGTGAAAGAACCGGAGGTTCGAGTCAAGATATCTTCACAGCTTGATCTGTATCGACTTCGTAAAGGCACTTTTGCAAAAAGGAGTGCCTTCGAACAAAGAACCAACCTGTCTCCGGGTATGACTATTTTATGGGTACATATAAAATAAAGGAAAGAAATATTTCTGAATGATAACATATTTAAACGTTTTTTATTTCCCAGTAAAGTAAATGTGTAGATTTATATTTGCTTTTGGAAAAAGTAGTGAATGATGTTTTTAATACTAAAGATACATCACATATAATGAACTTTTTACTTTTAGTCTAAGCAACATAGTAATCTCAAGTTGATTATGTTTTATTTATGAGTGCAGTGGAGTGGTGGTTGCGTTATGGAGCTAAATATCCTGAGCTGCAGAGGTTTGCTATTAGAATAGTGAGCCAGACTTGCGAAGGTGCTTCGAGATATAGGCTGAAGAGGAGTCTAGCTGAGAAGCTGGTCATAGAAGGAAGGGATCCTTTGGAGCAAAAATATTTGGATGATTTGGCATTTGTTCATTATAATTTGCAGTTACGGAATTCCAAGTTCACCATGAAAGGGAATATCGTGTCTAAGGAGGTTGACAGCAACGATGATTGGGCTATATATAAAAGCCCGGAGAGCGAATCTCAAAATGTCACTGGTATCAAACGTCATCGGTCATTGGCCATTTTAGGGTAATTTATTCATACACTATCTTTAGATGATGAATGCACTAAGAAATCATTTGATCTTTTAAAAACTTTCAAATATCTTAATTTTGTAAAATTCCATTTAATTGGTTTGCATATAAATTTTGTAGTTTTAGAACAACGGAAAACCAGTTTTTGAGCAAAAACAAAAACAAACACAAGAACAAGAACCAATTGCTTTTTTTTCGTAGATATATCTAACACTGGTGCTCTCTTGAACAGGGAGTGTGCAGGAAAGCTGATGAGGAGCTCTGTAAAGTAATGTGCTGGTTTGTTTTACATCACATAGCTTTGTAAGGATATGATGTTGGATGTTGTATTACTGTATTGACTTTAAACATCTGAGGTTTATTTCAAATATATATGATAACTATATGAGAATAATTTGGCTTGGCCATTACAAAATCTATATATTATTCTTTTATTCATTCTATAGTCATAGTGTAAGGATCATTAAAAGTTGCAGCAGAGACGGAGGGAAAAGCTTTTGAAAGAGCCAGTAACAGGTGAGTACCTTATTGGCTCAGTTGCGCAATTATCTTCCACTGGAAACTATGATTGGAAATTTGGGTAAATGATAGTAATAATGTAGTTGGAAGTCGAGACTTTTATTAGGTACGGTCTCACAAAAGATGGTTAACTTGAGAACCCATCACATGTCTCTTCGCGGAACCAGTCGCTCTATTCCTTCATAAACAGTGACCTGCTTTGCCCACAATAACTAGTCTTAAGAGATTTTTAGTGTGAATGGTTGGTCTATAATGCTTGTGTAGCAGACTGACAACATATATAGTTCATGATATTAGTTAAGAATGAAAAAACCATAATAGAAGTTACCCATAAGTTATTGGTTGTGATCCTCCTAGTATTGCATTCCCTATTTCTCTCCATAATAGAATGATAGATACAATTGGCCTACTCGAGGTTTCTTTTTAGTTTAGTTGGTTTTGTCGTAACTGCATTAGAAGTGGTAGCAAATAAGAGTCTTGGAGGGAGTTCTAAGTTTCTGACGAAACGCGCCGAGAGTGGTGTTTAGGCTTGCCTGGCTCATGTACCCAAGAGACTAGAACTGAGGCTAAGCTGTTGATTGGTGTACTTCCCATGCTTGGCTTAAGCTGTGATATAATTTCTGCATTTAAGAGTGTCAGCTTCAATTCTAGTTCTTGTTCTGGTTCAGATCCCATATTTGAAAGAGAAAAAGTTATATAGCATTACAACTACATACAAATGGCCAAGCTTTCATCTGTTTTATGTCTATTAAGAAATTTATTAGTTGGGCTTTACACCAGGCTTAAATCTATTTAAGTTGAATAGAAACTCTTTGTAGCCATGGGTTATTAGCACTTATTAGTGCTCAAATATCCAATTTTATCACTATATATACCTGGTAACTCACTTGAGAAACGACGAACAATCAATGTATTATTCTAGTCCAAGTATCTATTTTCTTTTATTTACCATACCATCAAAGCCTCCGAACCAGAACGTTCAGCTGAACCAACGATCGATCCTGAACTCATCAATGCCAATGCCTTTTTCCGTACCAAAACGCTAGCGATTATGCCTTGAATCAGTGTGGAAATTTTGTTGTTTATCCATATTATTTTTGGTTGGGTTGAAAAACTTAACAAAAATAGGTGATAACTTCGTTGTAAATATTATGATAAAATAGTCAAATTTCCCTGCCATAAAATTATGGGTAATTTGATTGTGAAAATATTAAAAAAACAAAATTTTAAAAATATCATCCATAAATTTATTTTTACTCGCTTTGAAAAATAAAAATATATGTTTAAAAAAAATTGAATTATAGTTTGAAAAGTATGAAATTTTGATTAACGAGGGTATACGATTGAGTGTGGGTCAAGTTTTTGTATCTATATGTTTAGCCCAGTATAAAGGGCTATACATAAGTAGACATAGGACCATTCTAGGGGTATATTTTATCCCTCAAAAGTGCGCCACGTGAGCATAATCTCCAAATAATTCTGCAAAAATTCACATTCTACGTAGGAGATCATATTTTATCTTTCAGCATATCCCACCATATTTCTCTCTCTTCCACATCATTTTACCATATAATATAATACCATATATTTTTATATCTCTTCCTTATTATTTAATATATATTTACATAAAAGTTATATATATTAAAATAAATAATTTTCATAAATTAACATAATATATTTTATTTATAAATATAAATTATAAAAATAAAAGGGAAATTGTACTTAAAGTACCCACTCAACTATTCAATTGTCACTTACCACCCAAGGTTTGATCAATTGTTACTTAATACCCATCTCAACTACCTTATTGTCACTTACAACCTAATTTTATTTTAATACCCTAACTACCCTTAACCCACTATATAAACCTTATTTTCTGTTTTCTTTCTATTTTTTCTAGTTTTTTGAAGATTTGAATTTGTTAGCCGCTCTAACCACCTAACCCTACCAACCACCACGAGCTGGGTTGAAATCACATTTTCCGGTGATCGGAAGCTGCTAAAGGTTTGTTTCTTTATGTAAGTTGTTGTGTTAGACCTGTCTAACCTCTGTTTTATACGTACATGAGTTGATCGTCGCTTTTTGGAATCTTATAGCTTACAAGTAATCGTGTTGCGAGCTTTTTAGGTAATTACCTACCGATTTCGAAGTTTTTTATTCGTTTTCTCTGTTGGAATAGGTTCTATTCTGGTGTTTTTAGATGCCATTGCCTGATTTCGAGCTTTTCTCTATTTTTTTTTTGTTATAGTGATCTGTTATTGTTTAGTTAATATTGTTCGTTATATAGTTCGTTATATAATTTGGTAGTGCTTTAGTTTTGTCTTGAATGTGTAGATTACGAGTTTTTAGGTCAGTTAGAGTATTGTATTTTGAAACAAATATCAGGACCGGTGTTACATAGAAATATCAGGCATGATGCGAATAGCTCTATGTAGATATACACAATTCGCAAGATAGGATACGAATTGGTGCAGTAAATAATCTGCACAGTTTTTGTGACTAATAACAAATTTGAGGACTTTATTACCTACAAATATCAGGACAAGATGCGAATAGATAGTTGTA